>OZ024742.1:261828648-261988648 GCA_964016885.1 Eledone cirrhosa | reverse complement strand
TATGTATGTATATATATATAAGTATATATATGTATGTATATATATATATATGTATGTATATTTATATATAGGTATATACCAACCACTTTATAGTGTACTGGTAGCATTATATTGTGACTCCGGCACTACCATCTTACAGGGTGGAATGGGTGCTTTTGTAATGTGCCACTTCAATACAACACTAGGGTGTTCAGTGTACATGCTCTTTGATGACGTTGTCTATTTGTGTGAGTTAAAGCTGGAGTACAAGCATTAAACATTTAGAGGGAAGTGGCGTCATAGTGGTGGCCTTGAAACAAATGGGTGCTGTTTGACATATTGTGGGGTGTGTGTGGCTCTCCTTGGTAGCCTAAAAAGTGGCGTTTATATAATGCTTGGGGCAAAGTAGTTGACTGGGTGTTGTGTCATTTTGGGATGTGTCAGGCTTTTCTGGATTGGGAAAGTGTTGGAGGTGCAAGGTTTCATCTGGGAAGGTGAGTCAATCAATGTTCATTCTAGCTTTCCATGCTAGTATGGGTTGGGTGAAGAAGTGAGGAGTTAGTAGGTGAAGACTTAGTTGTTCTTGGTAGTGACTCATCTCACTGTTTCTCTTACTTTTAGTTGTTGCCTTATGACAATGGTATGACTCCTCTTAGTGTTACTTTCATGTTTGGTTCAACGCACACTGTTTATACTTAACTCCATACCAGAAAGAGATAACACTTAGCAGAGAATGTTGGTTTTGGCATGAATACGAACTATTTCCACGTTTGCACCCTCCTCCTACATTAAAAAAAAATCTGACTATTAATAATGTTACATGAATTCTAAATAAAAATTTGATAATGTTTTTTCGCCAGACTGTAACAATTATGTTTGACAAATGGACAAAAATTTTGAAATTATTACATCATTTTGATTGGAAAGTGCTTATGTTTAGGAAGCTGCTATAATACAGACATCATCATCATCATCATTTTACGCCCGCTTTTCCCTGTTTGCAAGGGTGGGACGGGAACTGATTCTGGCTTGATTTCTACAGCTGGATGCCCTTCCTAACACCAACCTCATTTACAGTGAGTGCTGGGTGCTTTTTTTTTTACCGTGGCACCTACACATCCACTTTACAGTGTGGGCTGGGTGCACCTCCACGACCACTTTGCAGTGGAATGAAAGGGACCCCAGTCCCTATCATCTCATTTCTACAGCTGAGTAAACTGGAGCAATGTGAAATAAAGTGTCTTGCTCAAGGAAACAACACATCACCCGGTCTGAGAATTGAATTCACAATCTTTCGAGTGCAAGGCCAATACTCTAACCACTAAGCCATGTGCCTCCATTGTTGTAAATCTAAGTCAGAAAAGAAAACGAAAATTAGAAACAAAAGATTTTGTTTCATTGGTATTACTCCCTCTCTTCTGCCCATTCTTGCCTCTCTTATCTGACTGTGTTACTTAAATATTTGCACCCCATCTAAATTGCAATGGCTTCCAAAACCTATCTCACTTTTTATTTTCAAAAATGTTTCAAGCAAACTACACTCTCTTGTAATTTCATTTTTGCAGGTTGCTGGTAAAGTAACTGAAGAGTTACTTGCTACACTTCAAGATCTCTTTTACGAAAGGTAATTATGTCTGGGGTTTTGTTTTACATGGTAATTTTTATTTTTTTTATTTTTACATTTTCACTTCTGCTATCAATTAAGTTAATCTAAGTGGGGTTGTGAGGTTAAGGAGTTGGAATTACAATAACTGAATACTTAGTGGTGGTTCATGTGGTTAAATTTTTAATATCATTTTGGCTCAGATTTTACAATACAAAACTCATTGTTTTGAAATGTTTATATTTATCTGAACATTTTCCATCATTATTTTGTGTAAAAACTTTATATTATGTTCCAAACACCAGTTTAATAATGTTAGGTATATTTCTTAATCTTTCCAAATTCTTGATTCTTTTTTATTAGGAATAGGGTAATGAAAGGGTTAATAACATTTAGTATTCATATATTTCTTGCAGAATCTATAAAGAAATAAAGTATGAGGTTGCTCTCTGTATTGGAACAGTAGGCAGTATAATGGGACCAAATGCTGATGGGTAAGTACTATTATTAACTTATTGAACTAATAGAAGAGTTTCCATGTTTAACTTACTCAGATATTCCTTTCAAACAAACTTCTTAAATCTAATTGAGGTTTAATGGTTTGAAACTTCCAAATTGTTTGTTCTGTCAGTTCTGATGACAAGTGTTCCATTTAAATGATCACCAGAACAACCTACTTGTGGAATTATTGAGCAACTGACAGAACACTCTACAGACACATGTGCCCTTCACATAGTTCCCTGGGAGATTCAGAGAAACACTGTGTGATATGACTGGCCCTTTGAATTACAGGTATAACACTTTTTTTTTTCAGTTCAGTGGACTGGAGCAACATGAAATAAAGTGTCTTGCACAAGGGCACTACATGCTGCTTGCTTCGAGAATATAACTTACCAACCGTATGATCGTGAATCAAACAGCCTAGTCACTTTCACACTTACAAAATATGGCTAACATAGGAACCTGGAAAATACACCATTGATGTTACAAATCATGCCCTTAATGTTATTTTTCTGTCCCTAGTTACATGGACATTGTCATTGTTACTGTTGGAAATGCATTGAACCAATAACTGGCCAGTTAGAAACTCCAAACACCCTATAATTACTTAGCAGAAAATATCTAAAAGCAGCTTTGTTAATTCAAATCTTTAAAGTCTAACCCATGCAAGCATGGAAATGCAGAAGTAAAATGAGAATGATAGTATATTTACTGGTGGACAGATCGTTGTGAAAATTTGCAGTGAACTAAAGACTTTAATTATTGATGTGCTGTTTTATAGTTTTCAAGAATTTCTTACTAATGTGGTTTCATATGGTACAGGATGTTAAGAGTTGATGCTCACCTATTGGGATATATAAAATAAATAAAAAATATGAGAAAATGTGTAGGATTCTTACAGACAACTTGAGTCAGAGACGGTGACTTCAGTGGACATGTTAGGCAGCACCAGGATGCCTACACTGGAGTACACAGTGTAGATATGGAGATATGGAGATAGGGTGAGGTTCCTAGAATTCTGTGATGTGAATAAACTATTTGGAACATTAACTGTAGGAAACCGGCCAGCGTCTTGATCACCTACCAATCAGGTGAACACATAAGCCAGACTAACTTTTTGTTTGTTAGAAAACAGGATATGCAGAGGATTTTGAATGCATCACACAACATAAGCTAGTTATTAATGACATCAGAATAAGCACAAGCTGGAACAAAAATGCAGGAAAATTTGGAGAAGGAGAGCATGGAAGCTAAAGGAACTCTTTTTTTTAAATACATGTTCAGAAAAGCTCTGTGATGCATATGACAAGAGGGAGGTGTTAGATGCATATGGCAGAGGACAATTGGAAGTTTCTGTGAGACAACCTATTACTGATTACTGACAAGACTTGTGGCTGGAGAAAAGCACCAGCTCAACTGTGTTTGACCTGGTGATGGAACAGCACTGTGGGTAGAGCTGTTAAAGCCAAGAGACAGGTGAAGAAGGACTGGAAAAATAGGAGTAGCAATGATCAGTACCAGGTAGCTAAAAGAGAAGCTAGATGACAAGTATACATAACATGCAAAAAAACTAAAAGTATGCAGTTTGTCAATGTCTTGTGACATGAAGATCAAACGGGAGGTATTCTGCATCGCAAAACAATGTGTCAGAAATAACCAGAATATTTTGGGAGTGAAAGTGTTCGAAATGACACTGATACACACAAAAGAAAGAGGTCTAGAAATGCTATTATGAGAGATTGATGAGTGGGAGACTACCCCCAGCTGACTGAACAGAGGGACGAACTATCGAAATTGATAGTTATAAGGTCAAAGTAGCAATTAAGGAGATGAAAAATGGTAAAGCTGCCAGTCTGCCAAAAATAGTCTCTGAAATGCTGAAATCTGGGGAAGTAGGAGTCAAATTAGTCACCCACATAATCATCGTTGTTTAACGTCCATTTTCCTCACTAGCATAACTTACGCTAGGCAGAAAACCTGGCTACGGGTTTGAGCATAAGTTAGACAGGTTGTCCTATTTGAGGCAAGTCAAGTCAGGTGACCATGTCTTGCTCATACAGAACTGTTTCTGGCTTCGTTTCTACGGCTGGATGCCCTTCCTAATGCCAACCACATTTACAGTGTATATAGGGTGCTTTTTGTTGTGATATGTACATGACCACTTTACAGAGTGGGCTGGGTGCTTTTTGTCGTGACACCTACACAACCAGTTTTCAGTATTGACTGGGAAATTTGGTGGGGGGTGGTAGGTATAGGGGCAGAGCGATAGGGGGATGGAGGCGAAGCTGGTGTATACTAAATGTATGTTTCAGCCTGTGCTGATGGGAAGGTGAGTCTTCTGTATTACTGTGTAACACCAGAGATTTCGGTCCTGTGTCATCACCTTTAGGAGGTGTAGTTGTGCAAGGTTAGCTTTTATCACCTCATCCCAAGTCCTCCTGGGTCTTCCTACTCTTTAGCTTCCATCAACTTTGAGTGCTCTGCACATTTTTATACAGCTATCATCCTTCATATGCATCACAGGTCCATACCAATGTAATCTGATCCCTCTTATGCCTAGTTTCTCTCTCAGTTCATTTTTGCTTTGCCGTTCCTGTATATTACTATTACACATCTATTGAAGCATGCAGGCTTCATTTCTTTCCAATCTTCGCAGGTCCTCTGCAGATAGCACCTAGGTCTCACTAGCATGCAACATTGTGGTTCGTATACATGCATCATACAATCTGCCTTCATTTTGAGGGAAAAACCTTTTATAGCCAACAGCAGTTATAGCTCCCTGAACTTTCTCCATCCCGTTCTCATTCTGACTACTGTACTTTTGGAACACTCTCCTCCACTGCTAATTTGGTCACCTAGGTATAGAAATTGTCAGCTATTTTTACAGAGCCTTCCAGCCATTTGAAGGAGCTAGTATCTTGTGGGCTGTTGCTACCTACTGCACCTGTGCATTGGCCGCATATAAAACCTATGTTCTTTGATAGCCTGCCTGTGATCCCACTACATCTTTTGTGTACTCATAGCTTGCATTTGGGACATGGAATTTCTACTTACTCCTTTCCTGCACACTGAGCAAGGCCATTTCCCAGAGGGAATCTGGACAATGTTTTCTTTTCTACATACTAGCACCTTAGTCTTTGAGAAGTTAACTTTAAGATCTTTTAATTCTAGGCCATGCTTCCATGTTTGGAATTTTTTTCTCTAACTCTGCCCTAGATTCAACTATGAGGGTTAGATCATCAGCATACAGAAGTTTCCATGGGCAGCCAGTCTTAAACTCTTCTATTATAGCCTTTAGTGCAATAATAAACAGGAAAGGCCTAAGAACAGAACCCTGATGGATACCTACCTGCACACTGAATTCTTCACTATAGTCATTATTAATTCTAACCTTGCTGACTGTTCCTCTATACATGGCTTGTACAGCCTTCACAAGCCACAGGTAATATACAAAGGAGTTGTATCCAATGATTAGTGTAACAATATATTCATTGTTAGAAGGGTAAAGGTGATGTGCTAGAATGGAGCAAGTACAGGCATAAAACTGATGAACCAAATTATGAAAGTAACCAAAAGAATTTTAGATTAATTAATTAGAGAAATAGTCAAATTAGATGAATTGCAATTTAGTTTTGTGCCAGGAGCACCACAAATATCCTCTTATTGAGTGAGACACCTACAAGAGAAGTTCCTAGCAAAGTGTAAGACAATATATCTAGCTTTCGTTAATCTGGTGAAAGGTGAAAGTAGATAATGAGTTCAGTCAGAAATTCAATATGCAGATAGGTGTTCACCAGGGCCCAGTCCTTAGCCATGTTTATTATGTTTCCAAGCTATAACAGGAGTTTATGGCTGGCTGTCCATGGGAACTTCTGTATGTTGACAACTTGGTTGTCATCATCATCCTCATTTTTATCAACTTTTCCATGCTGGGATGGGTTGAATGGGATTTTTTGAGGCATTGTTTTACAGTTGGATGCTCTCTATGACACTAATCTTTTTAGTTGCTTCTTACAATAAGAGATACAATATATCTATTCTAAACCAGACATACACAGTTATATAATAATGAAATTATTGTGTACAGTGCTCAGGTGCACTACAACTCATCAAAGGTGCATGTATAGTACATAGAATAATGTACAAATGTCAGGAAAATGAACAGTGTACAAGTCATGATATAATAATAATAACAATAATGAAATATTGTGTACAGTGCCCAGGTGCACCACAACTCATCAAAAAAGTGCATGTACAGTACATAGGGCAATGCACAAACATCAGTAAAATGAACAGTGCACGAGTCATGATACACACATGTGTGCATGTGTATGGAAGGGGTACATCAGGTGTAGTTTTGGCGTATTTCGGGAAGCATGAGTCTTAAAGGATGCGGTGTCTCGGCAGCTAACAATTGACGCAGGCAGTTTGTTCCAAGCTTCAGCAACTCTGAGCGTGAAAAAATGTCTACGAAAGTCATGGGAGCTGTGCTGTTTTCTGATCTTGTAGGCATGTCCACGTGTGTTAGACACATGGAGATCAAAGAGGCGCTCAGGGTTGCAATTGGCGAGATGGTTAAAAACTTTGTGGGTATTCACCAAGTCCATTGCCAGACGTCGGAGCTTCAATGAATCCATGCCCAGGGAAGCAAGGCGTTCAGAGTATGGTAGGTGTCTGATGGAGGGTATGCGCTTGGTTGCACGTCTCTGAACAGTTTCCAGGAGGTCAATGTTCTAAGCAAGATAGGGGTTCCAGACTGATGATGCGAATTCCAAATGTGGTCGTACCATAGCTGTATACAGTTTTAAATAGATGGCTGGAGAGCGGCTAACAAAGGTCTTGCTGAGTGATGCCAAGACACCCTCGGCCTTCTTGACAATCTTAGAGACATGCTTTGTCCAACGCAAATCGTTGCTGACAGTAATGCCCAGGTCACGTTCACAAGAGGACTTTTTGATATCAGTGTTGTGGAGGGAGTATGTGGACGCTGGATTTTTCCTTCCAAAATGCATGGTGGTACACTTGTCCACAGCCAGCTTCAGTTGCCAGTCTGTGCACACACACACATCTCAAAATTGTTTTGTGAAGCTAATATCAGTTAAGCTTTGAAGTAAACAGTTACTATTAATAATAAATAGTGTTTCTCATTAAAAATATGGTAATAAAATGGTTAACTGTTATTCAACATGTGTTTGTAGATATTTCCAATGGTTGTTTGCCCAGACCAATAGTGCCACTGATGATGACATCAGACAGCTGTTTCTTCTGGCATTACTTGAGGTAAGTAGCAATGCATTTGCTGTTTGAGATCATTTCCAGTTTGTTTTTGGAGGAGTATGTTTCTACTCTGCTGTGAAAACAACAGAAAACAAAATTATAATGAACGTTAATGATTGCTGCAAAACAATCAGCATTGCTTTATTCAGCTCGCTCATTATGGAGATAACAATTTGGATGAAGGCCTTACACAAGACATACTAAATATATTACCATATTTTTTTGTCTCTAATATGGGGAATTTTGAACTAAAATTAAGGGTGGGTAAAAAGAAAGTATTATACACAAGTATGCGTTTTTAGAAATTTTTTATTGAGCTTAAAAACACTTATTTTAAATGGCAAGATTGTAAATGTGCATTGATAACAAATTGTTTACAAATGGTGTTTGATATATTGACAATATTTGCTAAACAAACAATTGTTTTATATTCTTTAATGCCAGGAGAAATTTTGATGGATAATATGGTACAAGATTACCAAAAAAAATTACATAGACATGGCGATACTTCAGTCATATTATATACAAGTATAATTGCTGAGATGTGAAAAATATCTGGCATAGTAGGTTATGACCTAATCAGACATATAATTAAGTCATACAAGATAGTGTCATAGCCAATGACCGGTGCAACAATATCATTGTAAACTGCTACAATGGTAAGGGTGCTTCACTAGAAGGAGATAACTATAACGGCATTAAGTTGATGCTCAAGAACAGATAATCAAACTCATGACCTTATAATTGTGAATTCAACATCTTAACCATAGACTTAGCTTTCACTCTATGCTCTCACCACCCAAAACATGCAAGCTATTGATTCCTCAGATTAGTAAGAGGTCTCAATTTTAAGTGTATGTTGTTGTTCTCAATTGAATCACCTCAAGTTTATTATTTATGCCACGTCATGATCCCATAACTCCTAATGAAGTTGTAGGCGTGTCATAGTGATATAGGTCATGTCTTAAGCATTTAAACCTGAAAATAGGAAGTGAGAGATATAGTGGAAGAATATTTCCCAGTACTGGACTGGTATTTTATCTATTGACCTAAAAAAGATGAAAGGCAAACTTTGTCATAACTTGAACACGGGATCAGGATGAATACAAAAAAGCATTCCAACCAATGTTCTAATGACTGCCAATTCATGTTTTTTTATATCTATATTACTCATGCTTATTTTATTATTTGCTAAAAAGATGAAGCAAAGTCAGTTCCTGTAGAATTTGAACTGACGCACTGAGTCTTTTGAGATGGGTTGTACAAGAGTAGTAAAGAGAAGAGCCATTCTGTTAGCAAATACACAGAGAAAACCACTGTATGACTTTGGCTTAAAAGGGCTGGTTCCTGCTGGGATGCAAGTTGGGGTCTGATAAACCCTGGATGAGCTGCCTGTGCAAACATGTATGAAGTTGAAAGACCCAAAACACTCAATGACCCTAGGTCACATCACCAATGATGCATCACAGTTTATCTATGAGGATTATTTTGCACTTAATAATGGCCAAAAGAGATAAAAGCAAAGTTTATTGTTGTGGAATTGTAACTCGGAGTATAAAGAGATGTAATTAAATACTTTTACCATCTACTGTGGACTGAATTTTGACCAATCTATACAGTAGTCATAGCAAACAGTAACATAAAATGGAGCCTCTATGTGTTGCTCAACCTGCTGGAAATACTTGCCAAATATACCTCAAATCATTATGAACCGTCTTAAAAACTGAAGGATGCATTGGATACAAACTATATCTGAATAACCATTGCGGATTGTTAGCATCTGGAATGCTGCTGCTAAGGTCTGCTCAGTCGTGGCTAGACTGGGCTAAGCAACAAGATGAAGGTTAATCCTGCGTCAGATTGTGTTCATTTTGTTCACCCAAGGTAATGTTCCAAAACATGAGCACCCTTGTTATGACTGAGCATTGGTTTGCACCTGGAAACTTTCTCTCTATGGTACGAGTACAGGCAAGGTGTTTTTGTTGAAGACCAGCAGTTACCCAAACATGCCAGTTTTCTCTCTCTCTCTATGCCACCAATATTAGCATAAGCTGACACAACGTGACACCAGTGTCATTGCAACAGCTAAATAGACTAGAGCTAAGTGAAATAAAGTGTCTTGCTCAAGTATACAATACACAGGCCACTCCAGGAACCAAACTTTCAACCATAAAACAAGTTATTTATTTCAAAATTCATTTTGTCATATTGGCAAATATGATCTGATTGAATTAATGAAAATAGTTATCTTGTTTCTGTTTTTTTTTTTTTTTTTTCGTTTTTTTCCAGACATTGAAATGTGATGAGAAGAAGCAAACATTAGCTGATTTCATGCAGGTAACTTAGCCATAATTATATATTTATATTTTTATATACTTTTACTGGTTTCAGTCACTAGATTAAGATCAGGGTGGGGCACTGCCTTAATTTAGTTGACCATACTGGCTGCAGTACTTATTTTTCCAAGTTTATTTTATCAATCTCTTTATGTTGAACTGCTAAGTTACTATGCATAAACACATACACTACTATAGATATTAGCATGGACGGACACACACATATATACAATGGGCTTTTGTAGTTTCTATCAAATTCCACTCATGAGGCATTGGTCTACTGAGGTTATAATAGAAGACACACACCCAAGGTGCCACACAGAATCTTGTGGTTGCGAAGTGAATTCCTTCCTCACACAGCCATGCTTATTTTATTTTTTTTTATTTTGACACTTCTTATATTCCTAACAGACAGTAAATGATTATAATGATGAGAACATTGGTTTCCATCAAGTGTGTATATTCAGACTGTTACTGAAACACACATTATACTTTATCTTCATGAATGACACCTTATTAACCACAGGCATATAAACCTGTGAACAAGCTACAAGTGACTAGTGTGATTTGTAATTTGATCGTACAAATGAAAGTTGTAGTCTGCTACATTGGCTCTCTCTTAGGCTCAGCAATATGCAATTGCAGCACACTGCACTATATAACTGAGATAGGAAAATATTTGTTGACAATGTATCCATATTATATAGAATCCTCCCACAAAATAGATGGTTAATTATGGAAGCATTACTCACAACAGAATGCTAAAATATTTACACTGACAACATACATACATCTTGAACAAAATAAACATTTGCTTGAGGACATATAATTCTAATGGTCAAAGTTTTGGCAGTAAAGTTTACACAAATTGCATTCATTTGTTATGAAAACAACAGTATAGAAGCCAACATATTGTGAAGAAGCAACTGTGAAAGTTTAGAAATATTAATGATGAATCTAGGAATTTTATTGCAAGAGACTTGTATGAAAATAATTTTTCAAATAATAAGGAAAAAAATGAAACTAGAACATATTCATGTTTTTAATACAATACACACACACACAAATTGTTTTACTGATTTTGGGCATTAGACTGCAGCCTTGCCTGAGCACTGCCTTCTCTTTACCTATCTCGTACCTCAGTGATATTCTGTCCACATTTGGGGCCCCTGACTGTCATCCACCACTGCTAACCATAATTCTCTCTCTCCTGTTACATTCTACTGCTGGCCATCATTCTCTCTATCCCATATGGCTCATGGTTAACATCTACCATTCACAGCAACCCATCCCTGTTGATATCCAATCACTCACTCTCACCTTTTTATGCTTCTCCTATTTATTCAAACCTCCTACCGACAACCAACATGTAGCCTCCACTCACTCTGTCCTCCACAATTCCCTTCCAGACCAACCAATCACTCTTTCACCCTCACCACACTCAATCATCTCTTTGTATCTCCTTAACCACCACAGCCCTTCTATTTTCACTCATCAGTATGTTTGCCTTAGAAGAAAGTGACCTGTCTTGTGATGGTGCTAATATAAAAGACACTCTGTACACTCCATAAAATGGTTGGCATTTAAACAGAAAGAACATAAGATAAAGATGACTCCTCAGTCATGTCCAGGACTTGATAATATCTCTAGTACTGGTGCTGTAATAAAATGAAAATTGTAAATGTATCAAGCCACAGAAACCATGCCAAAAATGGAATATATTGAGATGTGGATCTTCAACCTGTCTAGGAGGACAGTAGCTCGAATTAATTTGGCCTGTATTAATCCATCCAGTATTGAAAAATAGGCATAAAATGATGATAGTAATACTTATATGTGTGTGTACATTCATTTCTTCATCTATTCTTCCATTTTTCTCCAGAATGTAATGGCTAATGTGCAGACATTGTTGGAGAATGCTGACAGTTCTGAGATTCTCATTGCTGTTGTCAACATAATCCAGCAGCTTTCAAAGGTCTACCCTCATGTGTTCAACTCTCATTTTAGGGTAAGTTGCTTTACTTGTTCATGTGTTTCTCCATCAAACTCTGTTAAGGTGTATGGCTCAGGATTATAAAGTTGTAAGTTTGATTCTCAGATCCTGCATTGCTTTGTATCCTTGAGTGAGAGACTTTCATATTATTCCAGTTGACTAAGCTGTAGGAAAAAAAAGTTGTGATGACACTGGTGCCAAGCTGTATCAGTCTTTACTTTTCCTTTTGACAACATTGGTGACATGTAGAGGGGAGGCTGGTATGCATGGTTGATGGTTGGTTCTCCACAAAACACTTTGCCCAGGATTGTGCCACAGAGAGGAACTTTCCAGGTGCAAACTCATGATCAGTCATAATTGAAGGGTACCATCCATCAACAATCTTCTGGAATTTAGTGGATAGTGTTATGGTTATGTATTGTCCCATTGTCTATGTGGAACAAAATGGCAAGCCTCTATGAGAC
Organism: Eledone cirrhosa; assembly: GCA_964016885.1. NCBI lineage: Eukaryota > Metazoa > Mollusca > Cephalopoda > Octopoda > Eledonidae > Eledone > Eledone cirrhosa. The sequence goes on along the minus strand of OZ024742.1, from coordinate 261,976,495 downwards.
CTGAAACTGGACAACTTGTCTAACCCATACTAGCATTGGAAAATGGACATGAAACGGTGATGATGATGATATATATATGCATGCACCAATGGATATGTAATGTCAGTGTGCAAAACAAGAAAGTGAAAATAATTTTGTTTTATTCATAAAATTTATTAAAATAATTTATTAAAATTGTAGCTATTGTTAGTATAGAAGCCACTAATTGCCACCTCTTTTACATTTGCTATTTAATTTAACCCTTTAGCATTACTCTATATGTACTATTGTATTTTTTGTGGTTAAGGCTTTATCTTATACTAGCATTAAAGCCCGGCATTGCTCGGGGTCATTAAGTTACCAAAGTTAGGTTGCACCACCCATTTTATGGCAGCACTTTTTTGTCTGCCAGGCACTGGGTGAATGAATTGCAGACCTGGAAGCAGGAGCTGCGCCAGCAGTGACAATTGTAGTTTCGCCTATGGATATTATCTCTGTGCAAAAAAGTGTTGAAATTTATTGTTTCACAGTACTTGCGCAACACGCGCGTAGACGATGCCAGCCGAACAACAGAGCTGCGATGGAGTTGTTCTGCATGGTTGTCTGTGTGTTTTCTAAATTTAAGACAGTAGGGAGGGTTGTGATATGAGGGAGAGTTAGCTGTTGTTTCTAGCAGGTTTAGTGACCTCATAGAGGATATGTGTTTTCTAAATTTAAGACAGTAGGGAGTGGTGTGATATGGGGGAGAGTTAGCTGCTGTTTCTAGCAGGTTTAGTGACCTCAGAAGATATGTTTTCTAAATTTAAGACAGTAGGGAGGGGTGTGGTATGGGGGAGAGTTAGCTGCTGTTTCTAGCAGGTTTAGCGACCTCATAGAGGATATTATTGTTTATCATTATCTATAAAAGGCAGATTGTTGTTGTTGTGTGTGTGCACATGTTCCATGTTTATACATTTGCACAATTTCAAACCGATTCGACTCAAAGTCTGTAAGAATCCACGTTCGTTGAGAGGTTTTAAAAAAGATTTATCGCTTGTTGTTGAATAAATGTATCTGTTGCTTTTGAATAATTGTCGTTTCGTATGAAATGTAATAATTGTTTCTACTTTTTTTGGTTATAAATCACGCACGTTGTTTAATTGCTTTAAATGTTTGTTTATCATTTGAAGTGAGTGTGTGTTTGTATGCGTTTGGAAATAAATCAGTAAGTTTGAAGTATAAAAGAGAAAGTAGCAAAATGTGTGGGTTGTAGATAGAGGCAAGCAGATGATATGAGAGAGTAAAACGGAGAGTATCGCCATCAAGCTTGGAAAGAGAAAGTAGCAGAAAGTATGAAGTTGTATAGATTTTGAATGGTAATGGAAAGAGTTTAGCAGTTTAAATGAGAGAGAAAAATCGTAAAATATTGAGTTTTATCTATTTTTTGCGTAATTGTGGGTGAAATTTAAAAAAGTATATGTGCCAAGACGCAATCGAAGCTATTTCGAATACTGAATTGTAAATTTCAATTGAAGAAATTCTATATTGTAGATTTCTATAACAAAGGAGCATGTCCATACACTGAGCTTTATAGATTATGATAATTGGAAGGTGAGAGAATTCTGGCTGGATATGGCCAGTTTAAATGCTAAAGTGTTAAAGGCCACTGCAGCACTAGAACACCACAATATGTATATTTGTATAAAGCTATGCTTGAAGCGAAATACTATTTCTATTCTATTATAAGTTGAGCCAACTTATGCAGCTTCATATGCAAATGAGATTAATCACCTCATTTACACAGACGAGAAAACTATATATTGTCGACTGTTTTCAAGTCCAGCAGTAGCAAGCGGTGGGAGGGACCGTCCTGACGAAGGCCAGTCAAGCCTGAAATGCATAGGCGGTTGTCCCCCTTGCTTCTGCTGGACACCACCAGAGGATGTTAGCCCCGGTGTTTACATAACTACAGCTTCCTAAAACTGTGTTTCTTTAGAAATTCGAAATTTTTATACATATATATATCATCATCATCATTTTACGTCTGCTTTTCCCTGCTTGCAAGGGTGGGACAGGAACTGATTCTGGCTTGATTTCTACAGCTGGATGCCCTTCCTAACACCAACCTCATTTGCAGTGAGTGCTGGGTGCTTTTTTCCCGTGGCACCTCCACGACCACTTTGCAGTGGAATGATATGGACCCCGGTCCCTATCATCTCATTTCTACAGCTGAGTAAACTGGAGCAATGTGAAATAAAGTGTCTTGCTCAAGGAAACAACACATCACCCAGTCTGAGAATTGAACTCACAACCTTTCGATTGTAAGGCCAATGCTCTAACCACTAAGCCATATGCCTCTCTTTCTCCCTCCCTCTCTCTCTCCATCATCACCGTTTTACGTCCGTTCTTCCATGCTAGCATGGGTTAGACGGGTTGTCATGTTGTGGGCAGTGTCCGGTCGGCTGACCTTGTCTTGCTCATATGGGAGCTGATTCTGGCTGAAAGCGGACGTAAAATGAAATGATGATGATGAATGATATATACACATACACGTTTAATTCAACCTGTCCAGCCTCCTGTCATTTTTCTCTATATATATTTTATATTATATATATATATTATAGTAGTTATTTTGATGTCTTCAATTAATATACTAGAAATCAGCCACTCCATTTTACTCAATCCTTATAATATAAAACATGTTAGTGCTTCATTAAAATAGTTGATTATTTTAATTTTTGTTACCATATTTCTAATGAAAGACATTGTCTATGGTTTTCAAATCATTTCGGAAAAAAAAAAAATTTAGTTATTGTTTTGTTTTCATCTCTGAATGAGTGTGTTTTGCATTACAGGATACAGTTGATATTTTGGTTGGCTGGCACATTGACTTGACACAGAAAGAAAGCCTCACTGTATACACCTCAGAAGCTTTAGTTAGTTTCCACCAGTTCTGGATCAGAGATCTGTCTTTTTCTATAACTCTCCTTGGACAATTTCTTGAAGACATGGAGGCATATGCAGAGGTAAGTTAATTATTCTTTCTCTTGTCTTTTGTTAAATTTTCTAAACATCTTTAATTCTCCATGTCCTGAACCGCATGAGACAACAGCATTAATAAGACATTCTTGAAAAGTACAAAACAGCAATATGTCTGCATTACATTAGAAATTAGTTTTCTACAAATTTTTACAGCGATCTGTTCACTAGTAAAGATATAAACATTTGACTTAACAAACCAGTTTTGAGATATTTTCTGCTAAATCATTGCAGGATAGTAAGTTAAATAATCTTGTGCACTTGATTTAATTCATGCCAATGTTTTGTGTGATCCTCCCACCAAAATAAAACAACATTCAATGTAATGCAGTTAAAAACCACAACTTGTGGATATAGGATTCATACTCTTAATCAGTTGTATGGAATATGTACCTGATTTTTATTTTTATTTTTATTATTGTTGTTATTGGATCTCTGTTGATTCCAATGATGAGTGTTCGAGCCTGTTTGGGAAATTACCATGCATGTAGCTGAGCATTCCACACACACGTGTACCGTTAACATAATCCTCAAGGAGATTCAGCATGACATAGTGTGTGATATGGTTGTCATTTGAATTATAGGTACAACTTATTTTTTCCAGCTAAGTGGACTGGAGCAACATGAAGTAAAGTGTCTTGCTCAAGGACACAATCCATTTCCTGCATTCGAACACCCTAACCACTAATCCATACATTTTCACTTTTCTATGATAAAAACACCCAAGAAACCTCCTATGACATGCAACTTCACAGGAGATCAGTTAAACTCATAATTGTGAACTTTAACATGAGAGTACTAGGGCCTCATGTCATTAAATCACTCATTAAACAACTTTTTTTTTTTTTTTTTTCATTTCAACACTCATTTTCACATCTAACAGAGGTTCATTCCATGTATGTTTTAAACAACTGAAAATGACTAAGATGCTGTAAATCTGTTAAATGTATTGAAAGAAATGAAATTTACAGCAGGTTCAGCTTGCTTTTTACAAAGTTACATTTCATAGGTTTCTTTGGTATTTTAATGATAGGGGCTCCAGTCCTATCATGAAAAGCAATGTGAAATAAAGTGTTCTTTTCACAAATATAATGCGCTAACCAGCTAGAGAATTTAACCCACAACCTTATGATTGTGTTTCCAATACCCTAACCACTAGGCCACAGGCCTTCAGCAATTGAATGTATTCCTTACATGTTCTATTTTATTTTTCTGAAGGACTTGAACCTGCAAGTGAATGGACAAATAATGACTGAGGATGAGATCCCAGCTGTGTCGGAATGCAATACTAAAATCTCTGCATTGCTCAAGGTTTTCACAACTGTTGTCAGAAGTCTTGGGGATAGCTTTTCACCAAACAAAGGATCAACTATATCGAAGGAGTATATATCAGAAGTAAGGTGTAAACTTCATTTACATCATAAGTTTTAATTATGAATTCTAGAAAAAATGTTCAATTTTATATGTATTTATCTATGAGGGATTTCCCATATTAGTTAGTGTAGAAAAACTGAACACTCAGTGACTAAATGGATTCTGATGGAGTTTTAATTTCTTCTAAATGATTTAAAGAATTTGAGTGCTGAAACATGAGAGAAAAAGAATGTTATTGGAACATTTTATGGATACTAAGCTGAATTATTTTCTGAATTGTTTTACACATCATCAACATTTACCATTCGTTTCTCTGTGCTTGCTTCTGTTGGTGAGATCATCACAGGCCAAGTCAGTGTGTAATTGTAGCTACTGTCCTCGTAGAGGTGCTAAGGACCACATCTTCCATGCATTCTAGTTTTTACATGGTTTCTACAACTGGATGTCTTTCTTATCACTAATCACTTTACAGTGTACTGCATGCATTATTTCATGGCACTGACACTAGGGATGTTGTCTTGTTCTTGACACAGCTGAAGAGTCCTCTCAACTCTTTGACATGTTTTCAACAGCTGGATGCCTTTCCTATCACTGGCCACTTTACAATCTACTGGTTTTCCCATCTTTAGATTGTGGGTGCCAAGCTGAATTGTTTTCTAAAATTTCTTACTGTTAATATTAAATGGTTTGTGGCTCTTTTATTTTTCAGGTCTTAGAGAAAATCATACGCAGTGTGGAACATGCAAGTAGATTTGTATTTTCTGAACGGGTCCGTATTGTTGGTAAGTTGATTGGTATATTTGAAGGCTTATTTATTCTAAGCAGATACTTAACAGCTATTAGGTGAAGCTGCTAGTTTATAAATAAAGTTATAAGCTTAAAATCTAAGGCCCAAAGCAGGAAATATAGTTTAATTTGTATCAGTCTAAATAAAACTCGGTTTTCCCATCCTTGGCCTTTTCACTTCTTGAACTTCTCCCTTCCAATGTTTTTTTTGGACTTCTTACACCAATATCTTCCTTGGAGAAACCAAGGATTGTGTTGGATTAAAGGGAAACCAAGGAAGGTGTTTGGGTAAATGAAAACCTTAGAAGTTGTTGTACCTGAGAGAACTTGGGAAATTTAAAATATTTTGGTTTGTTAAATTGTTTAAAAAAAAACATTTTAAACCAGATAATCTATCATAGATTTTCTCTTTAAAATCATTTTTTTATACAGCATCACATAGAAATATTTAGATGATAGAATTTTGTCTTGAATTTCAAAAAATTTTGAAAAGATTTCTCCTTTTTTTTTTAACAACAAATAATTACATATTTAGCAATTTTGCTTGCTCTCTTCTAAATCAGTCTTTCTCAATGTGGAGCATTGGATGGGATGTATATACTAACTTTGTCCAATCATAGTAGAGTGCATTTGGGGTGGGGATGGGGCAAAATAGGTTGAGAAACACTGCTTTAAATGTTTCACGATTAATGTTTTATGTTGTTTGTTTGTAGCCAATTATTGCTTGACACTGTTGGTAAACCAGTTGCAGTCCAACCTTGTACACAATGTTGAAACTTTACTACCCTACATCACCTCTCAGATCACATTGGATAGATATGTCAGTGACAAGTTTGTCTTGTCACTGTTAGCCATCATTCAAAAGGTATGTCTCTATTTATGTGACTTTCTGGCAGAATTTATTACTTTATGTCAATGTTAGAAATCTGGCAGAATTGTTAGGGCATCAGACAAAATGCTTTGCGGCATTTAATTGCAGTTCTTTACGTTCTAACCAATGTTAACTTTGCCTGTCATCCTTCTGGGGTCAATGAAATAAAGTACCAGTTAAGTATTGTGGTTGATGTAATTGATTTTACCCCACTCTAAATTGCTGAACTTGTGCCTATGTTAGAAACCATAATTACTAAGGGTGGTGGATTGGCAGTATCGGTAGAGCGTCGGACGCCATGCTTTGACGCATAGTTACGACCCTTGTCTTTCCGAGTTCAAATCCCGCCGAGGTTAACTTTGCCTTTCATCCTTACGGGGGTCAATAAAATAAAGTACCAGTAATGCACTGGGTAATTGCTGGCCTTGTGCCAAAAGTAGAAACAATTATTACTAATGGATTGGCAGTATGGGTAGAAAGTTGGACATCATGCTTTGTGGCACATAGTTATGGCCCTTTGCATTCTGAGTTCAGATCCTTCCAAGGTTAGCTTGACTTTTCATCCTTATCGAGTTGATAAAATAAAGTACCAGTAACGCACTAAGGTCGATTTAATTGACTTTCACCTCCTCCAAAATTGTTGGCTTTGTGCCTAAATCAGAAACTATTATTATAAATAGAAAAATATATATACATATAAAGAAATCATTTTTATATTCGTTTTGCTTATTGTTGAATGGATTAACAGAATCAATAGTGACAGACAAAATGTTTTGTATATTTGTGTCGGTTGCAATGATCAGTGTTCCAATTGTTTGATCAACAGAACAGCGAGCTCGTAAAATTAACGTCCAAGTGACCAAGGATTACTCAGACACATGTATTCTTAATGTAATTCTCAAGTAGATTCAGCATGGCACAGTGTGTGACAAGGCTGGCTCCTTCTTGGATTGGAGCAACATGAAATAAAGTGTCTTGCTCAAGGACACAATGCACTGCTTGGTCTGGGAATCAAACTCATGACTACAAACTGAATGCCTTAACCATTAAGCCTTATGACTAATGTAGTATTGTATTTTTTCTCTTTTTCAAACTTATTTTTATTTTATGTATTTAGGTTGTTGAATTTGTGAACTTTAATTTGCCAGTCCACTTCATCAGTACCCTTCTTGGACCAAACTCCTTATTACAGACACTTCGCTTTTCCCAACATGAAGAGGTTTGTCTCCCATTTCATTATTTTCTATGTGTGTGTGTGTGAATGTGCATGGCTTAGTGGCTCATGATCGTATGATCATGAATTTGATTATCAGATTAGGTGGCTCCTTGTATCCTTGAGCAAGATACTTTACTTCACATTTGTTTGTCTATTCACCTGGCAAAAATGAGTTGTGCCCATAATTCAATGTTTAATTTCATTATTTTTGTAAAGGTGTTGACCATAGATAGATTATTTTGGAGATGAGTGATTGGAGGTAGAAAGCATAAGGCATAGACATGGTTTTGGGGTTTGATTCACAACCACATGATTTCAGGTTTGATCTCACTGTCTTCTATTATAGCCTCAGGTTGATCAATGCCTTGTAAATGGAATTTGGTGGAAGAAACTGTGTGGAAGCTTGTTATATATGTATGTGTGTGTGTGTCAGTGCATCTTCATGTTGACACTGTTTATCTCTTAACATCCTGTAATGATTTAGCAGAAAATATCTGAAAACATGTTTGTTAATTTAGTTGTTTATAGTATCTTTACTAGTGGACAGATTGTGTTAATTTGTTGTAAACTAAAGACTTATATTTTTGATATGATGCTATTATACTACTGTTTTGTAAAATTCAAGAATGTCTTGCTAATGTGGTTTCATGCAATACGGGATGTTAAGAGTTAAAGCTAGAGGTGATGTTTATGACCCAATTTGAACAATATATCCTGCATCTAACGTTTAAAACATGGGTTGGCATCAGGAAGAGCTTCCAGCTATAAGAAAAAATCTGCTTTAAAAAATCTTATTTGACTCATACTAGCCTGAAAAAATGGATGAAAAAAATGATAATGACAAAGATTATAGTTGGATATAGAGCAGGAAAATGATCTGATAATTAAAATTGAAATGAAAAAGATGAAATTTACGTAAATCTATGCAGATTTGGCTGGCTTCCTATGAAGTTGTATCCCATAGTTCTCTTGAGTGTTAATGATAGGTGCCTCTGTCCTATCATGAAAAGTGATGTGAAATGAAGCATCTTGCTGAATAACATAATGCATTGCCAGACCCAAGAAACAAACTCAGAATATTATGAGTATCTGTTCAACATCCTAACCACTAGGCTCTGCATCTTACATTTGCCTGGAGAACATAAAAAAATAAAATTGTAGTGTTTCATCTTTAGTGGAGATGTTTATAGAGTTGGAAGGTTAGACATCCAAATTCTGAATCCTAAACTCTCCATGACCGTATGGTGTGTTAGCAATTACTCTTGACTCAAGAAAGTCTTATGACCTCCAAGCAACCATTCTTGACTGAAGAAAGTCTTGTGACCTCTCAGTAGCTACCTTGAACTGAAGAAAGTTTTATAACATCTCAGTAGCTACCCTGAACTGAACTGAAATTCTTATGACATCTCAGTAGCTACCCTGAACTGAGGAGTCTTATGAGCTCAACCCTTAGTATCTAAATGCCTTGGTATTTTTTCTAGCTCTCTGCACGAGTCCCCTCATGATGAACTGTACCTTTCATACTTTCGGTGTCAATAAAGTCCAGGGACAGTAGATTGTTGCAATTGTTGAAAGTATAGGGTAGGATGCTTTATGGTAGCTATTCTGGATCTGTGACAGACAGACAGTATTAGCAAAACCAATGGTAACAATTTCTTTGGGCTGATCTAATAATTGGTTCCTTTCTTCTCCTAGTATCTACACCTGCTGCTGAGAAAGAAATGTCGAGCTCACTAACTGCGTATGTGATATTTTCTCCACATATCATGTGTAAGACAGCAAATTTACGGAGTCAATATGATGTCAGTTAAAAATGCAACAGTATTTGCTTCACATACTCTGTGTATCACAACTAAGAGTAAATATACATACACGACCACACGGCTACATTAGACAAATTGAAGCCTGAAGTCTTCCAGATATTATTGAAGATCAGACTTTATCTCTATATGTGAGGATTGCATTTGAGAGAATGATGTGGGACAACAATAGTAGTTGACACTGTTGAAATAGTATAGATGATTGATGTATATTTTGTGTAAACATTTCATATTTATCTTTTATCCAGATATGTGTCCAACTGATGACAGTTTACCATGGAGTTATGAGTTTAAAGAATGTACCATTATTAGAAGAAGCATACAGGTATGCTGTGTTACTTGCACTTGAACCCAATAGTCTTGTATTGTTTATGTGAATCCTCCTCCTCGTCATTTTAAGTCTGCATCTCATGCTGGCATAGGTTGGATAGGTTGTCATGGTCCAAGGTTAGACAAGTCAGACACTTCATCTTGCTCATACGTTCCATATTTGGCATGGTTTCCACAGCTGGGTGCCATTCCTAACACCAACACTTTACAGTGAGCATTTTATAATGACATAAGTAATATGTTCGAAACTGAAGAGTTCTTTCAGTCTTTTGTTTGGCATGCTTTCTTTGACTAGATGCCCTTCCTAATGCCAACCACTTTAAAGAATGTGATGGTTGTAATAAAAATAAGAATAGTTGTGACTTGCTGCTGCCTGAATTGGTTGTTGGTATCTCTTTTACTAATGGTAATGTTTTAAAAGAATCAAGTGTGATCTCTTTGAAGAAATTGTTGTCTTTGTTATCATATTGCCTGAAACTGGCCCTTGTGAATTTCATTAGAAATATGGTAATGAAAGGATTAATACTAGTTTTGGATCGGGTAAATACTAAAGAATGAACAAATGTAGTCATATTTCTGTGTTTTAGATATTAGACATAAGCGGTTCAATATTTAAAGGTTGGAAACTAAATACTATATACTGATAGCTACATATAATTCTACATTATTGGAGACTAAATACTATATACTGATAACTACATATAATTTTACATTGTCAGAAACTAAATACTGTTTACAGATAATTACCCTATAAACTCAAATATAAGCACATCCCTATTTTATGACTGAGAAATGGGCAAAACTCCAAACCCCCTTGTATAATCTAAGGCAGCTAATCACATTGTTTAGATGGTGCATTTTAGAAATTCTCATGAGTGGAATCGTTTAACGTCCATCTTCCACGCGAGCATGGGTTAGACGGGAGTTGTGCCACTTGAGGCAAGGTTGGTCGGGTGACTGTGTCTCACTCATATAGGACGATCTGGCAGGCTTTCTACGGCTGGATGCCCTTCCTAACACCAACCATATTTACAGTGTGGAACTGGGAACATTTTACCGTGTTACCTACACGGCCACATTACAGCGTGGACTGAGTTTTTTTTTTTTTTTTTTTTTTTTTTTTTTTGGTTACAAAGAATATGGTTACAAAGTTTTAATATTTTAATATTAAGTCTAGCTTAGATCATAGTTTTTGTTTCATAACTCCATTATGTAATGATTTTTTTTTTACCACATTTGTTTCTTGTTTTATCACATATTTCTCAGCTCATATGCAAGTATATCCAGTACATATAATTCTACATTATGGTGACTAAATACTATATACTGATAGTTATATATAATTCTATGTTATTGAGAACTAAATACTACTCATATATCATCTGAACTATCTTTCACATTTGAGACATTATAAAGCATTGATAAATCCATCTTCATTATTTTAAAGTGTAGAGTTTTGATTGTTCATTTTTGAATGTTTATTAATGTTTTAATTATTGTGTGTATCCAGTTTAAAATAGGTACACCATGTCCCAACATGTAAGAGGTGACTAAAAGGGTTTGCACCAGGCTAGAGCATCCAGCTGTAAAACACTGACTCAAAAATAAACCCATCACAGATATGAAGCTTGTCGTGGGGCCTACAAGGTTAGCCCCTAATTGTTGTCGTTGTTTGGTAATGTTTTAATCAACTTGTTTTGTAGGAATGTGGTTGGAGATATTGAAGTTGCTTACAACAGATTACTGGCAGAATGTGGTGAGGGGAAGCATTTCATCATTGCAGATAATGCTTTTGCAAAGAAAGAATACAATGTTAAACAGGCAGAAACTGTGCTGGTCTTCAACCTTGCTGCTCTTGCCGAAATTTACAACACCAAGAATAATCTCATTGTGGTAGGTCATCTTGACTTTGTGTGTATGTTGTTTTTATTATGGGTCATGCCTGCTTTTTCATAAGTTTCACCAACCTCATATGATGTTGCATTGTGTAGGAATCATCATCATTTCATTTTATGTCCGCTTTTTCCCTGCTTGCAAGGGTGGGACGGGAACTGATTCTGGCGTGATTTCTACAGCTGGGTGCTTTTTTGCCGTGGCACCTCCACGACCACTTTACAGTGGAATGATAGAGACTCCAGTCCTTATCATCTCATTTCTACAGCTGAGTAAACTGGAACAATGTGAAATAAAGTGTCTTGCTCAAGGAAACAACACATCACCCGGTCTGAGAATTGAACTCACAACCTTTCGATTGCAAGACCAATGCTCTAACCACTAAGCCATGTGCCTCTTCTTAGATATTTTAATATTAGTCCTATCATGAATTTTACACCCCATAATAATGCAGGATTACCTGGCTGTCTATGAGGTAGTATCTCACAGGCAATTTCCTGTGTGTTTTAAGGAAAGGGGCCCCAGTCCTATCATGTTACAGCTCACACCTATATAGGTTTAGTTTGCATCTTATACGTTTCTTAAGTGTTTTAATGATAAAAGGCTACATTCATATGAAATCTATGTAAAATGAAGCGTCTTGCCTCCCAGTCGAGTTCAACACTCTAACCATTAGGTTATGTGCATATTTGTGTGTATGTGTCTTTGCTAGTCAAGCACATAATTATTATCATCCTAAGATAGGTGGGAAGAATGCAGGTGATAATGCTTCAATGTAAGTGCATCTCCTTCTGTAATTTATTGAACATTTAAAGAAACAACTGTACAATGCTATGGAAGCTGTATATGCATGCAGCCCACTTTGTAAAGTGTCTCTGCTGGTGTCATAAAGAAATGCACCCAGCCTATTATGTAAAGTTTACTGGTGCTACAATAAAATGCACCCAGCCCACTCTGTAAAGTAGTAGTGCTGGTACTATGATATAATGCATTCTGCTTATGCAGTAAAGTGGTTGTTCTGCTGCCACAATAAAATGCAACTCATCCACCCTGTAAACTGGTAGTGCTAGTGCCTCAATAAAATATACTCAGTAAACACTGTAATGTGATTGGCATTAGGAAGGGCATACATCTGTAGAAACCACGAGCAAGGCACAGTCATCATATATCTGCTTTTCCATGGGCTAGATGAGTTTTCACCAGTACAACATCTCCATTTTTCTGTTTTGTCATCTCCTATGTGAGAAAACGTTAAAAAATACACACACATACATCCACACAATTAGACTGAAAAAGCACATGTTCCAATAATCCACTAATCAAAAGAAACAAGACAAGAAGCACATGTTCCACTAATCAAAGGAAATACAAGACACACAGGCACATACATAGACACACACTACATATGCGGGAAGAGGGATACACCCATACAGCGTAACCACAATACCTACACACTAAAAGAAGTAAACAATACCCTCAAAACAACAACACACTTGCATGCCAAAATAAGAGAGAGAAGAGAGAAAAAAAGGAAAAGGAAAGTGGGGAGATAGGAACAAGAAAGAGAAAAAATAGCCCATACACTTGCTCCCATATTGAGAACCTAAATCCTGTGACCCTGTTGCCAGATCTATCATTGATGTTCATTGCAGGCGTTTCCTTCTTCGTTTTCACCTTACCCTTTGTTCTTTCCCCAATATCAACTATATCCACCACACTGATTGACCACTACACAGCAAATACACAAATGCACCTGGACACATACACACAGCACCACCATGACACTCAGACATGCAACTATGAGGGGGTGAATCATACATAGATCAAAGTTCTAGCACAGATGCACACACATAATCATACACCAGAACAGGCAGATCCCTCTCAACTCTGAGACTATCTGAAAAAGCTAAAAAAAAAATTCACTCTGTATCTTTACCCCTCTTGCCCCAACCATTCATCCACTTCTCCACTTACCTCACACATCAATCAAATTAGGACCTCACCCCCTGAAGATATAGCATTTGGAAATAGCTGAAAATGAACAAATAATTTAGTTATCCATTTGCCATCAAAACAGCATGAGCTCGGCCATTGGGCACTAACTATTTACAATATATATATATAAATTATTGATTTGACAAAAGAAATGTAGATCAAATAAGTACTAGACTTATTTGATAAAAACTGTTTGGCATGATTGACAAAATCAAGGCAGTGTTCCAGCATGGCCACTGTCTAATGACTGAAACAAGTAAAGAATAAAAGAAACAGTGATATACTAAGATGAGCTGGGTGATATGAAAGGGTAAACTTAAGGTAGATATATGTACCATTTTTGAATGAAATACTTTTGCCTAAATATTTATATATTTGTTTTTATGTTTGTGCATATGTAGGTATGTATAATTGTGTGTGCATGTATATGTAGGTATGTGTAATTTTTTGAATTCCTTATTTCAGATGTGGGCACTTACTCCGAGTATATTTGATCTTCTAATCAAACACCTTCATCCTTTGAACCAACCCCTGGTTGACCGTTACCCTGCAGTTCAGTACGCCACCATTCATTCCCTCTATTCACATTGTACTAGGTAAATTCTCTTTCTTTTTTTGTTTTGTTTTTGTCACCAGGAAATGAATGTGTATGCCCTACTGGGTAGGTTGGACTCTTTTCATGATAGGACTGAGGACCCTATCACTAAAAGAGGACCACACCCTGTCAGTCTCCCTGCCCTCACCTTAGTCTTCTTCCTATCACATCTTTGATTTTTTCCTCTTTCCTTACTATGTAAATCATTCTTACTTACCCTGTCTCATACTCACTACCTACATAGCTAGAGGATAGCTTGTTCTATCAGGCACCCACCTTCCTCTGATGCCCATCCATCCACTCCATATTTGCTGAAAGATGCTCTCCACATATACAAAGGGATACCTTAGCCCTGTGTATATCCACCAATTTTATAAACCTACCTCCACCCACACATGACAATGAGCTGCCAACCACCATTCTTCTTCGACACCACAATCCAAACGTGCTCTCATTTTTTCTTCCTTAGTAAGCAACATATAGGCGCCATTGCTACCTGTTCTACAGTGCCACTTTCACCAGTACCCCTTTCCTCCTCCCCATCATTACCTTTCTCTTCCCAGCTAAGGACACAATCACCCTCAATGTTTGGTGCCTTGAAAACATGCACCCAGTACACTGTAAGGTGGGTGGTGTTAGGATGTATATATATATATATATATACAAAGTAAAACCTACTACAGTCAGTAGGCATCTCTATCAAAACACACCCCCGTCCCACCACCCCATCCACACCGCCCCTTTCAATGTAAAGTTATGTTGGTGCCACAACATCCAGGCCGAAACAAATGAGATCGTGTAGGTGTCACGACAAAAAAAACACAGTCCACGTTGTAAATGTGGCCGTGTAGGCAACACGGTAAAAACCTCCCAGCCCCACACTGTAAATGTGGTTGGTGTTAGGAAGGGCATCCAGCTGTAGAAAACCCGCCAGACAGTCCACGCTGTAATGTGGCCGTGTAGGCAACACGGTAAAAACCTCCCAGCCCCACACTGTAAATGTGGTTGGTGTTAGGAAGGGCATCCAGCTGTAGAAAACCTGCCAGACAGTCCTATGCGAGCAAGACAACCACTCTTGCCTCAAGTGGGAAAACCCCCGTCCAAACCCATGCAAGCATGGAACACGGACGTTAAACGTTGATGATGATGATAGATAGATATAACTTTCTCATATATTTCCACTGTTTAGCACAACTTAACCCATTAGCATTTAAACTGACTGTAACCGGCCAGAATTATCTCACCTCTTTCTGTTAAAACCGACTATAAGTGGCCATTCATGCTGATGTTAAGGTATTGTTCTCGAAATAAATAATATCAAAATCTCATATCATGTGAAGTAAAGCCTTTACCATGAAAATACAATAGTAAATATAGAGTAATGTAAATGCTAAAGGGTTAATATATATCTTAATTAACTATCAACATAAGCACTAATAATATGCAAATTAGTGTCCTCTTCATTAGTGATGGGGCATATAAGCCTCTCAATTACGTATTTCTTTATGGTTGTTAAGATAATATATATACCTTCTGATGAAAGCCCAACTAAGTTTGAATATCAATTAAATGTATTTATTTGGTTTTTACGATTTACAGGGAAATATGTATATATAAGCATGTTTACATGTCTATGTACTCAAAATCTGTAAATATTCATTTATGCAATCTTGGTTGCCTCTATTCTGTGTATATATACAGATATAACTTATCATATACTTAGTGCACAACTTAATACACACATATTTTGTATATTTATGTTTGTCAGTACTCCACTATATCCTTATATTTTTTTATTTGTAGACACAGTAACTTCATCTCCAGCAGCAGTTTGTTGACTCAGAACACAGCTTTAGAAGGCTCTGTGCTAGCTGGTGTGAGTCCTGCAACATCTGGTCATTTTACAGCAATACTAAGACTTCTTGTTGATATACTCTCTTTGAATATGGTCACTTATGATTGCAAGTGAGTAAATTCAGTAACTTCTTTCACTATAGTAAAGTATATATTTCTACAGCTGTTATTGGGAGAAATGGCAGTATTATTGTGGTTAGGTTCAGTAAAGTATATATTTTTTACAGTTGTTATTAGAAGTGGCAGTATTCCAATGGCTAGAGTCAATAAAGTATATATTTCTACAGTTCTAATGTATATGGTCTCTTTTTTTTTTTTTTTAATGAAGTCTTAAATTTTTTTTTTTTTTAATGAAATTTTGTTGACTAAATTGAAATAAATAGATGTTGAACCTTTGTTGGTTCTGACGATAAATGTTATAATTGTTTGCCCAACAAAACAGCCTGCTGATATGTGAGAAGTTGAGCATTCCACAGACACATGTTTCCATAATGTAGTTCTCGTGAAGATTCTGTGTGATACAGCATATGACATGGCCGACTCTTTGAATTAGAAGTACAACTCATTTTCTCCTCCTGAGTGGACTGGAGCAGCATGAAATAGTCCTGCTCAAGGACAAAACACTCTGTCCAGGAATAGAACTCACAATCTTACAATCATGAGCTGAATACCATAACCACTAAGCCACAAATTTTCCTGTATAATAAAAGACAAAGATATGGTTTTCATGTAATTTACATGTTGTTGTAGATGTCTCTGCCTCAAGTGGTGTTCAGAAATTGCCAACACTCTGCAAACTAGCCAGAATGTCTATCTAACCACAGAATTTGGAGAATTATTAAAATCATTAATATGGCTTGGTAAGCAATCTCATCTCATTTTTGGTGTTGTATGATATTTTTAATTATTGTGGTTTTTCTTTTCAATCAAATCCATAGTTTGTATCTAAAAAAAAATTGTTATCCTCATCTATCTTATTCCTTTGATGTATGTATCCAATTTAGAATAGATACATTGTATCCCTATGTGTTGTGTAAGGGGATTGAAAGGGTTGGTGCCTGAAAGGGCATCTAGCTGTAGAACATTGCACCAAAAAGGAACCTATGATTAGCATGAATCCTTTTATGACATCTACAAGGCTAACCCCTTCATTAACAAAGAAAATGGCCATAAACACTTGTATCCAGCCAACAGAAAGCATTGGTTTCTCCAGTAAGTAAAGCTACCATGTGAATATGGGAAAAATGATTGTATATAAATAATTGTTTCTACTTTTGGCACAAGGCCAGCAATTATCCAGTACATTACTGGTACTTTATTTGATCGACCCTGTAAGGATGAAAAGCAAAGTTAACCTCGGTGGGATTTGAACTCAGTCTGTAAAGAGACGTAACTATGCTGGAAAGCATGGCGCCCAACTCTCTACCGATAATAGCTGAATATTATATTGCAGATGTTGTATTTCTGTCTATCTTTCATGTATTTATTTTTTAATTTGTCAGAAATCTATTATGATGATAGACAACTGGCCATATGGTCATAAGTTCACATCTTATGTTGTGTTCCTGAACAAAGCACCAAATTCTGAATTTAATATACCAGTTGCTGTTTTATAATCAATAGTAATATATTTTTCTAGAAAATCACATTTTCATATTGGTATGGCATGAACAAAGCTATAAATGCTTCCTCAATATTCTTTGTGTTACCTAAAGACCAGGTTTCAAAATATTGTCTCGTCAAAAGTCTTAATATCAGATTTCTTTAAACTTTGTGTCTTATTTGTTAGCTATGTTACAAAAATTAGCCAAGAATGATCCAGATGTTGACTTCCCACAATTTTACCACTTTTTACGAGAAGGTGAATTAATTAAAATGTAGGTATAAGCAGTACACGGTTCTAGTCTTTCTCTTCATGGGTTTTGGCTGAAATGAACAGAAAGCGGTGAGTGATTCTGGCCATTTTTGGCCAGACTGAATGCTAAAGGTTTAAACTCAGTTATAACAGGAAGCTGAGGACTGAGTCTTGATGAACACCTACTTCCACATTGACTACCTCACTAAATTTGGTACATACTCAGTCCATTTCTCTTCACAACATTTATCATTGGCTCTATTCCCATCGCTTTTTGCAATTCATTGTTTTTCTCTCTTTATAATTGTCAGTTGATGTATTTCTTAACTTGTGTTTTTGAACTAACTATTGAATCTCTTTCTTATTCATAGGTTATGATCAGGAACACCAGATTTGTTTGAGTGCATGCCAGTGTCTACACAATGTGCTTAAGTCAAGCCCTTCCATTTCAGATGACATCTTAATTCGGTAATTATATTTATTTATTTACATGTGCAGGCTAGGCATACCTGATAAAATGATTGAATTTTTTAAGAAAAAATTAATTTACAGCTCAAGCCTATGCAGATTTAGCTGAACTCCTACAAGATTGTTCCTCATAGGAGATTTCTTTGGTGTTTTAATGATAGGGACTCCAGTCATATCCTGGAAAGCAACACAAAATGAAGTGTCTTGCTCAAGAACAATGCTCCACTCGGTCCAGGAAACAAATCCATGACCACTAGTCTATGTTCTTTGACGATAGAAGATCTGATCTTCATGTAAAGGCATGGTAGTCCTTATCCACTTTGAAGACTAGATATGATACACTTTCTGTTACCAGATAATTGTTTATCTTAACAGTGTTAGACATTGTTTTGCAAAAACCTCATTGTATGGTTGACTTTCACTTCTAATTTCTCAATATTCCACTGATTCAAGTTAAAGTTCAGAAATATTATACTGTTGGAAAATAGGGAGAAATATATATTATAGGAGTTTTATGCATTTCCAAATTAGTTTTAAAAATGCATTAAGCGCAAACCTCATGACCTCCGAATCACTAGTATAACAGGGAAAATGGTCTTAAAATGCTAGTTGTTTAGCTGAAAGTGTAGTTAGTATAGAGTTTGAAAAATAGCAGATATGTTTGAAATATGGGTATTTTTAGATTCATAAATAAAGGATTGTTGTTTCAAAACTAATTATTCATCTTCTCTTTTTTCCTTTTATCTTATACAGCTGTGTAGAATTATGTATCTATCGTCTAACTGACCATCACAAGCATGTTAAAGAGGCCTACAGTTCCCTTTTGAAAGCCATCCCACTAAATTTAACAGCATGGTATGTTGAGAGATTCATTTCTATTTTTGTTCAACTATTATAATCTTTTTATTTGCACTGTGCATATCTTCTAGGGAATTATGTATTATAGTTTTAAAGGTTCCCACAGCTAATATGGGACATTTGATAGGAAGTAAGTGCTGGTGTTATGATAAAATGCTCCAGTACATTCTGTAAAGTTGTTATTAAACTGAAACAAAATAAAGACTCTTCAATCTGACCAAGCACGTGATGATCTCCCTCATACTGGTGCCATAATAAAATGCACCCAGTATAAAGTGGTTGGTGGTAGGGAGAGCATCCAGCTGTAGAAAACTAGCCAAACAAATAATTGGGAGGACTCTTTATTAATGTCAAAAACATGACAACCACCTTAGTGATGGTGCAATGATAAAATGCACCCAGTGCACTCTGCAGAGTGTAGGAATGCATGTAAGCAAGATGCAGGCACTTGACCTATCTTTAGCACCAATTAAATACTGACTTGGTCTGTAGTGACCAGCTGGGAAATTGGACATGAAATGATGATGATGATGATTATGATGTATGTATTTTTATTTGCAGCCTGTCCACTTTGGTAAGACTTGAAGATGGCCTCCAAACAAAAACCAGCTGTAAAGTACGGGGCCTCAAAGCAGCTTGGTTAGCTCGCCGACAACACATATGCCGCACACAGCCAGCTATCTTTCATTCACACAACTTTAGGCAAGTCATGGCTTACATACTTCAAAACAACATGCCAAGGTAAATTTGTTTCCTTTCTTCTCTCTCACTTCTTCCTTGCCTATATTTTATTGTCTCTCTCTCATCCTCATCTGGTATATTCTAAATATTTAACCCTTTCGCTACCATATTTCTAATGAAAGACACTGCTTATTAGTTGTAAAGAATTTGGAGCAATTCCTGCAGCCATATCTGTCCACCTTTTTTTTTTTCTGTCTATATGGGCAGTTTACCTGATTTATTTGACTATTTTATAGTTAATGTATGGATTGTGCCAGCTTTACATAAGAAAAGCAAATAGGCTTCAGTTTTTTATAACTAATTTTCTTATTAAGTTGATGTCTGTAACTTAACAAAGGATCTTTCATAAAATTACGCTGGAAAGTTTTTTTTAGATAAATATAAACACTTTAAAATAAACAAGATTAAAAACCAAGAACAGTGTCAGACAGTTTCATATCAAATAGTTCAGCTGGTGTTTGGAGCATAGCTTAAAGGTCCTTTTCCTTTCTTAAAATTATGATGGAAATGTTTTAGATAAATATAAACGTATTAAAATAAGCAGTTTGGTATTGTAAGGGTTAGTGAGAATCATTCATTTAGTTTTATTTAAGTGTTGAGTTTTTACATTTTCAATTATCAAATGAATCAAGTCTATTTATTACCAGTATTTTTAACTACTATAGATTAAATGGAAAAGTTCATCAAAGGCAGAATTTGAATTAATATGCACAGAACTGAATACTAAAGGGCATTTGCTTTAATGCACTATCTTTTCCCTCTCACTCCATATTATCTTTTCATTTTATTTATTAATGAAAATTCTTCGGTTGTGTCAAAGGCACAATTTTTCGTGTTAGTGACACATAAAAATGCATACAATACACTCAGTAAGGTGGTTAGTGTTAAGAAAGGTATCCTAATATAATATAGAATTATATATAACTATAATGATATAGTATTTAGTCTCCAACAATATAGAATAATACAATATATCTGGAGGGCTTTACATTTGTCCAATGTATGTGTATTTACTGTTGTGATACACACATATGTGAAGCAAATACTGAAGCAAGTATTTTGTTATAAATGTAATATACACACAATATTGAGTATCCATCTTTTTCTAAGTTTAAACATTTCTCTCTTTTGATTGTTATTCTCTTTGTACATTAGTCTGGTGGGTGGTTGGTGATGTCCATGGGTAAAATTCTTTTAAATAAAAGGTGATTTTTGGTAGTGAAAATGGTGGGAACTATTAATATAAAGTTGTTTGTTTGCTGCATTAAATTTTATTTCCTGTTTTTTTTCCAGCACATTTGGTTCATTGAATTGGTTGGAAAGTATGTTCTTCAGTCAAATGACAGAGAAAGAAGAGGAGAAAAAAGATGATGTTGTGACATTAGCGTCTTTGGTGAGCATTACACATATCTTTGGGTGGAATTCGGTTTCAATTAATTATTAGCCCTTTCATTGCTGTATCAGCAATAGAAATACCAATGAAAACATTGTTTCTTTTGTCTTATTTAACAATACATATTTAGTGTAATATTTGAAAATGTCTATCATTCAATCTAATAAAAGACTTTGTGATATTTCACTCTTTCATTCATGTAATGATCAGATTTAGGTTGAGATTTTAATTGATATACTTACTTTAAACCTTTTACTATATTTCGAATGGGAGTACCCATTATAATCAACAGCAGTGTGTTAAAGTAATTAACCATATGAAGGGAGAGAAGGCAACTGGACCATGTAACCTATGGAAACACCAGATATTTAGTAGGATTGCAAGCAGGGTAAAAGAGAAGATAGATTATAATGTGGTAGATGTACAAGAGGAGTTAGTACTAAGAACACACATGAAATAGATTCTCACAATTGCCAAGGAGGCTCCCTCAAGGTTGTTGACAGCTTTTGTTACGTAGGTGACCTAATCAGCAGTGGGTGAAGATGCTCTGAAAGCATGGTAACCAGGGTAAGAACACACTTGAAGAAGTTTAGAGAACAAGCACCTCTGCTGAAAAGAAAGGGCTTTTCTCTCTGAGTGAAAAGTAGATTGTACAATGCCTGCAAGTGAACTTCAATGCTGCATAGCAATAAGACATGGGTTATGACTGCAGAAGACCTACAAAGGCTAAAAAGAAATGAAGCAAATGTAAGTCAGTGTGCATGAAAGATGTAACATAAATGAGCTGAAATAAAAACTAGGCATAAGAGAAATTGTATGTAATATGCAAAAGAGAAGACTATATTGTTGTGAACATGTGATGCATTTGGAAGATGACAGCTATATAAGGAAGTGCAAAGAAATCTCAGTGGATGAGACTTGTGGAAGAGACTGACTGAAGAAGACATGAGTTGAGGTAGTGAAGACTGACCTTAAAAGGCTGAACTTCACCCCAAAGATGACAAAAAATTGCAAAGAGTGGTGACATGCTGTACTGGTGAAAACCCACCTACCAATATTATATGTGATTTGACCCATTCTCATGGAGGTTACGCCATCCTAATACTCACCACCTGGTTAAATCTTACATTACCTTACTTGTGATTACACAAATAACATCATATTTATCACTCTTCTTAGCACCCTCCCTTCTGTAGAGTATGGAAGGGTCTTCGACTGAAACCTCTCTGGTGCTAGTGCCATGAGAAATGCATCCAATACACCCTGTAAGGGGTCAATAATTGTGCCAAAAAGAGTTAAGAGGACTTTCCAGTTGTGTCTAGGGCACAGCAACCTCTCTAGCGTTGGTGAGCTACACAATAAACACTCAGTACACTCTGTAAAGTGGTTGGTGATAAGAGCATCCAGTCATAGAAAACTTGCTAAACAAAGGGTTGTGAGGATTTTTCAGTTTTGTCAAAGACATGACAGCCTCCCTAGTGCTGGTGTCACAATAAAATGCACTCGGTAGAGCATGTAAATATTTTGTAAACAACATGCAGGTTCCTGGCTCATCTGAGCACTTTGTAGAATATGGGTGTATAAGGAAGCAAGATGCAAGCCCTGGCCCATCTGAAATGTCAGTAGCTCTACTTGAATCCTAACTAGCAAGGGAAATTGATGTTAAATGATAATGATTTTGTGTGTTATGACAGCTAATTTTTGTAAGTATAGTTTTAAAAGAAAAAAAGTGATTTGAGAAATGGCATATATATGTAATATGTTCATTACGTTCATCAAAAAGAATGAAGAAAGAGTGAAAAGAAAATGTAACTTCAAATACTTAACAGATGACAATTACTTGTGTGTACTTGCATGCTTCACTCACTGTAGTGTTTGTTTGCCTCTCTATTTCTCTCACTCCCACTCTATTCTGTATGTATATTCCTCTTTCAACCTTCTCTTCCTCTATGTTGTCAAACATTACATCGGATCAAGAAACTAACAAGTTAGGTATTATATATTATTGTATAGTGTGTACTTTGTTCTCTGTTCTTGTAGGTGAGTGGGAATTATGCACTGTTGTGGTTCTGGTCAACTTGGGAAGCTGCTCAGTTCTGTGTATTGTCTCGCTTGAGAACTCCTCTGGGTAAACCGCAAGAGACTTTCACAACTATCGAGAGTGTAATCAAAGCTTATGCAGCTGAAATTCGACACAAAGGAGATTTAGAAGATGGCCTGAAATCCTATGATCCTAAGAAAGGTACGTGTTTTAAAAAGAATAATTTATCTTGAAAAAGTGTGTTATCATCATCATCACCTTTGTCAATGTTTGAGTATTTGAGCGAGACATAGTCAACTTATTCTTATAGGGCAGTGGTTCTCAAACTGTGTGCTTTAGTGCACTGGTACACTGCAAATTGTAATTAGGTGCTTCATCATCAACATCCACTTTCCCTGTTAGCAAGGGTTGACCAAGTCTACATAGACCAAGTCAATACTGAAGTGGAGCTACTGACCTCACAGACAGGTCGATGAGGTCTGCATCTTGCTTACATACGATCTTGTGTTCTATCTTAACACAACTGAAGGGTCCTCCCAACCCTTTCTTTGTTTGGCAATCTTTCTATGGCTGGATGCCATTCCTATCACCAATCACTTTGCAGTGTGTACTGGGTGCATTTCTCATGTAGATACCAACATTAAGAAGGTTGTTGTGTCATTGACACAACTGAAGGGTCCTCTTAATCCTTTTAAGCATGGTTTTTTATAGGGGAGAGCCCTTCCTGTTGCCAAACACTCTTACGGAATCTACCAGATGCATTTTCAAGGTACTATCACTACAGAGGTCAGTCTCAACTGAAGAGCTCTCTCTGCTCTGGGAAGTGGGGACATTGGTATGAAGTTATGTGTATGTCGTGATTTGGCAGGGCAATGAGTAAAGAAAAGGGGTGGCTGATTAGTATATGGGGATAAAGGATGTGGTGGTGTGGGTGGGGCAATGATTGATAGGTAAGGGGTGGTAGTGTGGGGGGATACACAAGGGGTAGACAGAGGACTACTAGAGTGCAATAGTGAGGATATCTAAGGGCTTTAGAGGGGGTAGTAGCTAATGAGTGGTTCTGGAAGGGGAATGAGTGATGTTTGCAATAGTGGTGAGCACAGTTGTTGGAGAGTGCTAGTGGAAGGGAGATGGGGAGGATGGACGGTGAGGACACATGGATGGATCAGGTCATACTGGATTCTTCTGGCTGGGTCTTCATCATCCCAGCATAGCCTTAGCCCTCTTGATCCTTTGTCATCTCAGTTGTGAGGTTTAGTTTCTTAGGTCATTCTTCACTATCTTGTCCAAGTCTTCCTGGCTCCACCTGTTCCACACGTTCCAGCCACTGGGATTTCTCTGCATTTCTTTATGCAGTTGCTATCCTCTATATGCATCATATGTCCATATCAACACAGTCTTCTCTTGCACACAACTTCCAATTCGTCTTATGCCAAGTTTTCCTCTCAGATTTCTGTATTCAAACCCTCTTCTCTCCTTCACTGTGTTTTCATTGTAACATACATATATTTGTTTCTAATGTTTAACAGGTGAGAAGAATGCAGACTATAATGCTTCAGTACGAGTGCATCTCCTTTTGCAATTTATGGAACATTTAGAGAAACAACTGTACAATGCTTATGAAGGCTGTGCCGTTGCAATGTCTGCTGCACCAAAGGTAAGTTCTGTTTTAGTGTTGGTACCAAGCTATCCTATAATGTGTTGGTGTCATGATAAAATGCACCTAGTACATGCTGTAAAGTGGTTGACATAAGGAAGGGCATCTAGCTCTAGAAACCATGTCAAATCTCAGAATGTGACAACCTGTCTAACCCAGGGGTCTATATTCAACGACTCAAAAGGGCCATTACGCCCTAGGAGAAAAACACAGCAGACCAAATATGAGATGGAGGCAGGATCCATGATTTCCACCAGTTATAATGCTAATCTACAATACAGTTGGTAGGCTGCTATTTATTTATTTATCTGAATACATGAATAAAAATGTAGAGGTACAAATTTTCCTTAATCCCATTTTTACTTTTGGTAAAATCCCATTTTTTCCATTTTCACTTTTGATAAATTCCATTTCTTCCAATTTATTGTATTTCATGGGTAAATTGCAATAAATTGTACCATAAATATTATTAAACGGAAAATAAAAGCAAAATTCCAAGTTAAATCACATTTAAAGAAATAGCAGATATCTTCAACGAAAATTTTTTTAAATGTTTTAATCCAAATCAAGAAACAAATTACATGCAAGAGTATGGAAGGGGTGAGCAACAAATTACCAAGTTTGAGGAAAATATTAGTCACAAAAAGTAGTTTGCAGTCTGTGTGTTTGAGACCCCTGTTCAAACCCATGCCAACATAGAAAATAGATGTAAAACAGTGAGGATGATTATATCCACCTGTTATTAGTTCCAAGTTAGTGCCCTCGAACAGTTCTTGCACCGTACAAAACTGTCCACGTCACCCCATACAGACTGCTTCACAAGTTTCAGTTGCCAACCATCACGAGGGATGCTGAGCCCTGGCCAATTCAGCAGCCTTGACTCTGTTGATGTCTGCCACCACACATTGAACCACTTCAATTTTGGAAAGCATTCACAATGAATATACATTATCCGGCCTGAGCTCTCTGCTCTTCATAGCCACTGTCATTGTAATGGCATTTTCATTAAACCTGCCAATAAATGTGGTTAGCATGCGTACCTCTCCCACCTTTTACATTCTGACCCCACCTCACTCTACCAACAGTTCATGTCCTACACCAGTCACTTACTCATCATTTCCACTCTTCTCTTCAATGCTACCAACCTAATTGTCTGTGCAACTTGCATCTTCACCATCTACTTCCTCCCCAAGATACACAAATCTAACAACCCTGGCAATTTCATCATCTTTGCCTGCAACTCCTCCACAAAGCTCATTTCTAAATATTTTTACTCCATTCTTTCACCATTAGTCATCTCCCACACTCACAATACAAACCACACTATCCAACTTATCGATTCCTTTTTTTATCTTTCCTGGCCCTTCTTGTCTTCTCTTCAGCTTCGACACAACTCCTCTCTATACAGTTATCCCTCATAACATTTTTCAACACTTTCTGGATCTACATCCCACACTTCTACTCTCCTCCACCTTGTTGAGCTTGCGCTCATACTGAACTGTTTTTCTTTTTCTGGAGATTTCTACCAGCACATCACTGGGGTAATTACGGAAACCAGCAGAATGGGCTCCAACTATGCTGACTTCTTCATTGGCTACGTGGAGGCCCAAATCTTCTCCCAATACCGTGGACCCACCTTAGAGCTATATGGTCATTATATCAACAACTGCATTAACACTACCTTTTTCCCTCATGAACAGCTTGCCTTTTTCCTTTCTTTTGTTCAGTCTTGTGTGTTCATGTGTGGTTGTATTTGCATGAGGCCTACTGCTGGGACCATGATGGTGTCAGTTTAAGATGCTTTGCCACAGTTATTCTGACTCCCCCTTTATATCCTGTTTCTATCCCTATTGATGTACATATTAGTCTATGTCCTTTGAAGTTTGGCGATTGGCATGCTGTACTGTTGTAGCAACATTTGTGATGCTTTGTATGTGTTACAACCATCTGCCTCAACCCCTTGGACCATACCCATGAGATGAGAAGTGGTTGCTTGCATGCATGTGCCACTGTCATTCTTCCTCTGTACCACATAAGTGCTCTTACTTGTATCTGTGCTTTTATGTGTATGCATATCATCATCATCAACATTTAACATCTGCTTTCCCTGCTAACAAGGCTTGGATGAATCATCACAGACTAAGTACTGAGTTACTGACCTCTCAAATGGGGCGGGGCTGCATTTTACTTACATAAGTTGTTGGACTGCGCTGAGACGGGCCAAGGGGCCCGCATCTCATTTACATTCCTACATTACATTGAGTGCATTTTATCATGGCACCAGTACTAGAGGCTGGTATGACTTTGACACAGCTAAAGAGTCCTCCCGACTCTTTGTTTGGCAGGTTTTCTACAGCTGGGTACTTCTATAATCAACCACTTTACCAAGTGTACCGATATTAGATTCTCATGCCCTTGACACAATTGAAGGGTGCTCTTGACCCTTTGTTTCGCATTCTTTCGACAGCAAGATGCCCTTCCTATCACCAACCACCTTACAGGCTTCAGTAGGTGCATTTTCTGTGTCACCAGCATTAAAGGGGTTGTCAATCATTGATCCAAATGATGAGGCCTCTCACCCTACTGTGTTGGGAGTAGGAGGAGGGAAGAGTAAGAAGGGTGATAAGTATGATGTTGTGGGTGTATGACTAGTGTGGTGGGATTTGACCAGGTGTAATGCATAGAAGGGGTGACCTGATACTGTGATAATAACCATGCTGGAGTGGAAAATGGACGTTAAACGAAGATGATGATGATGATGATGATAACTACTAAAGGAGTATGACTGATGTATCAAGATTTTAGGGTGCGGGTGATACTCAATACAGTGGGAGAGGGGCATGAAGGGGGTTGGGGTGTACAGTTGTAGTGAGAATAACTGAAGTGGCAATTAGGGGAGGAGACATGAATTGGTCAGGTTATATTTTTAATACTGGCAGGCAAGTTATAGTGGAGGAGAGGGGGAGTCACATGGATGGGTCATGTTAAAATTTTATATGCCTACATTTAATTTAAAAAAAAAAAAAAAGCTTATGTCAGTCATTTCACTTTTTCCTAGCCTGTTCGCACATTTTTCCGTACCAATAAAGGTACGTGTCAAGAATGGCTGAACCGTATCAGGACGTATATAATGATGATTGCTCTCAATTGTGGCATGCCCTCTATGGTCATACGACAAGCCTCTGAACTGTTGTGGGATCTCAAGGAGTCAAATAACTCACAGGTTAGTACAACTATTGTTTAATTTTTTTAATACTAAATCACCTGAAACCACTCCAAGTTTTACGATACAAAACTGTCTTTATTGAAGTGCTTACATTTATCTAAAAAAAAACTTCCATTATAATTTTGTGTAAGAATCTTTGTTCTAAAACCAAACTAACCTTTTTGATACCAAACCACCTGAATCCACCCCTAGTTCTATGGTACAAAACTGCCTATTTTAAAGTGTTTATATTTATCTAAAACTTTTACATCATAATTTTATGTAAGAACCTTCAAGTGATATTCCAAACACCAGATAAATACCCACCAAATTCTTGATGACACAGGGCTGAACAAACTTGTGATATGAAAATTAAGGGCTGTGTCTTTCATTAGAAATGTTTCTTTTAATTTTACACATCCAAACCCAAGCTCCACTTCAGTTTTATGCATATTTCCTTTTAACAGGGCAGTGAGTTTGAACACATAATAATATTCATGGTCCAGGCATTAGTAGAATTAAAATGCCCTGAAGCTGTACAAGGAATCTACAACTGGTGCAAAGATGTTATTGGACGTAAAGTTCCTTGGATTAAAGCAATGATTGAAAAAGCATGTGGCAGGTGAGTTGATGTTTATGCACCTCTACTGTTCTTTATTAAATCGTCATCATCATTTTACATCTGCTGAATGACATGGTCCAAGATTAAAACTGAACAGCAACCTCATCTCACTCCTATGGTCCATATTTAACATGGTTTTTCCAGTTGGATGCTCTTCCTAACACCAACTATCTTATATATGACCTGGGTATGTTTTATTGAGTCACCAGCATTAGAGAGGTTGTCCAGACAGAAGATTCTTCTTAGATCCTATATTGTATCTGTTCAATTGCCAAACACTGTAACTTCCTTCTCTCGTATTTTCTTTTAGTGTTGCAGTGCTTGTAATGGTGAACATATCTTATGTATTATTGCATATCACAAGTTTGTTCAGCCCTGTGCCATCAAACTATCAGCTCATGTGTCGGCTCTGTATGGATTTTGTAATTAGATGGGCTTGTGTGGATGTGTGTTGCATATCATCATTATCATCATTTAACATCTTATTTCCACACTGGCATGTGTTGTTACAGTTCAAGACCAAACAGGCCAAGCAACTTCATCTTGTTCATTACATTCTATATTTGGCATTGTTTCTCCAGCTGGATGGATGCCTTTCCTAATGCCAACCATTATATTAAGTACATTTTATCATGGCACAATTACTAGTATGTATGTGAAAAGATAGGCAGTGTCCAACAACTTTTTCCTTTTCTTTACCTTTACATTTCCATAGCATATATTTGTGTACATATATTGAAGGGCACAAACCTTCCAACGTAATTTTATGCATGAACCCTTTTGTTCCAAGCACCAGCTTAATAATGAGGAAATTAGCTATATTACTAAATCCCTTAAAATTCTTGATTATTTTAAAAGTTATATGAAGGTTGTAGGCAGTGACTTTCATTAGAAATATGGTAACGAAAGGATTAAAGTCACTAATTTTGGTCATTGTTCGATATTTGTTTGTAAGGATACAGGAAGATATATCACAGCATTAATTTATATGTGACAGATTAGCTTAGAAAAGAATAACTATACAATAGTAGATCATTTTAACTTTTTTCTATCTAACCATACCTGATTCTACAATAAACATCTGTTTAGTTTAAAGTATATTTATCTCAAAACCTTCCATCATAATTTTATGCAAGAATCTGTTATGTTATAACAACCGTTTAATGAGAATGTTAGTTATATTACTCAATCTGTTTAAATATTTGATTAATTTCAAAATTATTTGAAAACCATAGGCAATATCTTTCATTAGAAATATGGTAATGATAAAGTTAATCACTTACACATTCTATTATAGATTTGTGATTTTATTTATATCAATGTGAAAAATCATGATTTATCATTTTTTTTTATAGGTATGAACTTGCTGCAAAAGAGTGCAAATTGTTTTTGAAAAGTGCTCTTAGCAAAGAAGGTGAAGAACGAAAAGTTGATTCCCGTTCTTCTTCACCAGATGTCAACTCTCATAATGGTGAAGATCTGAATCGAAAAGTGATACTGACTAAATCTGTAGAACCAGACCGACTTCTGATATATTTCATCAGTAATGAGGTAGGTAGAATGGTTCACTTTGACATATTATTTTGACATATTATTTCTAGCAGTGACATATAAATCTGAAAAGATATATATATATATATTTATGTATATCATACCACCATTTAACGTCCATTTTACCACACTAGCATGGGTTAGATGAGTTGTCCTGTTGTGAGAAAAGTGACATTTGTACATATTGAATTTTTATGCACATACATATCCATTTACCTGCATATCCCCCAAATACACACATTGATACATTGCCCTGACATTTTCAATATAATTAAAATATTAAATAATTGTATATTTTATTTTCTAGGTGACTGATTGTTATATGAGACTCAGTGATTGGGAGAGTGCACTTGAATGGCAGGACACCATGCAAGAATACCGAGCTGATACAAATTTAGGCTCATTAAATAAAGCTTTCTCCAGTGCTGTTGACATAAACTATATCAAGTATGTAAAACTGGATCGTTTTTTGCTTTCCGTAACACTTTTCATACCTAACCACTACATTTAATTGTCATCATGATAGAATCTGTATGTTAACTTTTTTTTACCAGACCGCTTAAAACTGCCCCTCATTCTTTGATACAAAGTTGTTTGTTTTAAGGTGTTTATATTTATCTGAAAACCTTTCATCATAATTTTATATAAGAACCTTTAAGTTATACACCAAACACCAGCCTAATAATGAGAAAGTTATATTACTAAATCCCTTCAAGAATCTGCTAACTCTTTTGTTACTAATCTGCTTGAAACCACCCTTGGCCCTCTGGTACTTATGCTATATATTTAAATTGTTTTATATTTATTGAAAAACCTTCCATCATAATTTTAAGTGAAAACACTTATTAATCAGAAAGCTGTATTGCTAAATCCCTCTAGACTCTTGATTATTTGAAAATCATAGTAATTTTTTCTCTTTTAATCTACTGGTCAACATTGTGTTCATCTCCAGAAAATAGACTGTTGTTATTTAGCCCCAGGTCAACCTTGATTGAGCAGACCTATACTCAAAGATATCCCAAACTTGACCATCCTATCTTTATTTTCAGACAAAGTGTATCTAGAACTACATTATCTAATGTGTTCTTTCCTTTTTCTTTGATAGTTATGATTTAAGAGGTTTTTGGTTGTTATTTATAGCAGATTGTGTGACTACATAGTCTGATTTGGTTTCTGTAATTTTCCATGTTAGATCTCACTGATCAGCTTAGTGCAATGGTTCCCAAATAATTTTTTCATTCTTGTATTGTTTCGATGGATCATTTCACATAAACCAGCAGGTCCCAATTTTCATAGACAATCACTTGATCACCTATAGATCAGGGGAGCACACCAGCCAGATAGATTTAGTCCTTACCAGATGACGAAGCAGAGTGACTGTTGTAAACACAAAGTCCCTTCCTGGTGAAGAATGCACTTCCCAGCAAAACCTAATAGTTAGCAACCTTATAGTCAGGGCTAGATTAACTCGCCGATAGAGGACAACCTTGAGAAGAATGTGGAAGTTGAAGGACCCCACTGTCAGTAACAAATTCAGAGACATGTTGCTTGATGCTTTTGACAATGAGGAAGAGCAAATAGAGACATACAATATAGAGGAGCAGTAGGAATTCTTGAAAGATAACCTACTGAAGGCGACAAATGAAATGTGTGGTTGGAGCAAGTCCCTAGGGAGAAGGAGTGACTTGGTGGTGGAACAGTAGGATGGAGGAGACAATTAAGGCCAAAAGACAGGCATCGAAATAATGGTGAGATGGGGTACGTAAAGTACACTACCAAGAGATAAGTAGATAAGCTAGGTGACAAGTGTATTTTGCAAGAAGAGAAGCAGAGGATATAAAATTTAAGCATGTTCTGCAACACAAGAACTAAAGGCATGAGGTGTTCAAGATTGAGAGGCAATGGGTCAGAGCAAATTGTGATGTTGGGGAGAAGTGTGTCCACGACAGTAACAAAGTACTTGCCCTCACTGGTGCTGAAATGAAGGTAACATGGAAGTGCCACTATAAAAGATTTACCCCAAGTTGACCCAACAGAGGGACCGGCTGGGCAAGTTAGTAGTATAATAAGTAAGGCAATCCAAATTATGAAGACAGACAAGGCAGTTGGACCTTCGGGAATAGTTGCTGAGATGCTGAAAGCATCTAGGATGGTGGGTTATACTCAATGACTGGCATAATGGCATCGTCAACTGCTTCAAGGGCAAAGGAAATGCTCCAAACAGAAAACTATAAAGTTTGTTGTCCAGGTCATGAAGGTTACAGAAAGAGTTATCGCACAGCTGATTATGGACCGAATTAACCTTGATGAAATGCAGTTTGGATTTGTGCCAGGTAAAAGTACCATGGTGGCTCGCTTCCTTGTGAGGCAACTGCACGAGAAGTATTTAGCTAAAAGTAAACCCCTCTACTTATCTTTTGTTGACTTGGAGAAAGCCATGATCTGGTGAGCTCTTAAAAAACAAGGAGTAGATGAGTGGCATGTGAAACCTGTGCAAGCCATGTATAGAGGAACAGTCAACAAGGTTAGAATTAACAATGACTAGTGAAGAATTTAGTGTATGGGTAGGTGTTCATCAGGGCTCTGTCCTTAGCCCTTTCCTGTTTATTATTTACCTGCAGGCTATAACAGAAAAGTTTAAGACTGGCTGCCCATGGGAACTTCTGTATGTCAGCATGACCCTGCACCAATACCCTGGCTTCCATTTCCTCCTCCATCATCCTTAGCCATGTCTTTCTTGCTCTTCATCTTCCTTTACTTTCTTTCACTTTCATTCCCATTACTTTTCTCACCCAGTAATTTTGATCCTTCCTCAGCACATGACCCAGTCATCTCATTCCACTTCCTTTTACAACATTCATTACTGGCTATATTCCTCTCATTTGTGTTACCCAGTCACTTTCATCTCTTCTCAAAACAACATAACCATCACAGTCCATTTCTCTTTACAACATTCATTACTGGCTCTATTCCTTTCACAATCACTTTCATCCTTCCTCAACATATTGCCCAACCATCTTAATTTCTCTGCACAACATTCATCACTGGTTCTATTCCCTTCATTCTCTGCATTTCATCGTTTGTCTTCTCCCTCTTTATGATACTCTACCCATCCCCCAATTACATTTACTTTTTATCCAATGTTCCCTGCTGCTCCATTTTTTACATCCATAAATCGCTGCACTTCTCACACATGCAGCACATACCATTCCTTTCTTTCCATTCTTCTTTACTGCTCCACATTTATCATCCATATTGCGCTCACATAAATCGTGGAACGTCTACTACATGCAGTATACACACACACACACACTGATATAGATTATTGTTTTCATGTCCACAGGAGTCTTGGCTGTTTCGAGAAGGGTGACTATGAAGGAGTTCGCAGTAGCATGGAGTTAATCCCTGGAATGTCATTAAGTGAATCAATACTTAGCAACCAACAGCCAATGGGATTGTTGTGGAGTCCCAAGCACAGCCTGGAACATGCCCACAAGCAGTTTGTTCGTGTGGTCACCTTATTACAGGAGCACAATAAATCTACTACTCTCAAGTAAGTTATTTACAAATGTTTCATTTCTTGCTAGTTGATATTTAAAAAAAAATGGAAAGTTATATATTTTGTTTTTATAATCATGCTGGTACCTTAATAAAATACTATATACGCTCTGTATAATAGTAGTGCTGATGCCATAATAAAATGCATTCAGCCCACTCTTCAACGTGGTAGTGCTGCTGCCACGATAAAACACATCTAGCCCAATTTGTAAAGTGGTAATGTTAGTGCCACAACAAAATAAACCCAGTGCACTGTGAAGTGGTTGGCATTAGGAAGGGCATCCAGCCATAGAAACTGTCAAGTTGGATTGTATGAGCAGGGTGTGGTCGTCTGACCTGCTTAGTTTCAGAAAATGATAACCCAACCAACCCATTTGAGCCTCATGAGTTGGAATAGCAGTTTCAATGCATCTCTCTCCATCTTCTGGGGCAATGCTTTTTCCATTCTGTCTGCTGAAACCATGAGGCAGCTTGTGCCTGGGTTCTGCATGCCTGAGAGAATTCTCCCACACTATCTGGGTTTGTATCATTGGAGTAGTGTTGTTTGAGTGTTTCTCATATTTCCATTGTATAAAAGAAATGAGACATCAGACATAAAAACTTACACAGTACAAGAGCTAACACTACTAACATCACTATGGAAAAATGATGATAGAAACTATTCAGCGATGATGAATGTGGATTAGCAGAATTATTAAAGCATCAGACAAAATGCAAAGTAGTATTTGTTCCAGCTATTTACGTTGTTAATTCAAATCCCGACGAAGTTATCTTTGCCATTCATCCTTACAAGATTGATAAAATAAGATACTAATCAAGTGCTACGGTTCATTTAGGTGGCTTTCCCCTCTCTCAAAATTGCTGTGTAGACTATTTACCTTGTCATCATCATTATTTTACACCTGCCTTCTATGTTGACATGGGTTTCACAACTTCCGTATTTGGCCCAGTTTCTACAGCTGCATACTTTTCCTAATGCCAACTACTTTACAGAGTGTGCTGGCTGAATTTTATCATGACACCAATTTGACCACTTTACAGAGTGTACAAGATTGATTTTATCATCACACCGGTAGTGGATTGGTTGTCATGTATTTGGCAAGACAGAAGAGTCTTCTCTACTCTATATTGTCTATGTTCAAACTGCCAACCACTTTACAGAGTGTACTGGCTACATTTTATTGATGCACAAACACTAGAGAGATTCTCAAATCCTTGATAGGACCAAAGGATTCCTTTCTACCCTGATAAATAGATCATACTATTTTATAATGTCAATATCAAATCTATAAAGAAATATATTAAAACATGTATTTGTTTTCTAGGAGTGAAATGTCAAAATGTCTTGACCAGTGTGAACATTTCTTGGAGAACATTTTGGTTGTCCAGTCGTTGCAATGGCCAACATTTGTACCAAGTGAATATATTGCAGAACTGGACATTATTGCTGCACTGAAGAAGCAACTTGAAGATAAAAGAGGAAAGGTAAGAATAATTGCTGGTGAATAAATGAATCCTATTTAGACTGGTACATAAACCAGTTTTAGTTCAAACTGGCACATACTATTATATGTCTTTATTTAGACTGCTACATAAATGAATCTCCATTCAAACTGGTATGTAAGAAACTCAAAATTTAGACTGGAATATAAGCAATTCTGTTAGCATGTTGAGTTTTTTCACATCACATGTATGCATGCGCGCGCGCGCACACACACACGCGCACACACACACACACACACACACACACACACACACACACACACACACACACACACACACACACACACACACACACACACACACACACACACACACACACACACACACACACACTTAAAGAGAAAAAAAGGTGCTAACGTTCTATAGCCTGGTCTTATTGCCTTTACATATCAACAAAGTAATAGAATGAGAGAAAAGTTAGTTTTCAAGAGGAGAACGAACTATTGTGTAGTAATAGCCAACAAGGTAGAAGCTGATATCTTAAATTGTAATTTAATGATGTTAATGAGAGCAAACTTCTGCACCAAGGCAACTTTGCAACAAATTACTGTTGGAAACTCCTGTCTCACCTCCTCCACACATGTTAGTGTGCATCTGGCATCACCCATAGACCAATTTGTTTACACTTTGTAGTTGATCATTGCTGCATTTCTATCAAAGTGGCACATAACAATGTTTGAGATGTTGAGGTGGGGTATGGGGCACAAAAGGTTGGGAACCTCTGCTGTTGTGAAGAGAAATGGAGAGAGTTGATCAAATTATGTGTTGAGGAAAGATGAATTCATTGGGTCAGAGGTGTGATGGAAATGAATGTAGAGGAAGTGGGAGACTAGGAAAGACATGGTTAAACATGATGGTGGAAGAAATGAAAACCATGTGATTGGTGAGGCTGGAATGCAGACAATGGGGAAAAATGCAGAAGCTTGTCATGAGCCCACAAAAGAAGATAGTCTTAAAACAATTGTCATTGTGTTGGTTGCAAGGATTTTTCAGTTGTGTTAAGGGTATGACAATCTCCCTAGTGCTGATACCATTAGGAAGGGCATATGTAAGCAAGTCATAGGCCCCCGTCTGCTTGAGAGGTCAGTGGCTCTGATTGAATACTGACTTGGTCTGTGACAACCTGTTTAATCCAAGCCAGCATGAAAAAGCAGACATTAAATGATGAAAATGAGGATGATGGGTTTGTAGATATCTCCAATATCACCAAGAGATTGTGTTTGATTTGTTGTTATATATTTATCTTCCACCAGACAGCATTGGTTGCTCTCAGTGAGAAATTAGTCCTTGACGAAGCTGACCAAGATGTGAGCACTTACTTACAAGTGATGAGACTGTTGAACTTACAGAACCATATGCAACCTGGAAATGACAAACGCTCAGGTAACAACTACACACATACTTTTGCACACTCACATACACACAAAAGGATGTTGGACCTTCATTGGTTTCAACGATGAGTGTTTCAGCAGTACGTACCAGTGGTTAAGCATTCCATTAACACAGGTGCCCATAATTGGTAACTGAAATATAGGCCCTGCTCATTTTTACCAGCTGAGTGAACTAAAGCAATGTGGCATAAAGTGTCTTGCTCAAGGACACAATGTGCTGCTGGAAATTGAACTCATACCTTGCGGTTGTGAGCTGAACACCTTGACCATTATGCTCCATGCTTTCACACTAATGGACACTATCCTCTTCAGTCTTATGTCCATTTATCCATGCTGGCATGGGTTGAATAAAACATTTTTCAAGGCAGAATTATTGATGCTAATGTTGCTTCTTTTTAGTAAGACAGCAAATTGCCAGTTTTTTTAGGGCATCAGATGAAATGCCTCAGAACTGGCTCACTGTGCTCTGAATTCAAATCCCACCAAGGTCAACTTTGCCTTTCACCCTTTTGAGGTCAATATATATAGCACTAGTTCAGTACTGGGGCTTTTTTCTCTTTTATCTCTCTTTATCACTCTCTTCCTTTCTCTCCCTCCTCTTCTCTCTCTAAGAAATTGTCTGCGTTCTAAAATGAAATACCCAAGACATGCTGTGTTAAGATGGCACCTCTACCACCCCATTTTCATTTAAGGACTTTTTCCTTTCTATGGATCTTTGCATATATAATTGCTAAGCAGCAGGACTTCTTTTTGCAGTCAACATCACAGATAGTGTTGTTTGTTTATATTTCATGTAAACTGAAGACACACACAAATATAGATTTAACAGGCTTCATACTGATCTGTCTGCCATATTCTTTCACAAGGTATTGGTCAGCCTGAAGTTATAGCAGAAGACACAAGCTCAAGGTGTCACACAGTTGGATAGAACCCAAGATCATGTGGTGGTGAAGCAAACTCCTTAACCACACAGTTATGCCAGATAAAATATCATAAGCCAATAATGGCGGCTCTACATAATTGATCAACCTGTCTGAAACAGCAGCCAAATCTCTTCCTCTTAATCACATGTTAAAGGAGAACTTCAATGTTGTATTTGTTGGACATCTCTCAGTAATGACAATGAGATTTACAGTTGTTGATCAATGGAACAGCCTGTTCACAAAGGTCAACCTAAAGCTATAGTTATAAGCATTTGTCCAAGGTGTCACACAGTGCAAATAAACCTAAAACTGTATAGTTGCAAAGTGGACTCCTTAACCACACAGCCATGCATGTGCCTAAATGTAGAAACTGGCCAAATGTATTCCTGCACAGATGAGTTAATATCTATCTCTTACTTGATTTTATTTCTTATACATTGCTAAACAAAAGGTAGAAAAGACTTCATTCTTCTAAAAAAAACTGACAACCTCCCAGTACACTCTGTACAGTACAGGAATGTATGTAAGCAAGATGTTCCCCTGACCTGCCTGAAGGTCAGTAGCTCCAATTAAATACTGACTTGGTCTGTGACACCCTTCATCATCATCATCATCATCATCATCACCGTTTTACGTCCGTTCTTCCACGCTAGCATGGGTTAGACGGGTTGTCCTGTTGTGTGCGGTGGGGGGTGTGAATAGCAATAATGGATATTAAATGATAATGACTTTTTTTTTTTTTTTTATTCTCTCCACCAGACAGTAACACCCAGATGAGTCGGTTGTACCTAAGTACAGCCTCCCTTGCCCGGAAACAACACAACCACAAACTTGCAGAACGCCTTCTACAACAGCACATCAAGAGCTTAACCAAGAACCCTGAAAATGGGAAGCTTCCTATGTCAGATGGAGTGCTCCCTGCTCTCGTCAATCTACACAGCAACAGTAGTGGTCTCGGCATACTCGATATCCTTAAAGTAAGCCAGTATTTCATATGAGATCCGTTTTGTGAAAATTGTTGTAACCCTTTACTGGCCATATTTCTGACAAAATACATTAATACTACAAGTTTTTTAAAGCTACTTTCCTTGCTAATGCAGAGGTTAGCATTGCATGCCCCATAACAAGCTTCATACCCATCATGGAGTCTTTTTTGAGACAGTTATACTGTCAAGATATATTTTCCCATCTGTCTAATTACAGATTGTGGGGATGGCTTGCAGGTTTTATTATTTAGATAATATAATTAACCTTTTTGTTACCATATTTCTAATGAAAAAGACACTGCCTAAGTGTTTCAATTAGTTTTGAAAATATTCCAAATTTTGGAGGAATGCAATTAACATTTTCATTAGTAATCTGATGCTTGAAACATTTTTCAAAAATCTTTTAAATAAAATTATATAGTAAATATGTACATTTTGAAATGGGCATTTTCAAGCAGGTTGATATCAAAAGGGTTTATAGTGTGCTGGAGTAAGTATTAGAGTTTGAAGCTGTGTAAGAAATTCATATAAAACCATGTTTAGTGAGTATGATGATATAAGTAGTGATGATCTTTTAACTGTCTTGGTTTCAGGTTGAGCGGGAGTATGCCAAGCTTCTCCACAGTACAGGTCAGAATAAAGAGGCTCTGGATGTTGTAAGTAGCAGCATTGCACATTTCCATGAGTGGGGCATTGATAACTGCAACAACACAGCCAATGAACTCAGTGGTGAGGGCAAGTTTGTGTCAGCATTGCAGAAGATCAAAGACCGTGCTCAACAGGGCCAATGTAGAGAACTGTGTGCCCGGTCCTTGCTTACTTTGGTCAAATGGCTCCAACTGGACCACAAAACCCTGGCATCAATCAGCAGTCAGCTGAAGTCTCCGCTTTCCGTTGGAGAACCAACACCCATTGGAACTTGTGTGCGGAACATTAGGTTATTGCTAGAAATGGAGGACATGACGGAAACCATTGGCTTTGACTCTTCAAATATTGAACCTCTTGATAAAAAAGGTAGGCCTTGAAATTTTTTTCACCTGATTTCTGTTTGTAAACCCTTTTATACTATGTCCGTGACCTGGGCATTACGGTCAGCAGCGATTTGCGTTGGACGAAGCACGTCTCTAAAATTGACAAGAGGGCCGAGGGTGTCTTAGCATCACTCAGCAAGACCTTTGTCAGCCGCTCTCCAGCTATCTATTTAAGGCTGTACATGGCTATGGTGCGGCCACACTTAGAATTTGCATCACCAGTCTGGAACCCCTATCTTGCTCAGAACATTGACCGCCTGGAAACTGTTCAGAGACGTGCAACCAAGCGAATACCCTCCATCAGGCATCTACCATACTCTGAGCGCCTTGCTTCCCTGGGCATGGATACATTGAAGCTCTGACGCCTGGCAACTGACTTGGTAAACATCCACAAAATTGTTAACCATCTTGCCAACAACAACCCCGAGTACCTTTTTGATTTCCATGTGTCTAACACACGTGGGCATGCCCACAAAGTCAGAAAACAGCACAGTTCCCATGACTTTTGGAGACATTTTTTCACGCTCAGAGTTGCTGAAGCATGGAACAAACTACCTGCATTGGTTGTTAGCTGTTGAGACACTGCCTCCTTTAAGGCCTCCATGCTTCCCGAGATCCGCCAACACTACACCTAATGTTCCCCCTCCATACACATACACACATGTATACCATGACTCATACACTATTCACTTCCCTGACATTTGTGTATTATTCTATGTACTATACATACACCTTTAACAAGTTGTAGTGCACCTGAGCACTTTACACAATAATTTCATTATTATTATTATTATTTTGGCAGTATCGGTAGAAGGTCGGACGCCATGCTTTCCAGCATAGTTACGTCCCTTTACGATCTGAGTTCAAATCCCGTCGAGGTTAACTTTGCCTTTCATCCTTACGGGGTCGATAAAATAAAGTACCAGTAATGCACTGGGTATTTGCTGGCCTTGTGCCAAACGTAGAAACAATTATTTAAAAGTCTCAGACTGTGATAAATCATCTAACCCATGACAGTATGGTAATCATCATCATCATCATTTTTACGTCCGCTTTTCTGTGCTTGCATGGGTTGGACGATATGGTAAGTGGATGTAAAATATCTTTGTGTGTGTGTATCATCATCACATCCACTTTTCTATGTTGGCATGGTTTGGATGGGGTGTTTTGAGACAATGTTTTATAGTCTGATGCTAAACCTTTTAATCACTCCAAGTTATGCAGGGATATGGTGTATGTATTCTAAAAACTGGGAACAATAAGCATTTTAAAGGTAGCTTCCCTGTTAAAACGGATTAGCCTTGCTGGCCCCATGACAAGCTTCTTCACTTTTTCCAATCTTCTGCATTCCTGCTCACCAACAACTTCGCTTTCATTTCTTCCTTTATCATTTTTAGCCATGTCTTTCTTGGTCTTCCCTTTCTTCTTCTTTCCACATTTATTTCCATCATTCCTCTTACCCAGTCATTTCATCCTTCCTCAACACGTGACCAAACCATCCCACTCCATTTCTCTTCACAACAGTCTGCACTGGCTCTATTCCCATCATCCTATGCAATTCATTGTCTGTTTTCCTCTTTTTCAGCAATACATCCACTTGAATCATTCTTATTTTCGTTTTTTTATCTTTCTCTTTTGCTTCACTTTCATTATCTATGGCACTTCTCACACATGCAGAATATACATTTCCCTTCAGTTTCAACAATTTCAACATTTCCCTTCAGTTTCATTAGCACACCATTCAGCTCCTAAAACTTCTTCCATGCACATTTTACTCTTGATATTGTCCACCTTCTCCATTCAACATGTCTCCAATGTAATAAAGCATTTTCACACCTTTCCTAAGAGCAGCTCAACATCCTCTCTATCTCTAATTCCCTCCATATACACTGTACACCTAAATGTAGCTGCTATAGTATTTAATAATCCTTTGACACCTCTACATTTTCAATGCATTTATCTATGGCATATCATGCCTTTAATGGAGTTCACTTCAACATGCTTTTGGTACACTGCACGCAACCACCTTCCTGTTCTTTCCATCTCACCAAATGCTTTACTACTTGCTACCACCTTTGTTTTTCCAATATTCACTTTCTTAAATTTTACTTCCATACATTCCCTCCATATGTTCATCTTCTCCCTCAGTCTAACCATACTTTCTGCTATTAACACCAGGTCATCTTTATTTAACAACTCCTATGGTATACCCTCCTTTACACTTAGGCTCAGTACCTCCATCACAACTACAAACTGTAGTGGGCTTAATACTGATCCCTGATACACTCCAGCATTTACTTGAAACTTATCATCCTTTCTCCTTATGACTATGCACTTTCTCATGTATTGTCATTAATAACCAACTATTCTTTAACTCCATACTCTCTCAATGTCCATGCTACTACTTCATGTGGAACCCTATTGGAAACTTTCTCCAAATTACCAAACCCCCAAAACAAATTTTTCCTCTTGTCTGTGTACTTCTCCAGTAACTGTCTCTCTTCCCTGGCACAAATTCAATCTTTATTTCATCAATCTTCACTTTTTTCTTTTGCCTCTTCCCTAACACTTTCCAGTAACTTCATTCCATGTTACAGTAGTTTAATTGTTCCATACAAGCCACAGTTTAAATGATCGTCCTCTTCTACAGAGGGATGAGAGTACTCAACTCCTAATCCACAGGAAGAATACAGTCTTCTTTCACGACCAACTTACAGATCTGTCATCCTCTTCCCACCCTAGCTTCCTGCTACCTTTAACAGCCCACAATTCCTGTCAACCCTCTTACTCTTCCACTCACCATCTTTCTCAGCTGTCCCGTAAATTAGATTACTCTGTTTCCATCCCATCCATTCTCCACTTTCAATAATCTCTTCATACTCCACTTAATTCCATTTGATTCTGCAACTATTCCTTCCACTTTCTTGTCACCTCTCTCTCTCTCTCTCTTTTGTGTAATAT
The DNA here is from genome assembly GCA_964016885.1 of Eledone cirrhosa. Lineage (NCBI taxonomy): Eukaryota > Metazoa > Mollusca > Cephalopoda > Octopoda > Eledonidae > Eledone > Eledone cirrhosa. The sequence continues at coordinate 261,934,020 of OZ024742.1, read as the reverse complement.
TTAGTTACTATTGGTTCGCCAATTTCAGCACTCAATGCTGAGGTGGTATTGTATATTTGGTATTACACCATAGTTGGTCTCCTTAAGAATCAGTGTTAATAATGATAATAATTTTTTTTCCACGCTCAGAGTTGCTGAAGCGTGGAACAAACTCCCTGCATCAGTTGTTAGCTGTCGAGACACTGCATCCTTTAAAACCTCCATGCTTCCTGAGATTCGCCAACACTATACCTAATATTCTCTCTTCATACACATACACACACATGTATATCATGACTCATACACTGTTCACTTCCCTGACATTTATACATTATTCTATGTACTATACATGCACCTTTGATGAGTTGTAGTACACCTGAGCACTACACAATAATTTCATTATTATTATTTTATTATAATAATAATTGACTCTGGAATCAATAGCTCATACACACACATGCACGCACACGTGTCTTGCTAGCAGAGAAAGCAGGTGTTAAATGATATTGTGAAGACTCTTCAACTGTGTCAAAGTTGCATCAACCTCTTTAATTTGTATGGTCTACATGATAAATGCATCCAGAACATTCTCTAAAGTGGTTGGTGAAAGGAAGAAACCAGGCAAAAAACATCATGGAGACTCTTCAATTGCGTCAAAGACATAACTTCCCTTGTGTTGGTGCCATGATAAAATGTAGTTTGTAGAGCATGGGGATGTATGTAAATGAGACCTGGGTCTCCGGTTCCTCTGAGTATTCTGTTGTGTGAAAATGGGAGATGTAGGTCCCCAACCCATCTAAGAAGTAACTCTGCTTGAGTACTGGCTTTTCTGGTGACATATCCAACCCTTACTAGCAGGGAAAACATTAAATGATGATCATGATGATGATTTTGATATTTGTAGTGGACACTATCTTGCTATGTATTATGATATTCTGTTGAGCCTTCTGTTTTCTTTCTATTTGTAGGGTTGCTACTGAATGGCAGCTCATTTCTGTCTGATTCTGATGCCATCATCGATCGCCTGCTATGTCTGAGCACAGCTAAATCTCCCACATTAGCTAAAGCTTGGTTTTCCATGGCTAACTGGTGTTATAAGTGGGGGAGGAAAGCTGTTGATAATGCAAGGTATGCTTTTGTATTATGTGTTACAGTCTAGATTGTAAATTTTATAGGTGTCCTCGTTGCATTTTCTGACGTACATTTGTATACCCTTTTTTTTTCTTTTACTGGTTTCAGTCATTAGACTGTGGCCATGCTTCAGCATCACCTTACAGTTGATCATATTGACCCCATTACTTATTTTTTCCAGCTTGGTATTTATCTTATTGATTCTTTTTGTTGAACCTCTAAGATATGTAACATAAACAGACATGTAAGCACACACACACACACATATGCATCACATCAAAGATGTTTCAGGTGGTTTGGCATCAAATGGGTTAAAGATGATGTATTGGAAACCTATATTCATCCAACATGGAATGGTAAATGATGGTTGTTAAATGATAATAATTACAATAAACAATGTTAAGGACAATTAGGATTTAATTAACTCATATCTTAACATCCCTGGTGAGATGTATATACTCAACTTTGGTCTGGAGGGAAAGATATAGGCCAGAATTTACCTATTATTCTCATTAGTATTTTCACTTTTTTTATATATATTCACCTTCATCATAGGTTCAATTCTCAGACTAGATGACACATTATGTTCTTAAGCAAAACACTTCATTTCACATTACTCTAGTCCATTCAGCTGGAAATATGTACCAACAGCAGCTGGGGTTTAACTTTGCGATAGACTGGTGTCCTCTACAGGGAGGAGTCTTATACATTCAATTGTTTGAGACCAATGAGATCAGGCTAAGCTCTAGGTTTAGAACAGACTTTAATCCTGTGATGCACTGTCCATAGGAGAATCTCGTACTTTCAGTTGCTTAACACCAATGAAACCATAAGCTCTGGCCTAATGAGCCTTTCGGCTTGAGATAGACTTTAATTTGAATCATCTTTATTCTAATATATTTAATCTTTATCAAAATCTCCATCATTCTATCCAAATAGGGATTACAATATTTATTCCATGGCTGGTCTAATGCAGTACAGATTAACCCTTTCATTACCATATTTCTATTGAGATACATTAATTGAATTAACCAGTGAAGAATTTTGAGAGATTCACTAAAATTATTTATTTCATTACTAAGATGGTAACTTAATGTATGGTTCTTATATAAAATTATGTTGGGAGATTTTAATTTAAATAGGAACCTGTTAAAATTAGTGGTTTTGTTTCAGAGCACTAAAGACAGATTTGACCGGATTGGTATCAAGAGTTAAAATAGATGCTCCAAATATGGATTGTGGCATCTATCTCTGTATTTTCTGGAAACTTCTTAATTTTACTGTCCAGTTTAATTACTTTACAACCAACCTGATGTGTGTGCAGGGATATGTGTAATTGAATATGTATTGCACTGAATTGGTGAGTGTCCTTATGTGTGTGTGTTAGTTAAAGGAAGAGAGATAGTGTGTGTGTGTGTGTGTAAAAGGAAGAGAGATAGTGTGCATGTTTATGAAAGGAAAAGAAATAGTGTGTGATTAGTTGTTATTGACTTGTATTGCTATGTTTACAGCCATGGTTCGGTCGAATTGCTGGAGGAGGAAAAACAACAGATCCTGTCTCTACTCCCTACTGTAAGTAGTGTTCATTACCCTCTTGTTTATGTTACTCCAGTTGTTGTAGAACCTCAAACAATCCCTGATTGACCATACCTATAGTATCAGACATTCTACACATGAGCATTTTTTTTTTTTTTTTATATATATATCCAGGATTACATTATCCAATGAATCTTGTATTTAACCATTTTGTTTCTATAATTCTTATAAAATACACTGTACTGTCTATTATTTTCAATTTTAACTTACCAAAAGTACTTACTTAAAATTATGATTGGAGGTTTTTAAATAAATATAAACACTTTAAAATGAGAGGTTTTGTATCATAGAATCATAAGGCAGTTTTGTTAGGTTGATATCAAAAGGATTAAAATAGTGAGGTGTGATTTGGGGGAGGTTTGGCTGCTATTTCTAACAGATTAAGTGACCATATAGTTGGCATTCATGTAACACAGAGCTTCTCAAACTTTTGGGCCTTTGTGTTATTCATGGCTCTCTGAAGTCTGAGTTCAAATTCCAATGTGGTCAACTTCACCTTTCATCTTTTCAAGGTTGGTAAAGTACCAGTCAGTACTGGAGTTGATTCTTCCTCTGTGTTTCTTTCCTATTTCCTCTCACTTTCACTCTCTCATTGTTTCTCTGGAAGAAATCAGCTGTATTCAGACCTGGATAGTGATGGACTCCACCAGATTTAAATGCTGAAAACATACCGTATATCATTACAGTGCCCCGACTCCATGAGGAGTTAAGGGCCTGTGGCATGCATACAATAATTTCAAAATAGCTACTGTAAATGTTTTCACTGACTTCACCATTCCACAGTTAATCCTTTCCAAGATTTGATCTCTGGCATGTTTGTTTGCCTAGCCATAGTATTAACCTCCTAAATAATTAGTTGTGGACACAGCATGGTTGAGTGGTTAAGAAGTTTGCTTCGTAAATTATTAGATCTCGGGTTCATTCCCATATGGCATCTTGGGCAAACCCAGGCTTTGTAAGAGAAATTAGGTAGGCAGAACTGTTTTGAAACCTGTCAAATGATTGTATCTGTAATTCAAAGGGTTAGCCTTGTCACATAATGTGCCACTTAGAATCTCCTTCAGAATTATCTTGAAGTAAACCTATCTGTGGAATACTCAGCCACTTACGTATTAATTTCATGGCTGATGATGGGGTTGCACCTGGGGAAGGTGTTTTTGTAGAAAACCAGCAGTTGTCCATGCATGCCAATCTACCCTCTCTATACTAGCATAGTTGATACAGCTTAGCACCATTATCGTCATAATTCATATATACGTGATATATGATGTCCATGGGAAAGACAAAGGCTGATACAGCTTGGCACTTGTGTCATTGCAATTCATTTTTTTCAGCTGTGTGAACTGAGGCAATGTGAAAGAAAGTGTCTTGCTCAAGGACTCGATCCAGGAATCAAACTCATGACCTTACACTCATGAGCCCAACATTCTAAACACTAGGCCATGCATCTTCACTTCTATGAGCTACTTAACTGAACAGTAGCAACAACAATTCTAACTGTAAATACAGTTTTCAGTGACCAAATGTTTTACAGTATATACTTACTGGCAGCACTGTGCAACAGCTGCTATCATACATCGTTATTGTGATTTAGCCATTAAAAACTGTGCAGTCTGTATGTACACAAATAGAAAGAACAAGGAAAGGGCCCTTAAGTGTTGAAGAAGCACCATTCCGACACGTGTGTCTTTGGCATTTTAAACCTGGCAGGCCTCATCCCTCTCCATGTCTGAATTCAGCTAATTTCTTCCAGAGAGAGGGAGGGAAGGGTTGAGATAGAAGAAAAATGAACCCCAGTAGTGAACTGATATTTTATCATCCCTGGAAGGATAAAAGGCAATGTACACCTCATTGGGATTTGAACTCAGAGCATAGTGAGCTGGAGCAGATGCCAAAACATTTAATCTGACACTAATGACTTCACCAATCTACTGTCTTAGTATACACAAATACACACATTTATGCATGCATCTATGCTTTGTAGTGATTAAGTGGTTGTGGCAGTGATGACACCAGAGGAAGAGAATGCTGTATTTTTTAATAAAGGAACTGTTAAATAATGTTTTGAAAATATCACTAATTATTGTATCTTTATTTTATTTCAGAGTACCGAGTCAAGTGAATGTGATAAGGTAATGAGTGTGTTGAGTAAAATACATACACCTATTTCTAGTGAAGAGGACATCAGTGATCAAGACCAGGTAACTTTGATGACAATGCCTATCTTTTTTTCTTTTATTATTTTAACTTTTCCATATCTATATTTTTAATGAATTTGAAGGAATTACTTAAAGTATTAGTTATTTTATTACTAAGATAATTAAATATATGGTTCTTATATAAATTATGTTGGAAGTTTTTAATTTAACCATTTTCTAATGGTCTTTCCAATGAAATACTCTCAATTTCAATTAATGCAGAATTTTGAGGGATTTGCTAAAACCATATTTATTTCATTACTAAAATAGTAACTTAACATATGGGTCTTATATAAAATTATTATTTAAATAGCCCTTTAAAATGGGTGGTTTTGTTTCAAAGAACCAATGTCAGTTTTGAGTAGGTTAGTATCAAAAATATTAACTCATTTGTCTGTGGCCTTGCACAGGTACTGCCATCAAAAGTTTGAGTCAATCATATCAATCCCAGTACTTTTTTTTTTCCAGGTCTGATACTTATTTTATCAATCTCTTTTTGTCCAAACACTGTGTGTGTGAGCATCTGTGCCCATGTCTTTGTTTATATAAGTAAATGTATTAGTGTGTACTATATGTATGTATGTATTTATTTGTAGAGCCTGTATGATGATGGTGCTGAGACAACTCGCAAACAGTTGGTGTCTAACTGTCCTTCCCTGCAACTGGTTTCTGAAGACTGTATTGGTGGCCTGATGGATGTTTGGAAAGGTGTGGTGCAGAGGGTTTACCACTATTACCAGCTTTCTGTGAATGCTTATTTCAGATACCTACAACTTAATGCTGGGGTATGTTGATCTTTGGTTCTTGTTTTGGCAGATCTAGGTAAAGGCACATAGCTTAGTGGTAATGGTAGGGTTTTGGACTTATGATCATAAGGTCATGTGTTCAATTCTGTGACCAAGCAGTGCATTGTGTTTTTGAGAAAAATACAATATTTCATACTGCTGTTTCTGTCAGAAGGCAATCGGCAGATAGTATCAACAATGAAATTACCAAGCAAAACTTCTGATCCGATAATTGTTGGTTTCATTCTTTCTTTCTTATTTTCTTTTTTCTTTTTTTTTGATCTATTTCAATTTTCACTCCATTTTGTATAATGAAGAACCCAGTTTTCTCTTCATAGCAAATATTTTCCTTGTTTCTAAAGATTGTATTGATTTTGTTTCTACTGGCAACAACAGAGTAAGGAGGACTCCAGTGAAATCAAAGACATGACAACCTCTTTAGTGCTGGAGCCACAATATAATACATCCAATACACTTTTCATTTAAACACTCAAGAAACCTCCTCTGAAATGCAACCTCATGGGAGGTCATTACAGGATGTTAAAAATTAACATCCAGGCATAAATCTTGGTTGCCTGTCTTACGTGTTTACCTCTTAACATCCTGAAATGATTTGGCAGAAAATATCTAAAATGGGTTTGTTCATTCAAATATTTATAGAAACTTTACTAGCGGATAGATCATTGTGAAAATTTGCAGCATTTGATAGATTAAAATATGTTATGATGCACTCATAGTGTGGTTTTGTACTTTTCAAGAATGTCTTATTAATGTGGTTTCATGTGCTACAGGACATTGAATTCATGTATGAACAATTTCTCAACTTTATTTTCTGAATTTGATATATTTTTAGTATACGATTTAAATATAATATCTTGATTTATTGTTTTAATATATATTTCCCTCGTTTCTATCTTTTCGAGATCCCATTTGTTATGTTGACCAAATTTTTTATGACAGATGCAGACGATCAGTACTTCATTTCATGTGAAAACTAATGAATCAAATGAAGACATTAACATAATTGCCACCTTACGCCTGCTGCGTTTGCTAGTGAAACATGCCTGGGAATTACGTGATGTGCTAGAGACTGGGCTTGCTGAGACACCAACAGCACCGTGGAAAGGTAATTCACACACTCACACACATAGATACATTCATAAGAAACATCAACTTGAATTTCATGAATGGATTATGCTTTTCATCTTTTACTGGTTTATCATTCATCTGTGGCCATGCTAGTGCACCCTATCCAAGGAATTTTTAGTTGATCATATTGCTCTTCACCTGTAAATATATATATATATATATCATAGATTGAGTTATAAACTCAAAATAGTCTTTTACAATTAAATAGCTCAAAGAAGGGAATCTTTCCGAGCCATGTAATATAATTGGATATATGAGAGGGATGAACACAGATATAAGTATCCATGTGCTCCAATTGCAAATGACCAAGTTAGCTAGGTTGAAAAAATACTAATTTAAAACAATATGGTTTACCTGACTCGATTTAAAGTAATAAATCAATAAAAATAACAAACCTATATTGGGCAATAGCCTTTGATACCCGGACAGAACTAAATCTGTTTCGCGAGAATTATTCACTGAAAGCCAGAATTCCTGTGCTCATCTGTGGCATGAGTATGAGATGCACTGGGCGCTGAGACATGTGCGTTTATATCAGTATATCGTTCGGACTTCTTAGATTCTTTGAAGTGGAAGGTACGAATTTTCATGGATACCCGCAGATGAGCACAGGAATTCTGGCTTTCACTTATTAATTTTTGCGAAACAGATTTAGGTTTGTCTGAGTATCGCTATGGCTCTACAGACTACTCTCGCAGTAGTTCCGCTCTTCAGACGAAGGAAGGAATTGAGGGTGGCGTGCTGGAAAATCCGAACACTTCGTGACGACGGTGTACAGGCACTTACAATGAAGGCTCTGCACAGGTACTGCGTTAGTGTCGCTTGCCTTTCAGAAGTTCGACTTCCCGATGTTGGTTATCTTCCGATCAAAGTTCCTGGCAAGGATATCTCCTACCACTTGTACCATAGTGGCGTGACTGACAACAGTGGCCTTCACAGGGCCGCTGTAGCGCTCAGCCCCGACGCGCAAGCGGCTCTGCTGGCGTGGCAGCCGATCTCACACCGACTCGCACTGGTTTGATTGAAGGGTCAAATCTCCAATGTCAGTGTAATTGCTGTCTACGCTCCCACACTCAATGTGGACGAGGCGGACAAGACGCAGTTCTATGCCGATCTCCAAACAACCGTGGATGGCGTCCTTCCAGTGATGTTCTCATTGTCGCTGGGGACTGGAATGCGCGGGCGGGGCCGGCTGATGATACAACACGGCATATTCTAGGATGCTTCGCCCTAGGCGTACACTGTGACAATGGTGAACGGCTCGTGTCCTTCGCGGATGCCAATCATCTTGTCGTCACCAACACCCGGTTCCAACATCCTCGGCGTCACCTCGTCACGTGGTGATCCAATGACGGAAGAACGGCCAATCAAATTGACTACATCCTGGTCAGATCTCGGTGAGCCAGCTCAGTGATGGACTTGCGTGCGTATGGAGGGGCTGATACGGGCAGTGAGCATGGGTCAGACCATACTCTTGTTCGAGCAACCCTTCGTCTGCGGCTGCGGGCGAAACCTCCTCCCAACCGCCAGAAAAGGATTGACATCTCGCGACTCAAGCTCGATGCTGGAAATGCTTTCCGGCTAGAGCTGCGGAACCGATTTCAAATGCTGAGTAACGAAGTGGAACAGCAACCGGAGCAGGAGTGGAACGCGCTCAGGGCGGCGACGGTTGAGGTGGCCAGAGAGCATCTCGGATCGACCCAAAGACGCCATCGGGACTGGATCTCTGGCGGCACTCTTGAACTCGCGGAGAGAGCGAGAGTGGCCCGACTCGAGGGTGCACCCAATCTTCGAGATCTCCGACGTCGCACATCTCGGGCTATTCAGGCCGATCGGAATGCACGACGTCGCACATCTCGGGCTATTCAGGCCGATCGGAATGCACACTGGCACGAATTTGCGGAGCAGACGGAGAGGGCAGCAGCCTGTGGTAACTCGCGCAAGCTCTACCAACTGGGGAAGCGGGCCAGCCGAAGCAGTACGGGTATCAGCGAGACGATCCGTGATCGGAACGGGGCGGTCATTACCAATCTTAATGACCGGCTAGTCCGATGTTTATAACTCAATCTATGATATTCTCGGCTCCATATGTAGAGCTAACCTTAGTCTCATAAACCCAGCTGCTATTTTTAGCAGCATGAGTATGAGACGTGCTAGGCGCTGCGACATGTGCGTTTATATCAGCATATCGTTCAGTCTTCTTAGATCCTTTGAAGTGAAAGGTACAAATTTTCCTGGATACCCGCAGATGAGCACAGGAATTCTGGCTTTCACTTAATAATTCTTGCGAAACAGATTTAGATCTGTCCGGGTATCAAAGGCTATTGCCCGATATAGGTTTCTTGATTTAAAGTAATAAATCAATAAAAATGAGTCGGGCAAACCATATTGTTTTAAATTAGTATTTTTCAACCTAGCTAACTTGGTCATTTGCAATTGGAACACATGTATACTTATATCTGTGTTCATCCCTCTCATATATCCAATTATATATATATATATATATTTGTTTTTTTTTTTCTTTTTTGACATGCATACACTGTAATGTGGTTGGCATTAGGAACACTATCCAGCCATAAAAACCAAGCCAAAAATATATATAGTTTGAGCAAGGCATGGTCATCTGACCTGACTAGTCTCATAACATGACAACCTTTCTTTCTCATTCAAGCATGAAAAATAAACATTAAACGCTGATGATTATATATATATATATATATGTGTCTGTGTGTACACACACACATTATGAAAGCATTACTTCCTGTATTTTTTCCTCTGTAAACCATCATCATTATCAACATGATCAGTTCTTGTTTTTCTCCTGTTTTACAGGTATTATTCCACAGTTGTTTTCTCGCCTCAGCCACCCTGAATCCTATGTCCGTCAAAGTGTGTCAGATCTGCTTTGTCGAGTAGCTGAAGATGCGCCACACCTCATAGTTTACCCTGCTGTGGTTGGCTGCTCTGTTATCAAGATAGATGTAAAGGAAACTAATAGAGATGGTAACTATTTTTCTATCGATTACTGGAAAATTTCCTTCTGAGATTTGATTGAGTTATAGATAATTTAAGTTTTGATAATAATGAGGTTCATACTTTTGTTTGTTGTTGTTGAACCAGTGATAAATGCTGTAAAGAGAAATGGAGTGAGATGCTTAGATCATATGTTGAAAAAAGATGAAAGTGACTGGGTGAGAGGAATAGAACCAGTGATGAATTTTATGAAGAAAAATGGGATGAGATGTTTGGATCATGTGTTGAAGGATGTGACTGGGGGGGTGGGGTGGAATGAAGTAGGGGAAGATATAGAAGAAATGGCTGGAGAAACGCTTGTTGTTGACTTCTAGATCTATAATTACCAGCATTTTAACCATGAGTATCCTGTAAAATTTTCAGGCATAATGTATCTAGAACTAAATTATCCAATATGATTTTCCTTGTTTCAGTTAGTATAGATTTCAGAGCGATCTACCTTCTATTTCTGATAGTTCAAGCAACCACTCAAAAAATTGTGACTTCAAGATATTTTGTCCTAGAGTTTGCCAATCTACTGCTCAAGACAGTCCTGCTGATGTAATATGAAACAGTGTACCTTAGAACACATTTAAGATCCTGTTTTTATGACAAGTTATGATATGAGGGAAATTTGGTTGCTACTTCTAGCAAGATGAACTACCATATAGAAGCTCCTTTGTTGACTTTCGGTTAGTCTAATTTGTGTGTAGGGATATGTGTAGTGATGTCTGTATTAGTACATGCATGAGATGGTGTTTATGTTAGTACATGTGTGTGTGGTGATCGCTGTGTCTTCAGAGAACTATTCTGTTGTCAACACTAAGAACTAAACTAAATCAGTGAAGAGGCCTGGGTACAAAACACCAATATTCTCTTCTCCCCATGGCACCTAAATTAATTAATTGGATATTACAACCATAAAGTCTTCGAGTTTCTTTAATTGGTTTTCACATTTTCAGTTTATCAATTTTAAAATAATAAGGTGCATTGCCCAGTGGGTTAGGTATTGGATTCTTGGTCAAGAGGTCATGGGTTCAATTCTTGGATCAGGCACTGTATTGTATTCTTGAGCAAGACCCTTTATTTCATGTTGCTTATCATGATAGGACTAGGATCTCTATCATAACACCCAAGAAACCTCCTATAGGATACAATCTTATAAGAGGCCAGCTAAACTTGCATAGATGGGAACTATGTTTCATTTTATGTTAGGACTAGGGCCTCCTGTCATTAAAGCACCCAGAGAACCTTCCATGAAATGTAACCTGGTAGTAGGCTAGCTAAACACGTAATGTGGCTGTGTAGGTAACACGGTAAAAACCTCCCAGTCCACACTGTAAACGTCGTTGGTGTTAGGAAGGGCATCCAGCCATAGAAAACCTGCCAGACAGTCCTATACGAGCGAGACAACCAATCTTGCCTCAGGTGGGACAATTCCCGTCTAAACCCATGCTAGCATGGAAGATAGACGTTAAACGATGATGATGATGAAGTGTTGGCTGTAAATTTCTTGCTTTTTTTTTCGTCCCTAGGACTGCTGAACAATTACTTGGCACAGAATGAAGAAGACTGCTGTACGGAAGTGGGCGTAGTCACTGAACAGGATTCTCAAGAACACACTGATGAACAAGATGATGGTAATAACCTAACTGATGACCCAACCAATACCATCATGCAGACATGTCTAACATCCATTGTTGACACACTGTCACACCATAATTCAGAGTAAGTTTTGTTGCACCTTTTTATTACCACCCACCTGAAACTGCTGCTTGCTTCTATGCTGGCATGTGTTTGGAAGGGTTGTCATGGTCTAAGATTAGAAGAGTTTACATGTTCCATGTTTGGTGTGGTTTTTATGGCTGGATGCCCTTCCTAGTGCCAACCACTTTACAGAGTCTACCAGGTGCAATTTATCGTTACACCAACATTACCGCTTTACAGTGTGTATTGGGTATATTTCGTCATGGCATCAGCATTGCCAGTTTACAGAGTGTATTGGGTGCATTTTATCATGGCACCAGCACTACAATTTTACACTGTGTACTGGGCGTGTTTTATCATGTCACCAGCATTACCACTTTGCAATGTGTATTGGGTGAATTTTATAACACCAGCGCTATCTCTTTATAGAAAGTACTAGATGCATTATGTTTTGTGGCATTAATATAATGTGCCATCACTATATAATATTTCTTGGATATTTTTTTTTTTCAATTGTACAGGATGATACAACAGGTGCAACAATTTGTCCAGGAACTACGCCGCATAACATTGTTATGGGATGAACTGTGGCTTGGGACCTTAAACCAACATCACCAAGATGTTAGCAGACACATAACCCAACTTGATAATGAGGTCAAAAAAGTGACCACCAACAAAAACCTGTCAAAAGAAGAGAAACTTGCAATCATCAAAGAGAAACACAAGACTATCATGAAACCAGTAAGTAGTGATTTGACCTGCTTTTCTTTAACCCTTTCCTAACCATATTTCTAATGAAATATACTTTATTTCATTACTAAAATACTAAATTAAGGTTTTTAAATGAAATTGTTAGGAGTGGCTTTGTTTCCTTGGACCAGAGTTTTAAAGTGTTTATATTTATCTAAAAACCTCCCATCATAATTGTATGTGAGAACTTTTATGTTCCAAATATTAGATTAATAACGAGAAAGTTAGTTATATTACTAAATCTTTCAAATTTGTGATTATTTTCAAAATTATTTGAAAATCATAGGCAATGTTTTTAATTAAAGATATGATAATAAAAGGATTAAATACAATTTTTTATGTTGATGAGGATGTGTTAAGGGCCCAAGTTCTACCATCAAAAGATGCCCTCCTGTCTGACATGTCCGATTGTAAAAAGACTCTCCCTCCACCCCTCCCATCTTGACTGGACACCAGTCATTCTTCAGGGGTTAACCCTCAGCTGCTGCTCTTGCTGCTGGTGGTACTCATTTTTTTCAGCTGACTGGACTGGAACAAAGTAAAATGAATCCTCTTGCTCAGACACGATACCCCATCAGGCCCAGGAATCAAAATCATGACCTTATGATCATGAGTTCAACACCTTAACCACTAGGTCAAGTGCCTGCATACCCCAAATATGTCACCTCCATTGTTTGGAACCAGTAAATGGTATTTTGTACTATGTTTTTTTTTTCTTTTCGTATTATGGCAATATATACTATCTTGATGTCTCCAGCATTAAAGACTGCTTTGTTTTTTTTTGTTAACTTTACAGACTGTTTATACAATGGAGAGACTAGTCGATGTCACGACACAGGCTGCTGAGACACCACATGAACAGTGGTTCCAGTCTACATATGGGCGCACCATTTCGGAAGCTTTGAACCGTCTCAAGAACCCAACAAATCCTAGTAACCCACACGTTAGCTGGCAGCTTTTCAAGCAGGTATGGTTTCTTTTGCAGTCCTATATTTACATATGGCAATGTGAGCTGCAGTTAAGGCCCTCATGGTTAAAATATAGTTATGAAACACGTTTTTGTCAAAATTTAGAATATTATAATTGCTGTTAAATACATTTCTTTTTCTTTGGAGGCGGGCACAGATTGATATTGGTATCTCAGCATCATTCTATGCATAAGCCTATATTCATGTACTTTTAACTTTCATTTAGCTTCTTGAAAGCAAGTACTGAGTGTCACTGAAACTGAAGGGAAAGCTGTATTCTCCATGTGTGAGAAGTGCCATAATTTTGGGAGTGAGATATTGGTGATGAAAATAGAATAGCAGATAAGGCTGGAAAGAATAGAAGGGAAAAGTGAATGCTGCATGTATGACAAGAGCCATTATTTATGGGAGCAAGGTATGAGTGATAGACATGGAACAGTGTAGTAGGTTTGAGAAAAGGGAAAGGAATAGTGTATGCTGCACATGTGAGAAGTTCCATGATCTAGAGAAGCAAGACATGAGTAATGAATATGGAGCAGAAGAGAAGGCTGGAAAAAATGAAAGGGAAAGGTTTATACTGAACGTGAGAAGTGTCAGGATTTATTGGAGCAAGCCTGGAGTGATGAACATGAATCAGCAGAGAACACTGTAAAGAATGTAAATATGAACATTCTGATGGATAAATGGAGTATCTCTGGGAGAGAAAAAAGATAAACAATAAAATTGCAGAGGATGAGGATAGTCAACGATGTTGGGAAGCAAATGACACAAATTGATTGGGTCATATGTTGAGGAATAATGAAAGGGATTGTGTAATGAGAACAGAGCCACTGTTGAGTGCCATAAAGAGAAATAGAATGAGATGGTTGGGTCATGTGTTAAAGAAATATGTGCCTGGGTGATGGGAATAGATCCAGTAATGAATGTTGTGAAGAGAAATGGGATGGTTAGGGAATGTTTTTTAGAATGATAAAAGTGACTTGGTAAGAGGAATAGAGCCAGTGGTGGATGTTGTGAAAAAAAAAATGGGATGGTTGGATAACATATCAAGAAAGGATGAAAGTGACTGAGTGAGAGGAATACACCTACTGAAATTAAATGAGTTGGTTAGGTCGTGTGTTGAGAGAGGATGGAAGTAACTAGGTGAGATGAGTAATGGGAATAGAGCCAGTAATGAATGTTAGGAAGAGAAATGATGGATGGAAAACTCATTTGTTAGGAATGCATTTTGTGTATGTTGATATATGGTAAAACAGTTTGTATTTGATACTTAAAGTTTTTCTTTTTTTTTTTCTTTTTTTTTTCTTTTCTCTTCACTCAACATAGCTTCATCACAGTCTGCAGCAGAGGGCACAGAAAAGAAACAGTCTTTTATTAAGAATGGATGACATCAGTCCAAAACTCGGTAGCATGCACAAATCTGAAATTCCAATGCCTGGCCTCAGTATTGCTGGCAAGGTGAATGTCATACCTGTTTTAGTTCTATGGTGTTCTGTTATGTTGAATTACCTCCTCCTTATTCTAGCAAGCTTTCCTCTTCCCATTGCCTATGCGCAATACCTTTTTTTACCTGTAAGATAAAATTTGTATATGTTGTTTTTTTTTTACTCCGATAAAATACAACCATGTACATTTTGTAAAGTGGTTTGTGATAAGAAGGGCATTGAGTTGTAGAAGCCATAGCAAAACTAAAACGTGAGTGAAATGTTCTCCCTCCTGCCCAAACTCTACCAACAAAGAAAATCAGGTGTTAAATGTTGATGGTGGTATTTTGTTACCCATTCCAGAGCCACTAGGTACTGGTGGTTGGGTGGGTGGAAGGTATCCTCAAACTGTAGACTTTGTCTGAATGCTTGCAACACAATATAATCCACTAAATGCTCTTAAGAACTTTTGTTAAACACAGTTTAATAATGGTTCTATGATATAAAGCTGTTTATTTTAATGTGTTTATATTTATCTAAAAACCTTCCATCCTAATTTTATGTTTGAACATTTGTAATGTTCTAGTTATATTGCTAAATCTTTCCAAATTTTTGATTTTCAAAATGATTTGAAAATCGTAAGCAGTATCATTTGTTAAAAATATGGTAATTAAAGGGTTAAAGATATTTGTTTGCTTTCCTACCTCTCCATATCATTTTCATTTGATGGAGATGAATTTGGAATGGAGAAAACCAAGAAAGACATGGTTAAAGATAGAAGGGAAAATGAAAACCAGTAGGTTAGTGAGAAAGGTTGTAGAGGGTCGGGCAAAAGAAAGAAGCTTGTCATGGAGCCTGCAAAGCTAAGCCCTAGGTAAGCCCTGATTGAGATGACCAATAATCAACAGTATTCTAGTCATGACTGCCCCATCTTATTTTCAGACATAATATATTCAGAACTACATTATCCCATGTGACTTTCCTTGTTTCAGATGGTATGGGAGATGAGTGATCTAACTGCTATTTCTAGTAGGTCGAACAACTACTTAAAGAGCTATGGCTAAATATTTCAAGGCATTTTATCCAACACTTTACTGTTTTTGATATGGCAATAAATGAATGTAGGATAGTCCTGTTGATGTGATATAAACAGTGTACCTTGGAACACATTATTTAATGTGTCCTGTTTTTAAGACAATTTGTGATATAAGTGAAATTTAGTTGCTACTTCTAGCAGGATGAACTACCATGTACAAACGTCCTTGTTGGCTTTCAGTTACTGTCTGTGTGTGTGTAGGCATATGTGTTAGTACATTTGTATGTGGTGATGTGTGTTAGTACAAGAAGTGAATGTTGAGCAGTCTTATTGATATAATATGAATACAGTATAACTTGGACTACAATATTTAATGCTTTAGCAGAGAAAATGGCCTTAACACACTTGTTTTTTGTTGATATAATTATTACACAGAAGATTTTTGTGTTACTGTGATAGAGAACTAACTCTTTCTCCCAAGAATCATTTCACCACCACCTTCTCACATTACTACTTTTCTATCCTCTATAGATTGTCACAATCAATTCCATTAGCCTCAATGTCCAGATTCTCCCAACCAAAACCAAACCAAAGAAACTTGTATTTATTGGAACTGATGGGAAAAAGTAAGTTGGGATTTATTTTTTTTTTTTTCTTTCTTTCTCCTTTCCTCTTCTTCCTCTCTCACTCTCCCCCATTCTCTATCCTTTCTTTGCTCTCCATTCCCATGACTCATTCTCTCCCTCTCCTTACTCCCTCCATCTCAGCCTTTCCCACCCTCTCGTCCATACCTCCCTCATGGTCATTCTTCCCTCCTTCTCCTTACTCTTTACTACAATTCTCTATTTCATTCTCATTTTCCTTTGTTTTTCTTCTATCCCTCTGATGTTTTACTCATGTTTCTCTGTATTCCTCTTGCTGTGCTCTCCATTGCTTTAGTTCATTATTCTTTGAACTCTCTCGCATTACTCTCTCACATTACTTTCTATTCCCCTTACTTTAGTCCCTCATATCCCTTTCTCATTCTTCATTATTGTAGCTCTCTCATTTTTTAAAATTCTTATTACTCTCCATTTCTCTTCTTTGCTCTCCTGTGTGCTAGCTTAACACAGCTTTCTGGCATACAGTAAATGCGAGATTCGATTCCCCTTATGTGATTCTGTCCAACCCATGACAGCATGGAAAAACAAATGTAAAACGATGATGATTCGTTTTATTTAAATTTTTTTTTTTTTTTTTTTTTTTTTTTTTGCTATTTAAAAATTTTAAATGTCAGTCTCTGATTGGTTATCTGTTTGATTTTTTTTTTATGCAAGGGAGAGAATTAAATCAATTTTACAAGTATCTTCATATCTATTGACAAAATATTTGTTCCTATAATCAAATATAGTTGAGTTTAATTTTAAATTCTCTATTCGTAAACAAATGGTTCATTTCGATCTTATTAACATCTCTTCTGTATGGTTTAATATAATCATAGGAATATTTCTCGGGTATGTGAGGGAGAGGGAGACAGACAAGTGAGATAGGTGCAAAGAATGCTTCTCTTTCTTTTTAATTTGTATTTTTCTTCTCTGTGCTACACTCCTCAAGGAGGGATAATTTAAAAAAAATAATAATTTGGGTAGGGACAAAAAGAGAGAGCTAACAAATCAATTAAGAGAAGAGAGATACCAGCTGGTCTGAGTGTGATCTACCCGCAATAACTGGCAATGTAAAAACTGTTACAACTCTGGGAAACTAAACCAGAACAACCTGCCACCCTCTACACACCATCATAAACTGCGAGCAGGGTACAAATTGTTGTCCTTAAATGTTCGCAGTTTATGCAACAAGATACATCTGTTCGAATCCTACGTCAGAAGCATCGACCCTGACTTCATCACAGTCACGGAAACATGGGCACATTCCTTACTCTGTGATGGGGTTTTCACCATTACTGGGTACAACCTTTTCCGCAAGGACCGCATTAACCGCCGTGGTGGTGGTGTGATGGTCTACGTTCGTTCAAACTTTTCGGTAATTCCTTGCGTTGATTTGAACGAATCACAGGAAGAAGTTTTTTTCTGTGACATACGTATGACCATGTCAACACTTCTGCTTGGTGTTGTTTATCGACCCCCAAACTACCATCAGGACACACAGCTTTGCGATATCCTCAGAGTTGCTGCCAAGAAAACAGCCACTTATGTGTTTATTGCAGGTGACTTCAATCATCCTGAGATCGATTGGGAAACCTTTCGTTGGCCACAGGGTGCAAACGATTTCCTTGAACTAGTGCTGGACTCAAACTGGTCACAAGTAGTCACCTCTCCAACAAGAGGTGACAACACTTTGGACCTGATCTTCACCACTACTCCTGAAGTGGTTATCAGTTGTACTACTGAGGAACCTCTAGGCGACTCTGATCATGCTATGATCATTGCCAATCTGGCACTTGAGGGCAGCAACAAAAACCAGGGCCATCTCCAATCTGCTTGCTTTGATTGGAAGAGGGCGGACTGGAACTTGTACTGCACTGAGCTACAGCGCCCAAACTGGCATGAGATGTATAACTCTGGAGATGTGAACTCTATACTCCAGAGCATCCTGGACTCAATATGGATAGCGTGTGCAGCATCAGTGCCACGGAAGCGGAAAAATAACCACCCCAAAAGTGCAATCTGGGAAACTTCAGCGGTCCGACTTGCCAGGAAAGAACGTCGGAACGCTGAACGGGAATATAAACTGCATAGATCAGATGCCAACAGAAAAAAGCGGAATAAATCTTCTAACCATCTCAAGCAAGTGACAAAGAAGGCAGTGCTTGAATTTGAACAGTGCATCGCAACCAATCCTGACAGTAAGGTGTTCTGGAAATATGTTCATTCAAAGCAGAGACCTCACTCTCCAGTTGGTCCTCTTCGCAATCCCCACACAAGCCAGATCACTGACGATCCCAAGGAATGCGCAGAACTCATTGCTGAGTGCTATGCAAGTATTTTTACTGTTGAAGACCAGAATGTACCATCTCCACCATCTCTAACATCAAATTCCATAACAACTATGGAATTTACACCTGCAATGTTGCGACGTCACCTTAAGAATAAGCGCAACTATGCCTCCCCTGGTCTTGATGGTGTGACATACCTGCTTCTCAAACGTGGCGGGGATTTCCTTTTGCGCCAGCTTTCTTTTTTCTTTCAATACTGTCTCAGCAATGGTGCTACTCCGGAGCAGTGGAAAACTGCCAGTGTCATTCCCCTGTTCAAAAAAGGGCAACCGCATGTCACCTGTCAACTATCGTCCAGTCAGTCTTACTAGCTGTATGGCCAGACTGATGGAATCCTGTGTCAGAGAAACACTTTGGAACTTCTGGAGCTCTCACAGCCTCATCCGGCCCTCACAGTTTGGATTTATCCCTAACTCCAGCTGCTGTGATCAGCTTATCGAGTTTCTTGAGGACATCACCCGGATCACTGACAGCGGCTCATGGGTGGATGTTGTTTACCTTGACTTTGCTAAGGCTTTTAATTCTGTGCCTCACAAAAGACTTATGGCAAAACTCTCTGCAATGGGTGTGAGGGATGATCTTTTCGACTGGCTGAAATCCTTCATTCTCAGCCGAAAGGAAGTAGTCACGGTTCTAGGACAGCATTCTTCACCATATGAGATGTCATCTGGTGTACCACAGGGATCTGTTCTTGGTCCTCTTTTGTTTGTGGCATATATTAATGACATAGATGCCAACTTACAGAATACCACGGTACTAAAATATGCAGATGACATCAAGCTGTACCTTGAAATCAAAAGGACTGATCCTGAAATTTACAACTCTTTCCTACAATCAGACCTGGACACAATGCAGCAATGGATCACAGACTGGCAACTGAAGCTGGCTGTGGACAAGTGTACCACCATGCATTTTGGAAGGAAAAATCCAGCGTCCACATACTCCCTCCACAACACTGACATCAAAAAGTCCTCTTGTGAACGTGACCTGGGCATTACTGTCAGCAACGATTTGCGTTGGACAAAGCATGTCTCTAAGATTGTCAAGAAGGCCGAGGGTGTCTTGGCATCACTCAGCAAGACCTTTGTTAGCCGCTCTCCAGCCATCTATTTAAAACTGTATACAGCTATGGTGCGACCACACTTGGAATTCGCATCATCAGTCTGGAACCTCTATCTTGCTCGGAACATTGACCGCCTTGAAATTGTTCAGAGACGTGCAACCAAGCGAATACCCTCCATCAGGTATCTACCATACTCTGAACGCCTTGCTTCCCTGGGCATGGATTCATTGAAGCTCCGACATCTGGCAATGGACTTGGTGAATACCCACAAAGTTTTTAACCATCTCGCCAACTGCAACCCTGAGCGCCTCTTTGATCTCCATGTGTCTAACACACGTGGACATGCCTACAAGATAAGAAAACAGCACAGCTCCCATGACTTTCGCAGACATTTTTTCACGCTCAGAGTTGCTGAAGCATGGAACAAACTGCCTGCGTCAATTGTTAGCTGCCGAGACACTGCATCCTTTAAGACACTCATGCTTCCCAAAATACGCCAAAACTACACCTGATGTACCCCTTCCATACACATGCACACATGTGTGTATCATGACTCGTGCACTGTTCATTTTACTGATGTTTGTGCATTGCCCTATGTACTGTACATGCACTTTTTTGATGAGTTGTGGTGCACCTGGGCACTGTGCACAATATTTTGTTATTGTTATTATATCATGACTCATACACTGTTTATTTTCCTGACATTTGTACATTATTCTATGTACTATACATGCACCTTTGATGAGTTGTAGTGCACCTGAGCACTGTACACAATAATTTCATTATTATTATTATTATTATTAAAAGTGGAAAAAGTGGGAGGCCTTAGCATTCAACTTACAACAGCATTGTATAAATTAAATATTCTTATTTTATTTTCTAATATATTATATTTTCAGATATCCATACTTGTTCAAGGGTTTAGAAGATTTACATCTTGATGAACGAATTATGCAATTTCTTAACATTGTCAACAGCATGTTTTCTAATGTCAATAAGTAAGTATATTAGTATAATGTGTGTGTGTGTGTATGTCTATATATAGATGTGCAAATGGGTCTGTGTATTCTGTCATTTGGAGAAGTTTAAGATGCAGTTGAGATTTGTGTCGGGATAGACCACTGATGCCATCTTTTCAGTAGGATAACTACAGAAGTAGTACAAACCAATATACCTAGCGTTTGTTGATGTAGAGAGGGTTTTTGTCTGAGAAAACTGGTGTAAAATAATAATGTTGATGATGACAATAACAATGTATATAAACTTTTCTAATTATTTTCCCCTCTATCTTGCAGAGGTTACCCAGCCATGTACAGAGCACGACACTATTCTGTTACACCTCTAGGACCCCGGTCAGGTTTGATCCAGTGGGTGGATGGTGCCACACCTTTGTTTAGTCTCTATAAGAAGTGGCAACAGAGAGAATTGATTGCACATACTTTGAAGGTGAGACGACACTCTTTTGTTATTTTATGGATATTTTTCTTATATATTTATTGTTGATGGCCTTTATAAAGAGTGGGAAGGGGTCATTAACTACTAATGGTTGTATTTATTTGACATGTTTGTTTCTGTTGTTTTAGCCAGCCACTTCAGTCCCTGGGACAACCAATGTTGGCTCTCTCAATGCCACTGCTACCAACCCAGTTATGCAAAGACCTAGTGACATCTACTACAACAAATTGACTCCAGCTCTGAAAGAAAAGGTGATCTTCACATTTTTTTTTTAACATATAACCAAGTTCTTATAACTCTAATGATACCATATATATACAGTAAGGAAGAACATTTAGAGTCGGACAATATAGAGGGACAGTGGGAATTTCTGAAAGCAAACCTGCTGATGGCGACAGACGAAGTCTGTGGCTGGAGCAGGCCTGTAGGCAGGAGGAGAGTAACATGGTGGTGGAACAGTAAGGTGGAGGGGTCAATTAAGGCCAAAAAGCAGGCTTGGAAAGTATGGCGGGATGGGGGAAGTAGAGAAGACTATCAAGTGGCCAGGAGGGAAGCTAGGAGACAAGTGTACTTAGCAAGAAGGGAAGCAGAGGAAAGAAAGTTCAAGCATGTTCTACAACGCGAGGACCAAAAACGTGAGGTGTTCAGGATTGCTAGGCAATTCGTCAAGGAAAACCGTGATATTGTCGGGGAGAAGTGTGTACTTACAATGATGGCACACTTGCCATCACCGACGCTGATAAGAAGGTAGCTTGGAAGTGTCACTATGAAAGGCTACTAAATGAGGAGAATAAATGGGAGAAAGACGGTCTCCCCCATATCGACCCAATAGAGGGACCAGCAGTGTTAGTCGAGGGGAGTATAATAAGTAAGGCAATCAAGGATATGAAGACGGGTAAGGCGACTGGGCCTTCGGAAATAGTTACTGAGATGCTGAAGGCATCTGGCACGGTGGGACACACCATGGTCACCCGCATAGTTAACCAAGTCGTACAGAATGGGGTTGTTCCGAAGGACTAGCATAGCAGCATCATCGTTAACTGTTATAAGGGTAAAGGAGACGCCCTAGATAGGAGTAACTATAGAGGCATTAAATTAATCGACCAGGTCATGAAGGTCACGGAAAAAGTAATAGCGCAACTAATCAGAGAGAGAATTGACCTAGATGAAATGCAGTTCGGGTTTGTGTCAGGCAAAAGTACCACAGACGCTCTTTTCATAGTACGACAACTACAGGAGAAGTACCTAGCTAAAGGTAAACCCCTCTACTTAGCTTTTGTCGACTTGGAGAAAGCCTTCGACAGAGTCCCCCGCTCCATTATCTGGTGGGCTCTTAGAAAACTAGGCGTTGACGAATGGCTTGTGAGGGCTATACAAGCCATGTATAAAGAAACAGTCAGCAAGGTTAGAATTAACAACGAATATAGTAAAGAGTTTAGCATAAAAGTTGGCGTCCATCAGGGCTCTGTTCTCAGCCCCCTACTATTTATTATTGTCCTTCAGGCTATAACAGAGGAGTTCAAGACCGGCTGCCCATGGGAACTCCTATACGCAGACGACCTGACACTCATAGCGGAATCAATGGCCGAGCTAGAGAAGAAATTCCAAACATGGAAGCACGGCCTAGAATCAAAAGGACTTAAAATTAACCTGGCTAAGACTAAAGTTCTAGTTTGTAGGAAAGAAAACAAGGCGGCGGTCCCTTCTGGGAAATGGTCGTGCTCGGTGTGTAGGAAAGGCGTAGGTAGAAACTCCATTTTATGTCCTAAATGCAAAGTATGGGTGCATAAAAGATGTAGTGGGATCACAGGTAAGCTAACTAAGAACATAGATTTTACATGTGGCCGGTGCTCTGGTGCAATAAGTAGCAGCAAGTGCCCACAAAATACTAGCTCTTTCAATTGCGCAGAGGGTTCTATAGAAATAGTGGACAGCTTCCGTTACCTGGGCGATAAAATCAGCAGTGGGGGAGGGTGCTCTGAAAGTACAGTAGCTAGAGTCAGAACTGGTTGGAAAAAGTTCAGAGAGCTTATACCACTATTAGCTGCTAAAGGGTTCTCCCTAAAAATGAAAGGCAGGTTGTACGATGCCTGCATACGAACAGCAATGTTGCATGGCAGTGAGACCTGGGCATTGTGTGCAGAGGATATACGCAGACTAGAGAGGAACGAAGCTTGCATGCTCCACTGGATGTGTAACAGTAATATACGTGAACGGCAAAGCATAAACGAACTAAGGAAAAAATTAGAAATAAGAGGGATCAGATGTTGTTTACTCGAGAGAAGGCTACGTTGGTATGGACACGTGATGCGCATGAAAGTCGATAGCTGTATAACAAAGTGCAGGGCAATAAAGATAGACGGTAGCCACGGAATAGGCAGACCTAGAAAAACCTGGGACGAGCTGATAAACTCCGACCTCACACACTTACACCTCTCCAAGACAATGTCACTGGACCGAGACCTTTGGCGGTACTCAGTAACAGAGCAGACCCGCCTTACCTAAATACATAGTAAAACCTACTACAGCCAGTAGGCATCTCTAACAAAATACACCCCGTCCCACCACCACCACCCCGTTCTACGTAAAGTTATGTTGGTGCTGCGCCATCCAGGCCGAAACAAATGAGATCGTGTAGGTGTCACGACAAAAAAACACAGTCCACGCTGTAACGTGGCCGTGTAGGCAACACGGTAAAAACCTCCCAGACCCACACTGTAAATGTGGTTGGTGTTAGGAAGGGCATCCAACTGTAGAAAACCTGCCAGACAGTCCTATGCGAGCAAGACAATCACTCTTGCCTCAAGTGGGACTACCCCCGTCCAAACCCATGCAAGCGTGGAACACGGACGTTAAACGTTGATGATGATGATGATACAGGGTGTTCGGGATAAATTTGACAGAATAATATTTGGTTGTTTTTTCAGATGTTTTAAAATCATTTACTCCCACTAGGCTTTATTTGAAAGTTTAAACCCTCCTTCATTCATATATGTGATGACAACGAGAATGGATGACTGGGAGCCACCTGAATCATGGAAGAGAATAACTTGTATCATGATGATTCGCGCCGGCCATCAAAATAAGGAGATTATGGTCGCTGCTCAATGCTCCCTGAACACTGTAAAAACAATCCGGCATGAACTGGAGAATTGCAATGGAGACTACGAGGCTGTGGCTAGAAGAAAGAAACATAACAGAAGATCTGATTGCTCTCGCACAGCAGAATTCATCGAAAATCTGCAGAAAAAAGGTGTTGGAGGACCCTGGCATCGGAATTCGGTCTTTGTCGCGTGAATTGAATGTTTCAGCCTCTACTATGAAAATTGCACTCAATGAAGACCTTCGCTACTACTCATACAAGCGTCGCAGAGGTCAACTTCTCACAGAAAAGGCCCGCGAAAATCGTCTGACAAAGGCGAAGAAACTTCTGAGCAGACTGAAACATCCTGATGAAGCACAAACAATCTGGTTCTTTTCCGATGAGAAAAACTTTTGCCAAGATCAAAAACACAACACGCAGAATAACAGATGACTTGCATACAGTCCAAAGGACACTCCTCGAGTCATGCAGACTAAATTTTCCCAAACTGTCATGGTTTTTGGATGTGTGTCCTCCGAGGAGGATGTGATGCCTCCGCATTTTTTCAAACAGAGTCTCAGGTTGAATTCAGATGCCTACGTGGAATTGCTAACCACTGTAGTTAAGCCCTGGATAACAAGGGTAACCAATAATAGGCCGTATGTATGGCAGCAGGATTCGGCCCTCTGCCCCACCTCGGGGAAAAGTCAAAAATGGTTGTCGGCCAATTTTTACGACTACACCAGTCCCAATGTTTGGACTCCGAACTCCCCTGATCTTAACCCGATGGACTATTATGTATGGGGCGCTGTAGAGAAAGACACCAATCGCCGTGCCAGTACTACAAAAGCCCAGTTAATCGACAGAATTAAAGTAGTTTTTGAGAGCCTTCCCAGGGAAAGTGTAAAATCAGCTTGCTCCAGGTTCCGAGCCCGGATTGAGACTGTAATAGACGCTAATGGCGGTTATTTTGAGTAAAACTCTTTGACAATAGTGTAATTTCCTTGTCCATTGAATTTCTTTTAAATCAAATAAATTTTGTAGATACCAAGCACTTTTTCTTTTTCCTGATGAAACTGTCAAATTTATCCCGAACACCCTGTATATATATATATATATATATATATAAAGTGTATATGAAGGGTTACACTATATGTTTATGTATAATATACATGCAAGAGCCTTGCTATGAATATTTTAAGCTGTGATCATATCATAGTTATCTGAGTAGCTGGTGAGAATGTCAGATGAGTTTCTGAATTTTTATCCATCTTTCACGACATTTACTCACTTAGTACTGAGACATGAATAAATTAAAACTTGTTTTTTTTTTTGCATATGAAACATCTGCTAGGGATGCTTATTTGCATATAGTGCAAAATTAATTGGCTAGGAGTAATTAGCAGTATCACTGATATAGCATTGTTCCTAATAAAGATGTATATAAAGGCATATGCAATATCATCATCATCATCATTTTACATCCACTTTTCCTTGCTTGCAAGGGTGGGACGGGTCCTTTTCAGCACAGCATCTCTCCATTTGTCACGGTCCTTCGTCATCTGCTAAGAGTCTTTCTCTGAATATTTTAAACTGTGATCTCGTCACATCTATTTCAGTAGCTGGTGAGAATGTCAGGCATTTGTTTCTGGCTTTTTATCCATCGTCGGTGATATTTGCTCACTTATTCTTGTTTCAATACTGAGTAAATGCCACTGATGAGGGATAAAAATGCAGAAACACATGTCTGACATTCTCACTGGCTACTGTGAGTCCTTTTCACCTTTTTTGGCATGGTTTCTACAGAGGGATACCATTCTTATCATCAACTACCTTACAGGGTATACTGGATGCATTATTCCTGACACCAGCACTCTAGATGTTGTTGGTTATGGACTCACCTGAAGAGCCCTCTCTACTCAATGGGTAGCAGTGGGGGGGGGGGGGGTTAATGATTTGTGAATATGTGGTAGTTGTGGGATTTGAGAGGGTGATGCGTGGGAGGTATTGTGGTAATAACACCTACTAAGGGGTTATGGCTGGTGTGTTGGGGTTTTAGAGGGAGAAAGGGGTGGTATATACGTGTGTGTATATGACCAATGAGTCAAGAAATCCCAGTGGAAGGAAGCACAGTAAAGGACATAAGAAAGACCTGGGCAATGGTTGAGAGCTGACCTTAAATTGCTAAGACTGGCAGAGGAGATGACGAGTGAATGTGGCAAGTGGAGAGATGCTGAGAAGGACCCATCCAACCATGGAAAAGCGGACGTAAAAACAATGATGATATATATATATATATATATATATATATATATATATATATATATATATATATTCATCATCATATATACAGGGTGCGGACGATATTTGTTCGCAAGATTACTGTCTAGGAAAAAGTAATACAGTAGTTTTATTTTTTAAGATTTATTTATCAAACTTGGGTCAGTTTGTCTTCATGACTTGTTCTTTCGATCTCACTCGATAAACCCGCCATTGGCTTTGATGACGGCGTCAAGGCAGCCTCGGAACCGGCTACAGGCCTTCGTCACTGTCCCCCGACTTAGGCCCCTAAAGGCACTTGTGATCCTGGCCTTCAGATCGTCTTTCGTATTGCAGCTAGATCTGTTGGTGTCTCGTTCCACTGCACCCCACACAAAGAAGTCGAGGGGGTTGCAGTCAGGTGAGCTGGGAGGTCAGATGTCGGGTGAAGTGTGGTCGATGAAATTCTGACAGCCAGGCTTGGGTGCTGAGTCTTGCTGCCACACGTACGGCCTACCTGCACTACCTGGTCGATCCAGAACGCGGATGTAGCTATCGGTGTTCAGCTTGAGGCCCTCAGGGAAGAAGTGAGGTGGCATGACGTCACCTTGACTGCTGACTAAGACCAAATGTTGTTGCTGGAAACTTTCCCTGCATGACTCTGGGCACGTCTTTGGATGAGACAGCAAGCCACCTGTTGTTCTGGGAGTTGATCTTCTGGTCTTATTTGTCCTCCCGGCGCGGATTCCAAAAAGAACTCCGTGTCTCTTCCACAAATTTGGAGGTTCAAAATTATTCATAATCAATTATTCTGAAAATAAATAATGGAAATATAGTCACTGTTTTTATGAAGACAAGAGTGACAACGGAAGTAAAAAAAAATTGCATAAAATTAGCAGTTGAAAATTGCAAAAAAAATATTGTCCGCACCCTGTATATATATGTTTATTCTATATAATTATTTAAGGGGATTGTAAACATGGAGAACAGGAAAGAATGGCCATTAGCTATTCTGAGGAAAGTTCTTGAAGAGCTTATGTCTGAAACTCCAAAAGATCTCCTTGCCAAGTAAGTGTGAATCATTATTCTAAGACTTGTTCATTTATTACTTCATAGTCTTCTGTTGATTGGCCAATTGTAATGCTAGAGAAAACTCACCTACCAGTAAGATTTATTTTAAAGACAATTTAGAACTGCACATATCTTTGAGACAAGTGCCATCGGCCAATGTTTTAAGTCTTTTATTCATTATTTACCATGCAAGCACGTGTAATGTTTTACACAACTTATTGTACAAAATTCTATTTTTAATACTACACAAACAGGTCGACTGCAAGTTAAAATAATCACTACCTACCAGTACAAGTGCTGCAATGATAAAAATTAATTGTAGTAAGAGGAAGGGAAACTGTATGGAGTAGAAAGATTACTCTTGAACTTAGATAGAATGTTTTGCAGTATTCATTCTGAATTCTAAGTTGAAATACCTGTTAGTTATGAATATTGAAAGAGTGAGCTTGTGTCATTTCTGGCACCATCTTGAATAGTGAAGTTTCCATCCTCCATCCAAATCTATAGTACTTTGTTGAAGAAACCTTGACTATATTTAGCTGGTAGCATCTGGCCTCCTCCACAAGTTGCTTCTCCTTACCTGTAAGGGCTGTAACATTCCAGTTCAGATTTTCTCCCCTTCTGGGCACTCTGGGGGTCTCAGGATATGTATCCCATGCCTCCCAGAGCTGGTTGTAGGCCTACCACCAGTTCTCACATCATTGGATGAAGACTGCAATGTATTTTTCAAACACGCCCCTCAACCTAAGGCCTGAACACTTACACTGCAACTAACCATCGTATTTGGTGGGTCACATCACTATCCACCACTTGCAACTCATTCTCTAGCAAAACAGCTCTGCTTAGATACTTCGAATAAGAGGTCACAATGTTTTAAGAAAGAATCACTGGACAAATTTTGCAGGCAAAACCAACTGGTTGGATAACATCCATGAGCTTGCTTGGTCTCTCAGCAATCCAGCTGGATAAATTGGAGACAGTTGCTTCTGACAGGACATGTTGGAAGATATGCTTGCGGACTCTGCCCCCACAATCCTCCCAGGAATATGTGGATGATGATGAAGTGACTCTTGCTTTTATTCATCCCAATGTCACTCCTGATCAAGCAAACCTTTGGTCAAAGTCATGACCATTTTGTCTTTTTGTGTATCTCTGACTACCATCTTCAATTTTTGGGGGATTTTTCTTAAGATAGTGTAATTTCAAATAAGTTTGACTGCTATTTCTAGGCAGTCAAATAATCGTGTAGATGCTTCTTTGTTAATTCAAGCTTGTTATCGTAATATGTATGCTATGTCTTAGTTGTTGTACTGTGTCAGCTGTGTCATTATGTAATGTGTGTTAACTCTTATTTTGTAATTTATGCTGTGTCAGATGTATTATTCCAATCTGTATTTTGTTGTATTAACCATCCCTTTAGATATAGTGTGTATTGCCATGTGTATCTTGGATTTTAGAATAGATACACAGTATGACTGTGCTATATGAGGCAACTAAAATGGGTGGTGTCAGAAAGAGCATCTGGCTGTAAAATATTGCCTCAAAAAGTCCTGTCCAACTTCTCCCAGCATGAAAAAAATCAATGTAAAAATGATGATGATAGTATGCTCTGTCAAGCTTGTCTTCAAATATATGTACTGGTGGATATTTCAGAGAGCTGTGGTGCGCCAGTACTGGACCCAGTGAATGGTGGCACAAAACCCAAACCTATGGCCGATCCACTGCTGTCATGTCTATGATTGGTTATATCATTGGTCTAGGGGATCGACATCTTGACAATGTCTTGGTTGACTTGTCTACTGGGGAGGTAAGAATATCGTTTTCATTGTTTTTTAACCCTTTTGATACCAACCTGACCAAAACTTATTTAAATTAACCCTTTAGCATTTACATTACTCTATATATACTATTGTATTTTAGTGGTAAAGGCTTTATCATACATAATTATCTCACATAATATCGAATCTATGAGATTGTGATGCTATTTATTTTGAGAAAAATACCTTAACGACAGTATGAGCGGCCAGTTTGAACAGTAAGAAGTGAGAGAATTCTGATATGGCCAGATTAAATGCTAAAGGTTTAAAATCTTCCAGTATAATTTTGTATATAAAACTGTGGTGTTATGTTACAAATGTTATCATAATGGATTATCATAATGAAATAATTAATAATTTTAATAAATCTTTCCAATTTTTTTTTTTAATTATTGAAATAGAATGTGTAATTAGAAATATGGTTTTGAAAGGTAATGTAATTTTTTTGTCCTATTTTGCCAGCCCTGGTCCAGCAGACTTATCAAAGATGTTGAGGCCATGAAGAATATATTTCTTTCAGGCATAATGTATTTAGTATCAGATAATCCAATGTATCCTTCTTTTGAGAAGGAATTGTGTGATATGAGGGAAATTTGGCTGCTCTTTCTCGCAGGTCAGCTAATCATAGAGAGGTTTCTTCATGAGCTTGCTTACCTTGTTATTTGTGGGCTCAACAAAGCAAGCGAAAATCGGCACAACAGAATGTTGGTAATAGTAACTTTAATTTTTAAGGTTAGTGATAGACTGGAGTCCATGGTCAGAAGGCGTGTGAATTTCTGCTTAGGGTCTTAGACTCACGATCAAAATTTTGTGGATCTAATCCCTTGACTGAGTGGTACATTGCATTCTTGAGCAACATAATTCATTTCATGTTTTGCTTTTCATGACTGGGGTCCCTATCATTAAAACACCCAAGAAACCTGCTATGAGATACAACCTCATAGAAGGCCAGCTGAACTTAGAGATGTGAGCTGAAAAAACATGAAATGACTAGTGCTCTTATCGTTAAAACAGCTAAGAAACTTCCTAACAGATATCTCGTTGGAGGCCAGCTAAACCTCCATAGGTGTGATCTGGTCATACATTCATGCAGAATCTTCTTTTGTCATATTGTATTATTTTGAAAATATGTTGTTGTTTGCAGATGAGTGGGACAAGGCCTCCACCATGTTACATTACACCTTAAAAGTATTTCAATGCATTTTTATTTCAATTAGATTGTACATATCGATTACAATGTTTGTTTTGAGAAAGGCAAAGGGCTACGTGTCCCAGAAAAAGTCCCATTTCGAATGACCCAAAACATTGAGACTGCTTTGGGAGTGACTGGTATTGAGGTAAGTTATTATACTTTAACTCTTAACGTCCTCTACCATATGAAATCACATGAGTAAGACATTCGTGAAAAGTACCAAATAAGACTATAACTACACCACATTAACTTTTAACGTCTTTACTGTAACATTGCAAATTTTCATAATAATCTGTCTACTAATAAAGATATAAACATTAATAAACCCATTTTGAGATATTTTCTACTAAATCATGATGGGATGTTATGAGTTAAGCTGATCTGTCAATCCTAAAGACTATGTATTCTTTTATTCTTTCACTAGTTTCAGTCATTAGACTGTGATCATGCTGGAGCACTACCTTAAAGTTGATTATGCAACCCCAATATTTGTTTTTTGAAGTACTGGTACTAACTTTCTTGTTTTTTTTTGTTTTTTTGTTTTTTTGTTTTTTTGGGGGGTTTGCACTTTGGTCAAACAGACGGGGGACATATATGGACTTCTCAAATTTCCTTCTACTAAATTTCCTTCATTCGTCAATCCAGTTAGATATAAATTTAAAACTGATCCAACAAGCCTAATGCTTATTACCTCTCATGAAGAGCATTTTAGATCATGAGAATTTCACTTGCTCATCCCAACAGGGCTGGGAGGGTGCTTCAGTCAAGTCAATGACCTGACAACATCCTGAGTGCAGGGGCCACTATGAAACTTACTCAATACACTTTGTAAAGTGGTCTTAGGAAGGGCATGCAGTTGTAGAAACCATGCCAAAACTGGAACTTATATAAACACTATAAACAATATATGGCCTCAACCCACCTGAAAGGACTTTATCTCAAATAAAGTACTGACTTAGTCAGCACAGATCTGACTATCTCATGCCTGCATGGAAAAATAGATATTAAATGATGATAATATAGGTATAATCTGGATTAATAAGCTTAAATTATTTCAGATTTAATGATTACTACTATTTTGATACCCCTAAAGAAACTACTTCAGCACCAACCTATTACTGACCATCTGCAAAGCTTAAGTAGGATATTTGAGGTAATGAGGCTGCTGCTGCACACAGAAACTTTATAGACAGTATTCAAAAAGGCATTGATAATTTGACAGAAAATTCATTCACCAACACACTACAACCACTAGCTCACAGAGATGGTGTTTCTTTTCTCTCTCAACCCAAGTAACATTTGCAGGTAAAACAAAAAATGGAAAGTAGCGAATCATTAAATTAGAGCAAGGAAACAGTTTCCATTTGTTTTTTCTAATGCCCTAATGTCTGTGTTGAGGATGTTAAGAAACAATGACATGCTTGCAACGGAATTAACTCCCAATTTTAAGTAGTCCAGTACTTCATCTACTTTTCAATTTCATCCTTACACCTTCATTTTATTGTCTTTTTATTCAGGGAACTTTCCGCACTGCCAGTGAGCATGTCATCAAAACAATGCGTAAAGGGCGTGAAACTCTCCTGACTTTACTTGAGGCATTTGTCTATGATCCTTTGGTTGACTGGACAACAGGCAATGAAGGGGGCTACACAGGTGCCTTCTATGGTGGAGGGCCTACTGCACTCACTAACTTGAATGAAGGTCGACAAAGCAAAAAGGACATGGAACGTGACATAACAATAAGTATGTTTGCTATACGTGTGGCTGAGATGAAAGCATCATGGTTAAAAAACAAGTAAGTCTAGTTTTTTATTTTTTTTAAATATATATGCTTATGAGTGCATTAGCTATTGATTTGTGTAGTAGGCTGCTCAAACCTAGTAAACCCATGTCTGCATGGAAAAACCATCGTTGATGATTATGTAATAATATATTTCTATAAATGACTGATAAATGATCGATGTATTCTTCTCTAACTTCCTTAGGGAAGAACACATCAATCATTTGTTTTGTTTTGAAATGAATGTAATAGCCCTGAAATATGTTGAAATAAACTGGGTAAAACATTACTTTTTCTTTTATTTGTCATCTATAGCGCTTTATATTATTTCTACCACATTGTACTGGCTTTCTGCAACTTAACCATTTATTACATATTTCACAATGCTTCATATTAACTATACTAATATATTTCTATATTTTATATTATTTTTATCCTATCTAGGGAAGACATGCTGATGGCACTTCCTCTACTGCAGGAAATGATGCAAGATTGGGCACAGCAAACAGATGACTTCCAGTTATGTACAGCCACATTAAAAAGTCTTGAAGACCTGCATTCTATGTTAACTGAAGCACAACTAGATAAAAACCATTCCCTCTACACTTTAGCTGAAAGGTTTGTATACTATCTCGGGTTTTTTTATTGGCTGGAAGTTCAATTCTTGTACCAAGTAGTGCATTGTGCTCTTGAGCAAGACGCTTCATTACAAATTGCTTCAGTTCACTTTACTAAAGAGAAAAAATGAGTAGCAGCTGCTGCTGAGGTTTAAACCCTGCAGAGATCTGGTGTCCACTCCTGGGCGAAGTTTTTTTCATGATAGAACTGGGGTCTCTATCATTAAGATGCTCAAGAAACCTCTTATGAAATACTATCTTGCAGGAGGCCAGCTAATCCTACATAGGTGCATACTCTCTGTAAAATGATTGGTGTTAATGAAAGTCATCCAACCATAGAAACCATGCCAAAATAGGGATTATAAGAGCAAGATGTGGTTCTCTGACCCATGTAGTCTTGGACTTTGACAGCCAATTCAACTCTTGCCAGCATAGAAAAGACATAAAATGGTGACAACGCACATACAATTCTTATTTATTAATTCATTTTTTTGTAGATATGCTGATTATTCTGTTGTTAAAAGTACTCGAGAAGCAGTCCAAACAACAATACAAGAGAAAATTGCAGACTTTAATCATGGCCATGTTAGCCACAAGGTAAGCATTGTTTTTTAAAACTGATGAACGACAGAACCTAGTGAAATTTCGGAGTTGTTCTTGTTTGACAAGTGACGTGATTTTAGACCATGTATGTGTTGAAACTAAAGTAATTACAATGTGGAAGAACCATTTCAACCATTCAGACACACACAAAACTGTTAACACCTTTTGCTACCAACCTGGTCAAAAGCAGCTCTGATTCTAAGAAACAAATCAACCTATTCTAAAGAGTTCCTATTTAAATTTAAATATCTGAACATAATTTTATATAAGAATCATATGTTACTAGCTTAGTAATGAAATTTAAATCAGTCCCTCAATATTCTTCAGAAATTAATTGCAAAATGTATTTCATTAGGAATAGTCACTAAGGAATTAAATTCACAGTACATTTATCATATATTTTTTAGTATCAAAATGTTCATTACAATGTTTACAACCTGATCACTGATGCAGTTCCACACTGTCTCAGTAACCAGGTCACAAACAATGTGATGAAAAATTTGACACCAAGAAATAACTGATAAATATAAAATGTTTTTTGTGTGTTTGTTTTTTTGCATGGCTAAAATTAAAATGACTTCCATAATGTAATTACCTTATAAAATTGTTCTACAACTTGATAGATTGTTATATTTGAATTAAGTAAATACACAAGTAATATTCAAACATCCAAAGTTTATTAACCCTTACATCCTGTAATGATTTAACAGAATATATGTAAAAAAAAAAAACTGCATTTCTCTATTCAAATGTTTGTAGTATTTTGACTAGGGAAGAGATCTTTGTGAACATTTGCAGTATTAGAGTAAATACTTTCTCTTTTAATTTTGATGCAATCATTATGCTCTTTTGTACTTTTCAAAAATATCTTACTAAAGATTAAAAACACTATGTGTATCTGGCTAAGAATTGGTACACCATATCCTTGCTATATAGTAACGGGTTGACTAAAAGAGTTAGTGCCAGGAAAGCATCCAGCCATAAAACAAGCCTTGAAAATCACTATGGTGAATATGAAGCCTATCATGTTAACCACAAGGCTAATCTGCTTTAGGAAGGAAAATAGTCTTTAAATGTTTGTTGATTTTAAAACTTTTTCCTTTTTTTCATTAACGTTCTGAAATTACCTCCTGGTTCTATGATACAAAGTTGCTTATTTTAAAGTGTTTATATTTATATAAAACCTTTCCATCATAATTTTATGTAAGAACCTTTATGTTCCAAACAACAGAAAGTTATATCGTTAAGTCTTTACAAATTCTTGAATATTTAAAAAAGTATTTGAAAGTTGTATTCACTGTCATTCATTAGAAATATGGTAATGAAAAGGTTAAGAAACTATTTCTATAACTTTCCTGACCATATTTGTTATGAAATAAACTCTATTTCAAATAATTAATGAAGAAATTTTGAGGGATTTATTAAAATTGTTTTATTACTAAAATAGTAACTTTACACATGGTTCTTATATCAAATTATGTTGGAAAATTTAAATTGGATCCCTTTAAAATGGATGGTTTTAGTCAGATAGTATCAAAAGGGTTAAGTTTTCATTTTTTTCTTTGTCAAGGCTGTATTGCAGAATGTCCAGGGACCAGTTTTCCAAAAGATGTTTGCAGAGGCAACCAAGCCCCTACAGTTGGGAGGTCCCAGTTTTTCAGCTGCCACTAAGTTCTTGCAAGCTGCTGGACAAGGTCAAATTGTACAACAGGTGAATTTGATACTACCATCTCTCTCTCTCATATAATTATATATATATTTATATATATATATATATATACTACTCCTCATGTCATACAACTTGTTCCTCTTGATTACATTTTTCATTTCTCTTTCATCGTGCTTTCTCGCTTTCTCTCGCCTCTACCTTCCCTTAGATTATTCTAGAGAAAAACAAAAAATGAATCCCTCATACTTCCTTTCACTGACTTCTGCACACCCTTCTCACTTTATATACGCTTATAAACACAAGGAAGATGTTATAGGACCCTATTCCTCATTCATTCATCAAGGTGATGTAAAACTCTTGTTTTATCTCCTGCTATTTCCATTATCCTACATTACTCTTCATGTCACACAACTTGTTCCTCTCGATTACATTTTTCATTTCTATTTCATCTTCTATTTCCCCTCTCTATTTCCCCTCTCTCACGCTACCAGAGCCGCATAGACCAATCAAAACACTACGGCACAAATATGTTGTAATTGTTAACTCAATACCTGACATAATAACCATTACTACTTTTAATACAGTTGTTATGGGCCTGATGTTGTTCTGTATGACAAATGGAATACAAAGTTGGAGCATTCCTAAAGATAAATATAAACTCAGGACAACCGTACAAACGCTCTTCTTTATTTCTGACATGGAAAACCAACGCAACTCATCTCTCACTCTCCCTACCAAGTTTTCACTTTCTTCCTCCTTCTCCCTCCAGTGAACTCCATAACTTCAGAGCTGGCACCATCAACATAGGCACACTGAAAGGAAAGTCTGGAGAGATTATAGAAATGCTTGAACGAAAGAAAATTGATGTGTGCTGTGTACAAGCGACTAGATGGAGGGGAATGTCGGCTAGATTTCTTGTGGGCAAAAAAATGCTGCAAGTTTTTCTGGGTGGGAAATGACAACAGGCTGAGTAGAGTAGGGATTTTGGTAGCAGAAAAATGAGTGAATGACAGAATCATTAAACTTAGATTTGTATTAAATAGAGCAACTAATGACAGTTATATCAGCATCTAAATAATGAAAAACCAGATGGGGGCATGGATGGTGTGTGGGTATGTAGTGATGGGGATAAGAGAGTAGCTACTAGGATACGATAGTGAGGGTATCGAAGAACTTTTGAAGGGGCAGTGGCTAAAGGGTGAATGCTGGAGGGGGCATAAGGGTGGTATTGCGTAATATTGGGCCATGGTTGCACAACGGCTTAGAACAAGCTGCATGAGTCAACACAACAACATAGGGACAGGGGACAAGTGAGTGTGTTTCGACTGGAAACAAGATATAGTCCAGATAAGTTGTGGAAGTGATAATGTTAGGAGGGAAATATAGACTTTCGTAAAAAAAAGGAGGGAGAGAGATTGAGTTGTTGCACTGGTAAATAAACAGTTAATCAAAGGAGAGGAGTGCATAGTATTCCAGTAGTAATAAATAGTTGCACACAAAAAAAAACCCAAATACATAAGACAAATAAACTAAAGCATATATATACATTGCAGAATAAACTGTGGTCTAAGAGAAATTGTATGGCATAAAAAGGACACACTAGGAACAGAATGTATTTGGTTTACATGAGTGAATTGGAATTTCATAGCGATATGTATATACATACATCCATATATGTTATTTTATTTTATTTTCAGTGTGAGCAGCTTGAAAGTGAGTTAGTCAGTTGCCTGGAGAACCAACGGAGCATCCTACAATCTAGTCTGGACATTCTCAACACCTATGCTGCCATTGTTGGACATGTAAGTAATTTTTTTTTTCGAGGAGTGTGTGGTCACACTTGACCTCCTCCGCAACTATATATTTTCCACACATTATTATA
The DNA here is from genome assembly GCA_964016885.1 of Eledone cirrhosa. Taxonomy (NCBI): domain Eukaryota; kingdom Metazoa; phylum Mollusca; class Cephalopoda; order Octopoda; family Eledonidae; genus Eledone; species Eledone cirrhosa. The sequence continues at coordinate 261,896,803 of OZ024742.1, read as the reverse complement.
GTTACCCATAACTAAATGCTAGAGTACAGACTAAATTTGTTGCAATATTTCTCTCAATATCTCTACATTCTGAATTCAAATACCATTGAATTTACTTTACCCTTTGTCCCTCCTGGATCAGATATAGCAGCTGGATCATCTGGGATAGTCACTGAGATGCTAAAAATATCAAGTAAAGTTGGACCCATGCTAGTCACTCACATAGTCAATCAGATAGTTCAAAGAAGTGTCATTCCCAATAACAACAAGCATTTTAAGGCTTCTTTCTTTACTAAAACAGCAGTTTGACTTACATGCCTCATGATAGGTGTCATACTCATCATGAGATCCTTTTTGAAGCAATGCTTCATGGCCAGATGTCCTTTTTGGTGCCAACCCTTTCAGTTGCCTCTTCTGAAATTCAGGGTGATAAAAATGACTAATATGCTAGGGTTGATTATACTCCATTTGTGGCCTTGGATTAATATGAGAAATCTGTATTATATCCATTCTTAACTCATTTGATACCAATCCGCCTGAAACTGGCCAGGGTTCTATGATACAAAACTGCCTGTTTTAAAGTTTGCATAGTTATACTAGCTCTTAACATTTTGTAATGATTTAACAAAAAAAAACATGTAAAAACAAGTTTATTAATTGAAATGTTTATAGCATATTTCCTAGTGGACAGGTCGTTATAAACATTTGCAGTCAATTTAAGACTTCAATTATTAATATTATATTGTCATAGAGCTGTTTTGTAATTTTCAAGAATGCTTTATTAATGCAGTTTCATATGATACAGGATCTTATTGGTTAAAACCTTCCTTTATAATTTTATCCAATGTTGAATATATCCACAAATTTATTCTAAACACAAAACTAAAGTGAATCATAGCTGGTGAAACTCACTGGTTGCTAGCCTGCTGCTTGACAAGTTAACAATTCATTGCCTCTACCTTGTTGTTGTACACTATGAATGTATCTTTGGCAAAGACACAGAATTCTCAATGGCCCATCTGTCAAAGCTGTAAATAGGTATCATGCAGAAGCACAGCAGCTCCTTTGGATTTACTAAAATTATTATTTCATTGTTAAGATAGTTATTTGTAACATAACAAAGGGTTCTTAAAGAAAAATTGTTTGACGGTTTTAAAATGTGTGGTTTAGTTTCATAGAACTAGAGGCAGTTTTTGTCAAGTTTGGTATAAAGAAAAGTGAAGTACTGAATAACTAACATCTTATAATAGATCAGCAGCGTTGGATTGAAAGGCTTCTAGTAGATTTCGCTTAAATAAGCAAACACACTGCCAAGCTTAGACAACGTTTTGCTAGTATCCCGCTAACCTAGTTTTACAAGGCATCTATTTCAATATAACAGTAATAACAAGAACAAAATGAAAATTACGTCTCTCACCTATGCTTATTAAGCTATCGTCCTATGAGGTTGTATCTCATAGATCTTTGGGGTATCTTAATGATAGAAGCCTCATCTCTATCATGTTATTGTTACAGCTTTTACCTATGCAGGTTTAGCTGGCCTCCTACAAGGTTGTATCATGTTATTGTTACAGCTCTTACTTACGCAGATTTAACTCATAGGAGGTTTCTTAGGTGTTTTTATAATAAGGGTTCTAGCCTTATTTTAATCAAATTTACAACTTTGAGGAAGTGTCTTACTCAAGAACACAATGTACTGTCCTGTCCAAGAATCAAACCCACGATCTTATGATCATTGGTCCCACACCCTAACTACTTAAGGCCATGTCCCTTTTAGTACTCAACTTTACCTAATAATATACAAGGCATCCATTTCAGTATACCAGTAATTATGTCAGTTATTATATGTGGTCTGTGTGTATCTTTTTTTCCCCCTCACTTGTTAAATATTTGTCTTTGTTTACTCTGTTACAGTTTGGATTACCGTTTTCCGAGAAAAGTCGAACAAGTAATTACCTCACCTGGTTGCAGCGTTTATTGAGAAACTTTTCCTCAGACAAGTAACTTTCACTCTCTTTTTCTAATGAAACTAACAGTGATGCATTTAAACTGTGCTTGTGAAGTTTTAAATCTAATTTTGTGCAATAAATTTACATTTTGTGTCAAACATTACACATGCTCTGTAAATGATGGTTAAAAGACTTAAAACATACATAAAATATTGAAAATAGATATTACAAATGTTTCTCAGCCACAAAGAATATCACTGAGTGATGACCCCTTCCTCAAAAACTTGTGCAATTCTAAAATTTCTTTACTGAAAACTAGTTTTCTTTAAATTTTTGAAATTATTTTTTTTTCAATAAAAATGTTCAACTATTGTTATTAACAACAATATACTCTGAGCTTTTGGTGCTTTTTGTGAATAGTGCAGTTTAGAGCATATAGATCTGCACGATACCTGACTGATCTATCCATAGTAACCTCCACCTCAATACAACTGATTTCGATCTCATTTTCCAATGCTGGATCACTTCATTGTACAGCATCATCAGATTAGTGATCAGACTATGGCTACCTCTCAGAACCATTTTGAATCATATCTTCAGTTTCTTCTCTTTATGTTCTGAGTTCAAATCTTTCCTAGGTTAACTTTGGCTTTCTTCCTTTCAAGGTCAATGACATAAAATATCAGTCGAGTACTGAAATGAAATTTACAGTACACATTTCATGCAGGTTTAGCTGACCTCCTACTACTAGGTTAGATCTCACAGGAGGTTTTTCGGTGGGGGCTTAATGCTTGGACCCCCAATTTCTTTCAAGTACTGATGTCAATAAAATAAAACTGTTCCCTTCTCCTTGTATGCAAGAAATCATTATGATTCATATTTTTACAAACACTCCTACATAAATTGTTAACCATAAATTGAACCCACAAGTGACAGTGCAATGACATTTATGGGTAACTAATAATGCATTGTAGCTGATGATATACTGTGGCTGATGGTGCACTATGGCTTGTAGTGCACTGTGGCTGATAATGCACTTTGGCTGGTGGTGCACTTTGGCTGATGGTGCACTGAGTCTACAGCATCAGCAGAGATTACTTGACTGGGAAAGAGTGTGATTGCTCTTTATGAGATATGTTTACAAACAGTCTTAGGTGAAGTAAAAACCAAGATTCATCACTTAGCATCTTGAATGTTGTCAGGTCATCGTAGTTATGCCTTTAGGCTAAACAGTAACAACAATAGCAACTTCTTTCTACATACATTCATCATTGATCCACCCCCAATAACCTGCACTTTCGGGTGCTATAACTATACTCCACTCATTTCCTCTTGTAATTATTATAGTTATACACCATTCACCTCCACTTCCAGCTGTTAAACCTATACTCCACTCACCCATGCTATAGCTGTTAAACCTATACTCCACTCACCCATGCTATAACTGTTAAACCTATACTCCACTCACTCCTGCTATAGCTGTTATAGCTATACTCCACTCACCCCTGCTAGTGCTGTTATACCTATACTCCACTCACCCCTGCTATTGCTGTTATAGCTATATTCCACTAACCACTGCTATTGCTGTTATACCTATACTCCACTAACCATTAACACACCATCACCTCTTCTTGCAGCTGTTCGGAAATTGTTGATGAGTTTGATGAGATGTACCGTAAGCTGTGCACCAACTCTGTCAATAGCCAGCCAGTGTTAAATGTTGAGATGAAACTTCAGAATATTATCACCAACACCAACAATCGTCTAGTGAAGTTGGTGGACAGACGTAGCTTGGAGAGCACCGACACTGCCCAATTGGAGATAATGCTCAAGCAGGCTATTCATTTGATACACAATTTCATTGAAGGTAAAAATTTCTCTCTCCCTCATATTCTTCTATACTGCTTCATGTGCCCACTGTAGAACATGTTTCATATACATATATAATGTACATGTGTGTATATATATATATATATATATATATATATATACGTGTGTGTGTGTGTTTATATATATATAAAATAATACTGAAACAAAATCATCGGATAGGACCAAAATGCCTTTGATTGTTTTCCCACTCACTCAAAGCTTTAATTAAGGCAGTATCAATAAGATACCAACCAAAAGGAAAGCAGAGTGCACACTTATACGTTAAATAGTGAGAAAAATGATTTTGTGTGAGTATAGAGTATGATTCTCTGGCCCTGAACTTATGCATTAGTTTCTGCTATTCCATCTGCTGGTATGCACAGAAATTAGGTAATGCTATTAAGCATTACATAATTGGCTTAGAGCAGCTTCATCGAGGAATTAGCCTCTTCAGAACAGCATCTGTCTTGGTTTGAATTCGCCGTGACAGTGAAGAGGAGGTAATCAAGCACTGGCTATTTCAAAGAACACGTTGTTTTAGTGTGTGTGTGTGTGTACATATATATATCATCATCATCGTTTAACGTCCATCTTCCACGCTTGCATGGGTTTGGACGGGAATTTTCCCACTTGAGGCAAGATTGGTTGTCTGGCGGGTTTTCTACGGCTGGATGCCCTTCCTAACACCAACCATGTTTACAGTGGGGACTGGGAGGTTTTTACCATGTTACCTACACGGCCACATTACAGCGTGGACTGTGTTTTTTTTGTCGTGACACCTACACGACCTCATTTGTTTCGGACTGGATGTTGTGGTACCAACATAACTTGACATCGAAAGGGGTGGTGTGGATGGTGTGGGGGTAGTGAGACGGGGGTGTATTTTTGTTAAGAGGTGCCTACTGACTGTAGGTTTCGCTTTGTACTTAGGCAAAGCGGGTCTTCTGTATTACTGTGTAGCGCCAAAGATCTCGGTCCAGTGACATTGTCTTGGAGAGGGGTAAGTGTGTGAGGTCGGAATTTATCAAGTCGTCCCAGGTTTTTCTGGGTCTGCCTACTCCGTGGCTACCGTCTATTTTTATCGCCCTGCACTTTTTTATACAGCTGTTGTCTTTCATGCACATCACGTGACCATATCAACGTAGTCTTCTCTCGAGTAAACAACATCCGATTCCTCTTATTCCTAATTTCTCCGTTAGTTCATTTATGCTTTGCCGTTCACGTATATTACTATTACACATCCAACGGAGCATGCAAGCTTCGTTCCTCTCCAGTCTGCGTTTATCCTCTGCAACAATGCCCAAGTCTCACTGCCATGTAACATTGCTGTTCGTATGCAGGCATCATACAGCCTGCCTTTCATTTTTAGAGAGAACCCTTTAGCGGCCAATAGTGGTATAAGCTCTCTGAACTTTTTCCATCCCGTTCTGACTCTAGCTACTGTACTTTCAGAGCACCCTCCATATATATATATATATATATATAGTAAAAAATTGAACGGGAACAAAACAGAGAGGTAGTATGAACAAAGGTTTATTAGTTTCACGCTCTTGAGAGTGGGGTGGTGGTGGGGAACGACATATATATATATATAGGACCGAGACCTCTGGCGTTACGCAGTCATACAGAACTCCTAACTTCCCATGGTTACAAGCTGAAGCATATAGACAATATGTCTTCACCCCCTCCCACTGTAAAGTGGTCATGAAAGTGCCACAACAAAAATCACCCAGTCCACACTGTACAGTGGTCATGTAGGCACTTTGGTAAAAAAAGCCCAGTACTCAATGTAAATGAGGTTGGTGTTAGGAAGGGTATCCAGCTGCAGAAATCAAGCCAAAATCAGTTCTGTATGAGCAAGACATGGTCACATGACCTGGCATTACCCACAACAGGACAACCCGTCTAACCCATGCTATCATGGAAGAATGGATGTAAAACGGTGATGATGATGATGATATATATTATGTGTATATATATATATATATATATATATATATATACTTATACTTATATGTATAGATAGATGTATATACATTTGTGTGTATGCATGTATCATGGGGGCCTTTGTGAGGCAATGTTTTACAGCTGGATACCCTTTCTGATGCCAGCCCATAGTCACTTCTTATGACATGCGTATCCATCCTAAACTACATACAGCCAGATTATATACATATCATCACCACCATTTAATGTCCACTTTTTAAGTGGATATTAAATGATGATGATGATACATTAGGGAGTAAAAAAGAAAAGACCCTGATCCCTTCAGGGAAGTGGCTCTGCTTCATATGTAGAAAAGGGGTACGTATAAACTCTATATGGTGTACACAATGTAAATCTTGGGTACACAAGAATAGTGGGATAACAGGTAGACTAACAGGGAAGGAAGACTTTGTATGTAGATGCACAGTGGTGATCAGAGAAAAGCAGCAGTGATATAAACCTCTTCAAGTCACAAGAAGGGTCCATAGAAGTGGTTGAAAGCTTCTACTATCTAGGTGACTTAATCAGCTGTGGAGGAAGGTGCTATGTGAGCATAATAGCTACAATAAGAATAGGAAGGAAGAAGTTTAGAGAGCTACTCCCACTGTTGACAGCAAAAGGTTTCCCAAAGGGACAGCAGCTGTGTGCAGCAATGTGTGATGCTGCATGGTAGTGAAACATGGGCAGTGACTGCAGAAGACATGCATAGACTGGAGAGAAATGAAGCAGCGATGCCTCATTGGATGTGCAATGTAAGTGTGAGAGAAAGGCAGAGCTTGGATGAACAGAGGGAGAAGCTGGGTTTAAGAGGATCCAAAGTGGTGTGCAGGAGAGATTGGTATGGATGTGATGCACATGAACGATGATTGTTGGGTGAAGAAGTGCCAGTGGATGGAAGCCACAGTAAAGGTAGACTGAGAAAGACCTGGGTAGAGGTAGTGATAGCTGACCTCAAATTGCTGGGACTCACAGAGATGACAATGAAATGTGGTGAGTTGAGAAATGCTGTGCTGAAAACGACCTTTCCAACCCATATAAGCATGGAAAAACACGTAAAAACGTTGAGGATGATATATGTATGTATATGTGTAAATAATTTGGTTGTATATAGTTTAGAATGGATGTTCTGTATCCCTGCATGTATTTTATCTGACTACTATACTGGTGCCATAATAAAAAATACACCCAGTACATGCTGTATAGTGGCTGGCATTAGGAAGGGCATCCAGCCATAATAACCAAGCCAAAATGGAATGTATGTGCAAGACATGATCACTTAACTGGTTTGGCCTCAATGTGACAACCTGTCTAACATATGTAAGCATACAAAATCATTGTTAAATGGTGGTGATGATGATATTCTGTTTTGAACTTATATCCTGCTAGGATTGACAAAGTATCAGGTATAAAGTAGAGAGGACCTTCTTGTCCTTCAACTATCAGAGATCCTCTCTAGTGCTGGTGCTATGATAATGCACACAGTACAACCTGTAAAGTTGTAATTGGGATTATTTAGCCTTTATTTCCCCCACATTCATGATATCTCTTGTTTAACCCTTTTGTTTTCTTTTTTATATTTCCAGAACATGGTATTGAGGGTGTAAAAAGCCTCACCTGTGTCATAGTAACAGCTCTGTGTTCATTTAATAAACGTTACTTATTGATGGAAGGAGCTGCTGTAGGTGAGTGTTGAATTTCCTTCTTTATTCTTTAAAAAATAATTTGCATTCATTTCTGAATTGGTAGAATTGTTTGTGTAGGACAAACTGTCTTGTGGTATTTGTTTTTGTCTTTTACATTACGAGTTCAAATCCCACTTTCTGCCACTGGAAAAGCTGCCATGCATATGCCATGTGTTGTAACTGACAAATAGTATCAAAAATGGAATGAGCAGTGGAGACGTAGTTTCCTTGGTCCAAACTTGATGTCGCTTCTTACTGTTTTAAAAATAATTTGCTGGTCCTTGATCAGTGTGGTCATGTATCTCTCTTAGTATCATGTGTGCCCTCTCTGTCAGCTGTGTAGCATGTACTCTGTCAGCTGTGTAGCATGTGCTCTGTCTGCTGTGTAGCGTGTGCTCTCTTTGCTGTGTAGTGTGTGCCCTCTCTGTTCTGCATGACGGCGCCCTCTCTGTTCTGCGTGATGTGTGCCCTCTCTGTTCTGCGTGACGTGTGGCCTCTCTGCTCTGCATGACGTATGCCCTCTCTGTTCTGTGTGATGTGTTCTCTCTCTGTTCTGCATGACGTGTGCCCTCTCTGTTCTGCGTGATGTGTGCCCACTCTGTTCTGCGTGCCCACTCTGTTCTGCACGATGTGTGCCCTCCCTGTTCTGCACGATGTGTGCCCTCCCTGTTCTGCACGATGTGTGCCCTCCCTGTTCTGCGTGACGTGTGCCCTCCCTGTTCTGCGTGAAGTGTGCCCTCTCTGTTCTGCGTGACGTGTGCCCTCTCTGTTCTGCATTGCATTAAAAGTTAGTCTTTACTCTAATACTGCAAATTTTCCTATAGATCTGTCCACTAGTAAAAATACTATATTTGAATTAGCAAACCTATTTTTTTAAATATATTTTTTGCTAAATCATTGTAGGATGTTAAGAGTTAATGGTACACGTCTTTGGAATGCTCAGTCACTTGCACGTTAATTTCACAAGCTGTCTGCTCCAGTTGATTTGATCAATTGGAACACCTGACAGGATTCACACACAAAATAGATGCAGGTCCAACACACACACATTTCTGTCTCTGCATCATGTCCTATGTTCTGTTACTCACACGTTTGACAATGGTGGTTTCTGTTTTTTATTTCTAGGTGCTGGTGACCGCCTGATGGACTTAACATCCCGTGATGGAGACTGGTTTCTTGATGAACTGTGCAGCATGAGTGGCAATGTCAACCAGTTATTAGAGATTCTTATACAGAATTCTGTGGTAAGTAACCTTTGGCAAACATGTAGACATACAAATATATATATATACATGCACACACAAATATCCTTGCTATATACATGTATAGAGCATCTCATAATACTATCTACCTCCATCCAAACATTCCACTTCTGCTACTCTCATGTAATTACTCCATATTTAAACGAAAGTCCCTCCATTTCTCCCCTTCTCCACCATTATACCATCATGTATCAAGCCTATGAATAAATTTCAAGAATATGAGAATCTGTCATTCAACCCTAGGCTATTGCTGATTGTGTTGACACTTAGGAAATTTGAAATGTAAACTTCTCAAGACAAATGGCTATAATAATATCCGATCAAATACTCTCTGAAAAGTAAAACAATGACAGGGTCACTTCTGTTTCCAGAGGTATTTTACCCATCTTTCTCATCTATTATTATAGTAACTTTCCTTGGAACTATAACAAATGAATGGGAAGATGGTCATGCCATCTGGCCTTTTGCCGTCCCCTCGAGCTGGGAAGGGAAGCCTGCAGCATCCAAGCCATGCTTAATGACCTCGTTGAGGGCAGTATGGCGTGGAATGCGGCCGGCACTGTGGCGACAGGAAAGCGGGTGGAGGCCGAAAGAGTCTATGGTGGAACCGCAGCGACATTGGTGTGGTTGGCAGATCCGGAGGCTGAGCCTCAGGGAAACGCCGATTCGCAGGCTATGGTTGTCTAGCTGCGTGCCAGTGGAGAAGGAGGGCAGAGCATGGAGGCTGCACGAAAACAAGCAAGGCGGTGCTGGTCGAGCTGGCGCGTGAGCCTGTCTGAGGCCAGGCTGCACTGGATGGCATCCCAAATGCGTTGGGGGGACTTGATGTCAACAGGGGCAGAAGGAGGAGGGACGTCTACTGGGCTAAGTCCCAGCTGGTCCCTAACCCTACATTTGTCCATGTAAACAGTTATTTCTCCAAAATTACATGTATATATCATTTGTACATAAATGCTGAACATTTATGTAATTATATCCTAGAAATATATTGCTAAAATATCATTTTTATCATCAATTACTATATCATCAATTGTTCATATACCCAATAACCCTGGTATGTATGGTGCACCAATCCTGGAATCCAGGACCTTTCAGTTACTGAATGACAACCTCTCTAGTGCTAGTGCTATGATAAACGCGCCCAGTACACCCTGTATAATGTTTGGTTATATGAAGGGCATCCAGCTGTAGAAGCCATGCCAAAAGGCGGTTGAAAGGACTCTTCAGTTGTGTCATGGACTCTAGTGTTGGTGACATGATAAAACACACCTAGTACACTCTGTTAAGTGGTTGGTGATAGGAAGGGCATCCAGCCATAGGAAATTTTCCAAGCAAAGGCTAGAGAGGACACTGCAGTTGTATGAAAGATGTGATAACACCCCTTAGTGCTGGGTGAAACCAAGCCAGAAACAGTTCTGTGTGAGCAAGACACAGTCACTTGACCCAACTCGCTTCAAACAGGATAACCTGTCTATCCCATGCTAGCATGGAAATTGGATGTTAAACGATGATGATGATATATTTGTGTATACGTATATAAATCATTCAGTTCATCTTGTAAAGTGTTGGTGTCACAAAAGAATGCACTCAGTACACTCTGTAAAGTGGTTGTGCTTGTGTCAATAGGATACACCCAGTACACTCTTTAAAATTGTTGTGTTGGTGCCACAATAAAATGAACTCAGTACCATCTGTAAAGTGGTATTGCTATGATAAAAAGCATTCAGTACATTCTATATGGGGTTTGGGTGATAGGAAGGGCATCTAGCTGTAGAAACTGTCAAATATGAAACATATGTGCAACATAAGGTTGCTCAGACCATTACAACCCATCCAACTTATGCCAGCTTGGAGAGTGAACATGAAAGTGATGATGATGATACATTTACATCCAATTTCTCTCTTAATTTATTATTTATTCTAAACTTATTATTTCAGGCTGAGACCGAACTGGATATCCGTCAGCTTCACTACGCCCTCACAGCAACACACAAAACATATATTGCCCTACATGTGAGTTGGTTTTCTTTGACTTAATTTCAGCTGTAGGGAGTCAGGATGAAAAAACAAATGACATCTCTAGCTCACATCTTTGTAAATTTAGATGGCCTCCTACAAGGTTTTATTTCATAGGAGGTTTCTCAGATATTTTAATGATAGGGCTCCTAATCCTATCATAAAAAGCAACATGAAATGAAGCATCTTACTCAAGAACATAACACTCCACCAGTCCTGAAATCAAACTCAAGACCTTATGATAATGAGTCTCACACCCTAACCACTAGGCTAAGCACTTTCATAGGTTTCAAGGTGATCAACTAGTGACCACATAGCCATACTACGACCCTTCTGTTGTGCCTTTAAGCAAAATAGCTTAACCCCTTTGTTACCATATTTCTAATAATTAAGAATTTGAAGGGATTTGGTAAAATAACTAACTCGCTTGTTATTTATCTGGTGTTTGGGACATAAAAATTATAAATTATGATGGAAGGTTTTTAGATAAACACTTTCACCCCTTTTATACCAAATCAGCTACGTTATTACGATATAGAATTGTTTGTTTTAAAATGTTTAAATTTATCATAAAAACCTTATATCAGGATTTTATGTAAGGACCTTTTTAAATTACATTCCAAACACCAGCTTGATAATGAGAGATTTAGTTGTATTAACAAAATCCTTCCAAATTCTTTATTATTGTCAAAATTATTTGAAAATCGTTAGAAATGTGGTAACAAAAGAGTTAAAATTTCACAGCTCACCCATCCTTACTGTACTATATGTCTCTACATATATATCTGTTCTTTATTGTATAGTTCTCATTTCAGATTTTTTAGATTCAGATAAAGACTTATTAAATTTGAAATATGGGTGTCATTGGGTTCACAATCGTTTCATTTCCGACAATGCATTGTGTCCTTGAGCAAGACATTTTTTTTTGTGTTGCTCTAGTCTACTCACCTGGAAAAATTACATTGTACCTGTTAATCAAATTGCTTGTTTTATCATACAGTGTGTCGCACTAAATCTTGCTGAGAACAATGTGTCTATGGACTACTCAGCCACTTGCATGTTAACATTGTCAAAACAAATGGTGGTGCAACAATAATAAACATTGAATAAAATAAATAATAAATATTTATATCCAGGCCGAAACAAATGAGATCGTGTAGGTGTCACGACAAAAAAACATACAGTCCACGCTGTAATGTGGCCGTGTAGGCAACACGGTAAAAACCTCCCAGACCCACACTGTAAATGTGGTTGGTGTTAGGAAGGGCATCCAACTGTAGAAAACCTGCCAGACAGTCCTATGCGAGCAAGACAATCACTCTTGCCTCAAGTGGGAAAACCCCCGTCCAAACCCATGCAAGCGTGGAACACGGACGTTAAACGTTGATGATGATGAAGTGTAGATTAGAAAATTGTAGGCAGATTTAGTATTCTTATAACTAGTCTTAAATTACAAGCTTCACTGTGAAAACAAACTAATGTAAAATAACATTGTTATTCTCTTTGCACAAGAACGACAAAATACATTTACAATTTCGCAGCAAGGCTTGTAATTTAAAACTACAAAAAATTTATTTTAGAATGAATGAATTCAGTACCTTTTTATTTTATATATAGAACACACTCAGTACACTCTGCAAAGTGGTGGACAAACAAACTGAAACAATGTAGAGTAAAGGGAACCCCTCTAATGTTGATGTCACAATAAAATATACCTAAATAGTTGGTGATCAGAGACAATATAGAGTAGAAAGGACTCATCAGTTTTACCAATTAAATGACAACCTCTTTAGTGCTGGTGTCATAGTAAAATGCTTCTAGTTCACTCGCTAAAATAGTTGACTTTAGGAACCCATAGAAACCATGAACAAGTTGTGATCTCTAATCTATTTAGTCTTGGACTATGACAACCCATCCAATATTTGCCTGCATGGAAAATGGATGCAAAATGATGGTGATGATGATTTTGTTTATTTGAATTTAAATTATTGATGTGAATTTTTAAAAAAAGGATGTATTTTCATTCTGCAGGAACTAAACGTAAATTTTCGCAGTATAATTATCCCGGAAGCTCTAAAAACAATTCAAGCTGAAGAAGAGAGTGTGTGTATTGCCCTGAAAAGTCTCAATGAAATGATTACTGATGCAGGCTGCCCCTTAGAACAACTTGGACATCAGCTAGAAGTTCTTCACAGGAACAAAGTGATAGGAATTGAAGTAAGTTTTCTACATTCACTAAACATCTGAAAAGTTGAGTTCAGGGGTAAAAATTACTCTTTCACGTGTAAATTATAAGCTTTGCTGTGAAAAACAAACAAATATGAATACATTTTGTTATTCCCTTCATACAGAGAAAAATATAGAGATTGCTATATTTTTCTGTGTATGAGAAGAACAAAATGCATTTTCAAAGTAAAACTACAATAAACTTATCTTAGATTGAATTAATTATTTTTCATTTAGCTCCTGTTATCTATTCCTTTGTTATATATAAACTGGTACATAGCCCATTGTTTTACAAACAGAATAAGTAATATTTAATTTATTCACCTAACTTTATACCTTTTGATATCAAACTACTTGAAACTGTTCATATTTATCTTAAAAAACCTTCCATCATAATTTTATGTAAAAAAAACTTTAATAACAAGAAAATTATTTATATACCAAATCCCTCCAAATTTTTTATTATTTTCAAAATGATGTGAAAATCCTAGACAGTGTATTTCATTAACAATATGGTAATAAAAGGGTTAATTAATTTAGGTTACCTAATATGGTTGTGAAAGAGGTAATTAATTTTAATGAAATATGGTAACAAAATGGTTTTAAAAGCCATTAATATATACTGAACTAGAGAGAGAGAGAGAAACAAACAAACAAACAAACAACTCTGTTAACAAAGAATGCTGATTTCTGGTATACATAAAAACAGTTTTGAATATCTTCCTCCTCCTCAGTTTTGTTCTATAAATTTTAAATAAAAATTTAAGAAAGCTTTTGCCAGATCATAGCATTTGTGTGACAGAATGACTAAAAAGCTGTAGACATTATAATATAGATCTATAGTGTAATTAACCATCTGTAGTGTATACTATACTTCAAAATATAGTATGTTTTGGTGTCAGGAAAGGCATCTGACAGTATAAAAGTTGCCTCAAGAAGACTCATCCAACCAATGCTAGCAGGGAAAACATGTTAAATCAAGATGATGGTGTGATGATTGTTTCTGGCTTGATTTTATTTTGCAGAACAGTAACACAGACGTGTTAGATGTGGTGTTGAAGCTGGAGAAACGCTTTAGTGACTTGTTGAAGATGAGTGACACTGAGCCTGTTGACCTGAGCCCTGGACAGATGCTGTTGATGGCCTTCAATGGGCTTTTTGTCAAATTGGAGAGTGAGTTTGCTGGATTCTTGGAGATTATGGAAGGGATGGAGATTACCGACAGCTGGAAGAAAGTTGACATGATTAAGGAAGCAAAGTCTTTCCAGGTAAAACACTCTCAGATTGTACATATGTGATTGTGGCAGGTGTTATATTGAAGGTCATCAGTTGTTGTTGTTGTTTTTCTGAGTGTCTAATGTTTGATTGATAAACCAGAATTTGCAGGATTTACTCATAATAACCTGTACCACATGAAATTACATTAGCAAGTAGGACTGGAACTACTATTAAAGTTAATAAGGCAACCACCTAGTGTGTACACCTCAGAGACATTACTAAACCTTAAAGAATCACACAAGTTTATACAAATTTGTATAATTAGCTTGAATATATAATAATTTCCAATGATCACTCTATTAATTACTAAACATTTTTTAATATTTCCGTAACGCTGCTACATAGCAAAGTGCTGGAGGTAGCCATATGGTCCTGTAGCCTGCCCTATAATTTGGCATGGGTGAATGCGGATTTTATAGTAGAAAATGCAGGCTTTGTCATTTTCTTAGTGTGGTCAGAACAAGAAATGTCGTAAACTAGGCTCATCAGTTTAGCAAATCTTAAGTTGAAATAATTTTATTTGAGAGAAGGGGATTCACATTGCAGGCACTAAATACCCAGGTGCCATTCCTGTTAACAAAACATTCTTGAAAAATGAAAAACATCATTATAACTGTTTCACATTAGAAATTAACCTTCAGTTTAATACTGCAAATTTTCAAAATCTGTTCACTCGTAAAGATACTTACAGGTTGTTCAGAAATTATTACAGGTTTTTTAAACATTAACTTTAACACATCTCAGTCCAGAATAAATTTGATTGATTAAAATAAAGACCATTAAAATCTCCAGATTTCTTTATTTCAGTAACATAAAAGTCTGAAGTTCTGGAAGCAATGAATTCTTCAAAGGCATTTTTTTGCAGCTGTTTGAAGTTGTTGAAATACTTGAAAAAGTGGTAGATGAAAAATCCAGTGGGTATGCTGGATGAGGCAGTTTCGTAGCTTAATTCCTTCTGCTTCTGGGACATTGGTTGTGTGATGTTTGGTCAAGCATTGTCATGCAAGATGATTAGACATTTTCTATTAACCAAAAGCAATTTTTTATGCATTTCATCGAATTCATCAAAATACTTCTCTGCTGTGATTGTTTTACCAGGATTCAGAAACCTGTAGTTGATTTATCCAACTGCAGACCTCCAAACAGTCACCATAACCTTCTTTTGGTGCAAATTTGGTTTTATGAAGTGTTTGAAAGCTTCATCTTGGTCCAACCACTGTTGAACATTGTCAGTTGTTGTAAAGGATTCATTTTTCATCATGTAACAATGCATTCATCATGTAACAATGCATTCAAGAAATATAAACATAAAACCTGCTTTCATTTCTGAAGAACCTAATATAAACATTTGAATTAAATCTGTTTTTATACATTTTTTGCTAAATCATTACAGGATGTTAAGTCTGTTAATGTTCTGTACCACAAGAAAGTACATTAGCAAGACATTCTTGAAAACTACAAATTACTATGATTCTATCACATGAAACATTCTTTAGTTTACAGCAAATTTTCACAATGATTCATCTACTACTAAATATACTATAAACATTTGAATTAATAAACTTGTTTATAAAGATTTTTCTGCATCATTACAAGTTAAGATTTAAAATATTTGAAAGAATTGAGGTTGAAAAATTAAAATGTTGAATGTAGTTATTGTAGAAACTGTTTAGGAGGTTGGAATTGTGCCGGTCACACAGTCGCAACCTATTATGTACATATAAAAGCTAGGTTGTGAAGTTTGGATGATGTTTTCCATATCCACTTAGGACATGGGTGAAGAGTGGTAAAGTTTCATTGATAAGTTCTAATATTGGTTACAGCTTGGCTGTCCATAGTTGATCCATAAAGAAAATTCACCTTTTTAACAGTCATGAGCACATAGGATATATGTTCCAGCTCTCTGCAATATTTCACAAAAGTTTTTATTTCAGAAATGCACAAATCCAATCAATTTTCCATATTTTGCTTTTTCTTTTTCTTCTAGCTGTCTTCTTTCACATCTGAGACACGGGTGTTGATGACAAATTTATTTTTTGTGAAACGACTTCAGGCTATGCAGGATTTTTTCCAAATGTGTCAACAGTTTTCCTCAGTTCTTGATAGTGAGTTGTTTTTTTTTTTTGTTTTGTTTCTCTGTTTGTTTTTCTTATTAGGTATCTGGTTTAGAATAGATACTCTGTATTTCGGTGTATATTCAGTTTAGAATAAGTACACAATATTCTAGTATGTTGTGAGAGACAACTAAATGGTTTGGCACTAGGAAGGACATTCAATTGTAAAATCTTGCCTCAAGAAGGACCCCATGTCTTGGCACATGCAAGGTTAAACTCTACTTTGGTGGGGTAAAATCACCTTAAAACTCTTGTTGTTCTCTGAGGACCCTCTTTTTAATTTACTTAATGTGACTAATTTTGTTTCTGAACTGCTCTGTTCACTACAAAAGTGTTTTTTTTTATATGAAAGCTTGACTATATGTGAGGCATGCTGCTTAACTCTTTTGATACCAACCTGTCTGAAACAGCTACTGGCTATATAATACAAGCTTGTTTATTTTAAAGTGTTCACAGTGTGTTGTGTCTTTGAGCAAGACACTTTATTTCACACCTTTCGAGTCCACTCCACTGGGAATAAGCACCAGTAGCAGCGACTATAGTTAACCTTATGACAGACTGGCATTCTCTCTTGTCTTGTACTCTATTGCTTAACACCATATTAGACCAGGATATACTCCAGTTTTTATCCTACCCTCCAACCCATGTCAGCATGGAAAAAATGGATGTAAAACTGATGATGATGGAAGGTCGGTCTTAAAACATTAGATTTCTTTCTTTCCCCACAGCATACAGGCTTGTCGGATTCATGGACGTAACAGTAATTTAGTTGTTTATATTTCTCTCACTTTCATAAAGGTGTGTGATCTAGTTACTAGGTTGTGGGTTGAATTCCATGTTGCTTTTCATGATAGAACTTGGGCACCCTATTATTAAAACACCCAAGAAACTTCCTATGAGATGCAACCTCATAGGAAGCCAGCTAAATGTAACATGATAGGATTGAGGCTCCTATCATTAAATCATCCAAGAAACCTCTTGTGAGATACAACCTCATAAAGAGCCAGCTAAATCTTAATAGGTGTGAACTATAAATTTCATTTTTTTTTCTTTTCTCTTCACCCAGGTTCCTCTGGCAATGTGTGTTATGATGATGAACAACTGGCGAAACCTGTCAAGAAGTTTATTGCAGACTATGTCAGGAAACAGGTACATCTATATTTATTCTCTCCCCATTTTCTTTCAAACTGTTATTCTATTTAACCCTTTCATGACCTTATTTCTAATGAAATACATTCTGTTTCAATTAATTAATGAAGAATTTTAAGTGGCTTATTAAAATTATTATTTCATTACTAAGATAGTAACTTAACATATGATTTGAATTCAAATAGGAACTTTTTAAAGTGAGTAGTTTTGTTTCATAGAACCATAACCAGTTTCAGCCAATTTTGTATAAAAAAAGGTCAAACAATCCTTCCTCCTCTCTCTCTCTCTGTAATAAATATGAAGCAACCATTGCCCCCACCACAGTGCCACTTTCATCATACCCTCTCCATTACTGCCTCTCTTTGCTCTACCATGGTCACATCAATCTCTCTAATGCTGCTGCCACAATAAAATGCACCTTGTCATAATCAGGTGCCATGATAAAGTCCAGCCAATACACTTTGTAAAGTGATAGAGCTGGTGCTACAATAAAATACGCCTAGTACACTCTGTAAAGTGGTAGTCCTGTAAAGGTTATGCCAAAAATTGGACATTTGAGCAAGACATGCTTCCCCACTAACATGTTATGTCTTTGGTCATGACAACTCATCCAACCGATATCAGCATGTTGAGGATAATGTTGCAATAATTCTTCTTTGTTCGTCCTTTCGCTCTAATTTCAATTAGTTTCTTACAATGAATGAAGCAGAAAGAGTAAATGCTGGTAATAAGTTCAAACCTTATAGTTATACTTGCATTGTTTTGACTGATAAAAGAAAAATGAGAGGCTTCACTCCTACTTTACAGTTGATAATAAACAAAAGAAAGGGACTGTAAAAATGATTGGCATCTAAACAAAAAGGATAATCTCCATCGATATTTATGCTTCCTTGTGTAAATAGCTGTAAAATAAGGTGTAATATCATTTCCTGTTGAAAATCTTTGCAGTTAATTATCTCTTCTTCTTCGACATCATTTTACATCTGTTTTCCATGCTGCCATAGGTTGGATGCGTCAGAAAAACACATTTTGCTCTTACATTTTATATTTTGGCATACTTTCTACAGCTGGATGCCCTTCTTAATACCAATAACTTTACTGGGTACATTTTATCATGGCAGAAGCAGTACCACTTTATAAAGTGTACTTGATGTATTTTATTATGGCACCAGCACTACCACTTTACAGTGTGTTCTGGGTGTATTTTATTATGGCACCAGCACTAGAGAGGTTGTGTATTTGGCAAGGCTAAAGAATCCTCTCGACTCTATATTGTCTCTGTTCAATCACCAGCCACTTTACAAAGTGTACTGGGTATGTTTTATCGTGACACCAGCACTAGTGAGATTGTCAAGTACTTAGAGCCAAAAGTTCCTCTCTACACTTTTTTACCTGTCTGTTTTTCAGCACTTTAGATGGATACAGAGTACATTTTATTCAAAAAACAAATTATTTCATCATCATCATTTTACGGTTGCTTTTCCCTCCACTTGTTCTGTTCCTTCATCATCTCCTAAACCACCTCTGCCAATATCTTCCTTGGTCTTCCTTGTTGCAGCCCCCAATGATCATCATCCATATGCATCACATGTCCATACCAGTGCAGTCTTCTCATATGCACACTACATCTGATTCCTTTTATATGCATTTTTTTCTCCCAGTTCATTTGTGTTTCATCATTGATACACATCATCATCAATCCATTTTCTCTGCTAGCAAAGGTTGGATGATTTGTTATAGACCAAGTCAGTATTTAATCAGACCTCACAGATTGATTAGGAGCTGCATCTCGCTTACATATGTTCCTGCACTCTACAGACTGTAACAGGTGTGTCAGCACTAAGGAGGTTGTCATGTCTTTGACACAACTGAAAAGTCTTCTCAACCCTTTGTTTGGCACATTTTCTATGGCTGGATGTCTTTCTTACCACTAACCTCTTTACAAATTGTACTAGGTGCATGTTATCATGGCACCAACATAAGGGAAGTCATCTTGTCTTTGACACAGCTAAAGAGTTTTCTTTAAGTTTTCTGTATAATATTTTTGTTACTAGTGATCTATTTCCATGTATTTATTTTGCTCTATTTCCTAGGTTATTGGTTTCCCATCTCAAATTCTTGGCTACATAATCTGCATTTATATCAACTCAATGGGTTTAAATGTAACTGCTGAGATTGAGGCAAAGGATGTTGGCGCTGAGTCAAAAGTGCCACTGGATGATATGCGTAAGAAAGCAGTGGATGCTTGTCTTAAAAACGGCCACTTCAAACATGTGCAATTCACACAGGCCAGTTCATTGACCAGCTCACAGGAGTCAACCTGGAGAAAACATGACCTAGCCAGGTGAGAAATACAGTTAGCTTGCTCTATCTACCTTATTCCTACATTATTAGCTACTGCAGTCTTTTCTTTTACCTCAATCACCAAGAACAATTTTCCTACTAAATTTTACTAATAACTGAGTGGAACATTTGATACTTTGAGCAAAAAATGTTCTAAATTTAAAGCTACTGATGGCAACATTTTGATGCATGCAGCACCAATACAGAGCCTTTATGTAGTTATTAAATGTGTTAGAAATGGCAGCCAACATCTTTTTAAAAAAGGAAGGGCATATTGGATAATGTAATCTAATATATACAGTCTAAAAACAAGATGGTAATGGCTTAAATACTTTGAATGCTGAGATCAGCTTGTCCAGAACTGATATGGCAGAAGATGATAGAGAAGTATAAACCAAAAGATTGGTGAAGGGGTATGCGGACAGCAGAGCAAAGGACCTGCAAGGCTAACTTCTGCTTTATCAAGGTAAATGTCTGCAAACTACTTGTGTTTATTGTTTGATGTCAACTACGTCCATACTATATGCCTACTAAATCAGTATCAAAAGGCAATGGTAGATCAATTGCAGGCTTGAATGAAGAAATGAAGGTTCATGAAAGATGAGTGAAAATGGCCTTAAAATACTTGTTGTTACATGAAAAGTTGGATTAAGTATTCGTACAGCTGTATATTTGCCTGTTGCTCTTCCTATGAGATACAGCATTGTGTTGGCTATAACAATAACAACTGGGGCTCCTTTCATTAACCCTTTAGCATTTGCATTATTCTATATTTACTATTGTAATTTCACAGGAAATACTTTATCTCACATAATTATCTCACTTAATATCGAATCTATGAGATTGTCATATTATTTATTTTAAGAACAATACCTTAATGTAAATATGAGTGGCCAGTTATCCAGAAAGCAGTGAGATAATTCTGGTTGGATATAGCCGGTTTAAATACTAAAGGGTTAAAACACCCAAGAAACCTCCTATAAGATACCTTATAAGAGGCCAGTTAAACCTACATATGTGTGAGCTGTAAGTTTCATTTCATTTCAAATAGAGCAATGGGCAAAACAAATTGAACTTGTAATCTCATGATTAGCAATGTATCTTTTGTTTTAATTTTTTTATTTATTTATTTATATTACTTGTAGACGTCTCGATGAAAACATTGCACTAGTGAAGGCCAGCCTGCAGAGAGTGCAGTTACAACTTGCTCGCTATCAGTGGCTCCATGAGGACCTTTTTATCAATGCACGCGGTCACCACAGCCAGATGGTAATGCCAAGTAGAGCTACAATTATGTCAGAAATGCGGAAGGTAATGTAACTTTGTATGTCTTAGGTTTATATATCTGGCATATGTTTTATGTAATTATTTCTTGAGTTCACATTATATTGTTACATGATATGAAGCTCTGTATTGACAGCATTTACAGTTTATTTGCTCCTTTTCTTTCTGATTGTTATTTTGTCTTAATATGAAGAACAATGTTTATTTGGAAATTGAATTACTGAACACAGGTTGCTTTGAAAGCATAGTAGCTAGAATATGAACAAGGTGGAAATGATTAGAACTACCTCTGCAAGCAACAACGGGTTTATCTCCAAATAAAGAGTAGAATGTATGAGGCCTGCATGCAAAGTGCAATTTTGCATAGCAGTGAATGCAGAACATATACAGAGACAGAAGAGGAACAAAAATCATTCATGCTCCATTGGATGTGTAATATTAATGTACACGAATGACAGGGGGTGAAAGAATGGAAAGAAAAACTGAATATAAGAAGAATCAGATGCAATGTGCAAGAAAGAAGACTACACTGGTATGGACATGTGATGGATATGGATGATGATCGTTGAGTGAAGAAGTACTAAAAAATCCCACTGGAAGGAAGCTGCAGTAGAACATAAAACAGGTCATACCTAAGCAGAAGTCGGTTACAGCTGATCTCAGGATGCTGAACCTCAGAGGAAATAATGAAGGAACACAATGAGTAGAAGGAGGCTCTGCTAGAAAGAACCTGTCCAACCCATACAAGCATGGAAAGTGGTTGTAAAAAATAATGGTGATGTTAATGGGTTGAAACCATTTTACCAAAGCTATTCTCTTTTACTCCTGGGCAAAATATATCTATGTAATCACTCAACCTGCTATAAAAAACAAATATCCTTCAAATCATACCCTGCCATCTTATATCAGGATATGACATATTGAGTAATGTCTTAATCTGCCGAAAACAACTGGATGATTATGACTGGAATATCTTTAATCAGAGCTCTACGTGATTAGGATTAAACAACAACATAGCTCTGCTCCTGTCTGCCTCATTGACGAATTATGTTACTCCTATTTGATAATTGAGTAGTTGAGACACGCTGGATATAGTCATACCAGGCATAGTCACATAGTCACTAAAACCTGTCATAATTATAACAGAAATTTTAAAATATAGTTGCCACAATGCAGATAACTATAATAGTTGGTAACTATAGTAATAGTTGAATAAATCAGGTAAAATACCCCCTAAAGACGGGGGGGGGGGGGGGTAAACAAGGCATCTCTCTCTCTCTACCTTTTTCTGTCCCCATGGTTACTTCCTCCAATTCATTCAACTATTACTGTAATTATCTGCATTGTGGCAACTGTATTTTCCAATTTCCCTTGTTTTATAAATCAATCAGGTCTTTTTTAAACTATAACAGAATTTACTTGAGATTGTAGACTGACTCAAGACGTGTGCCATTATTGCAATAATACTTGTCATTGGGGAATGGCTTCATAATTCTGTAGGAGTCCATCAAGACTGCCTTTTCTCCCCATTTCTGTTCAATGTCTTCCTGGAGCAAATCTTGAATAATACTTTGTAGTTCATGCAAAAAACAGTTAACATTGGAGGAAGGAACATCACAAACTTAAGATTTACAAACAACATTGAAGGCTTGGCAGGAAAGAAGGATGAATTGGCCAACCTAGTTTACTCCCCAAGTCTGGAATGGAAATCAATACCAAAAATAAACCAACTCTGCCTGCTTTTGTAGTTCTTTCTTATTGTACCCTACACTTAGATTAGATAGTCAATTATATTCTTTAATCATAATTATTTGTTCAACCTTTTTAATGCCAGGCTGCCTCAGGTTCTATGACACAATGTGTTGATTGCAGAAGTGGGTGAGAGTCCTACAGTAGGAAAGCAAACACCAGGTTGAACAAAGTGAGTGGCAGCTGGCCTGGGCTAGACAAGGAAATTGAGTTGGAAATGAGCACATTGGGTTACACTCGTCTTTCCACGCTGAATGAGAAAGGAGAGGAATGAAGAATATGAGTGGATAGGAAACTAAATGGAGGAAGCCTAAGGTGTGAAAGGGGGCTTATGGTGGAAGAAGTTGGACAAGGGCTAGAGGGAGGTTAAGAGTATACTGACTGATGGAGACCTCTCTGTTTCTTCATTTACCATCCTCTCCAAGCACTTTTCATCCCACTTGTGTATTGAGTCAAGTCTTCTTTATTGTGACATGTCACCAGTCAACTTGATCCTGAATCATTTCCTTCATGAGGTCAGCCTTCACCATATCATCTCATGTTTTCCTGGGTCTACCTCTTCTACAGGTTCTTTTATCTTTGAGCACCCTGCACTTCTTGATGCAATTGTCATCCTATATACATTTCACATGTCCATACCATCAGTCTCCTTTCTTGTACATTGTATCTGATTTTACTTATGTCCAGTTTTTCTCTTGCTTTATCTTTTTTCAGTCATTGTAGGTTCTTCCAAAGTCCTTCCATGTTTATATTTATCTAAAAACCTTCCATCATAATTTTATGTACAACCCTTCATTATGTTAAGAATTTGAAAAGATTTTGCAATATAACTTTCTCATTTATTGAGTATTTTCAATGTTATTTGAAAATCATGGGCAATGTTTTTCATTAAAAATTTGGTAACAAATGGATTATTTACATTTATTTATATTTAATTAGAAGTTAGTCCATCATTGTTATAAATTTTTTGTTTGTCTTATTTCCAGAGTACATCCTCCTTAATTAACCAAAAGAACAATTTGGCTTGCTGCATGGACCGTTACAGTCAACTGGAAGCCAGCATTGGTCAGAGACTAAGGTGGGCGGCTGGGGCTAACCCCTCACTAAATCTTGTGCTGAGTCAATTTGAAGAGGATTCTGCCACCAGAAAAACCCTTTATGAGGTTTGTAATTCAATATTTCACTGGGGAAAAGGTATCATAGTGATCCTCTAAATGTTGTTAATATGTATTTTTCTCATATATATTCAATGTAGTTTCAGTGTACAGGGTCAGGGTTAGATTCAATCATAATGTTGTGAGTTTGAGTTCTGAACCAAACAGTGTATTATGTTCTTTGGGCCTCTATCATTAAAACATCCAAGAAACCTAGGAGAAACTTGTAGGAGGCCAACTAAACCCTCATAGGTGAAAGCTGTAAATAAAAATAATAATTTCTTATATATTCAAAACTATATTTAGTAGTGAACAGATTGTTGTGAAAATTTTCAGTATTAACTCACATCCTGTAATGATTCAGCAGAAAATATCTAAAAACAGGTTTGTAAATTCAAATGTTTATGGTATCTTTATTAGTTGACAGATCTTTGTGAAAATTTGCAGTAAACTTAAATTTTTTATGTGATACAGCCATAGTGCTGAATTGTACTTTTCAAAAAGTAATATAGTTTCATAATGCTAATGTAGGATGTTAAGTTATGTTAACTGCAGGCTTTTCTGTGTTGCCACTCTATGTTCTAAACATTATTTATCTTAGATGGAGAGTAAGTTGGCCTCTGATGTGGTGACTATGTGTCAAGGAATCCTGCATTTCGAAGCCTTCCGCACTCGCACACCTGAAGCCTTGACATCTGATAATAATTTTATGAATTTGATCAACAGGTGATTACACTTCTCTTTATTATTTTCTTTGTTTTGGGTACATTTGTTCTCTCTATCATTTTCTCTCCTTCTGTTCCTGTCATTCTCTCGCTCTCTCTCCAACACTGGTACCATCTGCAGTCACATTTAATGTTAAAACAGCATGTTTAAAGTACTCTAACCCAGGTACACCATGTAGTTAGAAAAAGCTATCTCACTTACCGCTTTTCACGGGCGCCGCTAAATTCCACTGCAGGTACTCCTCTTCCACGTGCGTCCGACTGCTTAACACCGGGAGCTGCCCAAAACGCGTCCACACCGTATGCTGGTCACCACTAGAGAGAGGCCCTCTCCTGGCCCTTCCGGTCGAGCACTCCCCCCCGCCTCCGGCCACCGCACGCCATACCATACCCACACGCCCCCCCCCCCCCCCCCCCCTGATCTCAAGGATCAATTTCCCCCTCGTCCCTCTGCATATGAAAGTCTGCCGTCCAGGTCGGTGGTCTACGACTTCGTTGCGATCTTCGTAGTATTGGGGCAGAGCTCTGGGTTTCCACCTCATCTTGGGTTTCCTCTTCCTCGGAGTCCGTCGACACAGTGATTCTTCTTACATCCAGGACATGACGTGGTACCCCGTCCACGGACACATTGTTCTTTGAATTTACAGCCGTCACCGTTCCCTTTCCCCATTGAGATGTGCAACGTGCATCTGGGGGCTTAACCCAGACTTCTTCGCCCACCTGCACGAATGCACTCTCTCTCCCCACTGGCCGTTGTGGTGGCGTGCACGGGTGCCGCCACTCGTATTTGAATACTGCTCTATGTGGCACCGATTCCTCGACCTGTCCAACCCAAGGGGACATATTGTACCAGAACACTGCCTCCATTGGTGAGATATGGCCCCGCTCTGCCATTGCCTTGATCGTCCGGTGGTGTCGCTCCACGATTCCATTCCCGCTCGGCCTGTGCGCCACTCTGAAGAAACGGTCCACCTTCCATCCATCGAGCATCTCCCTCAGTGCCTCCGAGCGGAACGCTGCGCTGTTGTCCATCAGCAGTTCATCCACAGGGCCCCGCTCCAAGAACATCTCTCTCAACGTCCGCACGATTTCCTCAGCCGTTCCATATCGCCATTCGACCTGGACCACAGTCGACCATCGACAGGTACGTTCCCTGCCGGTAGTGCGTCACATCCACCGCTAATCGCTTCCAGTCGCGATCGACCGGGAGGCTTCCCGTTTCGTGTACACCCGGGGCGTGATCAATGGACTGACATCGGACGCAGCCTCGAACCACCCCCCGAACGCTGTGTCTGCTAACGTCCGAGTCGATTCTCCTGGCTAGGAACAGGCTCCTATCCACCCCCATGTGGTGCATGTCATGCAACCCCTTCAGGTCTAACTCAGTCAGCCGACACACGGCAGCTATCTCATCCTCTACCTCCTCCGGCGCTTCCATCCAGGCTTTCTTCACTCTAGTTAAGATGTCCGCCCTATTTTTCTCTGAGGGCACGAACACTACGCTCAGCTTCAGGTCAAACTCGGTGGCCAGCTCTCCTAACGTTCCCAGGCGGCGCTTTATCAGCATCTCCGCCGCGCCTCTCGTTCGCACTCTCTTCTCACTGGTGAGCACTGATCTTACCCATCCGAGTACGGTAGCCGAGTCGGTGCGTATCTCGATGGTGCGCAGCCCCCACCGCAGGGCGAGGTTCACCCCTCTCAACACCGTGTCTTATCTCGCCGTAGCCTAAGTCCCAGCGCGGCTCCTCCCTCCAATGCTTCTGATGGCTTCGCAGTCAGTCCATACCTCCGCAAATGGCTCGTGACCTCCGCCGTCGACACCACCGACTCGTCCACTAGGATGTCGTCAATGTAGGAGTTAGTAGCCCTCTTTATCTTGTCGGCCCTCCCCAGAGTGGTCTTGAGGACCGCCGCCATGATCTTCGGTGCGGAGCTCAGCCCGAAACCGAGCCTGGTCAGGCAATATGTCCGGCCCTTATACCTGACCAGCTGATACCGCCAGAGCTTCTCATCTATTATATGCAACTGCAAGTAAGCCGACTTTAGATCCACGATCGCTGAACCCCCCGTCATGCGTCTCCACTCACGCAGGGTTTCCCCACAGACATCTGTGACCTCGCCACCCGTGTGGCATGACACGTGCTCGTTCAGCTCTCGATAGTCCAGCACCGGCCTCACCTTGCTCTTCGTGGGTTGCACCACCGCCATCAACGGCAATACTCCGCACTTCACCTCCTCCTTCCAGGGAAGCAGTATACCCTCTTCGATCCATCTCTCTACTTCTCGCTCGAACTCGCTCCTAGCGTTTCCCTTCAATGTGTGTTGATAGCAGCCCACTTTGGTCTTCAGTGTTGGTGGTTCTCCCTTCCAGTACCACTCAACAACCCATCGCTGCCCATCAAACACGGCCTTGAAGTCTTTGTCCTGTACAGTGTAAGCGGGGTATTCCTCCTCGTGGGCCTTCTGGTTCTCATGACGTGCACTCACAGCGCATACCGATGCAGCGGCGCCAAACGACACACCGACATTGTTCACCGTGACGCCCCCTAGACGGCCAATCGCGTCCATGCCCATAACCACGCCGATCCCATCTACCACACTGTCTACCACGATGGCGGAAAGCCTTATCGTCCTTCCCCGTACCGCTATTTCCATCTCGCTGCGACCTCGGCATTCAATTTTCCTGCCGTCGACTGCCCTTACGCTGCTCTTCCCTCCCCACCTCTGCGCCACCCCCGCGGTCACCAGTGTCGTCGTACAGCCCGTATCCACGAGGGCTCGCTGTGGCTTCCCCCTGACGAAGACTTCCACCACGGGCAGCGCCGCTACTCGTAAGGGGCAACTACCGGCGCAGTAGTTCCCCTTGGATCATTTCCCTGGTCGCTTACACCGGTAACAAATTATATCCGGCTTCGACTCTCTACAGTCTCTAACCATATGCGGGCCCTGGCACCTAAAGCAGCATCCCCTAAATTCTCGCGGACGGGCGCGTGCCGAGGTTGCCTCCCTTCGACCATTTCGCTGCCAGGTGTCCTGAGCCTCCGTAGTCGCTATCGCCGCGACACTCTTTTTGGCATCTTCCGCTATGATCCGGGCTTGTTCCACCAGTGAACGCATTTCCATCTCCTTGTACCCCGGGACTTGCTGCAGTTTCACCGCTATGTCGTCCGGAAATCCATTGATGAATGCCAACCGCACCGTGCGTTCGCATTCCGCCTGGTAACCGGCCAACATAACCAACCGCCTTATTTCCGCTGCGAAAATGTTGACGCGCTCACCATTCCACCTGATTCTCGCCAGCTTAGCAAAAGCCGCCAACGGTCCCTCGGCGAATGCATCCATCAGACGCCTCTCAATCTTCTGTACATCTCTTTGGCTGTGCTCGTCCAACTCAAGGAAGAGTACCAACGCATCGCCCTCGAGGTACAATGCAATGACAATGAGACCGGCCACGTCTTCTATCTTCTGCAAGCCTGCGACCAGCCGAACCTTCCGCAGCCAAGCGACAACATCACCTTCCCCGGTGAATGGCCTGATAGCTTCGTTCATCCGTAGTCTTGTCGCCATCTTCTGATTTGTTTTGCGGCAAGTGTTTTCTTTTTTTTTTTCTTTTTTTTATTTTCAGTCGCCGAAATAGCTTGTAGTTAGAAAGAGCTATCTCACTTACCGCTTTTCACGGGCGCCGCTAAATTCCACTGCAGGTACTCCTCTTCCACGTGCGTCCGACTGCTTAACACCGGGAGCTGCCCAAAACGCGTCCACACCGTATGCTGGTCACCACTAGATAGAGGCCCTCTCCTGGCCCTTCCGGTCGAGCATCCTTCCGGCCAAAGACCCCTTCCGGTCGAGCACGCCTCCGGCCACCGCACGCTATACCATACCCACACACCATACAAGTATACATATATATATATATATACATGCATGCATGGATACTTGTACCCAGTATACTCTGTAAAGTAGTTGACATTAAGAAAGGCTTCCAGCTGTAGAAACATGCCAAAATATGGAATGTATGAGTAAGATGTTCTGTAACCCATCTAGTCTTGGACCATCACGACCAGTCCAACCTGCAACAACTTGAAAAGCAGTTGTAAAAGGATGATGATGCATTTGTTCACCACACATGTAGCACACTCAACACTCATCACACTGCATAGATACATACACGCCACATGTGCATACTGTACTTGTAAGTAAACAATGTATGTGTGTGTGCACATTGTCTCTATTCAAAAGACTATCACATTAGCCAAAATATAACTGCTTTCCTCCATTTCAGATGCCGAGAAAGTTGTGTGCTTGCTGAATCCACTGCAAGTTCTGTAACTGATCAAGAAGAACTGCTGATGCTCACCAAGGTAAGATTTCTAGATTATTTAATTCATTAATATTAATTAGATTAATTGGAAATGTATTTGCTTTTGTTGTGAATATTTCATAGTCATCAATTTAATTAGATTAATTATTGGCTTAAGTATAGTATTGATTTTGTTGTGTTTTTTTATTACTTTTTTACTTCTGTTTACTAATTTATATTCAGGTAGCAAATTGGCAGTCATTAGGGCACTGTATTAAAAGCCTTGTTCCTTTTTCAGGTTCACTGCACTCTGAGTTCAAATCTTGTAGGTGTCAACTTTGCTTTTCATCTAATCAGGTTTGTTAAATAAAGAACCAGTCCAGGAGGAGTGGATTGATATAATTATTAATGAGTTGGTATGTAATCCGGCTCTGTACAATCTGAGTTCAAATTTTGCCTCTTGCTAGTTGTGACTGGCAGATAGTATTAGCAATGGAAACACTGTTTCCTGGGTTCAATCTGATAGGTGGCCCTTTTCCTTTACTTAGGAATTGTTTTCATATGGACTTCTAAGCAATACTACCAGCAATGAATTATAATATTGGGAGAGATGACTGAGTTGACTGGTGATATGCCCACTAGTACAAGCACTATGATGTTAAAAGTAAATGTAATAAGATGTCTCTTTTAGCCTTCTCAGGATGACTAAGACAATGTAGAGTGAAGAGGACCCTCTGAACATGTCCAAGTACATGAGAACCTTTTTAGTGGTGGTACCACAATAAAATGGTTGGTGATGGAATTGAGACAATATAGAATAGAAAGTAATCACCAGTTTAGCCAAAAATATGACAAGCTCTTATAGTGTGAATGTAAAATGATGATGATGAAATGAGTATCTTGTTTTCTATAGAGACAATGTTAAAAATGTACAGTTCTCACTAAATATTGTAATTTTTGATTGGTGAGATATTTCTTTTATAGACTCCATGTAATGGTCAACCTATTGATGAGAATTATGTGAAAACTACACTAGAAACTATTTCTGAGGAAATTCTGGAAGTGAAATCAAAATTCCACAGATTAAAAGAATCTTTGGATATAGCCAAGGTAACAGTTGTTTTTGTTTTACTTACGTCTTTAGAGCACAAAAAGAGATCAATTCATAGAAAAAAAACTTTTCACTACTATGTTGGTGGGAAGTGTGGGTGAGGGGCAATTGTTCACTGAATAACACTTCTATCTCTATCTAGTTATGTAATAAACAACGTAAGATAATTATTTCATTTACCAGTGGTTTCTTGAAGACATACTTATGTCTGTCTTTATTCATCAGAAGAAATATTTATTTTTGAAATAGTAATATGGATTTGGAAACAGTTTAG
This sequence comes from Eledone cirrhosa, assembly GCA_964016885.1. Classification (NCBI taxonomy): domain Eukaryota; kingdom Metazoa; phylum Mollusca; class Cephalopoda; order Octopoda; family Eledonidae; genus Eledone; species Eledone cirrhosa. The sequence goes on along the minus strand of OZ024742.1, from coordinate 261,866,353 downwards.
GATAAATGAATGGGAGGCTGAAATAAAATAACGAGCACAAATTGAGGGGGAAAAAATTAATAAATAAATATCCATACACATACTAAAACTCACGCATATACGTAATAGTACGTAAACATATAGATTCACACATAAGTATATGTGTGTATGGAAATAGAAATACACACATATGCGTGTGATCTTTCACTCACACAGGCGCGCATTCACATACGTATAAATATATATATACACACACATCTCTCCATACGTACATATATAAATATATATATATATATACACATATATCTCTACACATACACTCACACACATAATTATATCCATTCAAGCACATACAAACATGTGTAAACATACATACGCACATCTGCCTATACACTGCACATATACGCAGACATACATAAGTTCACACGCGCGTGCATACGCTTACACTTATGTGTGCACATAGGCATAATTGTAAAGATATATATACACACACACACACAGTGATCTGGATAAAAGGAGGGGGGTTATAATAAGAGAACAGAATGAAGGTGGTGGGTGTGTATGTTAAAAGTATGGCAGAAAAAAGGGAGGGGGTATAAATCAAATGAAATAAATAAATAAACATGAGGGAGAAAAATGTATATATTGGTAGAAAGTATGTGTTTATATGATGAACTGGGTAAGGTGTGGTGTTCGTAAAGTGATGATATTGGGAGTGAGTTGAAGGGTTAATATGTAAAGAGGAAACTCAGGGTGGTTGAGTGATCATTGGTGTATTAATCCAGCTAAAAAGGAGATGCGATTTCAGGTGCGGACAACTTCTGAAGATCTCAGTCTTAGAGTTGAGGCAAGTGGGAGGGGTTTTCAAATTTTGAAGAATTCTAAATTTTTCCGTTATACACAAAGAACATTTCTTTGTGCCCCTTTGATATTCGTTTGAGTGGTCTAAAATTGGCCAATCAATTGAATGTTTCTGTCTTTAAACTCCCACACTTTATTTGCCAGCGCCATTGATGTTCTTTTTTCAGGGTGTTTAAATGAAGCGACGTGTGCATAATACCTGGTTTTAAATTTGTCCTGTGTCATGCCAACATATTGCTCACTTCTGGCTAGCTGGTTATTTATAATCGGTGTCAACTTGGCCTCATATACAATAGATTTGGTATTACATTTGCCCTGTAATAGGCATTCTTCAGATTTCCTGCAACTGCATCCTGGGTTTCCTCTAGTTACATTTGAGTTGGTGATTTTGGTTTTCATTGATGGGCAGCAAGAGTAGCTGATTTTAACTAAATTTCTATTAAATATCTTATTATATCTATGATTTTGGGGAAAATGTTTGTCTAGGAGTTCGAGGAATTTTCTTCCTACGTTAGTTTTAACTGTTAGAAAGGTGTAAACCATATAATTTTTCTTTTCCTGTTATGGTGTTTAGTGTTAGAAAGAGGAGTAGGTAAATATTTGATTTGTTCAGGGGAACCGCTGTTTTTGAGGGCCTAATTATAATAAGGGGCAGCTTTATTAAAAATATCAATAGACGAAGATAAGGTAGAGATCCTATGACTAATGTTAGGAATAAGATTTTTAAAGACTATAGGAGGATGGCAAGACTCTTTGTGTATATATATCTTAAATTGTCATTGGGTTTATGATAGGGTTTAAAAGAGGCAGTATGTAGGTCAAGATTGATATCAAGTTTGTATTAGTAAGATTCATATCTATAGTAATTTTTAGGTTTAAGTTAGCAAAGGTATTAAGTCTTTATGGAATTTATCAAGGTTATGGCCGTTGGTGGTATGAGAAACTGCCAAACCATCGTTTCGGTATAAGCCGATATTATGGCAAGGAAATTTCTCTTTAAGGGTGTGGAGGGGGAATAAACCTACTAAATCACAGACATCGGCGCTATCATATGAGCCCATCGAGACATCAAAAGAGTTTTCCGAGCTTGATTTTTTAAATCCAAGTACCTTCTTTAGCGAAAAGTAATGTTTTCCTAGTGTGTAATTTAGAAATATTAATGAAAAGTCTAGCAAAATCTAAGGCTTTAATTAATAAGGATTCTGTGATAGAGGGGTAAAAATAAACAATATTTTTTCCTTGAATATTATTAAACCAAGATATAACAGAGGAAGTATTTAACCATTGGGATAATTCAGTCTTAGTTATTTGAAGTATTATATTTCTTAGGAGTTTTTACTCGCAAGACCAATTTCAGATTTAGCAGGGTTGATTAGTCTACAACTAGGACGATTAGTAACGTCTGATTTATGATCTTTAAGGGTAATATATGCTTTACGTTTGGCTAGGATTTCAGTTCGGTTATCAATTTTTAAAGCTAGGGCTTTAGCTTCATTATTAATGATATTATAAATATTAATGTTAGTTTCTTGGTATTTAGCAGTGAGGCCATCTGTTAATAGTTGATTATACAAATTATTGTTGACTTCATAAAGATTTTGGGTTTTGTCAGAGAAAACTAAAGTATTATTAGAGCGTTTAAAATTAGAAATGTTGTTAAAGAGTTTGGATTGAAAATTGTTGTTGTACTTACAGTATTTCAAGTCATTAATCATGTTAACTAGGTCTATTTCGAAGTGGGCCATATCCTTAACTCTAGGTGGGTATTTGCGTGATTTAATATCAAAGTAGTCAGTAGAATCAGCACAGAATTGTCCATCGAAAATCATCGCCTTCCATCTCATTCTTTGTATGACTTTTTCAATCTTGTCACCTACCTGCGCGTACATGTGTATATATAGTTTGTCTGCCTATATGTATGTACACACACACGTGTATGTATGTATGTATATATATATATATATATATATATATGTGTGTGTACGTGTTATGCCCTCCCACTTATATTGTGTACATGTATGTGTATATATTTTTGTGTGAACACACATACACATATATATATATATACTTATGTGCATGTACGCGTGTCTATATGTATGTATGTGTGTGTGTGCGCGTATGTACGTGTGTTATGTCCTCTTATATTGTGTACATGCGTGTGTATGTATGCATGTATATGCATATATGTGTATATTTATGTGCATGTACGCGTGTGTATGCGTATGTATGTATATATATGTACAGGGTGCGGACGATATTTCGCAATTTTCAACTGCTAATTTTATGCAAATTTTTTTTACTTCCGTTGTCACTCTTGTCTTCATAAAAACAGTGACTATATTTCCATTATTTATTTTCAGAATAATTGATTATGAATAATTTTGAACCTCCAAATTTGTGGAAGAGACACAGTTCTTCTTGGAATCCGCACCAGGAGGACAAATAAGGAAATTTCAGACTTTTTCAGAGTCAAGAGAATGGTGGAAAAGGTCAGAAAGGAATTGGAAGATTCAGGATTCGACTACGAAGCAACATCAGAGAGGAAAACACATGATCGACAATCTGACGCCTTCAGAACATCCGAGTTTGTCGCTGAAGTTCAGGATATCAACAATGAACCTAGCAAGTTGATGCGTGCCATTGCAAGGGAGAAAGGCGTTGATGAAAAGCTCATTAAGCTGGTGGTACATGAAGACATTTGCTACGTTTCATACAAGATGAGGAAAAGACAATTTCTGTCAAAGGCGATGCAAGAAAAGCGACTGAAGCACGAAAAGAAGCTGAGCAACACTCCACTGGAGCCAGACATGCTATGGTTTTTCTCCGATGAGAAAAACTTCTGCCAAGACTAGATCAACTCCCAGAGTAACAGGTGGCTCGCTGTCTCATCCAAAGACGTGCCCAGAGTCATGCAAAGTTTCCAGCGACAACATTGGTCTTAGGTGTCGTCAGCAGTCAAGGTGACGTCATGCCACGTCACTTCTTCCCTGAGGGCCTCAAGCTGAATACCGATGGCTACATCCGTGTTCTGAGTGAAGTAGTAAAGCCCTGGATCGACCAGGTAGCTACAGGTAGACTGTACGTGTAGCAGCAAGATTCAGCGCCCTGCCATACCAGCCGAAAGACCCAAGCCTGGCTGTCAGAGAACTTCCTCGACCACACTTCACCTGACATCTGACCTCTCAGCTCGCCTGACTGCAACCCCTTCGACTTCTTTGTGAAGGGCACAGTGGAACGAGACACCAACAGATCTAGCTGCAATACGAAAGACGATCTGAAAGCCAGGATCACAAGTGCCTTTAGGGGCCTAAGTCGGGGGCCAGTGACGACGAAGGCCTGTAGCCGGTTCCAAGGCCGCCTTGAGGCCATCATCAAAGCCAATGGCGGATTTATCGAGTGAGATTGAAAGAACAAGTCATGAAGACAAACTGACCCAAGTTTGATAAATAAATCTTAAAAAATAAAACTGTGTTATTTTTTCGTAGACAGTAATCTTGCGAACAAATATCGTTCACACCCTGTATATGTATGTGTGTGTATATCCATGTATGCATTTAGGTATATGCGTATAAAAAAAATTTTGTCTATATATGTACATATTGTATGTATGCATATATGTGTGTGTGCTTTTGTATATTTACGAGTACCTTTAAGTGTGTATAGATATGTGTATGTCTCTCTCTCTCTCTCGTGTATGTATGGGTATGTGTGGTGTGTGTGTGTGTGTGTGTGTATGTATGTATACGTTTGTGTGTGTTTGTATATATATATACATATGTAAAAATATATATATATATTAAAATGGTCTTGTGACTTTTGTGTCACCCTATATCCTTCTCTATTTTCTCCTCCATTATACAATCATGTATTCATTCTAGCAACAAATTTCAAACATATGAGAACATGTCATTTAGTCATAGGCTGACCAACAATATATATTCCCATGAGTACAGGCTGAAACATACATATAGTATTCACCTCCACCCCCTCCCATACACCTCCCGCATCTGGTATGCACCACCTTCACCTTCATCCCCTTCCATATACCTCCTACGCCCTAACACTGCCCCCTCCCACACACCGTTCTTACCAAAAAACCCAGCCCACACTGTTAAATGGTTGTGGCAGTGACACGACAAAAAGCGCCCAGCCCACACTGTAAAGTGGTCATGTAGGTATCACAACAAAAGACACCTTGCCCACACTATAAAGTGGTCATGTAGGTAGGTGTCGCAACAAAAATCAGTTCTGTATGAGCAAGACATGGTCATCCAACTTCGACTTTCCTCAAATAGGACAACCCATCTAACCCATGCTAGAGTGGAAAATGGACGTGTAATGGTGATGATGATGATGATGAAATGTGGGAGGAGAGAAGCCTCTTTTCCCTGTCACAGACTTGACTTGCTAACTTCTCTAGTGTTGCTGCCATAAGACACCCAGTACACTGTGAAGTAGTTGGCATTGCAAAGGGCATCCAGTCATAGAAACCATACCAAGCAATGAGTTAAGAGGACTCTACAGTTGTGTCATGGACATGACAACCACCCTATTGCTGGTACCATGATAAAATGTACCCAGTACAGTCTATAAAGTGGTTGGTGCTAGGAAGGGCATCCAGCTGTTGAAATTATGCCAAAGCTGGAACGTATGTAAATAGAACATAGCTCCAGTCAAATACTAATTTGGTCTGTGATGGCCTGTCCAATCCATGCCTGTATGAAAAAATGAACAGGAAATAATGTACCTGTGATATTTATTTTGTAGACAATACTAAATCTAATGAGTTTATCATCATCATCATCATCATTTTACATCTTCCTTCCATGCTGGCATGGGTTTGAGACTCTTCTTCCTCATATATTCCATATAGGTTTCTATGACTGGATGCTCTTCCTAACATCAACCACCTTACAGTGTGTACTAGCTGCATTTTATTGTGGCATCTTTCAACAGTTATTTGTGTTTTCTACTTGTATTGTCAGTTGCATCATAACCAATATTTGTTTCATTTTCAGGATAACTTAGCCCACCAAGTCAGTGCCATCAAGGCTATTGTGGCATCCCATCACAAGCTGATGTCAGAGATCCGTACCATTCTGAAGTCAGTAGCAAAGGTAGATTTATTTTTTATTTCTGTGGTGATTGGTGTACTAAGTGTACAGTATGAAGATAACCAGATTGCTGTAAATACACAGTGGTTAGTAGTTGGTAGAGGGGTAGATTGCTGTAAATATAATGTTGTTAGTGGTTGGTAGTTGGGTAGATTGTTGTAAATATGCTATTACTCTAGTAATAGTGACACATTCAAATGTGCAGGAGAAAAAAACTAACCTTTTATGGGACAGTAAATCATTGGAAAATTAATGCTACAATCAATGCTTCAATCCACAGTTTAAACTATTTCACTTCCTTTAACCCTTTCTTTACCATAATTCCAATAAAAGATAACTGCATATTATATTTATATAATTTTGAAAATAATCAAGAATTTATATATACTCGAATATAAGCCGATACAAATATGTCAGCCCCATTATTTTATGTCTGAGAAATGGGCAAAAGTCCAAACCTTGAAAATCAAGATATTGACCCCAAATATGAGCCAACTCCCTTCTCCCTTCGATGTTTTGGTCACATATTCCTCAGCTTATATTTGAGTATATATGATAATAATATAACTTAACATTTTCATTAAGTTAGGAACATAATGGTGTACCTATTTTAAATCATATACACACATCTAAATGTCTAACTTTATCTTTAAAGCTTGAAGAACAAGATTATGGCACCACACCACAACCTGGTAGTATACGAGATTACCTTTCAACTTACAAGAGTTTCTCTGAGAACCTGGCCATGGCCCTCAAACTAGCTGTTAGTGAAGATGTTTGCAAGGAAGATATGAGGAAGGCCGAGAAAGTGATTGAATATCTAAAAACTTTAACTGTTGGGTAAGTATGTTGTTTTAGTTGGGTTTGTTGTTGCTAGAGTTGGGTGTGGAGGTACACAGCTTAGTGGTTAGAGGTGTTTGTGAGTTCAATTCCCGGCGGCGCATTGTGTTCTTGAGCAAGACACTTAACTTCTCATTGCTCCAGTTCAATTAACTGGGAAAAATGAACTATAATTCAACTGGTGGGTATGTTGAAACGAAATATGAAATTTACAACTCACCTATGAGGGTATATCTCTGGTATTTTAATAAGGACCTCAATCCAATCATAAAAAGCAGCCTGAAATGAAACATCTTATTCAAGAACATGACATCTACCCAGTTTAACTGAAAGACTCAGCATTAAAACCAAAGGATGTCTATTAATCATGCTGTTACTCATATAGTGTTCATCACTAGCATTAATGCTCCCATAATATTGGCTGCATCTGTTAGATATGTATCTCTAAGTTAAAGAGACATATCTATATGGAAGCTGTACACTGTTCATAACCATAAGATTATGGATCTGATCCTATAGATAGTGTATATTTTTGCTCTTTTATTCTTATTCATTAGACTGCAGCCATTCTGGGGTACCACCTTGAAAGGATTTAGTTGATCCAATCAACTACAGTACTTATTTTTTCAAGACGCACGCACGCGCACACAGTAATATATACAATGAGCTTTCACAGTTTCCATGTACCAAATTTCACTGACAGGGCATTGGTCAACACAAGGCCTTAGTAGAAAACATTTGCCCAATGTGCTCCACAGTGGGACTAAACCCAAAACCATGTGGTTTCAAAACAAACTCCTTAACGACATAGACATACCTGCACCTAAAATAATATTGATTACATCTGTTAGATACATGTTCCTAAATTAAAGATGCATATCAATCTGGAAAATGTACACTCTCTGTCACTTTTAGATTGTGGATCTGATGCTATAGATGGTGTTTTTTTTTAAATAGTGAGCCCTCATTACCCAATGAGATCAGTTGGCAAATCTGGGTTTTATCTTTGTCTAGTATATATCTAAGGAGAAGGTAATTTGGCACAGTGGTTTTGATTCCTGGATAAGACATTTCTTTGTGTTCTTGAGCAAGACATTTTATTTCATGTTGCTCCATTCCACTCAACTAAAAAAAATATGAGTACCAGCGGCAGCTGTGGGTTAACACAGGCGTTCAGTCTAGGGGTGAATCTTTTCATTATAAAACTGGGGCCCCTTTCATATAAAACACATGAGAAACCTCCTATGAGATACACTCTTGTAGGAGACCAGCTAAACCTACATAGGTGTGAGCTGTAACAACAATTTTACTTTTCTAGCTATTCTATATACCAACAAGAAGAGTTGAACTCTGAACTGCAAGTTAATAAAACATTAAGTCTATAGTGCTATGACTTGCCTTGCAGTGATAGGTTGTTCCTCCAATCCTCCCTCCCTTTATATATTTTCAGTTACACACTTTTTCTTCTCCAGTGGTCTGTCATATTAATGTTGATGTAATTCTAGTAACTACTTCAATCATGTACTCTCATGAGCTCAGATTGACCCTAGATCTACACCTGTAGGTTGTCACTGTTGTTGAGGATGAAATGCTGCTCTGTGCATGTTACACCAAGCAAGTTTGGTGTTGGGAGGCCTCCTCTGTTCTAAGCACTTGTATCTCAATAGTTCCTGGGTTGATTGTCATTTGCACAGGTTTCCCTGTCTGTCAATGGTATTTAACACTTGTTCAGGGTATTGTGAAAATTGTCTGTATATCACTTCTTTTGACCCCAGAAGTTGGGTTAGTTTCTCTTGCTGTCCTGAAGTTCTGAATACAGGATCCTCTTTACTATGTGTGTTGCACATTTCACATATAGACTGTATTTAAAAAACACTGAAATACACGTACATATACAAGCTCACTTTCATGTACTCACATACAGTTACATATGTACTTAAACACCATTAAAACTCGGTCATGAATGTTCTCAGTAATGCAATGTTATTCTGTGTGTTGTTTCTTACAGAATTTATGATAACCTGATTGCCTTTGCTCCTCCCCTTATCTCAGAGAAAGATTGGGAGGATGAAGAAAATGGTGCAATGAATTTTGTGTCTGGTAAGTTTTTTATCCATCATGTACTACCTTTGTTTATATCATTTAAACAACACACATTCATTCATCACATATTCTTTTAATACTTAACATTCTGTACTGTATAAAACTACATTTGTAAGACTTTCTTGTAAAGTAGAAAGCAGCACTATGACTGCAACACATTAAAAATGGAAGTCATTACTTTAGTTTACTGTAAATTTTCATAACAATCTGTCCAGTAATGAAGATACTATAAGCATCTGAATTAACAAACTTGTTTTAGATATTTTCTGCTGAATCATTACAGAATGTTAAGAGTTAATTCCAATCAAACATATTTAACCATTGAACATACCCCTCAATCACACAAGATACAAGGCAAACTCACCAGTGTCAGCACCACAATAAAATACACCCAGTACACTCCCTAAAGTGATAGTGCTGGTGTAACAGTAAAATGCACCCTGCACATTCTGTTAGGTGCTTGTGTTGATGTCACAATAAAATGCACCGAGTATACTCTGTGAAGTGGTAGGCATTTGGAAAGGTATCCAATTATGGAAACCATACCAAAAATGGTTTACACACACATATCTCTCTCTCTCTCTCATACTGACCCTTTCCACTCATATCTCATTCATCCTCTCAGCAGGCCAGTGACCATGTCCGATTCTATATTTTCAGCCCTAAAGAAGCCATTGGACAAAGAACCTTGTCTGCTGAAGAAGATGACCCCTCTTGGAAGAGAGATGTTTACTGGAACTCCTCCAAGTACTCCTCAGTCAGGAGTAGCAATTAAATCAAGTAGAATACTTTTTATTTGTTTTTATTTTCTTAATTTGCTTGGTTGTGTCTCTATAGATGATATGTTTCTACTTTTGGCACAAGGCCATCAATTACCCCAGTGCATTACTGGTGTTTTATTTTATCGATCCCGTAAGGATGAAAGGCAGAATTAGCTTCAGCGAGATTTGAACTCAGACTGTAAAGGGCCGTAACTCGATACTACAAAGCATGCCGTCTGACACTCTACCGCTACTATATAATAATGGTGGTACTTTCATCACCACTTTTATGGCCTTTTCCATGTTGTCATGGCTTGGACAAGTCATCATGGATCAAAATTTAAATAGGTCAGTCGACCACATCTTGATCATGCATTTCATTTTGGCATGGTTTCTACACCTAGATGCTCTTTCTAATGCCAACCATTTTACAGTGATTACTGGGTGTATTTTATCACAACACCAACACTCCCACTTTATGGTGTGCAGCTGGGGGCATTTTATTGTGATGCCAGCACTAGTGTGAACATTGTCTTGAATCAAGTAAAATCAATATGTGTGGACAATGTTCTTAACTTTTTAGTTAACAAACTTCCTTGGTTCTAGTGTTTAATATTTATCTAGAAACCTTCCATCACAATTTTATGTAAGAATCTTTATGTTCCAAACACTAGCTTAAAAATGAGAAAGTTATTTTATCAAATCTTTATTTTCAAAATTATTTGAAAATCAAAGTGTCTTTCATTAGAAATCTAGTAAAGAATGAGATGATATACAATCAGTCTGGTTTCATGTCACTCTCACAGCCATGTTGTAAGATTTGGTTACAAGTGTAGTACTTGTCTAATGACAGGATCCAAGTATAATCTTGGCTAAGATGTTTAGTTTGTGCTCATGAAGTTCCAGGTGCAATCCCATTACAAAGCACATTGAATAAACACTGTCTTATTAGTGAAAATGGGTAGAAGTAAACAATGTGGAAATTTGTTGCATAGGCTCTCCTGTCATTCAAACGGCTATCATATTACATCCACCTTCCGTGATGGCATTGGTTGGACAGGTAGTCACTGTCCAAGATAAAACATGGTCAAATAACCAGATCTTGTGTTCTGTATTTTGGCATGATTTCTACTTACATCAACCACTATACAAAATATGCTGGGTGATTTTTAACATGGCACCAAAACCACCCAGTACACTCTACAGAGTGTAGTGGGTGCATTTTATCATGGGACAAAAAAGTGACAAAGGACCCAATTACTGACAGGTCACTGTTCTAAATAGAAACGTGTGAGATAAGTTAATTAGTTTCATCTGTACTAATGATCTTTTTATTTTCTCAGATTTTGGCAGTGTGAAAAAAATAGAAAAAGTGTCCAGAGACCCACGTACTGGTAAAGGTAAGTTTTATTTCTTCGGTTTTTTGTTTCATTATAGCAAATACAGTTGCATGTTGTTCACATTGTCACTTAAGTCAGTTTTGCATTAATGCAAATTTTGATGAATAAACTTTCTGATTGCTATTTTACATCTGCATTCTATGTTGGCTTGAGTTAGACAAGCTATCACAGTCTGAGACTAAACAAGTCAGAGAACCACATCCTGCTCATGCATTCCATATTATAGCTGGATGCCCTTCCTAACACCAACTACTATTCAAAGTGTACTGAATGCATTTTATTGTGGCGCCACCATTACCAATTTACTATGACTCTACTATGCCAATTATTGACCCCTTCTTGTATAACTTGACCAACTATGTGCGTGACATATATGTGTGTGTGTGTGTATATATGTATATATATATATATATATATATATATATATATATGTGTGTGTGTGTGAAAGTTTTGTATGTCTGTCCGATTGCTCCTCCTATTCTCTCATTTTTTATTTAACAATTGTTTGTTCCTTCACGTTTTTAACCTTTCACTACTCTTTCACTTTTATTTATTATTTTCCCTCTCCCAAATCCTATCGATTCCCCGTTTTTATGTCCACTTCCTTCTCAATCTCTTCTTTTTCCTCAGTTACTGCTATTGCCATAACAAATGCTCTCTCTTAGAAAAATTATATATTTCTCTTTCCTTTATCTATCTTCCCCTTTTTCAATACTTTAAAGCACTTTCTTTATTCCATAGTTGTCATTTAAACAATTTATTTAATAAAAAAAAAACAGACTATATGTAGATGTACCATTACACATATGTATATTTGAACGAGATTTATGTTGTCAATGTTGTTGAGGTGTTGATGTGATGGCAGTGTGTTACGGTTTTTATTATTTGCTCGGTGATGTGGAAGGGGCTGTTTCCATGACCTTTGCAGGCCTTCCAAAACCAATTAGATTAAAGCTGTTGGATGTTCAATTTAAATAGCTGCAAGTTGACTCTTGCATGAAAGAATTCCAATTCTGTAGAAGAATAAATGGGTTTAGTGGTTTGTGCAGAGCTTGGGGACACAATATGGGTGATGAATGAAGGAAAGACAAATGAGGCAGGAAGGTTTGTGTGAAGGTGATATGAGTTCAGCCAAAGGCTGGAGTGTGTCTAACAATCACTTTCTGCCAATCAGATAAATGGTCTTTTTTCTGGATACAGTCTAGATTTGAGAAGAGTACTCCATTGTTGGTATTACCTTAGCTTAGTAGGGGAGGATGTGCGTTCACCATGAGAGATCCTTAGTGAGAGTTAGGCATGAACACGAGGACTTTTGTAATTGTGTGGTATTTGTTTAAGGGAGGTAAGGTGCAGTGAATTTTAGTTCAACAAAACAAATGGATAATACCAAAAAAATAAATTATCTTTCACTGAATTGGTTTCAGTCATTCAACTGATCTGTGATCATACAGTGGCAATGTTTTAAAGAGTTTTGACAATCATATTACTTATTATCAATCTCTATTTGCTGAATTACATTACAAGAACACATACATAAGCACTGAATAAAAATGGGTTTCAAATAATATATTTATGCAAAGTTGCAATTATTATTTTCCAAGAAATTGTCCACTGACTGAATCATCTCCTTCACATGCAATGCCAAATACTACACCTTGTATGCACATGTATATCCAATATAAAATGATCAGCCTCAATTAAATATTTATGACCAAAGTTAACATGAATCAAATTTTCACTGAATTAACTAAGGTTTTCAACATAAGATTATATCAGACATTACATGTGGCAAATTTAGGCAGAAAAGTGGGGCAAGCAATAAAGTTATATGTGTATCCAGTTTAGAATAGGTAGTGTATCCCTGCATGTCATAGGGGGCAACTAAGAGTGTTAGCACCAAGAGCATCCTACCATAAAATATTCTCATATAAAAAATACTCCATGATGAACATTAAGCATGTCATGGACCGCACAATGTTAACCTCTACTTTAGTGAGCAAAAATAGCCTTAATGCTTGCATAGATATACTGGTGAGACATAGTTTTTATTCTACACATACATTCTCACTTTAACAAATATCTTCTTTCATGTTTCAGCAATTCAAGAACGCAATTCCTATGCTGTAAGTGTGTGGCGGAGAGTGAAGATGAAGTTAGATGGGCGTGATCCTGATGCTAATAAGCGTCTAACTGCTCAGGAACAGGTAAGTGTAACCTCATCATCATCTCTCATTTTATCCTTATTCCATGCTAGCATGGTTTGGACATGTTGCCACAGTCTGAGGCTAGACATGTTGCATAACATGTAGCTTATACATTCTCTATTTTATATCTGGATGCCCTTCTTAACATCAACTACTTTACAGAATGGACTGGGTGCAATTATCAGGATACATACACTACCACTTTACAAATTGGTACATTTCATTGTGGCACCAGCACTATCACTCTACAGAGTATACTGGGTACTTTTTATTATGACATCAACACTACCACCTGACTGGGTGCATTTTATTGTGGCCCAACCAATGTGTTAAGTAGCTGCCACGGCTTATAAATGAGCTTTTGATTTTTGCCCATTTCTCAGACATAAAATAGGGGGTGGGATCAGCTTATATTCGAGTATATACAGTAATAGATTGAAATAAAGATGGGCATCAGTATAATTGCCAAAACTTTTTAAGATGTTGCCCCTGTATGACCACACACGAGTCGAATGACTGAAACCAAATCAGTGAAAGATCTAATTCAATATCATTGTTATTGCTCATTTACTTTGTTGGTTCTAGATGTATAGAATTAGTCCTTCCTCCCATGGGAATTCTTTCCCTGCACATTATTCACATAAGAGTTGGTTTGCAACAATTTAAACTGAACACGAATAGCTTGAATCTCATCAGTCTCAGAGGTGACTGCAGAGCTCCTTTCTCAATACCTAGCAAATAATAATTAAAAGCACATAAAACACCACCAACACGTCAATCTCATTGAAACATATATATATGTAGTTTCATATACATATTGTCAGGGTGTTTTATTTTTTAACCCTTTTAGCATTTAAATTGGCCAGAATCCTCTCACCTATTTCTGTCAGCTGTAACTGGCCATTCGTACTGATGTTAAGGAATTATTCTCAAAATAAATATCATAGATTCGATATTATGCAAGATAAAGCCTTTACCACAAAAATACAATAGTAAATATAGAGTAATGTAAATGCTAAAGGGTTAATGAAATAACTTTTGATGTCTAATAAATTGTTTAAATGACAACCATGAAATAAAGTGTTTTAAAGTATTAAGAAGTGTGGGGTGAGGTAAAAAATGAGGAATAGATAGCAAATGATAAATGAAAATGAAAGAATAATGGGAAGATAGGTAAAAATCACTAAGTCTGAAGAGGAAGAATAAAAAATCATAAAAATGAAACACACACACATATATATATTACAGGGAAAAATGCGGGCGCATGTAAAGAAATATTCTTAAATTAATAAACCTAGAAAAGTAAAGGACAAGAAAACTTCTTAAAATATTGCAGCTATAGTATAAATTTGAATAATAAAAAATATTTGATTTAAATATACATAGAAAGTGATAAATTCTAATAATACAGTTGACTCTCTAATTGATAATAATACTAATTTATGATCATTTATTTAATTTTGTGATCCTAATTTACACCATAGTGGTTGGGTCATTAAATAAATATACTTTATTTTACTTTACTAAATGGGACTGAAAAAATGAGTGACAATTATAAACATCAAATAAAACAAAATTTTGGCGTGTAAATGATGACACTAACAATTAATTAATAATTAATTAGGGAGCCAACTGTAATGATAAATAATAACAAATTATAATTGTTTAATAATGAAATTTAAGACCCGTCAGATCAAAATAACCAATCTACATTTTTAGGTAGAGTAAAATTAGACTACAATTAAAAATTAAACATTGTCTAATTCAACAGTTCATCTAATGAATTGATGAATTCACTATAATTGATGAATTGACTTTTACCTAATTTTGCCCCTTGAGATGTTGAATTTTACTATATTATAAAAAAAATCTGTAATACTCATAAAAAGTGCAATTATATGATGCACTGTTTTTGATTTATTTTACTGCATTATTTTATAACTAAATTTTTAAAAATATAATTTGATTAAGAGTGAAAATTTTTAAATATCTTATAACATAAATTAATAAATTGTACATATTAATTAAGTATTGTACAAATTTTATTTTAAAAAGATTAATTTGTATACACCAAGAAAAAATTTAAGTATACAGTAGTCAACTCTCCCTATAAGACAGTCATTTTTCCAGTCCTTTAAAGTGATATTTTTTTAACAATTAACTTATAATTATTTATTTTTAGTTTTATAATCTAAATATTTTTTTTCAAATTTAGACTTTAGCTGCAATATTTTAAGAAGTTTTAAGAAGTTTTCTTGTCCTTTACTTTTCTAGGTTTATTAATTTAAGAATATTTTTTTACATGCGCCCGCATTTTTCCCTGTAATCCACTTTTTTTCCAGGCAATGCAAGGATATTATATTAATAAAAATATTTATCAACAAATAAGTTAAATAAATAATAATGAATAGGAGTAATCAGGGTGGGAATCGAACCCACGACCTTCGGATTGCCGGTCCGCTGCTCTACCGACTGAGCTACCTGACCACAATTCACTATTGCACAATCTATCACTATTTTATTTTAATGTATTAGAAATTAGAAACAAACTAAGCGTTACTTATGTATGTAGTTCCTTACACTCTTTTGGTCCTCACTTATTTTTATGTAACTTTTTTTCTACTGAACCAAATTTCAATATTTTTATGTCAAAAAGTAGCTTATCTGTGGTCCTATGAAGTGCAAAAAACCGCATCCAATTCTATCAAAAATTGAATTAGTGACAAAGCTTTGAAGGTGTCGGGAGTGACCGAAATGGGATCTTAAAAATATTATACACCTACTACCGTAGGTGTGTGTGTATATATATATATATGGTGGCTGCCAACTCGTTTTCGAGTACGGCCACTACTTTATATCCATGTAGGAGAACCCTTACCGATGCGCTGAACGAGTGTGACTTTTTAGTCCAGCCAGCTTGTGAAACAGTGCTGGGCCCATGGTACCATTTGATGACAAGTGCAGAGAGATCTCCAGATATAAAGCAATGCCTGTGCCGTGAAGCTTTTATAGTGAGCAAAGGCCTACTCTCTTAACCAAGATGATATTTACCAAAAAGAACAAGTCAACATCATTGGATACCATCAGGGTTGCAGGTGTTTTATCAGTTTTCTTCCGCCTAGAATTCTGCCTTGATTTTGGATGGCCATTGACTCTTAAGAGCTCTTTTGCCCTTTGGACATTCTGCAGGACTAAAAACAAAACCTGTCAAAGTCACCCTCCTCACCAAGAAACCTTGGTACATACACATTAGCAGGGAAAGGGGATGTTTAAAACTGGCTGTCCATGGAAACCATAAAAGAACTAGAAAATAAGTTCTGGAAACAATTTGTAATCAAAAGGTCAGAATAAAATTAGCCAAAAGTGCTGGTGAGTAGGAAAGATTCCTTCTGGGAAGTGACCCTGCTCAATACATAAAAAAATGAGTAGGCATAAACTGTATAAGATATGTACAATATAAATCTTGGGTATACAAGAGATGTAGTGGGATAACAAGTAGACTAATCGGAAAGAAAGACTTTGTAGTAGATGCACAGGGGTAATTGACAGGAATAGTGTTAGTGGTATAAACCTTTTACATGAGGGATCCATAGAAGTGTTTGGTAGTTTCTGTTATCTAGGTGACCTAATTAACAACAGAGCAGGGTGCTCTGAGATTATAATAGCTAGAATAAGGGTAGGATGGAAAAAAGTTTAGAGAGCTATCTCACTACATACAAAAGGACGACTGAAGTGCGATGCTGCATGGTAGTGGAACACGAGCTGTGAAGCAACATTGCTTCATTGGGTATGCAATGCAAATGTGAGAAAGGCAGAGCTTGGATGAACTGGGAGAGAAGCTGGTTTTAGGAGGAATCCATTGTGGTGTGCAGGAGCGAAGACTGCAATCAGTACGGACGAATGATTGCTGACTGAAGAGCCAGAAAGTCCCAGTGGAAGAAAGCCGCAGAAGTGAACCAAGAAAGACCTGGGCAGAGGTGATGAGAACTGGTCTCAAACCACTGAGACTTAGAGATAACATACAAATGTGATGTGCTGAAAAAGACCTTTCCAATCCATGCAAATATGGAAAACAGACATAAAAATGATTTTTTTTTTTAATGAAAACTACTTCTTTAACGAGTGACTGACTTCATAATTGCAGCTGGCAATACCTTGATGGCTTCTTTGGAGGGATCAGGACTTCAACAATTCTGAGATACCAGTGATCTATCTGTAACATGAACTTCAGAAAACCAGCTGACCACTTGAAAAAAGGTTGATGGTTGTAAACACCAGGTCCTTTCCTGGTGAGGAATGAACCTCCCAACATAACCTAGTAGTTAGTGACTTTAGGGTTAGACAGACTCCTGGGAAGCTGAATGAACCATCAACTCATAACAAATTGGGGGATGCCCTGCTTGATGTTTACAAGAGTAAGGAAGAGAAGATAGCAACTCCCACTGTTACTCTGTTGTAAGTCACTAAGAGATAATCTGCTGAAGGCCACAAGATTTATGGCTGGATCAAAGAGAATGAAAGCTAAGAAACAGGCAGAAAGTAAGAAGTTTGCATATGTTTTACACTGAAGACCAAAGATGTGAGGCATCGTGTTAGAGAAAATTATGATGGACCACACTTTAACAACACATATTGCGCAATGACGACAATTGCATAAAGAAGTGCTTGGTGCTGTAAGGGATGATGTGGTAAAAGCTGACCTCATGCAAACAATTAAACCTCCCAAAGGAGATGACACAGGATTGAGTTGACTAGCAATATCATACTGCAGAGGACCAGTCTTCTCGTTTGTACAGAATGTTAGTTTGCACATCTTTCCCCATTTTAATACTCTCCCTCCACCCTTTCCTATCCCTTTAAAGATGACGAATGTGCAACCCCTCAATACATCTTTCTGTCCAACACATGCATGTATGGAAAGATGGACACATTGCACAATATACTGCTAAATAGAACTCTTTCAATGCCATCCTCATGACAAGTCAGGACTTCACCCTTGCAGACGGGCCATCTTAATTCCACACTGTAGAGGGTGCATTTTATGACAACCTACCTAGTACTGGTGTCATGTCTTTTCATGAGTGGAGGGGATATAGTTTTTATAGCTGAATGCCCTTCCTATCACTATAACCACTTTAGAGTTTATTGGGTTGTATCAGGTTCTTGTGCCACAATACACTTTATATATATATCTACACATATTTAATTGCTTGCCAAGTATAGTAATTTTTAAAAAGTAAACTGATACACTTGAAGCATAAAATTGGTGATTCTTAAATTCCTTGTAATTTCAGGTGGATTTTGTTCTGAAGGAAGCTACCAACTTGGACAATTTAGCTGTCTTATATGAAGGATGGACACCCTGGGTTTGAACTTGGAAGTTCACGCATTGCCTCTATTTGATTTCAACTCATTGAAGCAGTATCCTGAACCCCACCGCCTCAGTGAGCTGCCGTGGCAGTGAGATTTCCACTGTAAGCATCAGCAGAGTACCTACCAACACCACGTGTGTGTATGTGTGTCTGAGAGTGTTCAAAGTACGTACCACTGAATGCAGCAGAAGCGGCATTGGGTTTAAGAGAGACACTACTCCGTCTGATGAAGAAAGATTATGCTAATGCACGACAACCATAGACTCTCCTAATTGGTCTATGCCCTCCTTGTGATGCATGCCCTATTACGAAGTCTCATCACGTGTAACCATCAGAAATAGAAAAATATAAAAACAAAAACAGCAAGAGCAAACCCATCCCAAGATAGCGGGCCCGGCCGAAGGGCCCCTTAATATAAAGTCATTTGCTTTTGAGTAATGAAGCTGATCAACATGTTACATTTGTGAGGAGTATCTAGTCTTGACTAGAATTACACCTCAACACCACCAGCAGCTAGGCGCTGCATATCTTATGAAGACTATTTAAAATAAAAAACGTAAATTAATAACTTTAAAGACTGTGTAGAAACTTTCAGTACAATTTGCATTCAAAGCAGATATTTTAGATTTTGCTTTCCTTCCTAGTTTCACTGTTACAAATATTACCTTGTATTTTTTTAAGCTGGTTTGGCCACTGCTTCATTTCTAGTGAGGCAAGGCATCATAATTTGATTAGAAAACTCCAAACCAATAGCTTTATAATCGACGTTTCTTTTCCTTACCGTTCTTTCCCACTCAGTCTGTTTTAGTGGGCATCTTATTTACCCAACCTTATCAATATTTGCTTCAACTTCTACCACACATTGCGCTGTTTTTTAACACAATTGTAATCTTAAACTTTTAGCCAAATAAAGATTTAAAAATTTTAGTGCCTTTAAGTTTGAAATTTTTTACTTCTGAAATGATAGGGCTAGGAGCCTTATTATGTTGCTGTTTTAACTGGCCTGCAATGAGTTTGCATTCCTTAATGATATGGGCCCCCAAGGGGTAAGAAAAAAAAGAAAAAGAAAGTCAGTTCTGTAAAACATTTTTATTATGAGAAGCAGTAGTGTTGCTGCAGAATAAAATCCAGCCTGAAATGGGAAGTGATTACTACTTCGTGATGATCTGATGTTGGATGACTGTACATAGACTTAAGGTTTCGTCAGGGCGCTGTGACTCCAATCTGCAAAAAAAATTACAGTGAACAAGATTAAACATAAAAGCTGCTGTTTATAAAGTATAATAAAGCACAAACTAATCTCTCAATCTCTTTCAAACATATTTAAAAAATTTATCTTTATTTTAAATAATTTGAGTTTAAAATGAAAAAAAAAAAATTGATTTTCATTGAATAAGGCACTAACTGGGGAGAGGAATGTAATCAATACCCATCCCCCATCCATTACTGGTGTTTATTTTATGTCCCCTTCCCAGCTGATGGAATTTTAACTAATGCAACAAGTTTAGTGCATTAGTGATCAAAGTATCAAGTCCACAGCTGGCTATTGCCACTACTCATACATCATTTAATATTTAAAATGAGGGTGGGTGGAGACAGGATTTGATATTGCAGAATTGATCAATGTTGAATTAATGGAAAACTACCAGTTAGAGTCCAAAACAAACGGAATATTGAATAATTTGTGCAGTGTCCGTTAATCTAAAGCTGGCATACCTCAGTTAGTGGAAGAGACTATTGTTGAGGAGGTGGGGACAAGAGAATTCACATTCACACAGCATGTGTGTTTGTACAGTTGAGGACTAATCATTGGTGCAGTTGATATTGAGCCAAACAAAAAAAAAAGCAAGTTCAAAGAAAGTCATTGTAGTCAGAAGGGAGGGAAGCCTTTTATTTTTTTTTTTTTAGAAATATTGGGCAAGGGAAAGAAAAATGCATTTAAGCAATAAAAAGTTAAAGAAAAACTGAAAAGCCAACCAAATTTCACATAGGTTAAAAATATATAAATTCTTTTCTAAGTTGTACCAGGTCTACAATAGGTGTCTGACATTGCCACTGGAAACAACACCCAGACATGCCAGCAGCAGCAACAGCAGCAGAATTGCACACAATACCAATGCCTTGGAGGCTCAGAAGTCTAATTGTGCTTCAAACCCTGTTTCTATTTATATATTCATGTGTGTGTGTTTATTTCTCCCTTGTCCCAACTATCCAGTTCAAACAGAAGGAAAAGAGGAGAGCTGCACTGAATGGAAAATGGAGAGGAAGAAAGAGATGGAAAAAGTTATATAGGTATATGTTTTTTAATTTCAAGCCTGTAAAACCTAAGCTAGATGCCAAGACAGAGTGGGCTGTAGTCAATAGGGCAAAAAAAGAAGTATTTCCATCTTTCAGTAAAGTAAGAGGGAAAAAAAACTGGTGGAGAGAAGAGGAAACTCATGCAAATTTTCCCCAGGTTAAAAATGTGTTAAATAATAGGTAAAATACACATGATCCACTACACATTTTGATGGTATGACCCTAGTCTTGAAGGGCCATTCCAGAGACAAGGACTGAGGGAGAAATATTGGGACGCAGTGAATTGTCAGTTAAAGGCAGGATGAATGAAAAAAATCAAAACAATATTCATTATATACACATACATACAGGTATGTACACATACATTATATATATATATATATATATATATATATACACACACACTATATAAATGCACTAAGTACACATCAGTAGCATTAGGAAGGGCATCCAGTCATAGAAAATATTCCAAATATGGAACAAATGAGCAAATGGTGGCTGCTCCAATTGATGCTTGCATAGAGATTGAACATATGATGCAGGCATGGCTATATGGTTAAGAGTTTCACTTTACAACCTACAACCATAAGGACAATACCTAATACAAATTGGCATCAGTGTAATGAAGGTAAAGACAGCATTGAACTGGCTTAAGTATTCCAGCCCTGATTTGTAATTGATTAAATTGACCCCAGTACTTGATTGGTACTGGTACATTTTTTATTGACCCTCAAAGGCTGAAAGGCAAAGTTGAACTTTGTGCGATTTGAACACAAGTGTAGAAAGCAGCATGGCATTTTATCTAATGCTCTACCAATTCTGCCATTGACTGTCATATGTACACACATATATAACCATTATTTAATGTCTGCTTTCCATGCTTAAACACACCTACACAATATATATCTATTATACACACATAATTTATCTATATACATACACACATATCACAAAAGGAAAAATATTCAGGAATTATAGAAGTGTTAAAAAAGGGGAAGGGGCGAAAAAAAAAAAGGCTTGGACGTCCCAGCAACTTCTTTCACCAAGTATCCTTCTGGAATAGCCCTCAAGGCATCGATAAAATGGTAAATTAAGGAACGAATGAATGGGATACACACCTACACTTGAAAGGAATCAGCGACTGTAAGGGTGATAGCCAGAATGTCCTCTACTCTTTGCAGCTTTGCCAGAATAGCCGCCGGCCTGTTGACCTACCAAAAAAGGCGACAATATTGGAGATCAAGATTGTTATTTAAAGTATGCTGTAAACACTACAGAACAGCACATCTGCCAGCACAACAACGATGCCAACTAAGATGAGATGGCAACACTTGTGGCAAGTCTGCTCAAACTGTACCATCATATGTATCAGAAGTACGGAGGCGAGTTATTCACACACCCCATCAGAGCATCATGACTGCTTCCGTTTACACAAGTGAAGAAAGAGGAACGTAGCATTGTCACAAATACACAAAATAACAAGTGAAAAAATTCACAGGGGCTGAAATTATATAATTTAACTGTTCCTAATTAACAGGGATTATATCTAAGAAAATAACAAAGGGCTGTTCCTACTGAGAACATGGCTTGGAAGGCCTGGACATCAAGTTAGTTGCAGTAGAAAATTTTTATGAAGAGATTCTTTCAAAAAAAAAAAAAAAATTAAAATATATATATATATATACACACACACACACACATGTATATACATACATAGATACGCACACGTGTAGATACATACATATGTACATATACACACACATATATACCTATGTATACACATGCATACACACACGCATATATATATGTATATATACATATATATATATATATATATATATATTATTTTTCAACTAAGTTTTTCTATTTTTTTAAATCCTCTTTTCCCTATTCTTTCTGGACATGTAAAATTTTATAGCAAAGCCAATAAGCTGAATATGACAAAGCTGCCTTCCAAAATCATGAGCAAATTACTGGAACAGCCCTCATACGGCAGTAACAACAATGTAGGGGTTTACTGGCATGCAATACTATCGTTCAAGTAATGAACAGCTAAAAATGGGATAGTTTTAAGCCTCTACATCTACAAAAAGGAAACTAAATGGAAAGCAAGTGCCACATATCTATATCGTTATTTACATTTATATATATATATATATATATATTTACAAGAAAATTAATTTTTTTAAATTAGTAATTTCTACCTAACCCAGATCGGTAAAATGTTTTTTAATTTCTTTTTTTCTTTTTTTTTTTGAGTGGTTAAGTAATTAGCTGTTTTATAAGAAAAACAAAAACAAAAAAAAAATCAAACTATTTCAATAAAATTTAAATCTAATGGATAGTTTGTTAGGCTAGTAAGTGTAGAATCTCACCTGAAACCCCCAACCCTCTACTGTGTGGTGACAACCCAACTAGGCTCTATGAAAAGCAGCCAGCTAGGAAAGTTCTCTATTATAGAAACATGCAGCAACATTAGTAAGTCAAGCAGAAGAAGTGATAATATAAAAAGGAACAGAAAATAGAAAAAAATGTTAAAAAAAGCCAGTCAGTTAAAAAAAAAGCTTGGGTTACTCAGATCTTGTGGATCACAATTATGCTTAGAGAAAGATTGGTGCAAAAGCACACCATTAGAATAGAAGTTAGCATGCAGAAGGATGTTTAACTTTCAAAATGGAAAAAAGATGGAACAACAAAGAATATATTTGATAAAAGAAAAAGGCCACCTAACTTACCCTGATCTTGTCCATAGCCACTCCAACTGCCGTAGTCATAGCCTAAAATTAATGAAATATCATGTAATGATTTGTTAGAGTTTAACATTAATAACAGGGGGAATGTGTTGAAAATCTACAACACATGACAGAGCAGGATTTCCAACAGCCAGTCACAAAATAGACAATAGTTAGCTGAATTTAACTATTGTCTTGTACCATATGAAACCAAATTAGCAAGGCATTTGTTAAAAATACAGAACAACACTATGACGCATCACATTAAAAATATCTCTAATACTGTAAATTCTCACAACAATCTACTAGTAAAGACATTTGAATTAACCTACATTTAGATATTTTCTGTTAAATCATTAATTGAGTTAGAGAAATATAACACCTGATTCTATGATAAAAAATAACTGCTTCCTTTAAAGTATTACAATTTATCTAATAACCTATCATAATTTTATGTAAGAACCTTTGTTAAGTTATGTTCCAAACACCAAATATATAATGAGGAAGGAAGGTTTCCAATGCTTATTCTTACAGCAGTAAACAGGATTTTGTGATTTAACCCAATGAGGTACAAGAGGCTATGGGTGATGTGCCTCCACCCCTAACTAAACCAAAAAAGAAAAGAACACATTCCCAGTTACCCATAAGCATCAAAGAATCTCTTGAACCCGACACTGCACTGTGCCAAATATTTTGACTACATAAGTTCAGAAATATTTCAACTAAATAAGTTCAGTGTTAACATGCTGCAAAACAAAAACACTTCACCACTTATTGATTATAATTAACACGCACACAACAGTCAATATGGTTAACAAGTGCAACTATATACAGCAGTCAGAACATTAGTAAATCATCATCATCATCATCATTTTACGTCCGCTTTTCCCTGCTTGCAAGGGTGGGGACAAGAACTGATTCTGGCTTGATTTCTACAGCTGGATGCCCTTCCTAACCATTTACAGAGAGTGCTGGGTACTTTTTTTGCCGTAGCACCTCCACGACCACTTTGCAGTGGAATGATAGGGACCCCGGTCCCTATCATCTCATTTCTACAGCTGAGTAAACTGGAGCAATGTGAAATAAAGTGTCTTGCTCAAGGAAATAACATCACCCAGTCTGAGAATTGAACTCACAACCTTTCGATTGCAAGGCCAATGCTCTAACCACTAAGCCATGTGCCTCTGTATACCAGAAAATATTAAAGTTACTCTCTTAACTTTTAGCATCCTGTATTGCATAAGCAAGACATTCGTGAATAATATAAAACAGCATTATGACTGCTTCACATTAAAAATTGAAGTCTTTAATTTCATACTGCACATTTTCACAACACTGTCCATGAATCAACAAACCCATTATAAAACATTTTCTACTAAATAATTACCAAATCATAAATAGATTTCACAAACTATCATTCAACCCTTTTTATACTAAACCTGTCTTTTTGTTAAGTATTTATATTTGTCTTTAAAAAACTGCTATCATAAATTTACGTAAGAATCTTCGCTAAGTTATGTTCCAAACTTCAATTTAACCCTTTAGCATTTACATTACTCTATATTTACTATCATATTTTCATGATAAAGGCTGAATCTCTCATAATTATTTCACATAATATCGAATCTGAGATTTTGATATTTATTTTGAGAACATAAGTATGAGCAGCCAGTTGCAGCTAGTTTGAGTAGAAAGAGGTGAGAGAATTCTGGCCGGATATGGCCAGTTTAAATGCTAAAGGGTTAATAATGAAAAGGTTATCACTAAAACCTTCCAACTTGATTTAAAAATCACAGGCAGTGTCTTTCAGTAGAAATATGGTTAAGATGTTTAAACACACTAAAACTAAGCAATTTACATTATTGAACACCATTAAACTATCCAATGTTCAATATTGATTTAATAATATTCAATTAAAGGTTAAAACTAAATCATCCACTTTAAATTAAGCACATCATTTTATGTCTACGTTCCACACTGGCATAGGTTGGATGGGGTATCAGTCAACCTAGAGAGGGCAGAGAACCACACCTTGTTCATACTTTCCATATTTTAACATAATTTCTACAGTTGGAAGCCATTCCTAATACCAACCACATTGCAGAGTGTACTGGGTGCATTTTATCATGACACCAGTACTATCACTAAACACAAGCCATTGTATTGAACCAATCATAATATAACAAAGGGAGGAGTGCAAGCCTGTGTTCTGATTATATTTTTTTATCCCATTAGTAAAATAAGTTGGATTACTTTGAATGAATAATGAATGAATATTACATAATTTATCTACTAAATTTCGTAACTCTTGATTAAATATAAATAATGTTATTGCTTATTTCAAGATTCACTTTTAAAATTTTTAAATATCAATACTTCCGGTTATGATATAATGGACGCTATATCATATCACTTACATAAACGCTCATATACTTGCATCGTTATATAAGGTTTATATTTCCGTCACTAATTTTCTTTTTCCTAAAATTTTGGCGTAATGCAGTTTATAAATATCATCTTTTTTAAACGTATCATGGATTACTTTACTGATTACAGAAGACAGTGTAACACAGTCTCTCTTCAATTTCTGTGCCTATTGTCAATTACGATTTTATTTGACATATCATATATATATATACATGTATATTTGCGTATAATATCAATATGCACACTACACATGCTAGCAGAAAATCATCCAATGGGTGATTTTTCTGCTAGTATAATTTAAAAAATCTTAATATATTTTTCAACATTTTTTTTTTGTATTATGTTCTAGGTGCCCCCTTACTCTCACTCAGGCTAATCCTGTTATAAAACAAAGATTTTAAAATAATAAATATTACATTATACAGTAATAAGGATAAACCTAGTACTAGCTTATAGTAAATAGACATATATATTTATTTAAAGCACAAGTGTACTGAAATTTTAAAAACAACTATAACCAACAATAGAAGTGAGGGAAATGCAAGTTGTGATATTGAAACAATTCTTTTGATACCATCCTAGCCAAAACCAGCTCTGGTTCAATGAAATAGGACTATCTATTTTATTGGGTGTATTTAAAAACCATATGTTAAGGCGTGTGGCTGATTGGTGAGAGAACTGGATTCACAACAGTGAGGTTGCTAGTTCGATTCCTGGACCTGGCGATGCGTTATGTCCTTGAGCAAGACACTTTATTTCACGTTGCTCCTTCTACCTGGAGTTAAGACCGATAGATAGTATTAGCAATTGGAAAGACCAACGGAAACATTGTTTCCTCAGTCCAATTTGACGAAAGTCGATCAACAATTTTTTTTTTTATGTTAAGCTATTATATTAGTAATTTTAGTACACCCATCAAAATTCTTTAAGGACATATCTATATTTAACTAACCTTGAATGATTACACATAGGGTCATGATGATGGTAAAGCTAAGGTCAATTTATTCAGTTAAGAGGGACAGAACAATCATAAGCATCAAAGAATCTTTTAAGCTAAATATTGCGCTGTGCCAAACATTTTAACTACATAAGTTCCAAGGGCACATTAACACTCATTAAAGTTTAAATCCAGCCATAGTCAACTTTATCTCTCATACTTTCAGGAATGATAAATAAAGTATTAGTCCCAGGAGAGTGGATTGGTGGAATTGTTATAATCGAACAAAATACTTTGTGGTAATTTATCCAGTTCTATGCATCCTAAGTTCAAATCCTGTCCTTTTCTGGCAGAAAATATCAGCAATGGAAAGACCAATTGAAACATTACTTCCTTGTTCCAATCTAACAATCAGCTCCTTTCCTTCTTTTTTTTTCAATTAACAGGGAACGCATTTCCAGATCAAAAGAAATATATTCTAAATATTCATAACAATTTTTTACTTTCTTTCTTTTAGTTCTCTCCACAAATTTGTAGGCTTTTAGACTCTTATTTTTAACTTCATATTCAATAGAACTTTGTAAATTATGAAAAACATCAGGACAACTTTACAAAACAGCAGGGATATTCACTTACCATATCCATATCCATAGTTTTGTCCATAATCTCCCCATCCACCATAAGCACCCTGGTTATAATTGTAGCCGTAATCATAACCACCATATCCTCCATAGCTACCATAGCCACAGTAGCCTTGGTTGTAATAATTGTTGTAGCCTTGGTTATAGCCCTGGTTCCAACCACCTTGGTTCCAGCCACCTGCCAAATACACAGCATAACATTTACTAACAACACCACTCACATGTCAGGTATAGAATTACGTGATACTAAGTGCTACCATCAACATTAACTAACAACACCAATCACACTAGTGTCAACTTCAAGTCATATTTATATTATAAACAGTACAGATTTAGGCGAAGTTAATCTAAACTGCTAAAACAAACATAAGATAGTGGAAGACAGAATTTAGTGGTTTAAGAAGTCCAGAAACTATGCAGAACCTAGATGTTTATGTATATGTATAAAATAACAAATGAAATTTACAGCTGACACCTATGAGGCTGCATCTCATAGCAGGTTTCATGGGTGTTATGACAGGAACCTCAGTCCCATTATGAAAAGCAACATGAAATGACCTTATGATCCTGAATCAAATACTCTAACATGTATATGTATGTTTGTTTGTCTATTTATATAGATAGTGCATAAGTTATTTGAGGACCTATTATTAACCTATTGCTTCCTTCAACCTAATTTATATACCACTATCATAAGCCACAACAGATATTTTGTCCCAAGAGATGAAAAGCCATGCTGTTACTTTATGCAGTAATTTAGAGATTGCAAAATTTTAAAATGTTGCTAGATCATTTGTTCATAAAGTTTTGAAGAAATTGAAAGCCTCCAGTTGGAATGCAACACTTCTGTCTAAGTGAAAAATACATTCTCAACATTCTTACACTAGTTTATACAACAGGTCCAGAATATTATTGATGAAAAACCAAGAAAGCCAATGATGGCCATTGTTAAACATCTTCAGGTAATGGGGATCAGAACTGTGGTGCATGAAAATATTCAATATAAGCTGTGTGATGGAGAAGTCATTTCATGACTGTAAAGATGCAGGAAAATTAGATTTGTGTAAAGTGGTTATTCAACATGGTTAAAAACCCTGAAGAACAGTATGCTCTGGGTTTTTTCTGAGAAAAATTTTGACCTGGATCAAAAGTTTAACAAGAGAAATGACAGGTGATAGTGTGCAAATCCATCAGATATCCCCAGTGTTATGCACACAAAATTTCCAGCAACTGTGTAAGGAAATAGATACTAGATATTGAGAACATGCCTAGGCTTCATATTTAACTTGTAAAGATGCTTTAAGCCACACCCTGTAGAACAGGTTATCTGATGGATTGATAAAACAAAAAGTCAGTCAAACCGAATTGATTAGTCATTGGCACCACTAGTCAAACTACATAAAAAATCTAATATTTAGGTTTATAGAAAAACATTTTTAAAAAATAAACACCTTAAACTCTGAAATAAAGTGACGTCTATAATTTAATAGTTTGATTTATAACTAAAAAAAACCTTATGCAAATTTACAATATATTCAGTTATAATTTGCAATTCTTTGATATAAAAGTGTTGATGTTCTTATCACAGGAGGTACAGTAGGAGAGTTTGAGAAAATATTTATAAAATTTCATATTGCATGGGAATACCTCAATAGTGGTCTTAGATGATAGCTCACTAAGACTACAGCAGATATAAGATTGAGTAATCCATTAGCTAATATATAAATATTCTCTTGGTTATTTATTTAACAGTGAGCATAAGAAAACATTATCCAAAGCACTGGTCCTCAACAGTACACTAAATTTCACACATCTCATAAATATAATCATAAAAAGTAGGCAGACCAAAGAACATGGCAATACACTAGAAAAATGGACCATTGTGTTCTAGTTCAAACAATGAGATAGCCTGATCGTGAAATTAATATGCATGTGGCTAAGAATGCCACAGACACATGTACTTTAACATAATTCTAGAATGATTGAGTGTCACAGTGTATGACAAGACTAGCCCTTTCACCAACAAGCTTCCAAATAGTTTCCCCTCTATCCAATTTCACTCACAATCCAAGGCTAAGATAAATGACATTTGCCCAAGATGCCATGAAGCAAACCTTTTAACCATTGTCATCCACAGCATTATATTATACACTGGATCTATGTCTACAGCTGGCTGAATCTGTAGGGTGTTAGATTAATAATTGCATTTATGTGTCACTGCTGTTAGGTCTCTGCTAGCGCAGTCCATTTGGTGATAAACAGATACCACAGATCAATGGTATATAAAGTGCAAAAGGAAGAACAATTCTAATTCCATCAATGAGCCCAAAGGACAAAATATTCCAAAGTATACTGCAATAGTTCATCATGTGTCATCTAATTTATGATGGATGAAATCATGTTATAAGGATCATATTGGGTTTTATGTTTCTACCTTCATGAATAGGAAAGACAAGATATAACTTATAGCGTCAGGTGTTTTTAGCATGAAAATACATTTGATGTGTTAAATCTAGTGGATCAGTGATTGGTCTGTTGGAAACCAACAAAGCTATTCTTCATAATTACAGGAGTTAAATACATTTTTTTATAAATGGATATGTAAATTAAATAAAAAATATCTTGATCCAGTTAATGTGTATCCCTTGTGTTATAAAAAATACACAAACTGGTAAAGCCAAGGTTTATTTATACTTATTAAACAACTTATTTATTTTCAACAAGTACAATTGTCAAGTTGACAACAGCTAATATTGTTCCAACACCAATTACATATTTACTTGTTCTAACACCACACCAAAAATATATTTTTCAAAACAACTGCAAAAGTAGCTGCTATTTGCAGTTATCATATAACAATAGTATTAAAACATCTCCAAACCACATGCCTTCTGTTAGATCACCAAAGCCATAGTTCATACCTCCTCGGCCTCTTCCCCTCTGGTTTGCAACTGGAGTTGCTTTCTTCACCTGGGCCTACAAAATTGACAATGTGAAAATATGTCAGTTCAAATCCAGTCAACAATAAATGGGTTCTGTTTTTTAATCTAATGGCAGTCATTGACATTTTTTAAAAAATTATCTTTAACCTTAAATGTTTTAATGAAAAAGAATTAAACCAATGAAAATGACTGCCACAGACTACCTTCAGCCAGCCTGCAGGACCCCATAGACTTAGCACTTTAACCCATAATGTTATTATTCACTAAAACAGAAATGGGAAAAATGTAAGAGAGATAGAGAATATATATATATATATATATATATATATATATATATATATATATATACATATATATATATATATATAAAATAAAATGTGGGATAGGCATGGGATAAACTACTTTAATGAAAATAATGATAATGGAAGAGGAAGCATCTTTAGAAAAAAAAAATTATCAAAACAAAACTACCAACTTATGTCAGTAGACTTACTACAGCGAGACTTACAATTTTACAGTTGATATCCTCTTACTGACAAGCTTGATAGTCGTTACGATTTCTAAATGAAACTGTAAATAAATTTATTATAGCATTAACTAAAACTTTACTAAGATAGATGTTTAAACAATGTCACCTATAAGAAGGCAATTAACAGTTAGTGCAGAAGATTATTTGGTTTAACAACTTCTAACCATTGCATAGGCCTAGTAGTAGTAGGTGTAGTCACATGTGGCTGCGGTATCTCGAAGTACTGACCACCACCACAACTCGAGAGTAGTATTCAGGGTCTCCTTTGTCCAGTATATTCACATGAACTAGCGCCCCCGCAGCTGGAAGTGGAACAAAAGGAGTAATCATTGGTAATGCAATCAGCACAAACCAGCTATAACCTTCGCAGTAGACATCAATACGGTACTTATACCAACTAGGGATAACTTACGTAGCGTTAACCTCGATCCCCTTTACTGTTTAGATATAATGGTTTTTAAGAAAATCTATCTTCTAGTCAGGGAAGTAGTAGTATGTGAAGTAGAAGTAAGCGTCAATCATTCCTAGAGGATGGATGCAAATAAAGTTGGTAGTACATGGAACGCAGCTGTTACCATTTAAATGTTCCATTAATTAGGATGCAACGATTAACAAGTTAAAATGATGAGTTTACAGCATTACCTGGAATAAGAAAAGATTGGAAAGTACCCAACTTATTACAATAACTAGACTTTATTTTAGAATAAAATAAAGTTTAATTAATGGATAAAAGTACTTTTTAGAGCTTAAGTTAAGAGAATTAAAAAAGTTTATAAGTACCAAAATACTTAATGCCCTTACCTCTCTGGTACCAATCTGATGACCTGCATTTTCACAGATTTTATCAACTGCCTCCTCACACTCAAATTCTATGAAACAATAATTACGTCGCTGATTTCTCATTTTGTCATACGGTAATTCCAGCTTGACTATCTGAAAATAGCAAAATAACAATAATAATCTAAGATTTCTTCAGCCATGTTAGTTTTGGGATGGATAGAAAATCATTTCTTAACACTATTGATGCATAATCTGCTACCGTTCTACGATAAGAAAGAAAGGAAAAAAAAAAAAACTGTTTTAAACTTTTTACTAAATCCTAAACTCATGATTATTTTTCAAAATTAATTTTAAAAATTACAGGTAGTGTTTTTCATTAGAAATATGGTAACAAACAGGTTAAAACCATGCAATATAAATAACTAATTAGTCAAGTCAAAGTGACAAAACACACCTTTCCAAATTTACCAAAATATTCACGGATCTCATTTTCTGCCAAGTTCTGGTCGAGGTTCCTAACGAAGACTTTCCTAATCGGTTCTCGGGGATTTGCTCGTTTGGGATCAATATTCCTTCCATGAAGTTTGTGCTCTTTTTCCACCAAAGACTGGAAAATAATATTGGGTAACCATTATACAATGTAACTTTGTATGAGGTGATAAAAAAAATTAAATTTACAATACATACCATGAATCATTGGAGGCTTCTTGTGGGTTTTAATGGAAAGCAATGTGAAATACATTTTCCCAGCAACCTGAATTTGGGGCCAAACTGTCTAATAGCCCAGGGTGGCTGTAGTAGTTTTTATGAACAGTAGAGTTGACAAAAGACTTCAAAAACCAAATATCCCACAAATATCACTATGGCATGAAGAGTTTTCTAGTAAATGGTCATCTAAATACAATTTGTTTTTCCAGCTCACACCTATGTTAGCTTAACTGGGTGCTTTCAAGATTTCTTGGGTGTTTTAATGACAGATGCCAGACCACTGCAAGAGTTAACCTTCACTGAGTAGACCTGAACAACGTGAAATGAAGGATCTTGCTCATGGACAAAATGCACTGCTCTATCCAGGGATCAAACCCATGGTGGAAATGAATGTAAGATATGGCCGCCAGCCCATTCGAGGGTCAGTAGTCCTGATTAACCCGTCCAACCCTTGCTAGCAGGAATAAGCAGATGTTGAATAATGATGATGATCTTATGATTGTGAATCCAACATCTTTACTAAGCCACATGCCATCTTCACCAACAGCAATTTCAAATCATGGCCAGTCCCATTAACTCTTACAGCTCTGTACTACTTAAAACCACATTAGCAAGACATTCGTGAGAAGTATAAAACAACAATGTGACTGCATCATTGCAGATTTTCACAACAATCTGTCGTCCCACAAAGGAGATGACAAGACCAAGCTGATTGGTGATATGCTATATTGCAAAAAAAAAGGTCCACCAGTATAAGCACTGCGGCACTTAATATAATCATAGTGAGAGACTGGAGGCTACAGTGTATGGCAATTGAAATCAAACGGAGACAGTATAAGATTTGAGAGGACTCTTCTGTCTTGCCTATCATCTCTAGTACTGGAACCATAAATCATACTCTGTACACTCTGTAAAATGATAGAGTTGGTACCACAATGAAATCCAACTAGTCCAATCTGTAAAGTGGTAGTGCTGGTGTCACTAAAAATGCACCCAACATTCTGTAAAGTGGTTGGCATTAAGTAGAGCACCCAGCTGTAGAAATAGAACATAACAAGCAAGATAGGTTGTTCTGACCGATTTGGTCTTGGACCATGACAACCTGCCCAACCCGTACCAGCATGGAAGGGGACAAATGATGATGATGATTAATAAGATTAGTTCCTTTTACATTTTCTGCAGAACAATTACAAGATATTAAAATTCAAAAGTGATTATCTGATTGTCACCACTTGTTTCACAGTTAAAATGAAAATATTTCACCAAAATTATTCTTACCTTATCAACTGTCTGTTCGTCTTTGAAAAGGACAAAGCCAAAACCTCTGGATCTCTTTGTGACAGGGTCTGTTTTTAGATTACAATGTTCAACTTCTCCAAATTTAGAGAAATACTCTCTTAAGTCCTCTGAAGAGAGATGGGCGAGAAAATAGAAAATTACTTTATAAAGGAGAAGCTTTGATCACCAAAAGAATAATTGAAATCTTAGTTTAAATTATCCAAGTTGAAACTTAAACTGGAATTTAAATAAGAAAACTCAAAGTTGATTAGAGAGAAGAAATATATCTAGATAACTCTTAAAAACCAGCATTTAGTTTTTATAACTGATGCAAATGATCTTTACTAGGTATGAAAAAAAGCCAAAGACTTAGTCTGTAGCATGTACTGAAACTGAGAATTATACAATTGGAAAAGGAGGTAAATCAAAATGGGAGAAATCCCAGAGTGAAATCACATACCACGTCCATAGACCAAGCCTAGTATTTCCTACTGGATAGCTGAAAAAGATCAACTTTTGCATGAAACATTTTCACACAGTAATTGAATGTTTCCACTAATGAAATAAAGTCATTTAAGAGCTTAAAATTACCTGCTAATTAATTCAAACCGCCGTGTTTTAAGCATACAAATAACAATATCAAATAATTTAAAAGATATAATATATATATGTGGTTTTATTATACAAAGTATTTAATTGATTTACTATCTAACAAAGACCCTTGTTATTTAACATCTAAATACACCGGCGTATGTTAAGTAATTATTAGTTTTAAAGTGTACAAATGTGAAGCAATCACTTCCTAATAACAAAAGGTAAACTAGAAATAAATAATTTGAGAAAAACAGCATAGTTAAAAACGAAACCAGCAATAGTAGGGAATGTAAAAAAAGGGTACCCAATTCCATGGGCCCTTAACTCTAGATTAGGGGTACTGTCGGAATATATATACTGATCTTTGGTATTTTATCCCATTACTCTCCAGATCTGAACATAGCTGATTTTTTCCAGAAAGAGAGAAATTGAGAAAGAGAAATAGAAGAATCAACCTCAGTACTATACTGCTACTTTATCAACCTCAAAAGGATGAAAGGCAAGTTGACCCAAGCAAGATTTGAACTCTGCATAAAGAGCTGCTCAGAATTAGTTTTGTTCTAGTAGATTTTTGCACACACTTGTCTTATGTACGCAAATGTGTTTTTTTAAACTTTCGCCCTATTCATTCCTCCTTTTGATAATTCTCATTACTGGTATGTTGACAAGACGATGATTGAATTGATGAATTGATATAAGTTGTTTCGTATTATTAGTCTCTGTCCACTAGATTAAATTTACAACTTACACTCATGTTGCATTTCATAGGTTTCTCAGATGTTTTAATAAGTGGTCCTAGTCTTATCATATAAGGCAATGTAAAATGAAATGTATCACTCGAGAACACAAGGCACCAAGGAATTCAACCTATAACATTATGGTTGTGAATCCAACAACCTAACAACTATGTCATGCACCTTCACATTTCATTTCAATTTTTGTAATTTATGTTAAAATTATTTAACAGATTAAAATATGTTTTGCATAGTATATTTTTTAAATTACATTATTAATATTAGCGTTCTTTCGTTTTAAGTAGACAAAATTTTTGTATACGAATGTATCTAGTAAAAAGCAATTTAGATATAAATTTGAGCGACTTCCGTCCGTCCGTCACACAATGTGTGTGTGTGTGTGAATGTGAGTGTAAAAGAAAGGAACGGGGTGGTGAAAAAGCCATAAGCAAAACAGCGACTGGCGTTCCATTTGCTACGCTGTATGAGTGTATGTGTGTGTGTGTGTGAATGTATGCATTTGAGTGTGTATTTTTGTAAGTGTGTGTGTTTGCACGTTTATATTTATATACTTATATAAATGTATGCATATGCACATACACATACGCATCACAGCGTGTTGAAAAAAAATCCTAGTGTTTAACTTAGATTACATTTGATAAGGAATTTTTTTAGATTATCGTTATTGATTTAAATGAAATTATTGGTCGTTTCGGAGTTTGCCGCCTATTTAAAACAAAAGAACGCCTTCAAATTATTTATAACACAATGTGAAAGTTTATTTCGTAATTTAAGGAGCGGAAACTAAGTGTACAGTTGTTAATACAGTCATTTTCAACGAAATACATCCCACATTTTAAATATATGACAATTTTTACCCACACCACATCCCAATCTTCCATTCTTTTTTGTATATGGAATATATATTTGCAATGAAATGTTCGTCCTTAATGGATTCAATCTGAAACAATAACGTTTTACATTTTCAAAAAGTGAAACGAAAATCCACGCTAAAACGAAATTTATTCGTTTCAGCAGTTCAAAAACGCCAAGTTACTTTTTTACCTTTCCTATTATTGGTGGTTTCGTTAATTGACGTCGCTTTTATTTATTTTTACCAGTTATTGTTTACATATAGGAATGCACCAGATATTTTAGAGGAAACTGAAACCAACAACAGTTCAGTCATACCAGACAAACATTGTTTTAGACAATACTCGTGAGAATTACAACTAGAAATCTTTTATACTGCTGCATAAAAAAAACGGATAGAGGAAATAGGTTGAGATCTTGTGAGACAGAGCCTGAAAGAGAGGTAGGTGGCTTGACTGAAATATATATGTGTGTGTGTTAGAGAGAGAGAACAGTGAGTGAGATATTATATTATATATATTTATATATAAAGTGAGAAGTGCAGTGTAGGTGCAACAGACAGTGCCATAAAAGGAGGCAAGATCATTCCACTGGTGCACAAACTAGCCGACTGTTCAGAGTGTGTATAGTAGAACTATTCATACAGGAAAGATGGCATCTCTCTGTCATTATCCTAACCGTTACCCCACCTCCCTTCTGTGTCTTATTAGAAATAAATAAGAGGCGACAATGATAATAACGGGAGAGAAAAATAGTCGGTGATTTCAAAACAAACAACCAATGAAAGTAACAAGATATAGTTACACAACTTCCATAAGATAAGCTGAGTATGTACTCGGTAATTAGAAAATGAACACCCACAACATACATATTGTTCCTTATCCTACCGAATGGTAACATATTTTGATGTATGAAACAGTAATTTATATTAAATTCCATTTATTTTCCTATATTTTTATAAGAAAAATGTGCCCATTGTTTTGCAACTGTATGTCTCCGTTTTGTAGAGGAGAAAGGAAGAGGGATGCAAGAGAAAGAGAAAAAATATGAGAATGAAAAACATAGACACGGGTGGGTGTGTGTATATATATATATAACGAAGGAAGCTTGGTAAGGAACCAGGTGGACCATAACGCACCAGAGTACTCGATACTTAGGGTA
The DNA here is from genome assembly GCA_964016885.1 of Eledone cirrhosa. Taxonomy (NCBI): domain Eukaryota; kingdom Metazoa; phylum Mollusca; class Cephalopoda; order Octopoda; family Eledonidae; genus Eledone; species Eledone cirrhosa. The sequence goes on along the minus strand of OZ024742.1, from coordinate 261,829,085 downwards.
GTAGAGTGGGAAACAGGAAAATAGTCAAGACCCCGACGGCTGAGCTCCAGCCGTTTCGACAGCTAGATCTAGATCTGAACTCAGTTCAGATCTAGCTGTCGTAACGAGCTCAGCCGTCGGGGTCCTGACTCTTTTCCTATACACACACACATCTATACGGGTAAAATTCCGTTATAAAGAATTTCTTTATACCTCGTGAATTTCGCTATAACGGAATTTTACTCTGTGTGTGTGTGTGTATATATATATATATATATATATATATATATATATATATATATATATATATATATATATATATATATATATATATATACGAAAAATTCGGGACCCGATGGCTGAGCTCTTGCCGTTTCAACAGCTGCCGGGTCCCGAATTTTTCATATTACCCACTCTACTACCCAAAATATTGAGTACTCTGGTGAGTAATGGTCTAA
>OZ024742.1:261713895-261810948 GCA_964016885.1 Eledone cirrhosa | reverse complement strand
GGGGGGGGGGGCGTAAAGACTCTTTCCTACTATCTCAAGTAGTAAACTAATATTTCTTCATTGTTTGCTTTGTTGTTTCCATTATATACCGTATATACTCGAATATAAGCCGTCCTCTTCCATTAATTTTGTTGTCACATATTCTTCGACTGGTACATGGTATATATATATATATAATTGTTTCTACTTTTGAGACAAGGCCAGCAATTATCCAGTGCATTACTGGTATGGTACTTTATTTTATCGACCCCGGTATATATATAATATGGTATATATATAATATATACATATTATACACAACGTTTTCCCTATATTTAAACGTAATTATTTATAACTTCGTTAACTTTGCCTTTCATCCTTACGCGATCGATAGTACCAATAATACACTGGGATAATTGCTGGCCTTGTGCCAAAAGTAGAAACAATTATTTACAACTTCGTTGATTTCTCCCACTGTAAGGTAAATTGTGTATATTTAATTGACTGATGAGCTATTCTTACTGGAACGAACTTTGTCAGTCTAGCGAAACGTTCGTAAGTCTATTAAATGTTTTAATAATAATCCTTGTCATAACTTTCGTGTATACATACATACATATATATATATATAAGGTAGATTAAATGAGCTGATAATACAACTGTATAAGGCAGTCAGATATTCAAAGCTCTAATGTGATTTTATTATCCTCAGCAAGATTAATAAAGACAGTTCAGAGTTAAATCCAATTTGTAAATTTCCAATCATAGTAGCATATATTATCTATTCTATACAGTTGAATTAAATGTCACCTTCTCCTGTATTTGAATGAAACATATGTAAATCAATTAAATAATGTATTAAACCTTGGTTTTTATTTATATATATATGTGTGTGTTATATAAGCTCCACCACCTGCCTGCTAGTATACTCTCGACTTCTTCACCCAACCCATGCTAGCATGGAAAGCTCTAAGAAGAACCTTCATTAATTCACCTTCCATCTCCAACACCTGCCCAAGCCTAGCACACACCAAAATGACAAACACCACCTATCCACTTGTTCAAGGCCACCACCTATCCACTTGTTCAAGGCCACCACCAAGACCCCCTCCTCCCACCAATGACTCTCCATCAAGACCAAGTTCAATGAGGACCCTAGTGCTGGTGCCACCATGAAAAGCACCCAGTCCAACCTGTAAGGTGATAGTGCTGGAGTCACCATAAAATGCTCCCAATGGTTTAGTGTTAGAAGGACATCGAGCCATAGAAACCATGCTCCCAATACACACTAAAATGGTTGGCATCAGGAAGGGCGTCCAGCCGTAAAAATAAAGCATACAAGCATATACACACACACACACATAGTTTATAAGGTGGGTAAAGTTCCATACAAATTGAAGATTATAGGTAAAAAGTAAAAATGGAAAAGCACATAAGAATATTTAAAGGTTCGTTTTTCTTTAATCCAACAAAACATTTCTATATTTGCTAAATTAAATGAATTTGTTTTAATCAAATATTACATTTTTCGATTGGTCATGTTAACCTTATCAAATAATGATATTTATTATATATACTCCTGCATGTCATAAGAAGCATCTAAATGGATTGACATCAGAAAGGACATCTGGCTGTAAAACCGTGTCTCAAAACATTGCCCAACCTATGCCAGATTGGAAAAGTGGATGTAAAATGATATATATATATTGATTTCTTTGGTTATCCAAGAATACAGTGGCTGAATTGTCTAAAACACGAAACTGGATATTCATCATCCCAATTGATCCAGACAGAATTTGAACTCAAAACCAAGCATGATGTAAGTAAGCATAAATGCAAATCAGTGCATCTCACCATTAATATCAAAGTTAAATTTGGAATGATTAGAGAATGTTTATTTAATATGTAACAAGTGCTTATTTTTCAATGTGGGTTTCAGGAGAGGCCCAATTGATCCAAACAAGATTTGAACTCAAAACTAAACAGAACAAAAATAAGCATATGAAATACATTTAATCTGTCTCAATCCATCATCATCAAAACCAATTTTGGAATGGTTGTAAGATGTTTATTTGGTATAAGAAGCAATAAAATAATGAAAAGCACAAGGCCATGAAAATTGGCAAAGAGAAAACAGCATGCCTTTCCTTAGAGTATCATTAGCAATGTAACAGAAGTGATAAGAACTGAAATCGCCAACTCTTCTCACCTTTACAAAGCAAAAACATTTGGAACATTTCAAATACACAATTCTTTTTAAATAATTGTATTCACATTTTTAAATCATACATCAATCATAATAGTGGTGTTTGCAAACCAATGAATAGAAGATAAAGACAGTGATTGAGTTTAAGTGAACAAGATGCAGCAATGCACCCTGTGGTGATTGGGCTTCCTGTCTGTATGAACTACGCCAGCTGCAATGGCTTTCAGATGAAATTATTTAAAATATCTTTTCAAGAAATACCAAATTCTTAATTTATATGTTAAGGAATGGGTGGCTAGGGCACCTATGAACATTTTTTTCGATTTGATGGATTCATGGGGCCATTATTAGTTCAATTAATAAGTACAACTCAAATTCTTCGTTAACAGAAATACTCAGAAGAAACTCGACTATATATATATGTTTCATACAATGTTGAAAAATTGACAAAATTGCTGAGCCGTGTTCAATTACAACCAAATAGATTTATTCATAAAATATGAATTAAATATTTAACATGTTACACAGCATGGATATCTCGAAACCCATTCCCACCAGTGTTCTTAAATCTGACGTGTGTATGTATATATACATACACATACTGTTTCACTTATTTCAGTCATATCAATCCCAATACATATTTTATTGGCCTCTTGCTGAATTGGGACATAACTACAAACACACACACATTATATATATGTGTGTGTATGTGTTTGTAGTTATGTCCGCGCATGTGTATAAACTAAGAAGCAACTAAAATATATGTCAGGAAGAGCAGCCGGCTATAAAACATTGCCTCAAGACGTCTCGTCCAACCCATCCTAGCATAGATAAGTTGATGATATGCATATACACACATTTTATTTATATATATATATATATATATATATATATACACATGTGTGTGTGCGTGCGAGCCCGCTTCAGCAGAAACCAGGAAGCGAAGAGATGATTTAATAGTTTAAAATTGAAGCTAATGTGTTAGCTAAGCATCTGAACACATTACAGATGTGTGTAATCTGAGGAAAGGACTAGTAAGGTAACACTTCTACACTAAAAGTGAAAGTTCCTGTCAATGGTATAAACTCATTTCATCATAGTACTACCACATTATTAATATCAACACAATTATATTACTACAATTCCTCCAGCCAAGGGAAAAAAAACACTGAATAGTCGTTTGATCTTCTAAAAATCGTAGCCAAATTCCCCTCAAATCATTCCAAACCATCTTAAAAGGAAAAGAGGACTTATTGGATAATGATGCAATAATATCTGGAATAAAAGATGAAATTGTCGTGGATGGTGGCCTGCATTTTCATCATGAACCTGATCATCATCAACCGCACGTTTTCCTGTGTTGGCCTCATCGTCACAGTACATAATTGGAGCGATTGACCTCCCTAACGGTTCGGGAGCCACGTCTTGTTTACATACCTTCTGGTTTTGACATGGATTCCACAGCTGGGTTCCTTATCATTTTACAAACTACAATAATTAGTTTAATAGAACACTATTTCTACAATATAATTACGATATTGCAATTATAAAATAAACTGAAAAATATGCAAAACGTAAATACTATCGTCTTTCCACAGCATGCAAATACATCCACATTACTAAATTATTTTTGCAGACAGACTACCTTCTTCAGATTATTTTTTTTGTTTTGATTGCCAAATCATTTCCACTTTTCTGTTTCTGTATTATAAATATATATCTGTGCACTTCCGTTACTTAGTGCACAATTTAATGTTTTTGTATTGTCAGGACTTTATCATTACTTCTAAACTACAACGCTGTTTATTACATCATTATTGCTACAGAATTAGTACAACCAATATATTTACCACAACGGTGCACAATTACTAGTCCACTATATTATCATTAACATCACTATGATACCTACTGCTTTTCTCAAAATGGAAAAAAGGAGCCGACTTTCAGAGGCACAAAAGAAAAACGGTTTCCATTGGATTTTTCAATGCTGATTTCGGTTGCAACTCCTAGCAAAACAAAGAGACCAATCGTTAGATTGGACCAAAGAAACAGTTGTTTCTAATTGGTCTTTTCATTTCTTATACTGTCAGTCGCAACTCCTGGCAGAAGGTGCAGCGTGAAAAAGTATTTTGCTCAAGAACACAACGCACCGATTTTATGATTGAGTTCAACACCCTAATACTAGGTCATTTTATAACGGAAAGATACAATGTTAAGACCAGTTACCACTAGGTTAGTACACTATCAAATGATTCTTTTTAGACACAAAACCACAAAATTGGGTATAAGGAAGAAGAGTTGATTAAATCACTTCAGTACACGAGCACCTTTATCTCAAAATATAAAGGGACATAACTAAACACCGCTCCCCTCTTATTTTCCTTTTTTTTTTATATATAAAGTAAACAAATGTTTCTTTTCTCTCTTCGTATCATAATCATCATGTGGAATAATTTTAATTATTTAAGTTTTACTTGTGTTTAGAAACATTTGTGAGAAATCGGGCAACAGTATATTAATATAACGGTATATAAGTCCAGTATCGCGACTGTCCATGAAAGGCCCAATTGATTCTGACAAGATTTGAACTCGAAACCGAACAGGAAAAAAAGTAAGCATATCAAATGCATTTAATCCGTATCACTCCATCAACATAAAAGTCAATTAAATGACTACGGTATATTACTATTACTTAGATGGAGAATGATCAAACCTGAAATAATTGTTTCTACTTTGGGCACAAGGCCAGCAATTTTTCCAGTGCATTATTGGTACTTTATTTTATCGACTCCGTAAGGATGAAAGGCAAAGTTAACCTAGGCGGGATTTGAACTCTGAATGGCAAGGGCCGTAACTCTATGCATCAAAGCATGGCGTCCAACCCTCTACCGTTACTGCCAATTCAAACCTGAAATAATTGTTTCTACGTTTGGCACAAGGCCAGAAATTACCCAGAGCATTACTGGTACTTTATTTTATCGACCCCGTAAGGATGAAAGGCAAAGTTAACCTCGGCGGGATTCGAACTCAGAATGGCAAAGGCCGTAACTCGATACATCAAAGCATAGCGTCCGACCCTCTACCGATACTGCCAATCCACCTGAAATAATTGTTTCTACTTTAGGCACAAGGCCAGCAATTACCCAGTGCATTACTGGTACTTTATTTTATCGACCCCGTAAGGATGAAAGGCAAAGTCAACCTCGGCGGGATCTGAAATAATACAGGTCCATCATAGTTATCGTAAATAAACCAGTGCGTGCGGCTATCCTACAACTGTAATTATTAGTAATAACAAAGGCAAGTAGAGTTACGTATCTTGCCAAGGGACACAACACAATTATCAACTCATGATCCGGAAAATAGTCTTATAACCTCAACCATTTTCAACATAAATTTCCTTTGACTGGGTCACAAGGCATAATTCTTACAAAGGTTGTGGGTAAACTGGATTGACATTACTCATAGTTTTTGTTTTTTTATATCGATCCCGGCGGAATATAACATCAAATATGTTGACGTAGAAAAACAAGACTAAAACTATTTATTACTCTCATTTTATTTCACGTCGCAGTATAATCAATACTACTCCTTTTATTGCGATAGCTATTTTTTTCTATTTGTCATATATTCCTCAAATGTTCCTGCTTTCACGGTTCACACTATTTATTATATAGACGAAGTCAAAATGCAACAGACAGTTTTACTAATTCAGTGACCATAAAAATATTTTTAAAACTTTATATGTTGGCATAGATTATGAAATAGAAAAGGCAATTTTTTGACTCGATGCATCCACCAAAGTTCGAAGTGAAGCTATCTTAATCCAGACTCGAACCCGAGGCGTGGGTTTTAGTTTATTCAAAACGATGTCCCGCTGAGGTGATTTAAGCTACACAACCCGAATGCTTTTTATACATGTTTCGAGAAATGTGATTATCATTTGAATAATTAAACAGTTGTAGCATTCAAAGCTCTCATTAAAAAGAGTTATAGGGAATTCTTATATAGGAACAAAGCTTCAAATATATGTGTACAGAGAAAATCAGTAATATGAAATAGTTACAAATTAAGAAACGAAATCTGATCGTAAATTTCAATCGTCAAAAACCATCTATGAAAAAAGGCAGAAACGGGTGGAAAGAGGGAGGGAGGGGGTTAAGATGTGATGTTCATTCTATTATAAAGAACAGTTGAAACATTAAATGATGTGAAAGTGTAACAAGATGGAATCGAAACCGGGTCACAGAATCGAATAGCTTCGAGTTGAACTTACAAGGAGTTTAAAGGTTTCAGATGTATAAGGGAATGAAGAATAAAGGTGCGTTATGAGGATTAAATATATGTGTGTGTGTATATATATATATATATATATATATTTTAATAACATATTACCAATATAAGATATTAAAAATAAATCTCACCTACTATCTTCATCATCATTGCCTTTACTTTCCTCTCCATCTACTGTCTCCATTGCCGCCGACTCCTCAAATGTAGTGACGGCTTTCTCCACATTTTCGTGGCCGTCAATGTTGTTAGCTCCATTTTCTCCGTCCATCTCCACAGTATCAGTCTGGAATTCTGCCATGTGTGTATATATATATATATGACTATCTAAAGCTATCTATATTATATATTTAGTGAAATGATATCTATCTATATGATATAGATATATCTTTAAATGAAAGTGCTGGGGAGGGGGGTACTTGCGACACTCACGAGAAATGTAGCAAAAAGAGATTTAAAAAAGTTAAACACTGTCTTCTTACACGATGGTGTTTAAATGTATATAAATATATTTAAAAAATGTTTTATAAGCCCTAAAAAAAATGAAGCTAAGCCCCTAAAAAAAATAGAGACCTTTGGCAGCGTGCTTGGCGCTGACAATGTCGTGTCTAGAGTAACGAAAAAAATTCTAAATGTAATTCCTTAAGCCAAACTCAAATAGCCTGTTTCTGATTGGCTGAAACAGAAAAAAACGAGCTCATTAACATAATTGCAATCTCACGAGACTTTCAATTATAAGGGAAAGAGGATGAGCATGAACACAAAGGAAAATGAATAGTTGAGTGCAAGTACTCACTCACACGTACGAATATGTGCATATGCTTTTTTTTTCTAGCCAAACATAACAGTTGATTGTATGAAGCAAATTAATATATAATCAAAAGAGCATTCTCTATATTTTAAAATGTTTTATTCGAACAAATTCAGAGCACCGTACACAATAATTTTTATTATTATAATATATGCAAGCATCACTCATATGCAAAGCCCATTTCACTCACAACCATCGATATATATATATATGCGCGTTTGTATGTATAATGAATTGATTTATTGATTTGTGCTGTACTATCGTTTACATGCGCGCATTTAGTAGTCGAGACATACATATATAGACGAGAATCAAAAGCTGATATTTATGCATATGCAATCAGGCATATTTTATTGAAACAGAAAAGATAGGCGTACACACACACACTCTGGGTGGAGGAAGTCACGCGCGTACATAAATAGACGAACGAATACCCAGACACGCACTCACAGGGAAGAGGAGGAGAAAGTGTTTTAACGACAAAACAAGCAGCACAAAGAAGGAGATAAACAAGATATAGAGATGTGCAGATTTAATTGAGGCGGAGTGGTAAAGTTATGTGGAAATAGAAATGTGTGGTGACGAAAAGAGTAATATGGAGAGAGAGGGGGAAAGTAGTAGTATCAGGCTTGTTGGATAAAGTAAATATAGTTAAAGAGGAGGAGAAATATTGGAATGAGTGAAGAGATCTAGTAAAATAGAAGCGAGAGGGGAGGTAACAGGTTGAGTGAAGATATATAGTAATACATAATGTAGAGGGAGTAGTGGAACGAGTAAAGAAATATATTAATACAGAAGGTAGAGGTAACGGTGTGAATAGGGAGTTAAGAGGTGCGCCGGCGTGTTGACGCGGAACAGAAATTAAAAAAACTAAATGAATAAAATAAAAGCCACCGAAAACGAAACGACAAAAAGGAAGCAAAAACATTCGTCGCAAACGTCTCCATAACCTTTCTATCTTTCCTCCAATTTGTCTTCTTATTCTCTCTATCTATCTATCTATCTAGTTTCTGTCTTTCTCTTTATATTTTTGTCGTAAGCTTTCACTCTCTCTTCATATACTGCTGTTGGTTTGGAATGACGCCGGCTGTGAATTGCCTGGAATGATATATAAATAGATATACACTGCACACACATAGTGCACACACATATTCATATACATACTCCAATGACGCATATATGATGCAATAACACATTCGGATAGCATGCACATTTGAGAGATGTGTGTGTATATATATATATATATATATCGACGCCGTAAGGGGTCGATAAAATAAAGTACCAGTATATATATATATATATATATATATATACGCTTTACGGCGTCGATAAAATAAAGTACCAGTATACATACACACACATATACACATACACCCTACTCTCAAGAGCGTGAAATTAATAAACATTCGTTGTACTGCCTCTCTGTTTTGTTCCTGTTCAAATTTTCCATTATATATATATATATATATATATATATATATATATATATATATATATTGAATAAATAACCAACGTTTAATTATATTATTTAATCGATTTACGAATGTTTCTTTCAAATACAGAAGGAAGTAGCATTTACTATTCTGTACTGAATTCTTCAGAATCATTAAATAATACAAAAAAGATAATTATTTACCAACTGCATTTGATTAAACTCTGAACTGTCTTTTGCCAATCTTACTGTGGACAATAGAATCACATTCGAGCTTTGAATAACTCTTTGCTTTATATGATTGCATTATCAACTCATATATATATATAGTGGTAAAAAACTTGGAGGTTGTATCCGTAATAAGTTGGGCACTCAGTCCAGAAGACGAGTTCGGTATAGAGTTAGTTCCACAACAAATTAACAAACCATACTCAAGGACGTGCATTTAACCTTACAGATTTTCAGCCTTTTCTCACCATAACCATACATGGGTTGAAAATCCACTTGGTGAAAGGTGCGTCCTTGAGTATGGTTTGTTAATTTGTTGTAGAACTAACTCCCTCTCTCTCTCTCTCCATATATATATGCAGATAGATGTGTTACTACCTCCACAGAGTGGTAGGTGTGAAGAAGCAGAAGCTGAATTTGTATTAAAAGAATAAATTAAGCCATTATTGTACCTTTTTGAATAATCTCTGGTCTTGACGAGGCTACTGCTCATGTGACGAGACATTTCATTGAGCATACCTCTCCTCCTGGTAAAGTTAGACATGCAAAACACCTTTCATAATGTTAGGCGTTACCATATCTTTGAAACATGTCAGAGACAAGCGTCCTCGATACTCCCTCAGGGTGCATCTCTCTTATGCTCATTACATCACAGGTGTCCAGCAAGGTGATCCACTTGATCCACTCCTCTTTGTATTGGTTGTCAATGACATTCCTAACTCAGTATGCTCATTTTTCAATATCTGGTATCTGGACAATGTGACACTGGGTGACTGTTGAGTCTGCCATTGACGACCTTCAGAACATTATTCTTGCTCTATCACTCTTTTGACTTGAGATTAACTCGTCCAAGTCAGAGATGATAAATGTGAGTTACAGAAAAACTTAATATTAAGTTCTAACTGGGGCACATTTAACTCTAAGAGAAGATGCCTACATTCTCGTCTTTCCAATCTTCTGGAAACCAAACAAATTGACCTGGTGAAGATGACAGATTGTACCCATCGAGGTACATTCTGTGTCCTTCCTCCTGAGACACTGCTTTGTCCATCCCAACTTTGCTTTATATTTGTGTCTTGTCACTTTCATGCAGATTGCCTCAATGAACTTGATGCCACCATCTAACAGAACTCAAACGTAAAGTTTAGTTAGTTTTGACGACGACAGCTGACAACAAGCAAAACTTTCTAGGCCTCTGTGCAATATTTGCTCTTGCACCACCGGCTTCCTTGCCTTTCATCATCTCCAGCTGCACATTCATCAACAAGGTTCTTTCTAAAACATCAAAATCAAAATAGGACTAGGAATTCTTATCAACTCTGGCCATTTGAGTTGATGATGTGTTCACTGTCCTCCAATATGCAAGATACCAATGCAACTGGTACATCAAATTCAGGTTAATTGCTTGCAAATCAAGCCTTCTATTTACCAACCTATCTCACCTACCTCACAGCCAAACAGCGACTTGTGCTCAATTTTGTGCACTCCTCATCAACTGGCACCCTTCTTGATGATGAGTGCACTTGCATTGGAGTGGCCTGGCACCATAACCACCATGCATGTGTACTACACAAATGCCACTGTGGAGCCATGGTTGACAAGATTGGACTACAACCAGTCTCTTGTCACCAAAGTGCAGCATGGTTTCCCCAGCATGCTATTTTCAAAGACATTATTAGAAGATAGTCTTGACATGGTCAGTTTCCCATCACAAATGGAGCCTGCCAACCTCGACCATGGTGATGGCAAGCACCAAGACAAGTTAACCCTCAGCAGATTTGAGGGAGGTTAATTTCTAATCTATGACCACACAAGCATTGACACATTCTCCACTTCCAACTTTGTCCCTTTGGTCACAAATCAAGGCATGGAAGATAACCAAATATTAGAAGTTCACCAACCACATCTTTTTCGTACCAGTCACAATTGAAACTTCTGAGATCTTCAGTCCCCAAACTGCCATTTTCCTCTGCAAAATTGGGAGGAGTGCATCTCGGCTACAGAAGGGGCCCCATCGAATAGAGTGGTTGTTGCAGTAGGTGTCACTGACTGTTCTCTGCAGCAATACCTTCACTATTTTGTCCATGGGTGCAGCTGAAATATACTGCCTTGACTGGGGTGCAAAAAATGTTTGCTTCCTCCCCATTATTCTTACCCATTTGGAATTAAGTATTTGAGTAATTCCCAGCACTACTTTACGTTGTTCTCAATTGCATTTCTATTCTACATAGAGCTGTACTTCTCCTCAACACTACATTGAATTACATTTCAGAAAACAATAAAATGCTTGAAGGTGTCTGACCTCAATTCAAATCTATCTATCTGTCTGTATAGGATGATTAGGTATTTGACAACTACTTGAAAAATTAGTGGTTTCTCTTAAGTCTTTGAGCTTTCGATGTTCTGGATGAGCATCAGACACTTGCGACAGTCTGCCCTTATCAACCTACACTTATTGATCTCACCATATGGGGTCAGCCTACTATTATTGATCTCATCATATGGGGCAGACTACTCTTATTGATCTCATCATATGGGGTAGCCTACTCTTATTGATCTCATCATATGGGGCAGCCTACTCTTATTGATCTCATCATATGGGGCAGCCTACTCTTATTGATCTCATCATATGGGGCAGACTACTCTTATTGATCTCATCATATGGGGCAGATTACTCTTATTGATCTCATCATATGGGGCAGCCTACTCTTATTGATCTCATCATATGGGGCAGCCTATTCTTATTGATCTCATCATATGGGGCAGACTACTCTTATTGATCTCATCATATGGGGTAGCCTACTCTTATTGATCTCATCATATGGGGCAGCCTACTCTTATTGATCTCATCATATGGGGCAGCCTACTCTTATTGATCTCATCATATGGGGCAGACTACTCTTATTGATCTCATCATATGGGGCAGATTACTCTTATTGATCTCATCATATGGGGCAGCCTACTCTTATTGATCTCATCATATGGGGCAGCCTACTCTTATTGATCTCATCATATGGGGCAGCCTACTCTTATTGATCTCATCATATGGGGTAGCCTACTCTTATTGATCTCATCATATGGGGCAGCCTACTCTTATTGATCTCATCATATGGGGCAGCCTACTCTTATTGATCTCATCATATGGGGCAGCCTACTCTTATTGATCTCATCATATGGGGTAGCCTACTCTTATTGATCTCATCATATGGGGCAGCCTGTTCTTATAGTTCTCACCATATGGGGTAGCCTACTCTTATTGATCTCATCATATGGGGCAGCCTGTTCTTATAGTTCTCACCATATGGGGTAGCCTACTCTTATTGATCTCATCATATGGGGCAGCCTGTTCTTATAGTTCTCACCATATGGGGTAGCCTACTCTTATTGATCTCATCATATGGGGCAGCCTGTTCTTATAGTTCTCACCATATGGGGTAGCCTACTCTTATTGATCTCATCATATGGGGCAGCCTGTTCTTATAGTTCTCACCATATGGGGTAGCCTACTCTTATTGATCTCATCATATGGGGCAGCCTACTCTTATTGATCTCATCATATGGGGCAGCCTGTTCTTATAGTTCTCACCATATGGGGTAGCCTACTCTTATTGATCTCATCATATGGGGCAGCCTACTCTTATTGATCTCATCATATGGGGCAGCCTACTCTTATTGATCTCATCATATGGGGTAGCCTACTCTTATTGATCTCATCATATGGGGCAGCCTGTTCTTATAGTTCTCACCATATGGGGCAGCCTACTCTTATTGATCTCATCATATGGGGCAGCCTGTTCTTATAGTTCTCACCATATGGGGTAGCCTACTCTTATTGATCTCATCATATGGGGCAGCCTACTCTTATTGATCTCATCATATGGGGCAGCCTACTCTTATTGATCTCATCATATGGGGCAGCCTACTCTTATTGATCTCATCATATGGGGCAGCCTACTCTTATTGATCTCATCATATGGGGTAGCCTACTCTTATTGATCTCATCATATGGGGCAGCCTACTCTTATTGATCTCATCATATGGGGCAGCCTACTCTTATTGATCTCATCATATGGGGCAGCCTACTCTTATTGATCTCATCATATGGGGCAGCCTACTCTTATTGATCTCATCATATGGGGCAGCCTACTCTTATTGATCTCATCATATGGGGCAGCCTACTCTTATTGATCTCATCATATGGGGCAGCCTACTCTTATTGATCTCATCATATGGGGCAGCCTACTCTTATTGATCTCATCATATGGGGCAGCCTACTCTTATTGATCTCATCATATGGGGCAGACTACTCTTATTGATCTCATCATATGGGGTAGCCTACTCTTATTGATCTCATCATATGGGGCAGCCTACTCTTATTGATCTCATCATATGGGGTAGCCTACTCTTATTGATCTCATCATATGGGGCAGACTACTCTTATTGATCTCACCATATGGGGTAGCCTACTCTTATTGATCTCATCATATGGGGTAGCCTACTCTTATTGATCTCATCATATGGGGCAGACTACTCTTATTGATCTCATCATATGGGGCAGCTTACTCTTATTGATCTCATCATATGGGGCAGCCTACTCTTATTGATCTCATCATATGGGGCAGCCTACTCTTATTGATCTCATCATATGGGGCAGCCTACTCTTATTGATCTCATCATATGGGGCAGCCTACTCTTATTGATCTCATCATATGGGGCAGCCTACTCTTATTGATCTCATCATATGGGGCAGCCTACTCTTATTGATCTCATCATATGGGGCAGATTACTCTTATTGATCTCATCATATGGGGCAGCCTACTCTTATTGATCTCATCATATGGGGCAGACTACTCTTATTGATCTCATCATATGGGGCAGACTACTCTTATTGATCTCATCATATGGGGCAACGTTTCATAAATTAAAGAAATAATTGTTTCTACTTTTTAGCACAAGACCAGCAATTACCTAGTACATTACTGGTACTTTATTTTATAAACGCCGTAAGGATGAAAGGCAAAGTTAACCTGGGCGGGATTTGAACTCAGAAACTAAAGGGGTTATCCTATTGCATCATACTGCACAGCTAAACTGCTGTATTACACTACTGTATTACACTGTATAGCTAGACTGTTACATTACACTACTGTATTACACAGTATAGCTAGACTGTTACATTACACTACTGTATTACACCCTATAGCTAGACTGTTACATTACACTACTGTATTACAGTGTATAGCTAGACTGTTACATTACACTACTGTATTACAGTGTATAGCTAGACTGTTACATTACACTACTGTATAACAGTGTATAGCTAGACTGTTATATTACACTACTGTATTACACCCTATAGCTAGACTGTTACATTACACTACTGTATTACAGTGTATAGCTAGACTGTTATATTACACTACTGTATTACACTCTATAGCTAGACTGTTACATTACACTACTGTATTACACCCTATAGCTAGACTGTTACATTACACTACTGTATAACAGTGTATAGCTAGACTGTTACATTACACTACTGTATTACAGTGTATAGCTAGACTGTTACATTACACTAATGTATTACACTGCACAACTTAACTGCTGTATTACACTACTGTATTACACAGTATAGCTAGACTGTTACAATACACTACTGTATTACAGTGTATAGCTAGACTGTTACACTACACTACTGTATTACACAGTATAGCTAGACTGTTACATTACACTACTGTATTACAGTGTATAGCTAGACTGTTACATTACACTACTGTATTACACAGTATAGCTAGACTGTTACATTACACTACTGTATTACAGTGTATAGCTAGACTGTTACATTACACTACTGTATTACAGTGTATAGCTAGACTGTTACATTACACTGCTGTATTACAGTGTATAGCTAGACTTAAATTACACTACTGTATTACACTCTATAGCTAGACTGTTACATTACACTACTGTATTACAGTGTATAGCTAGACTGTTACATTACACTACTGTATTACAGTGTATAGCTAGACTGTTACATTACACTACTGTATTACAGTGTATAGCTAGACTGTTACATTACACTACTGTATTACAGTGTATAGCTAGACTGTTACATTACACTACTGTATTACACAGTATAGCTAGACTGTTACATTACACTACTGTATTACAGTGTATAGCTAGACTGTTACATTACACTACTGTATTACAGTGTATAGCTAGACTTACATTACACTACTGTATTACACTCTATAGCTAGACTGTTACATTACACTACTGTATTACAGTGTATAACTAGACTGTTACATTACACTACTGTATTACAGTGTATAGCTAGACTGTTACATTACACTACTGTATTACAGTGTATAGCTAGACTTACATTACACTACTGTATTACACTCTATAGCTAGACTGTTACATTACACTACTGTATTACAGTGTATAGCTAGACTGTTACATTACACTACTGTATTACAGTGTATAGCTAGACTGTTACATTACACTACTGTATTACAGTGTATAGCTAGACTTACATTACACTACTGTATTACACTCTATAGCTAGACTGTTACATTACACTACTGTATTACAGTGTATAGCTAGACTGTTACATTACACTACTGTATTACAGTGTATAGCTAGACTTACATTACACTGCTGTATTACAGTGTATAGCTAGACTGTTACATTAGACTAATGTATTACAGTGTGTAGCTAGACTGTTACATTACACTACTGTATTACAGTGTATAGCTAGACTGTTACATTACACTACTGTATTACAGTGTATAGCTAGACTTACATTACACTACTGTATTACACTCTATAGCTAGACTGTTACATTACACTACTGTATTACACCGTGTAGCTAGACTGTTACATTACACTACTGTATTACACTGTATAGCTAGACTGTTACATTATACTATTGTATTACACTGTATAGCTAGACTGTTACATTACACTACTCTATTACACTGTAACGTAGACTGTTACATTACACTACTGCATTACACTGTATAGCTAGACTGTCACATTACACGACTGTATTACACTGTATAGCTAGACTGTTACATTACACTACTGTATTACACTGCACAGCTAAACTGTCTTATTACACTAATGTATTACACTGTATAGATAGACTGTTACATTACACTACTGTATTATACTGTATAGCTAGACAGTTACATTACACTACTGTATTAAACTGTATAGCTAGACAGTTACATTACACTACTGTATTACACTACTGTATTACACTGTATAGCTACACTGTTACATTACACTACTGTATTACACTGTATAGCTAGACTGTTACATAACACTACAGTATTACACTGTATAGCTAGACTGTTACATTACACTACTGTATTACAGTGTATAGTTAGACTGTTACGTTACTCTACTGTATTACACTGTATAGTTAGACTGTTACATTACACTACTGTATTACACTGTATAGCTAGATTGTTACATTACACTACTGTATTACACTGCATAGCTAAACTGTCGTATTACACTACTGTATTACACTGTATAGCTAGACTGTTATATTACACTACTGTATTACACTGTATAGCTAAACTTTTACATTACACTACTGTATTACACTGCACAGCTAATCTACTGTATTACACTACTGTATTACACTGTATAGCTAAACTGTTACATGACACTACTGTAATACACTATATATCTAGACTGTTACATTAGAATGCGCTTTTTCACTGTATATCTAGACTGTTACATTACATAACTGTATTACACTGTACAGCTAGACTTACATTAAACTACTCTATTACACTGTATAGCTAGATTGTCACATTACACTACTGTATTACACTGTATAGCTAGACAGTTACATTACACTACTGTATTACACTGTATAGCGAGATTTACATTAGACTACTGTATTACACTCTATAGCTAGACTGTTACATTACACTACTGGATTACAGTGTATAGCTTGACTGTTACATTACACTACTGTATTACAGTGTATAGCTAGACTTACATTACACTACTGGATTACAGTGTATAGCTTGACTGTTATATTACACTACTGTATTACAGTGTATAGCTAGACTTACATTACTCTACTGTATTACACCGTGTAGCTAGACTGTTACATTATACTATTGTATTACACTGTATAGCTAGACTGTCACATTACACGACTGTATTACACTGTATAGCTAGACTGTTACATTACACTACTGTATTACACTGCACAGCTAAACTGTCTTATTACACTACTGTATTACACTGTATAGATAGACTGTTACATTACACTACTGTATTATACTGTATAGCTAGACAGTTACATTACACTACTGTATTATACTGTATAGCTAGACAGTTACATTACACTACTGTATTACACTACTGTATTACACTACTGTATTACACTACTGTATTACACTACTGTATTACACTACTGTATTACACTACTGTATTACATTGTATAGCTACACTGTTACATTACACTATTGTATTACACTGTATAGCTAGACTGTTACATAACACTACAGTATTACACTGTATAGCTAGACTGTTACATTACACTACTGTATTACAGTGTATAGTTAGACTGTTACGTTACTCTACTGTATTACACTGTATAGTTAGACTGTTACATTACACTACTGTATTACACTGTATAGCTAGATTGTTACATTACACTACTGTATTACACTGCACAGCTAAACTGTCGTATTACACTACTGTATTACACTGTATAGCTAGACTGTTATATTACACTACTGTATTACACTGTATAGCTAGACAGTTACATTACACTAATGTATTACACTGTATAGCTAGACTTACATTACACTACTGTATTACACTGTATAGATAGACAGTTACATTACACTACTGTATTACACTGTATAGCTAGACTTACATTACACTATTGTATTACACTGTATAGCTAGACTGTCACATTACACTACTGTATTACACTGTATAGCTAGACTTACATTAGACTACTGCATTACACTGTATAGCTAGACTGTTACATTACACTACTGTATTACACTGTATCGCTAGACTGTTACATTATACTATTTTATTACAGTGTATAGCTAGACTGTTACAATACACTAATGTATTACACTGTATAGCTAGATTTACATTATACTACTGTATTACACTGTATAGCTAGACTGTTACATTACACTACTATATTACACTGTATAGCTAGACTGTTACATTAAATTACTGTATTACACTGTATAGCTAGACTGTTACATTACACTATGGTATTACACTGTATAGCTAGACTTACATTACACTACTGTATTACAGTGTATATCTAGACTTACATTACACTACTGTACTACACTGTATAGCTAGACTGTTACATTGTACTACTGTATTACAGTGTATAGCTAGACTGTTACATTACACTACAGTATTATACTGTATAGTTAGACTCTTACAGTACACTACTGTATTACACTGTATAGCTAGACTGTTACATTACACTACTGTATGATACTGTATAGCTGGACTGTTACATTACACTACTGTATTACACTGTATAGCTAGACTTACATTACACTACTGTATTACACTGTATAGCTAGACTTACATTACACTACTGTATTACACTGTATAACAAGACTGTTACATTACACTCCTGTATTACACTATATAGCTAGAGTGTTACATTACACTACTGTATTACACTGCACAGCTAAACTGCTGTATTACACTGTATAGCTAGAGTGTTACATTATACTACTGTATTACACTGCACAGCTAAACTGCTGTATTACACTTCTGTATTACACTGTATAGCTAGACTGTTATATTACACTACTGTATTACACTGTATAGCTAGACAGTTACATTACACTACTGTACTACACTGTATACCTAGAGTGTTACATTACACAACTGTATTACACTACTGTATTCCACTGTATAGCTAGACTGTCACATTATACTACTGTATTACACTGTATAGTTAGACTTACATTAGACTACTTTATTACACCGTATAGCTAGACTGTTACATTACACTACTGTATTAAACTGTATAGCTAGACTGTTACATTACACTACTGTATTACACTGTATAACTAGACAGTTATCTTACACTACTGTACTACACTGTATAGCTAGACATTTACATTACACTACTGTATTACACTGTATAGCTAGACTTACATTAAACTACTCTATTACACTGAATAACTAGATTGTCACATTATACTACTGTATTACACTGTATAGCTAGACATACATTACACTACTGTATTACACTGTATAGCTAGACAGTTACATTACACTACTGTATTACACTCTATAGCTAGACTGTTACATTACACTACTGGATGACAGTGTATAGCTTGACTGTTACATTACACTATTGTATTACAGTGTATAGCTAGACTTACATTACTCTACTGTATTACACCGTGTAGCTAGACTGTTACATTACACTACTGTATTACACTGTATAGCTAGACTGTTACATTATACTATTGTATTACACTGTATAGCTAGACTGTTACATTACACTACTCTATTACACTGTAACGTAGACTGTTACATTACACTACTGCATTACACTGTATAGCTAGACTGTCACATTACACGACTGTATTACACTGTATAGCTAGACTGTTACATTACACTACTGTATTACACTGCACAGCTAAACTGTCTTATTACACTAATGTATTACACTGTATAGATAGACTGTTACATTACACTACTGTATTATACTGTATAGCTAGACAGTTACATTACACTACTGTATTAAACTGTATAGCTAGACAGTTACATTACACTACTGTATTACACTACTGTATTACACTGTATAGCTACACTGTTACATTACACTACTGTATTACACTGTATAGCTAGACTGTTACATAACACTACAGTATTACACTGTATAGCTAGACTGTTACATTACACTACTGTATTACAGTGTATAGTTAGACTGTTACGTTACTCTACTGTATTACACTGTATAGTTAGACTGTTACATTACACTACTGTATTACACTGTATAGCTAGATTGTTACATTACACTACTGTATTACACTGCATAGCTAAACTGTCGTATTACACTACTGTATTACACTGTATAGCTAGACTGTTATATTACACTACTGTATTACACTGTATAGCTAAACTTTTACATTACACTACTGTATTACACTGCACAGCTAATCTACTGTATTACACTACTGTATTACACTGTATAGCTAAACTGTTACATGACACTACTGTAATACACTATATATCTAGACTGTTACATTAGAATGCGCTTTTTCACTGTATATCTAGACTGTTACATTACATAACTGTATTACACTGTACAGCTAGACTTACATTAAACTACTCTATTACACTGTATAGCTAGATTGTCACATTACACTACTGTATTACACTGTATAGCTAGACAGTTACATTACACTACTGTATTACACTGTATAGCGAGATTTACATTAGACTACTGTATTACACTCTATAGCTAGACTGTTACATTACACTACTGGATTACAGTGTATAGCTTGACTGTTACATTACACTACTGTATTACAGTGTATAGCTAGACTTACATTACACTACTGGATTACAGTGTATAGCTTGACTGTTATATTACACTACTGTATTACAGTGTATAGCTAGACTTACATTACTCTACTGTATTACACCGTGTAGCTAGACTGTTACATTATACTATTGTATTACACTGTATAGCTAGACTGTCACATTACACGACTGTATTACACTGTATAGCTAGACTGTTACATTACACTACTGTATTACACTGCACAGCTAAACTGTCTTATTACACTACTGTATTACACTGTATAGATAGACTGTTACATTACACTACTGTATTATACTGTATAGCTAGACAGTTACATTACACTACTGTATTATACTGTATAGCTAGACAGTTACATTACACTACTGTATTACACTACTGTATTACACTACTGTATTACACTGTATAGCTACACTGTTACATTACACTATTGTATTACACTGTATAGCTAGACTGTTACATAACACTACAGTATTACACTGTATAGCTAGACTGTTACATTACACTACTGTATTACAGTGTATAGTTAGACTGTTACGTTACTCTACTGTATTACACTGTATAGTTAGACTGTTACATTACACTACTGTATTACACTGTATAGCTAGATTGTTACATTACACTACTGTATTACACTGCACAGCTAAACTGTCGTATTACACTACTGTATTACACTGTATAGCTAGACTGTTATATTACACTACTGTATTACACTGTATAGCTAAACTTTTACATTACACTACTGTATTACACTGCACAGCTAATCTACTGTATTACACTACTGTATTACACTGTATAGCTAGACTGTTACATGACACTACTGTATTACACTATATATCTAGACTGTTACATTATACTGCGGTATTACACTGTATAGCTAGACTGTTACATTACATTACTGTATTACACTGTATAGCTAGACTGTTACATTTCACTACTCTATTATACTATATAGCTAGACTGTTACATTACACTCCTGTATTACACTGTATAGCTAGACTGTTACATTACACTACTGTACTACACTGTATAGTTAGACTGTCACATTATACTACTGTACTACACTGTATACCTAGACTGTTACATTACACTACTGTATTACACTGTATAGTTAGACTGTTACATTACACTACTGTATTACACTGTATAGCTAGACTGTTACATTACACTACTGTATTACACTGCACAGCTAAACTGTCGTATTACACTACTGTATTACACTGTATAGCTAGACTGTTATATTACACTACTGTATTACACTGCACAGCTAAACTGTCGTATTACACTACTGTATTACACTGTGTAGCTAGACTGTTACATTACACTACTGTATTACACTGCACAGCTAAACTGTCGTATTACACTACTGCATTACACTGTATAGCTAAACTGTTACATTACACTACTGTATTACAGTGTATAGCTAGACTGTTACATTACACTACTGTATTACACTGCACAGCTAAACTACTGTATTACACTACATTACACTAGTGTATTACACTGTATAGCTAGACTGTTACATTGCACTACTGTATTACACCGTATAACTAGACTGTTACATTACACTCCTGTATTACACTGTATAGCTAGACTTACATTACACTACTGTATTTCACTGTATAGCTAGACTGTTACATTACACTACTGTATTACACTGTATAGCTAGACTTACATTACACTACTGTATTACACTGCACAGCGAAACTACTGTATTACACTACTGTATTACACTGTATAGCTAGACTGTTACATTACACTACTGTATTACACTGTATAGCTAGACTATTACATTACACTAGTGTATTACACTGTATAGCTAGACTGTTACATTATACTACTGTATTACACTGCATAGCTAGACTGTTACATTACACTACTGTATTACACTGTATAGCTAGACTTACATTACACTACTGTATTACAGTGTATAGCTAGACTGTTACATGACACTACTGTATTACACTGTATAGCTAGACTGTTACATGACACTACTGTATTACACTGTATAGCTAGACTGTTACATTACACTACTGTATTACACTGTATAGCTAGATTGTTACATTACACTACTGTGCTACACTGTATAGCTAGACTGTTACATGACACTACTGTATTACAGTGTATAGCTAGACTGTTATATTACACTACTGTATTACACTGTATAGCTAGACTGTTACATTACACTACTGTACTACACTGTATAGCTAAACTTACATTACACTACTGTACTACACTGTATAGCTAGACTGTTACATGGCACTACTGCACAGCTAGACTAATTTATTTACACTATATTATGCTACACAGCCACAGCAATACTTTGCAATATATGGCATGACTGCTGCACAACACTGCATATCTAGACTGCTGCTCTACACAACTGAATTGCACTGTACAGCTTGACTATTTCACTACACTACTGTAGTACACTGCCCAGTTAGACTGTTACATTAAACTGCTGGACTACTGCATTGCACTGCACAAATAGGCTGCTGCACTATGCTACTGTTAAACTATACTACTATACCACACTACACTATACCTCATTAAACCACGCTACACTACTACTTTACTATACTATTCCATATTACAGTACCACACTACACCATACTATACTACTATAGCACACTACACCACATTATATCACATTACGCCACTACACTACATTACTATATCTCATTATGCTCCACTGCACCATACTATACCACACTATGCCACTACACCACACTATACAATACTACCCTATTACAACACACTATACTATTACATCATACTACATCACATGAAACTACTACACCACACTTTACCATACTACACAACACAACATCATACCCTACGACACTAAACTACTACATCATACTTTACGACACAGCACTATTACACTACACCACTACACTACTACACCACACTACACTATACCACTACACTACACTATACCACACTATACCACACTATACCACACTATACCACACTATACCACACTACACCACACTATACCACACTACACCACTACATCACATTGTTCTACACTACACCACACTACTACACTACACCGCACTATATTACTACATCACATTGTACCACACTTCACCACTATACCACACTATATTACTACATCACATTGTACCACACTATACAACTACACCATACTATGTTACTACATCACACTATACCACATTAAAAAAATATAGTCCTAGATATACAAAATGGCATGATCATTGCTGGAATCCGTTTCATCATAGTTCTCCTTAATCAGTGTTAATCTGGGGTTAAACAACATCTAGAGGTGGGGAATTGGCAGAGTCTTTAAGACGTCGGATAGAATGCTTTATGGTATTCATCCCACCTCATTGCACGCTCTGAGTTCAAATCTCGACGGGGTCAACTTTTCCTTTCATCCTTTCTAGGTCAATAAAAAAATACCAGTCCAGTACTGGGGTCGATTCTTCCTCTATAGAAAAAAATCAGCTGTGTTCAGACCTGGAGAGGGTTGGACACTGCCAGTTTTAAAAGTACCCTAGACACCCTGTTTGACGGTGCCTTTATGATTCCACAAGGAGTTATAGGATCTTTATCCCTTTTTTTATAATGCATAATTGCACTACATTAGGCTGTATACTACTACCACATAACACTTTACTTCTATACTCCTTCATGACACTACCCTAATATTCTATACCACACTACTGTGTCAATGTCAATAAGACAACTTCTACTTGGATGTTTGACTTGTTAGAAGTAGCAGCCAAATTTTGCTCCTGTCATTCTTTACTGAAAAAAGAAAGCCATATTATATCTGAATAATCGAAAAGAGCATCATAGCTGGAAAGGTCTTTTTTAAATTATATGAGTTTGCTAAGTCAGGGTTGACTAAGGCAACCTATCTAGTGTTGGTCCCCTGATAAAATGTACCCAGTACTTTCTGTAAAGTAAAGTGGTTGTTGTTAGAAAGGGTAACCAGCTATAGACACCAAGCCAAAAATGTCTAGTGGCGCAGTAAATCCAAAGGATGAAATGCAAAGTTGGCCTCAGCAGAATTTGAACTCAACATAAAGAGCCAGAATATATACTGCTAAAATTATTCTTCGTTGAAACTGTGCATTTACAAATTATATTTGATTCAAAGCATTGGTTATTTAGAGGGCATGCACTAGAGACTTTGTAGTTACATAACCTGTTGCTTGCATTGGTTCTGGAGTCATATCTAATTAAATATTTTTCCTGGTTAGGTGAACTAGACATCAGATCCTCAGGGTGTTTTCTGTGAGTGTGTGGTTGGTGTCTCAAAGCTCTTATTAATAGTGTTCGATGTTTGAAATTGCATAATTACCTATAATCAAAGTTTCTTTTGTTCATAGCTGCTATATTGTCTTCTATGTTATGAGTCATGGTGTATGAAAGTTTCACAGTGTGTCTATTGAATGCTTTGTAATTTTTGTGAAGAAGATGCCTGACATGTAACATTTTTTGCATATGGTGGATTAAACCATGTGATATGAGACTTACATAATCTATTTTCATTATTGTTTTTATTGCTCCTGAGACTCTAGACAATATACCTGAATGGTTTTGTTCCAATGATTGTGAAAGTATGCCTGCAATCATCAAGAGTGAGAAGCCCAAATGCTGCACTTGTGGAAGAGTAGGCCACCTCAGGCTTTCCTCCTTACAGTGTAAAAAAATGAAAGTAGAGTAGAGTTCCCCACTGCTCCTAATATCCCCATCACATTTACAACAGAAAGTAAAGCAGCAACAGTAAACAGTGAGCAATCAAAAACCACCAGCACAACAATGACGACAACCAATGATGATGAAACTTCCTCAACACAAATGAACAAGGAAAACCCCAGTCATACATGGACATAAAACTAAATTGCTCATACTCCACTAATGAAGAGCCTGGCAATGGAAAGCATTAAAGCTACAGAAAAATTAGAAAGAATAGAAAAAACTATAAAACCAAAGAGGGGTGAGATAAGTGAAATCCTCAGCCTTACCACCAGGGTCACATATTTTGGAAGGCCAAAACTCTGCAGAAAAACCAAAAAAGTGGGACGAATCTACCAGTTCAGCCAACTAACCAACAACAAGAGCAACAACTACCACAACAGCAACAAAAGCAGCAGAAGGAGCAGCTAAATGACCAACAGGAGGAAGAATGGGTTAATATGAAAGAGCAGGAGTGACAGCAAGAAAAGAAACAACTGCTAAAACCACTCTAACTGCAAAATACACAAAAACATAAAACATCACAGCAACAGCAGCAGCAACATCAACAACAAAATCCACTGAAACAGCAACAAGCAACTCTCCACAATTTCACAGTTGTTCAGAAGGACTACACTGAGTTAACGAGTTTCATAAACAAACACAATGGCATTACAACAGATTGGGTGTAATTAAGTGAATTCTTCCTGAAAACAAAGGCAGACAGACTCCCTATACAAACAACACTGGGCATTTACACAGAACACTTGGAAAGATTCCACAAGAGGTAGGTGACTTTAGAAAAAGACCCAAATCCAAGATGCTTCAGGGATGCTTTTGTTACTCTCAAGAGGAGCAGCCCTAAAACCTTGGTTTGCTAAAGAGGACTTTAGCACAAAATGAGGGTAAATGAACCACTCCAATTTTCTTTCATTTCTTCTCTTCCTCTTTGAATGGTCATACTCAGAATAGGTTGTATAAATGTACGTGGCTTGAGGTCAAAGTGGAAGCAGGGGCACCTGCTCAATAACTCCAGGGCACTCTGTAGTTGCTTCCAACTGTTTGATAGGTTTTGTCTAGCTTTCCCAAATGTACCAAAATAGACATGGACAAATTACAGCAGGTCATCCAGATCATATTTAGATAGAGTTTTCATTAGAATATAAGATGGAATTAGTATAAGTTGTCCACAGTTTCAGGTAGAGAGATATACAGATCTTGTGTTAAGGCAAGTACTATTACGTAACTTCTGCAAGATATTCATTCTTTCATCAATACACAGCTTACAGGACATTTCGACATTTCTTTATGGCCTGGATTTGACCAGAACTTTCCATTGAATGGAGTAATTCGCGTCTGCATCTTTGATGGCAAAATGTCCTGCAAGCTGTGTGGTGATGAAAGAGTGAATATCTTGCAGAGGTTACATAACACATGAGCCAATTTTTTTAATCACTTTGAAGTACCTGTTACATTCCTACAAAGACCTGGGATAAACATAAATCTTACCAGGAATGAACTAACTCAAACGAAAATGTTTTCATTGCATCAGTCTAATTTGAGTAGTTTCCCTTATCACCAAAATATCACCGTCCATCGAACAGAATCCAGTCAGCTCATATACGAGGCTGCCTCAAAACGTTCGTGGAAAAAGGACAGTTGGAAAAAACGGTTTAAGTTATGATGTAAATTTTTCAACAAATGCTCCATCTATGTCAATACACTTCTGCAAGCGTTGATACTAGCCTTTAAGTTCATCTGTGTAAAACTGGGGGCCATGCAATTTAAACAATGTCAAAGCAGCTTTCTTTTACATCTTCAACTGATAGAAAATGGATACCTTTCTATGATATTTTCAGGTTTGGAAACAAAAAGAAGTCGGATGGGGTTAAATTGGGACTGTAAGGTGGGTGTCAAATGATTTCCCATTGAAATTCACATAACACAGCTCATGTCTGTGAAGCGTCATGAGCGGATGCATTGGCATGGCGAAAGAGGACGCACTGATGCACCTTACCCAGATGTTTTACCGTGACTTTTTTGGCCAGTTTTCTCAAAACACCTTTATGATATGCAGCTGTAATTCTTCTTTTGTTCTTGAGGAAGTCAATCAGCAAAATCCTCTCTGCATCCCAGAAGACAGTGGCCATGACCTTCCCTCTTGAATGCTCCGATTTTGCTTTGACTGGTCCACTTCCACCCCTGGGCAGCCATTGCTTCCATTGAGTTTTGTCGTTGGGATCATACTGGTAGAGCCACGTTTCATCCCCAAGTAACAGTTCTCTGCAAAAAAGCTTCAGGGTCTTCATCCCACTTGTTCAAAATTTCCATCAAAAGATCTGCCTTTGTTTGTTGCTCATCTGGGCGCAACAGCTTTGGGATCCATCGAGCAGAAAGCTTGCTCAGCCTCAAACTCCCCATGAAAATTGCGTGTGCAGAACTACAGAGATGTTGAGTGTGTTGGCTACTGATTCAGTGGTTATTCACATATCATTTTCAATTAAGTCACGAACATCATCAATGTTTTCCACACAGACTGACATGGATGGCCTGCCACTGTGGGGATCATCTTCAACTTCATCTCTTCCCCTTCTAAAATGACTTATCCATTTGTAGGTTGTTTATTTCTTTGGGGCATTGTCCCTATAAACTTGCCCCAGAGTGTCAAGGATTTGGCTATTCTTCCACCCTAGCGTCACCATGAATTTGATGTTTGTCTTGGACTTAATTCTGATGGAAGCCATATTGCTCGAGTGGGTGCTGACTTCCGACTGGTGTGGCGTGTTGCAACATGCATTTAGGGGTTCATGTTAGAACATGTAATGACACGTTAGTACGAGAACATATAGGCATATAATTTTAGCTATGTACTTTTTCCATAAACTTTTTGAAGCTCCTTCGTACACTTCTGTTCTTACTGCAGCCATACATGGGTCGAAAATCTGCTCAGTGAAATGCACGTCATCAAGTATGGCTTGCTAATTTGTTGGGGAACTAACTCTATACCGAACTTGTCCTCTGGACTGAGTGCTCTGCTTACTATGGATATAACCTCCTGTTTTTTTTTACATCAATATATATATATAAACATTTGTATGATCCAGTCTATTCATCTTCATATAAAATATCTCCCAAAATAGATTGTTTTGCTGGGATACAAAAAGATTTAAAGACATTCACTATAAAGCAGCCAGTCATGTGGCTGGGTTTTGGTTTTTATTTCAAATAAATGTAGTCCATATCACATGATTAATCTATTCATTTGTTTAATTAGTTGCATGACTTCTCAATAAAAGAGTTAAAACATCAATCACTGAATGCTTTTATTTATTTCTTCATCCCCACCATGGTGTCTACACATTTTTGAGGAGTTTTAAGTTTTTTTTATTATTGGTTTATCTCTTTAATAAATATATTTTTAACTCTTTCATCATCATATTTCTAATGAAAGTTACTGCTTATAATTTTCAAATCATTTGGAGGGATTTAATTATATAACTTTCTTGTTATTAAGCTGGTGTTTGGAACATAGCTTAACGAAGGTTCCTACATAAAATTATGATGGAAGATTTTTAAATAATATAACACTTTAGCATTTTAAAATAAAATACTTTTGTAGTATAGAATCAGGGCAGTTTCATGCAGTTTGCTATCAAAAGGGTTAAGTATATTTTAATGTTGATCCAGTGAGGAAAGTTGTGTTGAGTGTTCTGAATTAAGTAATGTGAACTGTTGTAGTTGCCTTTTTACAACATATTCTCTCCACAGCTTGTCTCATTAACTGAGGTGCAGTCCTGAGGCAAGCACATTCTATAGAAGGCTACTGAAAAATGAATGAAGATGGCCTGGCAGTGATTCTGGGTGTCAACAAGGGAAAGTTTGAGTAGCCTCTTCTGGAGGACTTTGAGGTCTGGCAGTGCTACAGGGAGGCTTTGTCTGTTTAGAATGAACTTTACAGTCACACCCAGGCTGGAAAGAAATGAGTTAAGCATGTTTCAATGGTGTGCTTTAAGGCAAATCACTGCTATTTTTAACAGGTAATGTGACTACATAAAAGCTCTCTTTTATTGTTTGATCGAACAGACCTATGATCTAAGATATTCCATACATGACCATTATGTCCTTTTGCTGACACACCTTATCTAATGTGTTCTTTCTTTTAAAGACAATAATATGTAGTTTGGAAGAAATTTGGCTGCTATTTTTAGCAGGGTGAGCGACCATATAACAGCTTCCTCACTTTGTTAGATTATAACAATAGTTGTAATGATGATTGTGATGATATTGATAATAAGGGTGCTGACGATGATAATAGTTGTGGTGGTGGTGGTGGTAATGATGGCAATGATGATGGTGCTGATGATGGTGATGGCAATGATGATGTCTATGACAGTGATGATGATGATGGCGGTGATGAAGGTGGTGATGATAATGATGATGATGGTAGTAGTGGTTGTGATGAGGATGGGGATAATGACAGTGATGATAGTGATAATGATGATGTTGCTGGCAATGATAATAAAGACAAAAGAAGCAGGCAAGCGTGATTTTCTATTTTGCAGTGTAGTAGATACAATGGAGATGTGTGGGATGTGAGACAATAGCTGGGTAGGGGGAGGGTATTGTTGTTTTGTTATTGGAAAGGCTGATTGAGGAGGGGGAGGAAACTGGAGAGGAAGAGAATAATGTGAAGAGAACAAAGAAAAAGAATGGTAGGAATTGAATATATGCGTGTATGAATGTGTGCATGTATATGTGTGCATAAGAATATGTATTGCATTACAAGTACAATACCACCATAATGCATGAAATTGCATGCCAGCTAGGTGGCTGATGAAGTAAAGATGCAATTGTCTGTTCATCTTATGTAACTGTGTATTTTCTATTGATGCTAAATTAATATATATATATACAATGCTACATGCTGCCATATTTTGATAAACTGTTGTTTTTATTTGTGTCACCTCCTCTCACTTATATCTTTTTGTTCTTTTCCTATTCCCTTTCACTCTCTTTTTCTCTGTTTCCCTGTCATTCATTCTTTTTTTGTTTCTTTCACTTTCATTCTCTCATCTTCCTTCCTTTACTCTTCTGCTCATACCTTTCCCTTTCATCTCTCAAATTTGGTAGGTGTCAGAACCTCTTTTCTCTGCCACCAGACTACACTTTTTTGATGAAAGTCTAAATTTTTCAATTTTTCTAGCATTAAAATGTTTAACATTTTACATGCTGTCTTTTTCTTTCTAGTCATAATTTTTTTTATATATATCAGAATGTAGGCTTCACATGTAGCAGCTGCGCTGGGACAGCAAGCAGCAAAAAGCCACAGGAAACAAGCATTACCAAACTCTGGGAGGGCTCTGTAGAAACAGTAGACAGCTTCTGCTACCTAAGTGACCGAATTAGCAGCGGAGGTGGGTGTTCGGAAAGTACAATAACGAGGGTAAGAACAGGATGGAAGAAGTTCAGGGAGTTACTGCCATTGCTAGCTGCAAAAATCTTTTCCCTCAAAATGAAAGGCAGACTGTATGATGTGTGTATACGAACAGCAATGTTACATGGTAGTGAGACCTGGGCGCTGTCTGTAGAAGACTTGCGTAGATTAGAAAGAAACGAAGCCTGCATGCTCCGATGGATGTGTAATAGTAATATACGCAAACGGCAAAGCATAAACGAATTGAGAGAGAGACTGAGCACAACCCTGAGCACCTTTTTGATCTCCATGTGTCTAACACACGTGGACATGCCTACAAAATCAGAAAACAGCACAGCTCCCATGACTTTCGTAGACATTTTTTCATGCTCAGAGTTGCTGAAGCATGGAACAAACTGCCTGCGTCAGTTGTTAGCTGCCGAGACACTGCATCCTTTAAGACACTCATGCTTCCTGAAATACGCCAAAACTACACCTGATGTACCCCTTCCATACACATGCACACATGTGTGTATCATGACTCATGCACTGTTCATTTTCCTGACGTTTGTACATTACCCTATGTACTATACATACACTTTTTGATGAGTTGTAGTGCACCTGAGCACTGTACACAATATTTCATTATTATTATTATTATAAGAGGAATCAAATGTACAGGAGAGGAGGTTGCGTTGGTTTGGACATGTGATGCGTATGAAGGATGACAGCTGCATAAAAAGGTGTAGAGCATTAGAAGTCGATGGAAGCCGCAGAGTGGGGAGACCCAAGAAGACCTGGGATGAGGTGATAAAAGCCGACCTTACCCAATTGCACCTCTCAAAGGCGATGATACACAACCGTGACCTCTGGCGTCACACAGTAATACAGAAGACCGGACACCCCACAAGCCGAAGCTAAAGCATATAGACAATATGCCCCCACCTCCTCCCACTGCAAAGTGGTCGTGGAGGTGCCATGGCAAAAAAGCACCCAGCCCACACTGTAAAGTGGACGTGTAGGCACCACGGAAAAAAGCACCCAGCACTCACTGTAAATGAGGTTGGTGTTAGGAAGGGCATCCAGCTGTAGAAATCAAGCCAGAATCAGTTCCTGTATGAGCAAGACATGGTCAGCCGACCGGGCACTGCTCACAACAGGACAACTCATCTAACCCATGCTAGCGTGGAAGAATGGACGTAAAATGGTGATGATGATGATGATGATGATGATCTCTGTTTTTGTTGAAAGATAACTGTAAATTTTCCTGTCCATTCTTTGTTTTGTTATTGTTTCATATGCATCTTACTAAAGGAGTGGTTCTCTAATTTGTTACACAAACTGGTATTACAAGTGCAAAATGACCAACGAATTAAAGATGCAGTTACCTGTTCATCTGATGTAACAGTGTGTATTTTCTGCTGATACTATATATATATATAAATATATATCATCATTACCATTTTACAACAGCTTTTCTTTGCTTGCATGGGTCAGACGGTTCTTTTATAGCACAGCATCCTTCCACTCATCCCATTCCTTTGTTATCCCTCTGTGAGTTTCTGCAATTTAAGATCAGCTCTCACAACCTCCAGGTCTTCTAGTACGGCTTCCTTCCACTGGGATTTCTTGGCACTTCTTCACCATGCGATCATCATCCATGCACATCATATATCCATACTAGAGCAGTCTTCTCTCTTTGACACTACATTTGATCGGTCTTATTTTCTACTAATCAGTTTTCACTCTCATGAGCTCTGCAAAAGTGCAATTTTCAGTTACATTTGTGCTAGGGTTGTGTATTTTAACACATCATTTTTTTGCTGCTTATGTTCTTTCTAATACAAGGGATTCAACTGGTTATGCAGTTACTATCATTAGAAGGGACACCCACCCTGGTTCAAATAAAAATAAATGGCATTCAGTACTGTATGTTAACTAAAGCACAATGAGTTTAAATTAAATCCCATTTATGAACAAGAAATAGAGTTATTTCTTCAGGATTACTTTATGATTCCATTGCTGACTAAGAAAAAAAAGGTGGGGCAGGAAGCGGGGTGGAATTTAAAAAAAAATCATATGAAGATTAATAATTTTCAGAAAGTCAGGCAAGCATGAAAGAAATAATTTTTCATATATTTTCAGTTTTTGTGCCTAATTAGCTACTATGTGCTGAATAGCTCCACAAAGAATTATATACATGCATATATATATAAGGCATGTGGCTTAAAGGTTAGCATGCTGGACTCACAATAATGGGGCTGTAAGTTTGATTCCCAGACAGGGTAGTGCATTGTGCCTTTGAGCAAGACACTTTATTTCACATTGCACCAGTTCACTTGGAAAAAAAAATGAGTTGCAATATCACTAGTGCCTAGCTATATTGGTTCTTGGACAACATGGGTGGTGGAGAGAGGGGAGATTGGTATGCATGGGCAGCAGCTGGTCTTCCACAAAAACATCTTACCCAGGCATGTGCCTCAGAGGGTAATTTTCTAGATGCCAAAAAACTTATTCATTTGTGCAGTTTCCTTAAATGCTACAGGTTATGTGTAACTCAGTACAACCTCTTCCATGGTCGGGTCATCTGCAACTAAACTGGCAACACCAAGTTTGCTGGTTGAGGAGTGTGATTTTCGGATACCACACATGATGAAAAACAAAACCTGTCAAAGGGCAGGGGAACTCATGAGAGTCAACAGCCATCCAATGGTGTGTACATATGTATATATTTTTATAGAATTTTTACTATATACATTTTAACTTTTAACTTTTTTTATTTACTTTTTCATGGAAAACTCTTGAAAAAATTGCATGCCCATAAAAACTTGTCATCATATCGCAGTTGACTGGTTAACCACTATGCAGTTGAAACACAAATAAAGACAAAGACACAAAAAAAATCCCATTAAATTTTGGATCTTGGAATGTTTGAATTCTTCAGGATAGTGCAAACTCACTAGAAAGGAAAACAGCTCTTGTGTTAAAGATTTTAAATATGTACAACATAAACATAGCAGCATTAAGTGAAAATCAATCTGATTATGGACAGCTTGAGGAGAAAGGAGGAGGTTATACATTCTTCTGGTCACGAAAAAAAGAAGATACAATACGCTCTTCAGGTGTTGGTTTTTCTAATACTTGTATATATAGGATGTAGCACCCACCCTCCCATATATCTCCTCTGAGGACAGATTGAAGCATACATCTAGTGCAGCCTTCAGCCCACACTACAAAGTGATTGTGATGACAACACTACAAAAAGCACCTAGCCCACACTGCAAAGTGATTGTGATGACAACACTACAAAAAGCACCTAGCCCACACTGCAAAGTGATTGTGATGACAACACTACAAAAAGCACCTAGCCCACACTGTAAAGTGATTGTGATGGCAACACTACAAAAAGCACCTAGCCCACACTGTAAAGTGATTGTGATGGCAACATGGCAAAAAGCACCTAGCCCACACTGCAAAGTGATTGTGATGACAACACTACAAAAAGCACCTAGCCCACACTGCAAAGTGATTGTGATGGCAACACTACAAAAAGCACCTAGCCCACACTGCAAAGTGATTGTGATGGCAACACTACAAAAAGCACCTAGCCCACACTGCAAAGTGATTGTGATGACAACACTACAAAAAGCACCTAGCCCACACTGCAAAGTGATTGTGATGACAACACTACAAAAAGCACCTAGCCCACACTGTAAAGTGATTGTGATGGCAACACTACAAAAAGCACCTAGCCCACACTGTAAAGTGATTGTGATGGCAACATGGCAAAAAGCACCTAGCCCACACTACAAAGTGATTGTGATGACAACACTACAAAAAGCACCTAGCCCACACTGCAAAGTGATTGTGATGGCAACACTACAAAAAGCACCTAGCCCACACTGCAAAGTGATTGTGATGACAACACTACAAAAAGCACCTAGCCCACACTGCAAAGTGATTGTGATGACAACACTACAAAAAGCACCTAGCCCACACTGCAAAGTGATTGTGATGGCAACACTACAAAAAGCACCTAGCCCACACTGTAAAGTGATTGTGATGACAACACTACAAAAAGCACCTAGCCCACACTGTAAAGTGATTGTGATGACAACACTACAAAAAGCACCTAGCCCACACTGCAAAGTGATTGTGATGGCAACACTACAAAAAGCACCTAGCCCACACTGCAAAGTGATTGTGATGGCAACACTACAAAAAGCACCTAGCCCACACTGCAAAGTGATTGTGATGACAACACTACAAAAAGCACCTAGCCCACACTGTAAAGTGATTGTGATGGCAACACTACAAAAAGCACCTAGCCCACACTGCAAAGTGATTGTGATGACAACACTACAAAAAGCACCTAGCCCACACTGCAAAGTGATTGTGATGGCAACACTACAAAAAGCACCTAGCCCACACTGCAAAGTGATTGTGATGACAACACTACAAAAAGCACCTAGCCCGCACTGTAAAGTGATTGTGATGGCAACACTACAAAAAGCACCTAGCCCACACTGCAAAGTGA
Organism: Eledone cirrhosa; assembly: GCA_964016885.1. Classification (NCBI taxonomy): domain Eukaryota; kingdom Metazoa; phylum Mollusca; class Cephalopoda; order Octopoda; family Eledonidae; genus Eledone; species Eledone cirrhosa. Next base: position 261,775,764 of record OZ024742.1, on the reverse strand, counting down.
TTGTGATGACAACACTACAAAAAGCACCTAGCCCACACTGCAAAGTGATTGTGATGACAACACTACAAAAAGCACCTAGCCCACACTGTAAAGTGATTGTGATGGCAACATGGCAAAAAGCACCCAGCTCACACTGTTAAGTGGTTGTGTAGGCATCTCAGCAAAAATCACCCAGCCCACACTGTAAAGCGATCATGTTGGTGACATGACAAAAAGTGCCCAGCCCACACTGTAAAGTAGTCGTTTAGGTGTCACAACAAGAAGCACCCAGTCGACACTGTAATGTGGACATGTAGGAGTAATGATAAAAAGTGTCTAGCCCACACTGTAAATGTAGTTGGCATATTTGGAATTTTTTCTTTCATCATCATCATCATCATCATCATCGTTTAACGTCTATCTTCCACGCTAGCATGGGTTTAGACGGGAATTATCCCACTTGAAGCAAGATTGGTCATCTCGCTTGTATAGGAATGTCTGGCAGGTTTTCTATGGCTGGATGCCCTTCCTAACACCAACCACGTTTACAGTGTGGACTGGGAGGTTTTTACCGTGTTACCTACATGGCCACATTACAGCGTGGACTATGTTTTTTTGTCGTGACACCTACATGACCTCATTTATTTAGGACTGGATGCTGTGGTACCAACATAACTTTACAGAGAAAGGGGTGGTGTTGATGGGAGTGGAGTTGAGGTAGTGGGATGGGGGTGTATATTTGATTAAGGGGTGCCTACTGACTGTAGGTTTCGCTTTGTACTTAGGCAAGGCGGGTCTTCTGTATTACTGCATAGCGCCAAAGATCTCGGTCCAGTGACATTGTCTTAGAGAGGTGTAAGTGTGTAAGGTTGGAATTTATCAAATCATTCCAGGTTTTTCTGGGTCTGCCTACTCCGTAACTTCCATCAATTTTGATCGCCCTGCACTTTTTTATACAGCTGTCGTCTTACATGCGCATCACGTGACCATACCAACGTAGTCTACTCTCGAGTAAACTGCACCTGATCCCTCTTATTCCTAATTTCTCACTTAGTTCATTTATGCTTTGCTGTTCACGTATCTTACTAGACCATGCATGCTTCGTTCCTCTCCAGTCTGCGCAGATCCTCTGCACACAATGCCCATGTCTCACTGCCATGTTACATTGCTGTTCGTATGCAGGCATCATACAGTCTGCCTTTCATTTTTAGAGAGAAACCTTTAGCGACCAATAGTGGTATAAGCTCTCTGAACTTTTTCCATCCCGTTCTGACTCTGGCTACTGTACTTTCAGAGCACCCTCCACCACTGCTGATTTTGTCACCCAGGTAACGGAAGGTGTCTACTATTTCATATATATATATAGAGAGAGAGAGAGAGAGAGAGAGAGAGAGAGAGAGAGAGAGAGAGAGAGAGAGAGAGAGAGAGAGAGATCAGAATGGAGGCAGTAAAAAACAGTTAGACCATTACTCACCAGAGTACTCGATACTTGGGGTAATAGAGTGGGTAATATGAAAAATTCAGGACCCCGATGGCTGAGCTCCGGCCATTTCAACAGCTAGATCCAAACAATTCCAATCTAGCTGTTGAAACGGCCGGAGCTCAGCCATCGGGGTCCCGAATTTTTCATGTATATAGATATATATAAATACATATATGCACACACACACACACACGTATATATATCATCGTCATCATCATTTTACGTCCGCTTTTCCCTGCTTGCAAGGGTGGAACGGGTCCTATTCAGCACAGCATTTCTCCACTTGTCACGGTCCTTCGTCATCTCCTCCATGAGCTTCAGCGATCTGAGGTCCGCTCTCTCCACTTCTGCCCATGTTTTTCGTGGTCTTCCTCTACTGCGCCTTCCTTCTACTGGGATTTTTTGGCACTTCTTTACCCAGCGGTCATCCTCCATGCTCATCACATGTCCATACCATAATTCAAATTAAAAAAATATATGGACTGGATATCTGCTCCAAATTCTTAATATTCAGCTGCTTGGTCTGCGACTGGTACATCGCCCAGTTTTCTAGCAGATGCCATGTCCTGTCCTATTTATATCTGCCATCACTGTTAAAAATTAATTCACACCTTGAGGTATGGATTGACTACTTTTCGAAACATGATAGATATAAAAGTATGTTATACGCTATTGGAACTTATAAGACAATTTCCTCTGACGATTAGTTTCTCGTCTTCCAGAGCTATACCAAAATCAATAGTTGGTAATCAATGATTGAGTGCTTAGATTGATTTTTCACTTCGGTCCTATGAACTATGAAATGGCAGCCATAAGGAAATATATATATAAGGCTTGGGTTGACCCAAGCCTATGGTAAATGACACTTGCCTAAAATCTCACAGGACCTAAGGATTGGAAAGTGAACTTCTTAACTGTTCATTCAACCATACTTTCACATGATTTCTGTTTACCAAATTATTCTCACAAGGCAAAAGACATTTGCTGAAGGTGCCAGGCCTGAATCCCTAAGCATTAATATATATGGAATATTGTTGTTATTTATCCCTAAGTCAGCCTCCAAAGAGGAACCACAAACCCATTGCTGTAGATATACCATACCTCTGCCTAGTGGAGCACTGTACTATTCACTCTGGCATGCAGTAGTACTTTCCATTTATACACAAGTCCCCTTAATCCTGATGGATAAAATGCAAAGTTGACCTTGGTGGCATTTGAATTCAAGGTGCAGAGAGCTGGAATTAATACTGCAAAGTATTCTTTCTGATGTTCTAACAACTTTGCCAACTTGTTGCTTTATGTGCAGTATTTTATCATATGGTGGTTGCAATATGGCAGTCGGAGCATGATGTTTCCATTCCATCAATCCTGTCTTTGTGCAACTACATAGAAGCTACTTTGCTGTGCAGTTATTTTTACAGTTAGATATTCTTCCATTTAACAGTAAATTAGAAAGTGAGACCTAGGCAAATTTAGGTGAGCAAAGTTTTGTGCTTAACTTCATGACATACTACAGCTAATGTAAAATTTGAAATCCTAAAGACATAGTGAGCTGATGAATACCTTAACTCTTCTGTTATTAATATTTCTAATGAAATAAACTGCCTGAGATTTTTCATATCATTTTGAAAATATTCAACAATCAGGAGTGATTTAGCAATATGATTAACTCTCTCATTATTAAGTGAGTATTTGGAATGGGTATTTGGCATCACCATTGTATTCATTGCCAATTGCAAGTGAGCACTGATAACATCAATTCAGCTATGGCTATCCTGTCAAGTATGAGAGGAACTGTGGGATCAGAACAACAGTTTGCATGCTCACTCGACAGAATGGCGCTGCCCGGCTGCCTCTGTGCAATAGTGGCTGAGTAGTAGCTGGACCCAAGTTGTTTTTCAAAAGAATCTCAACCGTAAGACACATTTGTGTAACTCCTGGTGTGCAGTGTCTGCACAGGCTGCATTGCTACACTCAAATGGTGCATTTGTGTGTCTCAACCCATTTTAGATAAATATAAACACTTCAAAATAAAAATAAACAGCTTAGGCAGTTTGATATCAAAAGGGTTAACCTCACAGCCATTGTTACTCACAGAAAATATAAGCGGTAGATAAATGGTGAAATCAACTTTGAAGTATTAGTTTTATTAATTTTATTTCCAACAAAACTTTTGTACAGTAGCTGAAGTCAACCAAACATAGAATTGTGTAAAGAGTCCAATTCAAAATCTCTTTGCTTCTGGCGAGCCTGCAATAGAAAAGAAAAGAAATTGTTCAGTGGAGAAGATGAAAGAGAGAAGGGTTAAAACAATTATTTAATCAACATCATCGTGATTGTAATCATCAGTGTTTGAGCATGACATTGGTCTTGTCACTGAGAATATGAAATGCAAATGGATGAAAAAATTCTGTGCACTGGTGTTGGAAGGTATCTATGGTACTGTGTTAGAGGTAGACCAAAGAAAATCTGGGAAGAAGTAGCAGTAGAAATCATGCTAAAAAAGTTGAGAAGACCCTCCAATCATGACACAATGACTTTAGTGCTTGTGACACAATGAACTGCACCCAGTTCACTTTGTAAAGAATGACATCCAGTATTAGAAACTATGCTAAAAAAGGGTGGAGAGGACTCTTCAGTTGTATCTAGGGCACAACAATATCTCTAGTGTTGGTAACATGATGAACACACCCAGTATACTCTGTAAAGTGGTTAGTGATTGGAAAAGCACCCAATCATAGAGAACTTGACAAACAGAGTCAAAAGGACTTTCCAGTTGTGCTGCACCTGATGCACTTTACTGTGTGCAGAAATGTATGTAAGTGAGACGTAGTTCAAGGCCCATCTGACAGATCAGTAGCTCCAATTAAGTACTGACCTTGTCTGTTATAACCTGTCCAATCCTTGCTAGCAAGGAAGACAGATGTTAAATAATGATCATGATGAAACAATTAGGATCAGTTATAGTTTTTTTATACCCATTTGTAATTTTAAACTGAAAAATATCTAAGAAAAAAAAATTAAAATAATACCCACCACAGGCATTGTGGTGTAGTTGAAGGGTTTGCTCTGTAACAATATGATTTTAGGTTCAATCCCACTTTGTGGTACCTTGTTTTCTAGTTTCAGGTCGGTCAATGCCTTGTGAGTGAAATTTGGAAGATGGAAATGTGTGGAAGCCCATCATATATATACATACATGCATGTATGTATGTGAGTGTGTGTGACTATTATGTTTAATGGTTTGTTTATGTCAAGTAACTTAAGAATTCAACAAAAAAAGATCAAAAAAAGAAATACTGGGGTTAATATAATCGACTAAATCGCTTGAAGGCAGTGCTCCAGCATGGCTGCAATCTAATGACTGAAACCAGTAAAAGTATAAATGAACATGTTCAGGAATATGGTTAACTGCTGCTCACCTTGTGGGCCCGATATTCTTCATATTCTGGATTGTCTGTTGGGAATTCTGTCCGACACATTGGACATGTATTGACCTAAAGTAAAAGGAAGCAATTTAAAACTGTATCAGAAAAGATAGAACATGTGTATATAGAATATTAGGATGTGTGTTAATGTAGGAGAACAATGATAACCATTGGGTGAAAAAGTGCCAAAAAATTCCAGTGGAAGACCAAGGATGACCTAGGCAAAGGTGGTAAGAGCTGATCTCAAATCACTGACGGATATAAATGATGATGATCATGATTAAGACGTGTTAATGTATGTAGAATATGATGACTTTGTGGTAACATATAGAAGCAGACATGGCTGTGTGGTTAAGGAGTTTGCTCTGCAACCACATGGTTTCAGGATCACTCCTACTGTGTGGCACCTTGGGTAAATGTCTTCTATTATAGTCTCAAGTTGACCAATGTCTTGTGAGTGAAATTTGGTAGATGAAAACTGCAGAAGCCTATCAGATATAAATATGTGTGTAGCTATATCCTGTATGTTATTAAGACAAAAACAGATTGATAAAATTTGCAAAACATGGGGGTTGATATTATTGAGTAAGTTCTTTCAAAGTGGTGTCCCAACAATGACCACAGTCCATTGGCTGAAACTAGTGAAAGTAAGAAAGACTAAATAAATAAAAAAGACTTGTCATTGTCACTGACCTTTTCTAACCACGGTAGGATACAATTACTGTGAAACTGGTGATTGCAAGGCAAAGTCTTTATTTCATTATTTTCCTCAAACTCACCAAGGCATATGGTACATTTGAGAGAGTCCTCTGAAATGGTAACAATACAAATGTTTATTATAAGTGATGAGTTAGAGATTGATTGTCAAATCAATATATTTTGGAAACAAACTGCCGAAAATTGTTTATTTTATAGTTTTTATATTTATCTGAAAAAACTTCCATCATAATGTAACATAGGAACCTTTGTTAAATTATGTTCCAAACATTAACTTATTAACAAGAAAGTTATATTACTAAATACCGCCAAATTCTTGATTATTTTCAGAATTATTTCAAAATCATAGAAATATTGTAAGGAAAGGGTTAAACAGTCATAGATGATCAAATCCATAAGATAACAGTGGTCAATGGTACTGGAAGGCTCAATATGTGCCATCCATTCACAGGCCCTGTGCTGTTGTGGCTATGATAAATTCACTTAACTTATGCTTCCACTGCCTAAGGAAGATTGCATCTGATTTTTACAGGCCTTCCCAGACTGATGAAATTGATATGTATAATGTTGAATCTGAATATCTGCAGGAAAAATGTATAAGAAACCAAGGGTCTGGACTGAATGCTTGTAAAGGAGCAAGCTCAGTTAACCCTTTAGCATTTACATTACTCTATATTTACTATAATATTTTCATGGAAAACACTTTATTTCACATAATTATCTCACATAATATTGAATATATGAGATTTTGATATTATCTATTTTGAGAACAATACCTTAACATAAGTATGAGTAGCCAGATACAGCTGGTTTGAAAAGAAAGAGGTGAGTGAATTCTGGCTGGATATGGCCAGTTTAAATGCTAAAGGGCTAAAAGTACATGATGTATTTCCATGATACCTATTTACAACAAGCTTGATTGAGAGTCAAAGGTGCTTTAATGGTTCTATGAAATAAAACTACCCATTTTAAAGGGTTCCAACTTAAATCAAAATCTTTCAACATAATTTTAAGTTACTATCTTAATTTTAGTAAATCTCTCAAAAATCTCTATTAACCCTTTTGATACCAAACTGCCTGAAATTGCCATTGGTTCTATGATACAAAGCTGCTTATTTTAAAGTGTAAATATTTATCTAGAAGCCTTTCATTATAATTTTATGTAAAAACCTTTGATAAGTTATGTCAAACACCAACTTTATAATGAGAAAGTGAGTTGTGTTACTAAATCTCTCCAAATTCTTGATTATTTTCAAAATGATTTGAAAATCATAGACAGTGTCTTTTATTAGAAATATAGAAATGAAAAGGTTAATTGAAACACACTGTACATAATTAGAAATACATTAATGAAAAGGTTAAGATTATGTAAATTTCAGCTGAAATTTTTTACCTGCTTCTGATGCTGTTACTTTCCTGGTTTGTAGAGTTTCAATAACTTTCTTAGATGTAGGAGGTGTACTCATTTCATTGCCAAAGATTCTAGGATTGAGTGTGAAAATAAAATAAAAATATCAATATTATTTAAATGGAAAAAATGTTGCTAATTTTATCAATAAAACATACCCAATACACTCTGTAAAGTAGTTGTATTGGTTCCATGATAAAATTTACTCAGTATACTCTCTAAGATGGTTGGTGTTAGAAAGAGTATTCAACTGTAGGAAACTTGCCAAACATATGGTTGGTGCCATGATAAAATGCATCTAATGCACACTGTAAAGTGGCTGATATTAGGAAGGGCATCCAGCCATAGAAATTTGCCAAATATAGGGTTGAGAGTCTTCAGTTGTGTCAAGGATGCAACAATCTCCCAACCCAGTTTGGTAGGTTTCTATGGCTGGATGCCCATCCTAAAACCAACCATTTAAATATATCTTTAATATATATATATATATATATATATATAGGCTTTTTTCCCCCTAAATATATCTACCACCAATGGCCTAAATGCACCACTCCTCTTCTTCTAATCTGCTCTTCTTACAGCATCAAGTACCCTCCCTCATCCACATACACACCGATACACATACAACATTGCTGCACCACACAGAAGCACTCACACACACACATAGACACATTAAACATATAACAAAAATACTTATTAATAAACGAAAACAGAAATGCACACAGGCACACACCAGCACATATACACATGCATTTCTCATTTAGCATTGTATTGCGTGGTTGCTATAACAATTTAACTGCTTTTTTGCTTATTTCAACTTCAACTATTCCCCCATGAAGTTGAGTTTCGTTTTTTTAAAATGAACGGATATATATTTAGATACCATTACAAAGCGTTTGCTAAGATTAATGTGTATGTAATATAATCACCCCCTCCCTCTCCACAAAAAAATTCTAGATTAAAACATATATACTTTGAAATATATATATATACATATATATGAGAGAGAGGGAAACTAAGTTTGTTTATATATTGATAAAATATTAAGCATCTTCATTCAGTGAGATGGATGAAACCAATAACATCTGCCCCAGTTAATAATGAACAGATACATATTACAGGTTAGAGACAAAGTTCTCTAACCTGTCCAGTCCCAAACTGACAACCTACATGCTAACATGGAAAGTGAACATAAAATATTGTGTGTGTAATTTTAAATATGTGAAAAGCAGAGCTGTGTTTTTTTTAAGACTAGCATCATATGACTTGATTGTAAATCATCAATACTGACCTTTGAACCTCTGACCACCATTCTAATGACATGCCGTACTGTAGCAACAATCTGGATGTGGAGAGAAAGAAAGATTAATTATGTTATCCATGTGAGAGCCACCATCCCCACCAACCTGCTCTCAGTATCATCATCATTATTAATGGCAGTAAAAGTAGGAAAGATTAATCAGTCTCTAAATTAGGACAAATTTCATTAATTTTTTATTCTTTAGTTATGATTTAGCTTACTCCTTTCCTCACCATATTTCGAATGAAAGACATTGCCTATGATTTACAAATCATTTTGAAAATAATGCAGAATAATCTTTCATTGCCATTTATCAAATAATTTTGAGAATATTCAAGAATTTGAAGGGATTTAATAATATAATTAACTTTCTCATTATTAAGTTGATGTTTGGAACATAAAGTTTCTTACTCAAAATTTTGATGGAAGGTTTTTAGATGAAAAGCTCCCAGTACATGCTGTAATGTAGTTGATGTTAGGAAGAGCATCAAGCAGTAGGAAACCCGGCCCAAAACAGATCTGTATGAGCAAGATGTGGTCACCTGATCTGGCTAGACTCATAACAAGACAATGCATCTAACCCATGCAAGCATGGAAGACGGATGTTAAATGATGATGATGATAACACCAAAACACTTGAAACCACTCCTGGTTCTACAATACAAAGCTGTTTGTTTTAAAATGTTTATATTTATCTAAAAACCTTCTATCAACATTTTTAGTATTTATATACACATTGGCACAGTCTCAGTTACCCACCCTGTATCTATACAGATATAACTTTATCATACACTTTGGCTTCTTAGTGAACTTCTTAATATATATCTTAAATATATATCAGTAATGTGTCAGCTTTAGATTTCAGTCATGAGAAGAAGGTAGGTGTAAAAGCCAAACTTGCTATCTTCAATTACCTAGGGACATAAATGTTGGGTAATGTCTAAAAGAATATGATTGTGAATACAAGCAGCCAAAATGGGGTTTCTCCAGAGGGCCTTTGGAGTAACAGAAATCAGGTAAAGCCGATCACAGCTTCAATATTAAGGACATGTGGTTAGAATGTCTCAGGAAAGAATTGCTGGATGGATTTTATGAGCAAAACCAACCAGAAGGAGACTCAGGAGTCAACCCTGTACAAGATGGTTGGATAACATTCATGAGCTTGGCAGGTCTTGCTTGAGGATACAAGCCAATTAGAGAAGGTTGCATCTGACAGGACCTGCTGGAAGGAGTGTTTGAGGACTCTGCTCCCACTGCCCTTTCAGGAATAAGTGGGCTAAGAAGAAGTAGAAGGTAATGATGATACTTGTGTTATAGGGCATTTCCCATATGGCAGCAGATGTTGTGATTAAGAAAATCATGGTGTAAAACAGAAACAGTACTCGATGTCCATTTGTATCCTATCAATTTTGATATGGAATTGTATGATGGAGTTGAATACATTAATACGACATCACGAAAGCTAGATTTTATATCTTTCATAATGACCATGATACATAATTCTGTTGTGAGATGACTACATTATGATACCATGACGCAATCTATGATACACCTATATCAAACGGCACATTGCAGTTGATATGTAATCTATATGCAGAGTAGTGATATGGAGATAGACCCAAAAATTCTGGTGTTGTTAATTCAATGGCCTGCCTCCCTAATGAGATCAAGTTGGTGTTAGCAGGCGAAATCAAGGGGAAGGTATTAGGTGTCTACCAAAGTTTCCGAGGTTTATTACATCAGGGTATTCCAAGCACACGAAGATGGAAGGAAAAGCACCTACATGTACATACATCAGTGAATTTTATACTAAATTTGAAATATGGTGGGAATCTAGCTGAAAAGTTGTAGGTCCCTGTGATGCCATGCACCATATCTTGTGCTATCTGATGAAGGTGTGAAATGGATTGTGTCATTGTATCAAAATGTAGCCATCTCGTGTCAGAAATATGTATCATGAGTAGTGTAAAAGATACAAAACCTAGCCTTCATGTTGGCTTATTGATAAATATATACATATATCATCATCGTTTTTCTGTGCTTGCATGGGTTGGATGAGTTATTTTTAGCATCTCTCCATTCGCTGCATTCTTTTGTCATCTCCTCTGTGAGATTCTGCAATTTGAGATCAGTTGTCATCACTTCTGCCAAAGTCTTCCTTGGTCTATTTCCACTGCAGCTTCTTTCCACTGGGATTTTCTGACACTTCAACCAGCCATCATCATCCATATGCATCACATGCCCATACCTACACAGTCTTCACTCTTGCACACTACTTCGGATTCCACTTAAACCCAGTTTCTCACTCAGTTCATCCAAACTCTGCCTTTCACTCACACTTAAATTGCATATACATTTCTGCTGTAAGGTTTAGAGTTTAGCTTTTTAAGGTCAGCCTTCACAACCTAATCCCATGTCTTCCAGGGTCTACCTCTTTCACGGGTTCCAGCAACTGGGGTTTCTCTGCACTTCTTTATGCACTTGCCATCTTCTATGCACATCACATGGCCATACCAACGCAGTCTTCTGTCTTGCACACTACAACCAATTCCTCTTATGCCTAGTTTTTCCCTCGGTTTGCTTACACTATGTTGCTCACGCACACTAACATTGGACCATACTTAATTCAGTTCTTTCTAGCGTCTACAGGTCTTCCGTAGTCAAGGCCCATGTTTCACTGCCAAGTAGCATTGTAGTTTGCACACAGTCTACCCTTCACTCTGAGAGAAAAGCATTTTGTTGTTAGCAGGGGTAATAGATCTCTGAACCTCTTCCAGTCTGTTCTTATCATAGCTATCACACTTTCAGTGCATCCTCCCACACTACTAATTTGATCGCCTAAGAAGCAAAAGCTGTCAACAACTTCTAGAGAACTTCCCTGACAACTGTGGGAATCTATTTCACCTTTGTGCTTACTTCCCCTGTGAATCTGCTGCATATAAAGGCTATCTTTTCTGTTAGCCTACCTGCAATCCCACTACATCTCTTGTGCATCCATAGTTTAATTGTGTACACCTTATGGAATTTCTGCCCATCCCTTTCTGACATATTCAACAAGGCCACTTTCCTGTCTTCTTTCCTACTTATAAGACTTTCATCTTCATTAAATTTACTTTTAGTAAATTTAGTGAAGTTCTTCTTCCATGCTTGAAATTTTGCCTCTAGCTAACTCTCCTTCGGACTCAGTATGAAGACTAGGTCATCAGCATAAAGGAGCTTGTCTGGAGTGCCAGTTTTAAACTTCTCAGTGATGGCCTGAAGTACATTGATAAATAGGGGTGGACTGAGGACTGATCCCAGGTGGACCCCCACCTGCACTTCAAATTCATCACTGTACTCATTGCCGACTCTCACTCTGCTAGTTGCTCCTCTATGCATGGCATGCATGGCCCTCACAAGTAATTCATCTACACCTAGCTTTGTAAGTGCTCACTAGATTATAAGTTATGGAACCCTGTCAAAGGCTTTCTTTAGATCTACAAATGCTAGATACAGTGGCTTACTCTTAGCTAAACACCTCTCATGTAGTTGTCATGCCAGAAAGAAGGTATTAGTAGTACACCTACCTGGCATAAATCCAAACTGCATCTCATCTAACTTGATTCTTTCCCTAATTAGCTGTGCTATACCCCTTTCAGCAACTTTCATGACCTGGTCCATCAGCTTCATGCCTCTGTAGTTACTTTTCTCTAGAGAATCTCCTTTGCCCTTGTAGCAATTTGCTATAATACGAAGGGCATCCAACCATATAAATCTAGCCAGAAACAGTTCTGTATGAGCAAGACATGATCAACTGACCCAACTAGCATCTAGCGTGGAAAATAGATGCTAAACTGTGATGATGATGACTGCTGCATCTGTCGTTGGGTATGACACTATCCTGAACTACTTGATTAACTATGCGTCTAACTCATATCCTACCATGTCAGATGCTTTTAGCATCTCAGTGACTATACCAGATGGTCTAGCTGATTTCTCTACCTTCATGTCCTTAACTGCTTTATCTATCATACTGTTGTCAACTTTCATGGCTGGTCCCTCAGTAGCGTCTGCATGGAGTAGGCCCTCATTGTTCCATTCGTTTTCCTCATTCAGCAGCCTCTCATAATATGTCTTCCATGCCACCTTCTTTTCAGTGTCAGACAGAGCAAGTGCTCCATTATCATCTCAGATATACTTTTCTCCAACCATATCACAACTTTTTCTTGTATACTGTTTCGCAGTCCAGAACATTTCTCACCTCTGATCTTCATGATGCAGAACATGTACAAACTTCTTTTCTACCTCCTGCTTCCCTAGATGTACTTGGCACCTGACCTCCCTTCTTGCTATCTGGTATTGCTTTCTGTCTCTTCCCTTCTTCCAGACTTGTCTTTTTGTTTTAATGGCTCTTTCTACCTTGTCATTCTACCATGTCACCTGCTTGTGGCTTCCAGTAGATTGTCCCATAGAAATTCCCAATTTTTATCAATGTCATATGTGCCTAACTCCTCTTCCTTACTGTCATGGGCATCAAGAAAGATTTCTCTAAATTTGTTACCTACAGAGGGTTCTCTCGGCTTCCAAGTCCTTCTTCAGACTGGCTTTCATCTTTTGGTCTACCTAGTCCTTACTCTAAGGTCACTGACAACTAATATATGTTGGGAAGTACATTCCTCCCCAGGGAAGGACTTGGTATTTAAGACAATTTGCCTGTCTTGATTCTTGGTGAGGATGAAGTCTATCTGGCTTATATGCTCCCTTGATTGGTAGGTAATCAAGTGGTTGGCTGGTTTCTTGAAGTTTGTGTTACAGATCATTAAGTTGAGAGCATTACAGAATGTGCCAAACCCGTAGTTTCCATGTATGCCAGGGAATCCATCATGATGTTCCCCAACATGTCTATTGAAGTCACCAGCTTCAATCATAAGATTGCTGTCATCTGTCGTTGAGGCAGTCTGTAGGACGGCCTTGTAGAAATGGTATTTTTGTTTATTGGCAAATCCCGCTTGTGGGGTGTATGCAGATAATATCATGCCTGTGGTATTGCCCTTACCTCCCATTATTCTGACATTTAATGTAGTGAATCTGAGGTTCCACACTGGATGGGGTGGGGGATGCATGACTGTCTTCCTCTTTTCCTGGTTGGAGATACTCAAGGGATTTACATGCATGTCAGGTTCTTTCATATTATATTATTTGTCACAGATGTTTCTAGTCATCCTGCTTATCAGCATCAGCAGTAACTAACAATCCTTCACTAAGTCCATTTTACCCTACTAATGTTTTTGGTGCTATATGCAAACTATAGTGGCGAAATGTGTGAGGGGTGGGGCTTTTATTTAAGAGGATGGGGAGGGGGGTCCATAGCCCTCACTCAGAAAGCTGACATAGTGAGGTGTGTCAGTGGGAGTAGGGAAATGGCATCCAGGATGCGCTATTATGGTAAGAAACCGCCTAGGCAATGTTTAGGTGAGCTTTAGATACAATACTAATAATTTTTAGTTTTACATTTAGAGGTCGGCAACCTACTTTTTATCTGACAGTATATATATTTATAATATATATTATACATGTATATATGTATAATATATATTATACATACATACTACCTCTGTTGCAACTTCTTATGCCTGCTTGTACTGCAAGTACAGGAAGAAGGAATTATTTCCTCTTTTGCGTCGATGGAATCTTTGACCTTTTGATTGAACCAAGAGGTCCTCCTGCCACATGGCACCACACCACGCCACTTTCACCCAGAGCATTTAACAGCTGAAGCAGGAAATGCCAAGCTGAACAGTCATCACTCCGTTTCAACATACTCATTTTGCTCAGGGATTTCTCTGAATTTAGGTGCAATAATATTCGCATACCTGGTTCTGACTTCCTTATCTCCCAACGCTTCCCACTTATTCCTGTAGGTTGACTTTGACCTGCCAGTTTTGTGGGCTTCTTTGACTTTATGTAATCTCAAGCTGCAGATAACAAGATGGTGATCAGTTGACAGCCTTTCCCCTCTCCTAATATGAACATTCAGCATAGAATCAAAGAGATCAGGGACAATAAACAAAATCAATTATTGGTCTCTGTCTCTTATCCCCCCACCTTATATGTTCTGAAAGAAGGTGTTCATAATAGAGAGTCCATTGCTAAAACAGAAGTCAAATAAAGCCTTTCCATTTGTATTTAAATTGGGATCACCATTCCTTCCAATCACTCCTTTCCATGTCAGGCAGTCAGTGCCAACATGTGCATTGATGACTCCCATTAGGATATATGACTCAATCTTAACTACATCAAATGCTACAGTGATTTCATCAAGGAAAGATCTGTATTCAGACTCTTTGTTCGATGCATAAATTTGCACCACCAACATACACCTATTTTTCAGCCTAAGCTTCAAGAGGCAAATTTCCACTCGTAATAGGATCCAGTCCATAAAACATTCTGACAGCCGGGGGGCTTGAGAGTATCCCCACTCACAAGTACTTAGCTTAGCGATCAGAGAGTCACTCTAAGTAGAGCCGTTACTTCTCTGAATTGAGAGATCACAGCTCCGATAATATGGGCAAGTAGTTAGAATGTCTCAGGAAAGAATCACTGGACAGATTTTGCAGGTAGGAGACCCAGGGGTAAACTCCAAGCAAGATGGTTAGATAACATCCATGAGCTCGGCTGGTCTCACTTTAGAATCCAGCTGGATCAATTGGAGACGGTTGCTTCTGATAAGACCTGCTGGAAGAAGTGTTTGAAGACCTTACCCCCATGCCCCTTCCAGGAATAAGTGGGCGTAGAAGATGAAGAATATACACACATACACATATTATTCATACCTATATATATTGTAGACACACACACATATATATATATTATACATACATACCACACACACACACACATTATATATATATATATAAATATATATATATATATATATATAAATATATGTGTGTGTGTGTGAAAGAATCGTTACCCCGACAGCTGACCTCTTGCCGTTTCAATTTATATATATATATACATATTTTAAAAAATGACTCTCTGCGAACATTAAATTATAGCCGACAATTGCTAATTTAAGAGAGTAGGAAATGTAATTGTTAGAAAGGAATTTTTAAAACACTGCAAGATATTCTTCTTAAGTCAACAGTTGTCTGAGGCATTGAGGAGTAAACGAACATATAAGTCACAGTAAAAAAATAAACAGACTATTTTCTACATTGTAGAACTATAGATATATGTTTGTTATCCAGTTCATATTGTAAAGTAAACAATTTAATGAAATTTATTAAGGAAGACCTACCTGGCTAATGAGAGTGTGTGATTTGGTGCTTGGCCATCTCCTAAAGGTTCGCAGTCGTGTTCATCGAAATACGAAGCCATATGTGCTTTAGTGTGTCCCTATATATGTTGAGAATATTAGAAATAACTCAATTAGAAACCAAAATATCTCGACTTATATCTACAAAAGTGAGTCTGCACTATCGATTTTCATAATTTGAACCCGCTTATGTCATTGTAAACGCCTTTAATTATTTCATTACATATTCATCTAAATGCAACAATGATTGATACAATATTATAGTTCTATATAATAAATAAAGAGAGAGAGAGAGAGAGATGTATACTAAGAGGAAACATAAAAAAATTCTGCAAATTCGCTTGATCCGTGTTATTTTTCTGTTTAATACGCGTTTGTTTACACATATACGTGTGTGTACACACACACTCACACACACACATATATATATATATATATATATATATATATACATATATATATATATATATATATATATATATATATATATATATATATATATATATCTATATAACGATGTTCAGTATTTTTTATTTGAAAAAAAAGAAGCTCTAAATAAATGTTCCTCAATGATATGAATTTAAAATAAAACTTTCTTCTTACAATTTACATGCAATTAAAATGTTACTAATTTGGTGTTGTTATATTTAGTGACATAAGCGATGTAAATAATGGCAGGCCATGAAAGTATGAAGAGTAAAAAGGACCAAGAAAACCGCATGAAAAACGAAGACGAAACTGCCAGGATGGAAGGTTATGTCGCAATTACTGTTATTTCTTATATTTCAATCTATATTACGTGTTCTAAAGCTTTGAACACTAGGCATTAATACAGTTATTGTCCTTTGAAATAAATCTGTCTGAGCCCATCGTCGTTAAAAACAAGCTAATTAATTTCTACGTGGCATCATTTTCGATACAATATTTCTAATGAAAGACAATGCCTATGATTTTCAAATCATATTGATAATAATCAAGAATTCAGTAATATAACGAACGTTCTCGTTACAAAGATGGTGTTGGGAACATAACTTAACAAAGAATTATGATGGAAGGTTTTTAAACATAAACAGTTTTGTATCGTGGAACCCAAGTCAGTTTCAAGTGTTTTGGTATCAAACTGGTTAACGTGTTTTGCGTTTATATATTTGCATTTATACTTTCTGTCGGTCTTGAATTTAATTATCAAGTTGATTGTTTAAAATCTAATAGGACACATTTTACATAGAAAACACGTTTATTTTAATCACGGATAATGTTATCCAATGGCTATTGTTATCAATATAATTGGGCTCCAGTGGTGCTTTTCGCAACACTAATGTTGTCCAAAAGAAAAGCATAAGCTGGTACAGCTTGGCACCAGTGTTGCAACTCATTCTTACCCAGTTGAGTAGACTGGAGCAAAATTAAATAAAGTGTCTTTCCCAATAATACAATGCACCAGCTTTGACATTGTCTTGAGGAATGCCTGACTACTTGATCATTGCAACACATCATGTTAATTTCCATTACTCTTTTGCCAAGCAGTTTGGTGATCCTCTGTAGTATTGTTCTCACAATCTTCTCTCTTTGTTGTTGAACCCCAGATCATCATTGAATAAACAGACCTATAATGAAGAGGAAATAATAGATAGTCCGACTTATTACGTAGCTCCACCTCTCCGGGGCTCTGACATAGTTCTTTTAAAGACAATAACTATATTAATGTCAAAATAAAAATATGATTAAATATATGGCTTTTAAGCTGAATAAGGTGTGACAAAGATGGTCAGTTTGAACTATGTAGACAAAACAACTGAAAAACAGCCAGATGAAAGAATGAGACATAGAATTATGTGATTAGGAGGGGAGAATAGTTTCGATAAAATAGAAATCAACTTAACAAAAGAATAGGTGAGGGAGCCATCTGTGTCACAGATAATATTATAAAATTAGCAATAAGCTCACATTTTCCTGTCTGCATCCCTTACTCTGTGTTTGTTTTACTCTTGTACCTGTTCCATTTAACTAGCTGGGGCCATGTTGGGGCACCACCATTGTTGCTAGACTTTCTATAGCTGTCCTTTTTTGGTTGGCCATTGATGCATGAGGGAATTTGTCACTGTTGCCTTATTTGTACTTCTTGTCATGCTGTGGGTTCATCTGGGATCTTAGATAGCAGAATGTTGAGTTGTTTCTTAAAAATATCTATATCCACCCCATGTAGATGTCTCAGATTTTTTGGTAGCATATTAAAGAGCCGGGGACCCTTGAACCCCAAGCTGTTGCAATATCTGATTCTTACTCCAGATGTGATGTGTGGGACCTTTGGCACTGCATAGTGGCATTCTTTTGGGGGTTGGTCCAGCTCTCAATGCTACAGTTTGGTGCTAACCCTTCCAAGATCTTTCATATGTATATCACAGCATACCTCTCTTGTCTTTGCTCCAGGAAGTAGAGCTTTATTTTTTTCAGCCTCTCCCAGTAGCTCATCTCTTTCATTGAAGCAATCTTCTTGGTGTAGCTTTATTGGATTGCTTTAAGTTCTGCAATTAATTTGACACTTTAGAGTGACAATAGCTGTGAGCAATAGTCTAGTTGGCTGAGGATAAATATCTAATTCCCCATCCCCCACTTAATCTTTTTTATTCACATCCCTGTTAACTCCTTCTTTACCTTACCTCTGTCAACATGGAACCTCTTGCAGGGTACTGCCAGATTTTGCCTGCACAATCTTTCACTTCATGACTCATCACTTACCCTCCCCACTCACATCCCTGATTCCCCCTTCCTTTGTCAACCATACCAGCATGGAAAGAAGGACGCCTCCTCCCTCGACATCACTCTCTAAGACCATCTCTCACCCACTCTGTCCGTGAGCAAAATGTAGCTTGTTTGCCTCCCCCACCCTCATTTCTGCATTCCTAGCCTGGCTAAGGATGTCACAGAGTCACACACATTCTCTAAAGCCACCCCTCTTTCACCCCCCACCTCCCGGCAGATCAACTATCATCACTCTCTCTCTTTAAGGCCACCTTTCCCTCCCACCCTCACTTTCGAGTAACTTGTGACATGCCTCCCCACTCGCTCTTATCCCCCAATTGTTTTCACAGTCAGGCTGTGAATATGTCACCCATTCTTTTTAAACCCACTTTTCTCTCATCCCTTCCCTTTTGCCAACCGCCTCTCTCTCACCCTCTGTGCTATTGAGGACATCTGATGTACATGGAGGATGATAGTTGCATAAAGAAATGCAGGGTAGACATATGTAAGAGGAAGTGCAAGAAAGACTTGGGATGATGTAATGAAACTCACCTTGTGAAGCTGACTCCCAAGAGGGAGATCACACAAGACTTAGTTGACTGGTGATATGCCTTATGACAGAAAACTCACCAACTCACGTGGTGGAATGAAATAAGCATGGTGCAGGTAGAAAAGTGAACCAACATTTAGCTCCCTGCCTGCCAATGTTTCCCACTCCCACATGTCTCCTCTGTCCCCCTTCCCCACCCTTATTCCCTAACTAGCCCTCCTCACTCCTCTAGTCTCCTCTCACATCCTTCAACACCTTTTCTTCATTCCTCCTTCCTTGTCCAACCCATACCAGCATTGAAAGAAATCACCCCCTCAACACACACACACATTGTGTATCCCCAATTCACCTTCCTTGTTCACCTATGCCAGCATAAAAGACAGATGTGCCCCCACCCCCACATTGTGTTCACTGTTCCCATGCACATTCCTGATTTACTTTCTTAGCCCAATTCTTGTCAGTACGGAAGCCAGTCGTACCTCACAATATAGTGCCAGATGCAACTCTCTTCAAGACCTCCATGATCTGGTGCTTCCTCTTCTTTTCCTCCTTTGGCTAGCACCATGTAGTCTGCTACCCCTCTCATTTTTACATACCCACTCCATCAATGCCTCCCCAATCTGGCCAAGAACAATGAGCCACTTAATGTTGTAATGAGGCAGTGCTGATTCTGCGATCAAATGCACCCAGCCCGTCTGTAAAGTGGTAGTGCTAGTGCCACAACAAAAAACACCCATCTAGCTATCTGTCTGCCTATCTGTTTATCTATCCATCTATCTGTCTCTCTATCTGTCCATTTATCCATTTGTCTGTCTATCAATCTGTCCATCTATCCATCGGTTTGCCTATCAATCTATTCATTTAACTGTCTGCCTGATAATTTCTAATGAATAAAACAGTTCTAGTATTGTAGAAGTCATTTCTATATGAAATAAATATGTATCTTTTCTACTAATGTATTGAGTACTTTATTTAACTGTCATTCTCTTCTAATGCTCCTTGAAAAACCATTTTAAAATTATATATATGTGTATGTGTGTTTATGTTTACCATTTGTTTCTGTCCAGCAAGTTGGTCGTTTGCTAGATGAACTTCATAAAATTGAGTGTCTTTTTAAACGTTCATATTTTCTGTTTGTTGATAAGGAACTATATAAATCTCAATGTCTTGTACCTCATGAAAGTATATTAGGAATAAAATACGAAACAGTTCTATGACTGCATCACATTAAAAATTCTAGTTTTTACCCAAATACTGCAAATGTTCACAACAATCTGTCCAATAGTAAAGATACTACATTTGAATTAACAAACTTGTTTTTGCTAAATCATTACAGAAAGTTAAGAGTTAATACCCTTTATTTCAGATAGTAACAAAGTAGATGACCTGTCAGAATCCAAAGATGAACCACCAGCTGATGTGGTGCGCCTTTGCCAGGAAACAATGAGCAAAACTGCAATCTATTTAAGAGGTGAACTTGAAGGTACAGTATTATACTTTGATGGTTAAAATTAACTTTGCTGTTTCTGTTGTCTGTGAATGTGGTCATCTATTATATCTAAGCTATTGTATAGTTCAGTTAAAATTGCTGGAGAGACGATGGTGTGTGTGAGAGAGAGATATTCTAAATAAGTTTTTTAAAAATATGTTATGCAATATTTAAATAACTTTTAGCATCTTTTATTTTACAATAGATGCCAATAGGTGCCTTATGAATAGATTTGAGCACAGTACAAACCAGAGTGAAGGCCGGGTGACTGCTAGTATTTATATATTGTATCAATGTTGCTTCAATATTCTATCGTTGTATTGATATTATTTCGATATTATATTGATATTGTTTCGATTGTACAAAGAACTATTACTCAGGGGACTAACCACTGTGAAGTTACACAATTCTGGGCTGTCACTCTCAATGTTGGCACCCTGAAAGGTAAGCCAAGTGAAATTATGGAACTGTTAGAGAGGAGAGAAGTGGATGAATTTTGTTTACAAGAGGTGAGATGTAGGCGATGGGGTGGGGGGTGCCTCAGCAAGACAATTCACAGGCAAGCAGCATAGATACAAACCTTGGTAGGTAGGAATTGATGATGATGGGGTAGGGGGTATAGGCATTCTTCTAGCTGAGAAAGGGATAGATAAAATGATAAAGGTAGTTAGAGTAGTGACAAATTATCAAGCTTAGAATAACTGAAGGAAATAGAATGGTGACAATTATATCTACCTATGCACCACAGGCAGGACTGAGTAAAGAACAAAAGGAACGGATCTATGAGGAATTTTTATAGACAACAATGATGAAAAAGACCTCATCATCTTGGTAGGCAACTTCAATGGACATGTTGGACAGTTCCAGGATGGATTCACTGGAGTTCACAGCGGCTATTGCTGTGATTCAAGAAATGAAGAGGGAGTGAGGTTCCTGAAATTCTGGGATGCAAATGAAGAAACTATTTGCAACACAAATGTTAGGAAACCATTCAGCCACCTGATCATATATGAATCAGGCAAAAACACAAGCCAGATTGATTTCTTGTAAGACAAGATAGATGGACAGTCATAAATGCTAAGGTCTTCCCCAGGAAAAAATATGCTGCCCAACAAAGTTAGTTATTAGTGACATCAGAATAAACACAAGATATGCAGGAAAATATGGAAACAGAAGGTTTGGAAGCTAAAGGGCTTTTCTGTTAAATATAGGTTTAGATAGGCCTTACAAGATTCATTTTATGAGAGGAAAGATGAGTTAGGTACATATAACAGAAGACAATTGGAAATTCTTACATAACATATTGTGAACTGCTGATGAGAGAGAGGGTGACCTGGTGGTGGAACAACACAGTGGTTAGAGCCATTAAAACCAAAAAACAGGCTTGGAATGACTTGAAAAATGGGGGTAGCAGAGACCAGTACTAGGAAGCAAAGGGAGAAGCTTGCCAATGTCTTGAGACATGAGGTTTTCTGTATAGCAAGGCAGTGTGTCTGTGTGGATCAAGTTTTTGTTGGGGAAAATGTGTTAGAAATGACACTGGTGCACTTAGTACTACTGATGCTCAAAAGAAAGAGGCCTGGAAATGTTATGAAAGGCTGATGAATGTAGAGAATGAATGGGAGGAAAAGAGACTACCCCCAACTGAGGGACCAGCTATTGAATTTGAGTTATAAGATCAAAGAAGCAATCCAGGAGATGAAGAATGGTAAAGCTGTAGAACCATCAAAGATAGTTACCAAGATGCTAAAAGCATCGGAAGAAGTAGGAGCCAACTAGTAACCTGCATAGTCAGTCAGGTAATACAGGACAGAATCATACACAGTGACTGGTGCAGCAGTACAATCATAAATTGTAAAGGTGATGCTCTAGACAGGAGCAACTACAGAAGAATAAAACTAATGGACCAAGTTATGGAAGTGACGGAAAGAGTTCTAGCACAGCTAATTAGGGATAGTCAAATTAGACGAGATGCAGTTCGGTTTTATGCTTGGGAAAAGTACTACAGATGCCCTCTTCTTAGTGAGACAACAAGAGAAGTTCCTAACCAAGAATAAACTGCTATATTTAGCTTTTGTTAATTTAGAAAAGGCCTTTGACAGTGTACTTGGATCTGTTATCTGGTGGTCCTTACAAAAATTAAGTGTAAAAGAATGGTTTGTGAGAGCAGTGCAAGCCATGTACAGAGGAGCTGTCAGTAAAGCGAGAGTAGGAAGTGAGTTTTGTGAGAAATTCAAGGTACAAGTAAGAGTTCATCAGGGTTCGGTTTGTAGCCCACTACCATTCATCATAGTTCTCCAGGCCATAACAGTGGAGTTTAAGACTGGCTGTCCATGGAAACTTCTCTGTGCCAGTGATCTGGTCCTTATAGTTGAATCGATAAGAGAACTAGAGAATAAGTCCTGACTATGGAAACTGAATTTGGAATCCAAAGGGCTGAGAGTAAACTTAGCCAAAACTAAAGTGCTAGTAAATAGGAAAGAAGAAAAGAGCCTGATTCTTTCAGGAGAGTGGCCCTGCTCAATTTGTAGAAAAGGAGTAGGCATAAACTGTAAAAGATATACACAATGTAAATCTTCGGTACACAAGAGATGTAATGGGATAACAAGTAGACTAACAGGAAGGAAAGACTTTGTATGTAGAAAATGCACAGGAGAAATCAAGGAGAAGAGCATCAAGGATAGAAACCTTTTCCAATCACAGGAGGGATCCATGGAAGTGATTGATAGCTTCTGCTATCTAGGTGACTTAATCAGTCGTGGAGGAGGGTGCTCCAAGAGAATACTAGCTAGAATAAGGATGGGATTGGAGAAATTTAGAGATCTACTCTCACTGTTGATAACAAAAGGTTTCTCCCTATGTAAAAAAGGATGGCTGTATGACACGTGTGCAATGCTGCATGGTAGTGAAACATGGGCAGTGACTGCAGAGGACATGTGTAGGCTGGAGAGAAATGAAGCAACCATGCTTCGTTGGATGTGCAATGTAAGTGTGAGTGAAAGCCAGGGCTTGGATGAACTGGGTTTACAAGGCTTGGATAAAACTGGGTTTACAAGGAATCTGAAGTGGTGTGCAAGAGAGAAGACTGTGTTGGTATGGACATATGATTTACATGGATGATGATTGCTGGGTCAAGAAGTGTCAGGGAGTGCCAGTGGAAAGAAGCCGTCCTAGAGGTAGACCAAGGAAGACCTGGGCAGAGGTGGTAAGTGCTGATCTGAAATCTTTGAGACTCACAGAGGAGATGATGAAGGAATGCGACAAGTGGAGAGATGCTGTGCTGAAAAGAATTTATCCAATCCATGCAAGCACAGAACAATGAATGTAAAAATGATGATGTTGATGATGATATATATATATATATACACATGCTTCTCAGACAGACTTTAAGTTAAGATCAAAGTATTATATATATATATATATATATATATATATATATATATATATATATATATATATATAATGTTATGAAAACTTCGTATAAAATAAGTGTTTATATTTATGTCTCCAAAATTTTTCGGTTGTATATATATATATACATATACAGGGTGCGGACGATATTTGTTCGCAAGATTATTGTCTATTTGTCTTCATGACTTGTTCTTTCGATCTCACTCGATAAACCCGCCATTGGCTTTGATGACGTCCTCAAGGCGGCCTCGGAACCGGCTACAGGCCTTCGTCACTGTCCTCCGACTTAGGCTCCTAAAGGCACTTGTGATCCTGGCCTTCAGATTGTCTTTCGTATTGCAGCTAGATCTGTTGGTGTCTCATTCCACTGCGCCCCACACAAAGAAGTCGAGGAGGTTGCAGTCAGGCGAGCTGGGAGGCCAGATGTCATGTGAAGTGTGGTTGACGAAGTTCTCTGACAGCCAGGCTTGGGTCTTTCGGCTGGTATGGCAGGGCGCTGAGTCTTGCTGCCACACTTACGGCCTACCTGAAGCTACCTGGTTGATCCAGGGCTTTACTACCTCGCTCAGAACACGGATGTAGCCATCGGTGTTCAGCTTGAGGCCCTCAGGGAAGAAGTGAGGTGGCATGACGTCACCTTGACTGCTGACGACACCTAAGACCAATGTTGTCGCTGGAAACTTTGTCTGCATGACTCTGGGCACGTCTTTGGATAAGACACCATTCTCCTACTGATGCTGAGAAAGTCTGAAATTTCTTTATTTGTCCTCCCGGCGCGGATTCCAAGAAGAACTCTGTGTCTCTTCCACAAATTTGGAGATTCAAAATTATTCATAATCAATTATTCTGAAAATAAATAATGGAAATATAGTCACTGTTTTTATGAAGACAAGAGTGACAACGGAAGTAAAAAAAATTTGCATAAAATTAGCAGTTGAAAATTGCGAACAAATATCGTCCTCACCCTGTATATATATATATATATATATGTGTGTGTGTGTATGAGATTTGTATGTGATATAAACTGTTGAATGTGCTTGCATATAAAATTTATATGTATAAGCCATTGTACAAGATAAGTGTTTATATTTATGTCTCCAAAATTTTCAGTTGTATATATATATATACATATATATATATGTATGAGATTTGTATATGTATATATGATGAGATTTGTATATGTATATATGTATGAGATTTGTATATGTATATATGTATGAGATTTGTATATATATATATATGTGATTTGTATGTGTTTGTATATAAAATTTGTTTGTATACGCCATTGAAAGTGTTTGCATATAAATTTGTATGTATAAGCCATTGTAGTTCTCACCCGCCCGCCCCACCACCACCACCACATTCGGTATACATGCTTGACGCTGTATGCAACCACTCCCTCGTGAATATATCATAGAACAGACAATGTAGGCAAGCCGTCTAGGAGAGCTACCACTCTGAATAAATTGGTGCGGGGTAGAGAAGTCCCCTAAGTCCAGTAAGACAACTTCCCTAGTGCTGGCGGCACGAATAAAAGCACCCAGTCCATGCTGTAAAAATGGAGGGGTGGATAGGGCCCCTGAGTTCAGTAAGACGACCTCTCCAGTGCTGGTGGCACGAATAAAAGCACCTAGTCCATGCTGTAAAATGGAGGGGTAGAGAGGGCCCCTGAGTCCAGTAAGACAACCTCTCTAGTGCTGGTGGCACGAATAAAAGCACCCAGTCCATGCTGTAAAGTGGTGCTGGTGTTAGAAAGGGCATCCAACCAGTATATATACTACTGCCAAACACTATGAGCACAACAAATGAGAATTGCAACAACTGCGTAAACAGCAATAACACCAACCTTGTTAGAGCTGCGCACATTAGTGGGGTGGCTGGTGCGGTCACCATGATCATCATCATTTTACGTCTGCTTTTCACTGCTTGCAAGTGTTGGACGGGTCCTATTCAGCACAGCATCTCTCCACCCATCACAGTCCTTCGTCATCTACTCCGTGAGTTTCAGCGATCTGAGGTCTGCTCTCACCACCTCTGCCCATGTTTTTCGTGGTCTACCTCTACTGCGTCTTCTCTCCACTGGGACTTCCTGGCACTTCTTCACCCATCGATCATCCTCCATGCGCATCACATGTCCATACCATCTCAGCCTTCTCTCCTGCACACCACAACTTATCCCTCTTATACCCAGTTTCTTTCTCAACTCGTCTATGCTTGGCCGTTCTTGCACATTGACATTGCACATCCAACGGAGCATACTTGCTTAATTTCTCTCCAGCCGTCGCATATCCTCTGCAGTTGCTGCCCATGGCTCACTGCCATGCAACATCGCACATTTCACACAGGCATCATATAACCGTCCTTTCGTACGCAGGGAGAAACCCTTCTTTGTCAACAGAGGGAGCAGCTCCCTAAACTTCTTCCAACCCTTCCTTATTCTAGATACTATGGCCTCGGAACACCTCACTCCCATGCTAATCTGATCACCTAGGTACCGGAAGCTATCAACCACTTCTATAGAACCCACCTGCATTGGAAAAATGAGTCTATCACATCGATTACTACTGCCAAATTTCCCTGTACATCTACTGCATACATAGTTTTCCCTACCTGTTAGTTTGCCTACTATCCCGCTACATCTCTTGTGTACCCAAGATCTGCATTGCGTACATTTTATGGAATTTATGCCAGTTCCTTTCCTACATATCGAACATGGCCATTTCCCTGACGGAATCAGAGTATTGTCCTCTCTTCTACTTATCAACGCCTTTGTTTTAGCTATGTTCACTCTCAGGCCTCTTGATTCCAACTGCTGTTTCCATAGCCAGAATTTATATTCTAGCTCCTTTACTGATTCTGCTATAAGAACCAGATCATCAGCATAAAGAAGTTCCCATGGGCATCCAGTCTTAAACTCCTCCGTTATGGCTTGGAGGACTATAATGAACAAGAGCGGGCTGAGGACAGAACCTTGATGTACACCTACTTGTATCTGGAATTCCTCACTAAACTCCATTCCTATTCTCACTTTACTGACAGCACCCCTGTACAAAGCTTGCACTATCCTCACAAGCCATTCCTCTATCCCTAGTTTCCTTAGGGACCACTAGATGATAGATCGGAGTACCCTATCAAAGGCCTTCTCTAGGTCAACAAAATCTAAGTATAGTGGCTTCTTCTTCTCTAAGAACCTCTCTTGTAGTTGCCTCACTATGAAGAGGGAATCTGTTGTACTTTTCCCAGGCACAAAACCAAACTGCATCTCATCTAAATTGACTCTTTCTCTAATCAGTTACGCTAATATTCTCTCTGCCACTTTCATAACCTGATCCATCAGCTTTATGCCCCTATAATTGCTCCTCTCTAGAGCATCCCCTTTACCTTTGTAAAAATTTATGAGAATACTGCTGTACCAGTCTTTGGGTATGACACCACCATATATAGCTTGATTAATGATGCGTGCAACTAGTTTAGTGCCTACTTCTCCTGAAGCCTTCAGCATCTCAGCAACTATCTCCGACAGCCCAGCAGCCTTACCATTCTTCATTTCCTTAATTACCTCTTGTACCCTATATTCATCAATCTCAATAGCTGGTCCCTCTGTCGAGTCTACTGGGGGTAATTCCTCTCTGTCCCATTCGTTCTCTACATTCATCAGTCTCTCATAATGACATTTCCAGGCCTTCTTCTTTTGATCATTCATGACACTAAGTACACCGGCATCATTCCGGACACACTTATTTCCAAC
This sequence comes from Eledone cirrhosa, assembly GCA_964016885.1. Classification (NCBI taxonomy): domain Eukaryota; kingdom Metazoa; phylum Mollusca; class Cephalopoda; order Octopoda; family Eledonidae; genus Eledone; species Eledone cirrhosa. Next base: position 261,748,212 of record OZ024742.1, on the reverse strand, counting down.
AACATCCTGATTTGCACTGACACACTGCCTTGCAATGCGGAACACCGCACATCTCTGATCTGCCCGTCGCAGAACATTGGCAAACCTCCTACTCTCAGCCTCCCTGCGTGCTAAGTACACCTGACGTCTAGCTTCTCTCTTAGCGGCTGTGTATCCATCTCTACTCCCACCACTTTTCCAAGCTTTCCATGCCAGTCTTTTGTCTCTAATGGCCCTATCTACCGTGCTGTTCCACTACCAGGTCACTCTCTGTCTGGTGGAAGCTCTGCTCCAACCACAAGTTTCTTCAGTAGCCTGCAGTAAGTTGTCACACAAGAAATTCCAGTTATCATCTATGTCATACAACTCTAAATCGTCTTCTTTTTCGTTGTAAGCATCTTGAAGGGCTTTGCTAAATTTATATTTTAATGAAATGTCTTTTAGCTTCCAGACCTTTCTTTTCCACACCTTACTGTATGTCTCATTCTTTCTCTTGCTTACTGAGATGTTACTAACGACTAACCTATGCTGTGGGGTACATTCTTCCCCAGGGTAAGCCTTAGTATTTGACACCATCTGTCTGTCTCGCTGTCTAACTAGCAGGAAGTCAATCTGGCTTATGTGCTCGCCTGATTTGTAGGTTATTAGGTGGTTGGAAGGCTTCTGGAAATTAGTGTTGCAAATGGTTAGTGCATTTGGATCACAAAATTCAAGAAGCCTCACTCCTTCTTCATTTCTTGAGGCGTAACCGTGCCCACCATGTACCCCAGTGTATCCATCCTGGAGCTGTCCAACATGTCCATTGAAGTCCCCTGCTAGCATAACGATGTCTCCGTCCTCTGTCATTGAGGCTGTCTGTAAAAGTTGCTCGTAAAAGCTGTCTTTCTCTTCTTTACCTAGGCCTGCCTGGGGAGCATAGGCAGAGATGATTGTCAGCAGTCTCTTGCCTACAACTAATCTAAGCTTAATTATTCTATTACCAACTCTAACTACCTCTATCGTCTTATTGATCCATCTCTCAGCCAGTAATATGCCTACCCCACCTAACCCATCATCATTATCCACCCAGAAAAGCTTATAACTAAGATGTTTGCCTGCGATTAGTCTTGCAGAGGCACCTCTCCATCGCACCTCTTGCACACAGCACACATCCACATGCCTTCTCTCCAGCATTTCCGCTATCTCACCAGATCTACCTGTTAGTGTGGCAACTCTGAGATGCGACATCCCGTTCTTTTTCCTGTTGTGCGATTGCTCGATGACGGTCGTGGGGTTCTCACACATGGCCACCCCACTACCATGCGCAGCCCTAACATGGTTAGTGTTATTGCTGTTGACGCAGTTGTTGCAATTCTTATTTGTTGTGCTCATAATTTTGGCTTTTTATTATACTGGTTGGATGCCCTTCCTAACACCAGCACCATTTTACAGCATGGACTGGGTGCTTTTATTCGTACCACCAGCATTAGAGAGGTTGTCTTACTGGACTCAGGGGCCCTAACCACTCCTCCATTTTACAGCACGGACTGGGTGCTTTTATTCATGCCACCAGCACTAGAGAGGTCGTCTTACTGGACTCAGGGGCCCTATCTACCCCTCCATTTTACAGCATGGACTCGGTGCTTTTATTCGTGCTACCAGCACTAGAGAGGTCGTCTAACCTGACTCAGGGGCCCTATCTACTCCTCCATTTTACAGCATGGACTGGATGTTTTTATTTGTGCCATCAGCACTAGGGAAGTTGTCTTACTGGACTTAGGGGACTTCTCTACTCCGCACTCTATTCGGAGTGGTAGCTCTCCTAGACGAGCTGCCTACATTGCGGCTTACAGAGCCTCCGTACGCCCCTTGTCTGTTCTATGATATACAGCGTCGGACATATATATATATATATATATATGTATATATTAAAAATACATTGTGTAAGTTAACACACACAAACACATTAAAATAAAAACAAAACGCTGAAAAATTCCACTCTTATTACACCACAAAACCTCTAAGTCAAATCACCATCTATAAATACAATCTCTATTTTTCAAATATATCATAATCATTATCATTTAAGTCCACAGCATTGGTTGGACAGATTGTCATGTTCCAAAATGTATCTGGGAGACATCTTGATTGTACATTCCATATTTTGTCACTACAGTTCCTATACAACTCCATCAGGAGTTAGGAATTCATACATACATATAAAGAATCAAGTTATCATTTACATCACACTGAGCTTGCATTCATTTCCCTATCAAATTAGTTTAAGTCCATCTGATTTGACTGGACTGTCAACCTCTACAGTATGACAGCTGCTTTACCAACAATTTTACAGTCACTTAGCTCTGTTGACTGTCAGGATTCTTTTACTAAGTTATCACATCTTAAGTGATACAGTGTACTGATGAGGATTAGCCCCACACATAACCATTATCATTACAGTTTAATGTCCATTTTCCATGCTTGCGTGAGTTAGACAGGCTGTGATGTTATAAGGCAAAAACAGTTGGATGTCCTTCCTAATGCCAACCACTTTATAGCTGTGTTTTATGTAGCACCGGCATTACTACTTTGCAGGGTGGACTGGGTGCTTTTTATTGTGGCACCAGTATGACATGAATAAATGATAAAATATGAGATATGATATTTATAATAACAGCTGAAATTTATTAAAGAGAGAGAGATGTGTGGATAAATTATTTAACTTTTAACATCCTGTACTGCATGAAGTCACATTAGCAAGACATTCTTGAAAAGTACAAAACAGCACTATGACTGCATCACATTAAATATTAAAGTATTTACTCTAACACTGCACATTTTCACAAAGATCAATCAAATAGTAAAGATACTACAAACATTCCGCAAAATCAATACAGGATGTTAAAAGTTATATGAATAAATGAAAAAAAAAATGAGATATTGTATTTATGATAACAGCTGATATTTATTAGAAAGAGGTATAGATAACTTATTGAAGTAGATATGTAATGATGGAAGCAGAGATAGGGTGAAAATGTAATTGCAGAGGCAGAATAAGTGGTGTATTATTACAGCCACGAGGAATTTAAATAATTTAGCAAATAAGCTAATAATATTCAGGTGGATAGACATTAATTATATTTCAACAACATAGAGACATTTAATTGGTTTAAAGGTGAAATGGAATTTGTAATAGGATTTAAATTCAAAAGTAGTTTATATATTACAACTCTTAACCCTTTCATTACTTTATTTCTAATGAAAAATATTGTCTATGATTTTTAGATAATTTTGAAAATAATCAAGAATTCAGAAGGGGTTAATAATATAACTAACTTTGTTTGGAACAGAACTTAACAAATGTTCTTATATAAAATTACGACGGAAGGTTTATAGATGCATATAAATACTTTAAAATGAACAGTTTTGTATTGTAGAACTGGGAGCATGTTCAGGTAGTTTGGTATCAAAAGGGTTAAAGAGCTGTAAATTATTTCAAAATCATAGTTATTTTTGTTTTTGATGTGAAATTACAAGTGAAAAATTACTGGTCTAAAATCTGTTACAAGATATTTTACATCTGATTATAAACATGAACTACCTGATATGGTTAAAAAGAATTATTTCTCAATGCTATGTTCAAAAGTGATATAACTGTTCTATTTATGTATTCTATTTATCTATTTGAATCAAAGCACATATTTATAACTAGTATGAGGTGTTATGAGAAAGTTTCCAGACTGCGCATGCTGTGATTATACTGTTCAGTAGAAATATGTGTGCAGCAGACGATCATTAGTAATCAGCCTACTGAGTCAGTCAACAGATCAGCTTCATGCTATCAACCCATGTTCAATTATTAACCAAAGTTTTGTAATGTTGTATTAGAACAACTGCAATTTTTACAATGGCTGACAAAAAATGTTGCATTAAGCCCAGTACATTTGCTACCAAGACCCTTGAAATATGTTGCCGGTCTTTTGGTAAACATTCTTTATAATCAACACAGATGTTTGGGAGGCACATGCATTTAAAGGTTGGTTAAATGGCAGTTTAAAAAGATGAGCGTTCAGGGCAACCAATCACAACTAAAATGCTGGAAATTGGGGGAAAAAATTCATGAACTCATCTATGAGGATTGTTGCCAAATAATTCATCAGCTCTCTCACAAGATTGAAATCAATTATGGAGTCTACTAGAAGATTTTCAGGGAAAACCTGAACATGCATTGTATCCCTGTAAAATTTGTGGTCCCAGTTCTTAACATTCAATCCAAAGCAGTGGCATCTTGATGTGTGCTTTTAGCTTATTAAGAAAGATAAATAATGAGCCAAGTTTCATCACTAGAATCATCATGGGTGATGAGTTAGGTTTATGGCTATGATCCTGGGACAAAACATCAGTCATTGCAGTCACTAAGAACAAAGAAAATGAGGCTGGTCTGGAGTGCAATGGAAAGTATGCTCACTTAGAATTTGTTCTTCCCAGCAGGATGGTAAATTCCAATTTTTACTTCAATGTTCTGAGGCCCTTGACAGATGTTGCACCTCTTCAAGACAATGCAGTTTTTGACGAAGAACAAATGGCAGTCATTCAACACCCTCCTTACTCACCTGTGACTTTGTTGTGCTTTCCAAAATGAAATTGAAGCTGAAAGGAAGCCACTGTGAGACCATAAATGAAATTCAAATGGAACTGTTGGCAATATTGAACAGCCTTCAGAAAAAGACTAGTGTGTTTTTGAGGCATGGAAGATGCTGTGGGATTACTATGTACATTCCAAAAGAGGCTATTTCAAAGAGATGGTGCCCAAATATAAATAATATATAATTATTTACAGGAGTACTAGTAAAGAACTTAATTATAAAACTCATATCATTGCGATTGCAATTCTAAAAATTGTAAGTTTGAAATGAAAATAATATACTTCTTAAACCAATTAAAAATCTGAAGATAGTAGATATAGGATGAGAGTTGTGCAATGAGTTGAAGTAATACCATTAGACAATTGCAGGCATGAATTGTAGTTGTATTACCTGCTATGTAGAACTTAACACAGCCTTGGAGCATAGGGAACTCCGCACTGTACGTAGACTGCATCAGAGACAGAGTGTCCTCAAATGACCTAGAAGAACAATTAAAACAAACAGATTTCTACCTGCAACAAAGTATTGTAGACAGCTCGAATGTAAGTTGTAGTCCTCTTCCCTTAAGCTGGGTGAAGTAACAGGGCTATCCCATTGAAACCGTGATCCATTATCAGTAGGAAATTTGATACTTTTGCATGACAACATTCTTCTGTCGTACACTTGAACATAAGGATCATTAGCTCCAACTGCCATCTCATCTGGCCGTAAAGGATTGATAGCAATGCACTTTGCTTCAGCATGAAGTCCCATATGTGCATTAAGATTGATTAAAACATTCTGGGGTGTGCTATCACAGATAATTGGAGTTCGCAGATCAAATTGCATGATTGTGCCATCTTCCGCAGCACTCCAAAACATAAACGGAACATTTGGAGCAGTAGCTAGCCACTTCACACGACCTGCATGACAGCCAAATACATGTGTGGTTTCCTATATGCTTACATCATGGACTAGGATCTTACAGTCAGTGGCTCCACTCACAATTATTAAATCATTAGAGTTGGGAAGAAACTTCAAAGAAAATATATTTCCTTAATGTCCTGTTCTGATTGTGGTTAAGCACTTATGACAGAAAGGATTCCACACAATAATTTGAACATCATCAGATCCACTTGCCAATAACGTTCCTTTATCATTCCATTCTAAACAATTCACACAGCCCTGGTGACCCTCAAGATCTTTCTCTAACCCCAGCTGATGAATCATGTCTGGAGTGACTTGTAGGGTTCGCTGGAAGCAAATACATTGTTGATCATCCCCGACCGTCATCGAGTAATCACACAACAACAACTGCGTCAACAGCAATAACACTAATCATGTTAGGGCTGCGCATGGTAGTGGGGTGGCCGGTGTGGCCATGTGCAAGAACCCCCTGAGAGTAGGAGGTTTGCCATTGTTCTGCGACGGGAAGAACAGAGACGTGCGGTGTTCCACATTGCAAGGCAGTGTGTCAGTGCAAATCAGGATGTTGTTGGAGATGTGTGTCCGAAATGATGCCGGTGTACTCAGTGTCACGAATGATCAGAAAAAGGAGGCCTGGAAATGTCATTATGAGGGACTGATGAATGTGGAGAACGAATGGGAGAGAGAGAAATTACCCCCAGCAGATCGGACAGAGGGACCAGCTATTAAGATAGACGAATATAGGGTCCAAGAGGCGATTAAGGAAATGAAGAATGGTAAGGCCGCTGGACCGTCGGGGATAGTTGCTGAGATGCTGAAGGCATCAGGGGACGTAGGCACTAAACTGGTTGCACGCATCATCAATCAGGCTATATATGGCAGTGTCATACCCAAAGACTGGTGCAGCAGTATTCTCATAAATTGCTACAAAGGTAAAGGGGATGCTCTGGAGAGGAGCAATTATAGGGGCATAAAACTGATGGATCAGGTTAAGAAAGTGGCAGAAAGGATATTAGCGCAACTAATTAGAAAAAGGGTCCAACTATGAGATGCAGTTTGGTTTTGTGCCTGGGAAAAGTACAACAGATGCCCTCTTAGTGAGACGAGTACAAGAGAAGAATAAGTCACTGTACTTAGCTTTTGTTGACCTAGAGAAGGCCTTTGAGGGTACCCCGATCTGTCATCTGGTGGTCCCTAAGGAAACTAGGTGTTGAGGAATGGCTTGTGAGGACAGTGCAAGCTTTGTACAGAGGTGCTGTCAGTAAAATCAGGGTAGGAATGGAGTTTAGTGAGGAATTCCAGATACAAGTAGGAGTACATCAAGGTTCGGTCCTCAGCCTGCTCTTGTTTATTATAGTCCTGCAAGCCATAACAGAGGAGTTTAAGACGGGCTACCCATGGGAACTTCTCTATGCTGACGATGTGGTTCTTATAGCAGAAACAGTAGAGGAGCTAGAGAATAAATTCTGGCTATGGAAACAGCAGTTGGAAGCAAGAGGAATGAGAGTGAACCTAGCTAAGACAAAAGTGTTGAGTAGAAAAGAGGGCAAAACTCTGATTCCGTCAGGGAAATGGCCATGTTTGATATGCAGAAAAGGAACTGGCATAAATTCTATAAAATGTACACAATGCAGATCTTGGGTACACAAGAGATGTAATGGGATAGCAGGCAACCTAACAGGTAGGGAAAAATACGCACGCAGTAGATGTACAGGGAAATTTGACAGTAGAAGTCACATTGGTAGACATATTTTTCAAATGCAGGTAGGTTCTATAGAAGTGGTTGATAGCTTCCGGTACCTAGGTGATCATATTAGCATTGGAGGGGGGTGTTCTGAGGCCATAGTATCTAGAAGAAGGACGGGTTGGGAGATGTTTAGGGAGCTGCTTCCTCTGCTGATGAAGAAGGGTTTCTCCCTGCGTACGAAAGGCTGGTTATATGATGCCTGTGTCAGGTGCACGATGCTGCATGGTAGTGAGCCATGGGCAGCAACTGCAGAGGATATGCGACGGCTGGAGAGAAATGAGGCAAGAATGCTCTGTTGGATGTGCAATGTCAGTGTACATGAACGACCGAGCATGGATGTGTTGAGAGAGAAACTGTGTTTAAGAGGAGGTGGTGAGAGCAAACCTCAGATCGCTGAAGCTCACGGTGGAGATGACGAAGGAACATGACAAGTGGAGAGATGCTGTGCTGAATAGAACCTGTCCTAACCTTGCAAGCAGGGAAAAGTGTATGTAAAATGATGATGATATATATATATATATATATATATATTCAAAATATTAACAAAATGGATATTCTTGTGATCAAGTATATTTTATTATACATATTTCAGAGGTACTGAGTTAAGTTCAACAGTACGTCCTCATCAGATAAAATAAGATGATGCATGACATACCCTGACATAGTAGATGGTTAAGATTCAGCCATGGTAGTATCTTAACCATCTACTATGTCAGGGTATGTCATCTTATTTTATCTGATGAGAACGTACTGTTGAACTTAACTCAGTACCTCTGAAATATGTATAATAAAATATACTTGATCACAAGAATATCTATTTTGTTAATATTTTGAATTAATATTAATAACTCTGGAAAACTAATACTGTTGAGTGCTTCCAATCTATTGTAAAACTCATTCTTTGATTTATTCATTGAACCTTGTTTAACTTTTAAATATATATATATATATATATATATATAAAACTTATAAATAACTGATAAATAAAAGATTTAAACTAGACAATACTGAGCAATACAAACGTCTTTAATATACCACTACTGAGTGTTGGGCAGTACAAACATGTCTTTGATATTTCACTAGTGTTTATTGTTTACCTTTTGTCAAGAAGTATATTTATGAAAGAATGACCCCCACCTCCCACCTATGTATAATGTAATTTTACATAAATGAATATACTTTTTTATATGTATATTTATATGAATCCAAATTGCATGTGTAATTATAAATATGTATCTATTGTATGTAGGGACAGCTGAGGAGTACAAACTTTTAGAGCAGATGAATCAAGTGACCATCAACAAATATTCAGAAATGAAACACATTGCAATGAATGTCAGTCGAGCAATGCTTGAACTGGATGACAAATGTAGGTATTTATTGTTTGGCTGTCTCCTCATCACTCAATAGCCCTCTTCCATATCTTTCTGTATTGATTGTAAATGTAATTCTTTAAAAAGTATTTTTTTTAGTGCAGGCATAGCTGTGTGGTTAAGGATGTCACTTTGCACACACATGGTTTCAGGTTCAGTCCCACTCATAGTGAGTGAAATTTAATCAACAGAAACTGTTGAAGATTGTCATGCAGATCATCCTCATCACTGTTTAAAGTCTATTTTCTATGCTATTTATATGTGTGTGTGTATCTGCTTATGTTTAAGTACAGGGGTCAATATGATCAACTAACTCCCCTCAAGATGGTGTTCCAACAGAGCCACAGTCTAATGACTGAATCCAGTAAAAGAATAGTTGACCCTTTTTATACCAATCCACCCCAATTTTATTGGTCTAATAATACAAACGCACCTTATTTTCAGTACCCATCATGAGTTGGACCGGTGAACATTGTGACTTTGTTATTCAAGTGTATTATGAAATAGCGAAGCAGTGAGTGTTACATAGACGCTTCGTGTTCAGTCCAAATTCATCTGTACCAGATTGGAAAACGATTTTGCTTTGGATTTCTAACCTTCAGGCAACTGGATCCACACTGAAAAGAAAATCACCTGGCAGACCTGGGACCATCAGAACTCCAGAAAATGTGACAGCAGTTAGAACAGCCATTCAGCAATTGGCAAAGTGTTTTGCTCATAGGCATAGCATAGCACTGGAGATATCAAGCCAGAGTTTGAGGAGGATTCTGCATGCCAATTTGAAACTACATCCTTACAAAATGATGGTTCAAGAATTAACTAAGACAGATCATGCCAACCACAGAGCTGTAAATCGATACAACTCTCCCTGAGATGACCCGGAGACTCATGGAGAACTTCTGGGAATGACTCCATCAATTTATTGCCAATGACAGCTGCCATTTGTCTCATAATTTTTTAAAAACCTTAAAACAAAACTATTTTTTTCTGTACTGTTTAGAAATATAATCAGTATTTTTTTAGATAGTTGTGTTTTTTTTTTTATATCCCTTCAAAATGTGGGAGATATTTATGCCCCACCTTGTATAACTGTTGTACAAAAGTTTCTAATAGGTAGACCATATATGGAAGAGTATGTTGCAGTATCACAGTTATGTATTAATCTTATGATTGTTACAGCACCTCCTTAATTGTACCATATACAATAGCCTATTCTTGCCTCAGTGGCAAGAGAGTAAATGTCACTGATGGCAGATAGAAATTCTAAAACACTAGGTCTTGCATACTCACACAGCCATTGAGATAGTTGTGACATGATCACAGTTTAAAATACCCACAGCAAGACATATGTTTGTTTATTATACATAAACATTTTTTATGCCTTCCTTTACACCTTTATTATTTCTCATCCCCTCCACAGACCGCAGTTTACAACCATACCTTGATCAAATTGACCAAATAGAAGAGAGCGTCAGTAATCTGGAGCAAGCAGCCTACCGATTAGATGCCTATTCCAAGAAATTAGGTGAGTAGTACTGTTACTTTGATTACCAACTCTCTCTTTCCCTTCTCTCTCTCTTTGTGTTTTTCTCTATGTTTGTTTGTCTCTCTCTTGTGTAGGGCTAGAGTATTTTATGTATGTTTGTATGTGTGTGTGTGTGTATATATATATATATATATGTATATATATATATATATATATATATATATATATATATATATATATATACATATATATACAGAGTGTGGATGATATTTGTTCGCAATTTTCAACTGCTAATTTTATGTAAATTTTATTTACTTCCATTGTCACTCTTGTCTTCATAAAAACAGTGACTATATTTCCATTATTTATTTTCAGAATAATTGATTATGAATAATTTTGAACCTCCAAATTTGTGGAAGAGACACGGAGTTCTTCTTGGAATCCGCGCCAGGAGGACAAATAAGGAAATTTCAGACTTTCTCAGCATCAGCAGGAGAATGGTGGAAAAGGTCAGAAAGGAATTGGAAGATTCAGGATTCGACTACGAAGCAACATCAGAGATGCGTGCCATTGCAAGGGAGAAAGGTGTGGATGAAAAGCTCATTAGGCTGGTGGTACATGAAGACATTCGCTACGTTTCATACAAGATGAGGAAAGGACAATTTCTGTAAAAGGCGATGTAAGAAAAGCGACTGAAGCATGCAAAGAAGCTGATCAACAAGTTGAAACACCCACTGGAGCCAGACATGCTGTAGTTTTTCTCCGATGAGAAAAACTTCTGCCAAGACCTGAAGATCAACTCCCAGAACAGGTGGCTCGCTGTCTCATCCAAAGACGTGCACAGAGTTATGCAGACACAGTTTCCAGCTACAACATTGGTCTTAGGTGTCATCAGCAGTCAAGGTGACGTCACGCCACCTCACTTCTTCCCCGAAGGCCTCAAGCTGAACACCGATGGCTACATCCGTGTTCTGAGTGAGGTAGTAAAGCCCTGGATCGACCAGGTAGCTGCAGGTGGGCCGTATGTGTGGCAGCAAGACTCAGCGCCCTGCCATACCAGCTGAAAGACCCAAGCCTGGCTGTCAGAGAACTTCGTCGACCACACTTCACATGACATCTGGCCTCCCAGCTCGTCTGACTGCAACCCCCTCGACTTCTTTGTGTGGGGCGCAGTGGAACGAGACACCAACAGATCTAGCTGCAATACGAAAGACGATCTGAAGGCCAGGATCACAAGTGCCTTTAGGGGCCTAAGTTGGGGGACAGTGACGAAGGCCTGTAGCCGGTTCCGAGGCCGTCATCAAAGCCAATGGCGGGTTTATCGAGTGAGATCGAAAGAACAAGTCATGAAGACAAACTGACCCAAGTTTGATAAATATATCTTAAAAAATAAAACTACTGTGTTATTTTTTCCTAGACAGTAATCTTGCGAACAAATATCGTCCGCACCCTGTATATATATATATATATACACACACATATGTATATAAGTATATCGTCATCATCACTGTTTAACATCTATTTGCCCATGCTTGCATGTGATAGATGGGTTGTCACATTATGAGACAATTCAGGTCAGGTAACCATGTCTTGCTTATACAGATCTGTATTTTGACTTGGTTTCTATGGCTGGATGATCTTCCTATCACCAACCATGTTACACTGTAGACTAGGTGCTTTTTATCCTGGCTCCAAGACAATCATCTAACAGGGTGGACTGGGTATTTTTTTTATCGTGTTACCAGCATGACCACCTTAGAGGGTGCACTGAGTGCTTTTTTCGTGTCACCTACACAACTTTCTTACATGCCCATACCACTGCAATCTCCTCTCTTGCATACTGCATTTGAGTCCTCTTATGCCCAGTTTCTCTCAGTTCATTGATGCTTTGTTGTTTATACCCAATATTATTACACATCCATTGGATCATGCAAGTTTCATTTCTTTCCAATCTTGGTAGGTCTTCTGCAAATATTGCCCAGGTCTTATTTCCATGCAGCATTACTGTTCGTATGCACACAAAGACCTTTTGTAGCTAGCAGTGGAAGTAGTACCTAGAACTTTTTCCATCCCGTCCTCACTTAGGCTACTATACTTTGAGAACATCCACCTTCACTACTAATTTGTTCACCCAGGTAACAGAAACTATCAACTACTTCTATGGAGCCCTCTGAGCATTTACAGGAGCTTGTTTCCTGTGAATTCTTGCTACTTACTGCCCCTGTGCATCAACCACATACAAAACGTATGTCCTTTGCTAGCCTACCTGAGATTGCACTACATCTCTTGGGTACACATAGTTTGCATTTGTGACATAGGATGGAATTTCTACCTTTCTTGCACAGTAAGGAAGGCCATTTCCTCTAAGGGGATTTGCTTTTGTTTTCCTTTCTACTTATTAGGACTAGTCTTCACCAAGTTGATTTTAAGACTTTTTGATTCTAGACTATGCTACCAGGTTTGGAATTTTTTCTCTAATTCTGCCATAGATTCAGCTATGAAGGTTAGATCACCACCATATAGGATTTCCTATGGACAGCCAGTCTTAATCTCTTCTGTTATAGCTAGAAGGACGTGAATAAACAAGAGGGCTAAGAATGGAGCCCTGATGAACTCTTACTTGCACACTAAATTCATCACAATAGTCATTGTTAATTCTGACCTTGCTGACTGCTTCTTTATACAAGCCAATCGCCACAAGCCACTCATATACTCCTAAGAGCGCACCAGATTATGGAACGCGGGACTCTGTCAAAAGCTTTCTCCAGGTCAACAAATGCCAAGTAGAGGGGTTTACTTTTAGCTAGGTACTTCTGTAGTTCCTCACAAGGTGATGATGATATATATATATATCATCATCATCACCGTTTTACGTCCGTTCTTCCACGCTAGCATGGGTTAGACGGGTTGTCCTGTTGTGGGCAGTGTCTGGTCGGCTGACCTTGTCTTGCTCATACAGGAACTGATTCTGGCTTGATTTCTACAGCTTGATGCCCTTCCTAACACCAACCTCATTTACAGTGAGTGCTGGGTGCTTTTTTTCCGTGGCGTCTACACGTCCACTTTACAGTGTGGGCTGGGTGCTTTTTTTGCAGTGGGAGAGTGTGGGGGAATATTGTCTATATGCTTCAGCTTCGGCTTGTACCCATGGGAAGTCGGGTACTCTGTATTATTGCGTGACGCCAGAGGTCACGGTCGTGTGTCATCGCCTTTGAGAGGTGTAATTGGGTAAGGTCGTCTTTTATCACCTCATCCCAGGTCTTCTTGGGTCTCTCCACTCCGCGGTTTCCATCGACTTCTAGTGCTCTGCACCTTTTTATGCAGCTGTCATCCTTCATACGCATCACATGTCCATACCAACGCAACCGCCTCTCCTGCACACAGCGTTTGATTCCTCTTATGCTCAGTCTCTCTCTCAATTCATTTATGCTTTGCCGTTCGCGTATGTTACTATTACACATCCATCTGAGCATGCATGCTTTGTCTCTTTCTAATCTACGCAAGTCTTCCACATTCAGCGCCCAGGCATTACTACCATGTAACATTGCTGTTCGTATACACGCATCATACAGTCTGCCTTTCATTTTGAGGGAAAAGCCTTTTGCAACTAGCAGTGGCAGTAGCTCCCTGAACTTCTTCCATCCTGTTCTTACCCTAGTTATTGTACTTTCATATATATATATATATATATGTGTGTGAGTGTATGTATAGATTATTGTATATATGTATGCATAGGGTAGATTTTTTTTTATGAGCAAATGTATGTATGTTTATATATATATATATATATATATATAAGGATGGATTTACATTTATGTGGCTTTATTTGATTGTATATGTATATGTAAATGTATGTGTCAATGTTTATATTTTATTTCTCTCTCTCTCTCTCTATATATATATATATATGTATATATATATATATATATAACCCATGCTAGCGTGGAAAATGGACGTTAAACGAAGATGAGATGATGATGATATATACAGAATAAGAAAATGCAAAGTAGTTTCAGATGTTAAAGTCCTTTAATGATAAGGCTGTGATACATATTTCAATGACAACAGTGGCCACACGATTCTGTGTACTCAGTGTCATGACATCATCAGACAGCTTCTTACATAATAAAGTTACGTTCCCGAGGCAATCCAAATTGAATCGACAAGGGAACGGACAAAATGGGTGTTCTTGAATCCTTCGCCCGTTCCCTTCTGAGTCCCAATTCACCCCCCACCGATTTGCAGAGGTGCAAGTCTGAAGGAAGTTGACCATCTACTACCCCAAAACTCTACGAAACTCGCCTAGGCAGGTTAAAATCTTGATTGAAGTTAATAAAAAAAAAATCTATATATAATAAATAATAAATAGGGAGATGTTTAAATTATAGTAAGAAGTTTTGAAAGGGGATCAATATTACAGATATATTATCCATATCTTGAACGATAGTACTATACAGTAGAACGGAAAATTATAGTAAGAAGTTTTGAAAGGGGATCAATATTACAGATATATTATCCATATATTGACTGATAGTACCATACAGTAGAATGGAGGGTAAATTACAGTATGAAACATAGTAATTAGGTAAATAATTAGTTAATATCTTCTTCTATCACATGAATAAAAACAAAAAGTACATAGGTGCAAAATGAGAGAGGAGACATATATGAGAAAAAATATATATATCATCATCATCATCATCATTTTACGTCCGCTTTTCCCTGCTTGCAAGGGTGGGACGGGAACTGATTCTGGCTCGATTTCTACAGCTGGATGCCCTTCCTAACACCAACCTCATTTACAGTGAGTGCTGGGTGCTTTTTTTCCGTGGTGCCTACACGTCCGCTTTACGGTGGAATGATAGGGACTCCAGTCCTATCATCTCATTTCTACAGCTGAGTAAACTGGAGCAATGTGAAATAAAGTGTCTTGCTCAAGGAAACGACACCTCACCCGGTCTGAGAATTGATATATTTATATATTAATATAATATTATCAATAAGTTATAAATTTGTATATGAATGTAATTTATAAGTGTGTATATATATATATATCTTTTGAAATTTGTTTAATATATTGATATGTATCTATGTTAGAAGAAGCAAGCAGAAATGGATAAAAAAATTTTTTTTGGAAAAAACAAATGTGTTTATATATTTATGTATTTGTATATGTGTGTGGGTGAATAAATTTATATATATATCATCATCATCGTTTAACATCCACTTTCCTTGCTAGCATGGGTCTTCATAGAGCAAATCAGTATTGAAATAAAGGCTACTGACCTCCCAGACAGGCTGAAGAAGTGTGTGTGTGTGTGGGTGGTGGTGGTGGTGGTGGTGGTGGTGGTGGTGGTGGGGGGGGGGGGGGGGGGGTCTGCATCTCACTTACGTACAGTCTTATGTTCTATCTAGTGCACAGAGTAGACTTTCATGTCCTTGACATAACTCAAGGGTCATCCAAACACTTTGGTAAACTTTCTATGGCTGGATGCCATT
The DNA here is from genome assembly GCA_964016885.1 of Eledone cirrhosa. NCBI lineage: Eukaryota > Metazoa > Mollusca > Cephalopoda > Octopoda > Eledonidae > Eledone > Eledone cirrhosa. The sequence continues at coordinate 261,732,597 of OZ024742.1, read as the reverse complement.
TCTTATCACCAACCACTTTATTGCATGTCCTGGGTACATTTATCTTGTAGATCACCAGTCTTCAACCTTTCGGACCTCACGAACCAGTAAATTCATAATTTTGAATCCGCAGACCGCTAATATGAATTTTTTTAAAAAGAGAAATACATTTGTAAAATAATGATCAGAGAACTTCCATTTTATTAAACAATACTGAAGCGAACATATGTCATATTGTCGATAGATGATACATATGTGTAAAATTCTTTCATGGATGTTAGTTCTTTACTGAGGAGAAACATTTTTAGGGCTGTTATAAAATATATTTTAACTGAACTTTATTTTTGTTTTATTATTAATAAAACATAAAAATTGCAAATAATGTCCAAATTTATCTGCAAACCACCAAAATGTTCTCTCGGACCACTGGTTGGCGACTGCTGATGTAGATCACCAATACTAGAAAGGTTGTTTGTGCCATGACATGACTAAAGGGTCCTCTTACTCCCCCCTTTTTATAGGCATGGCTTTTACAGCTGGGTGTCCTTTCTGTTGTCAACCACCTTACTGGGTGTACTGGGTTGGTCCTTGTTCCAACGGGAGAGTCTTCTTTGTTCTGTGGGGGTGGTTGGAGGCAGATAAGTGTGAAATTATGGCAAGTGTGGAGTGATTTGAGAGGGTCATGAGTGGCAAAAGGGATGCAGTGGTGAGAACACTAAAGTGGTGGAGGAGGGAGTGTGGATGGTAGTCATATACATATTATATAGAATGAATCTGAATTGTTTTCAACTAATGTATTTTCAGAATCCAAGTTCAAAACACTCCAGAAACGATGAAATGGTTGTTCCTAGTAGTTCCCAGTGGTTCTGAATACTATAAAGTCCTTCTGCTTCCTTTCAAACTTCATGTATGCATTAAAACAAAAAAAAAGAGAGAAAAAAAACCCAACAAAACAATATTGTGATGTATCTACATGAACTTATTAATGTTTAAGGCTTGATTCACAGCTCTAATTGTATTTATTCCATTTAATCAGTCAAACAATTTTACTGTCAACTTAATTCTACGTATTTTGCACGTCATGTCAATGACAGCTATATATATTGTTCATAGATTGACAGCTACAATATTAAATCATTGATATGTTTAAAAACTTTGTACTGAGTTCAAATCCAACTAATTTTCTCTTTCATTCTTCTAGGTTCCATAAAGCACTAGTTAAATAATGGAGTCGATTTGGTCGATTTTCTCCCTCCCTTCAAATTGCTGGCCTTGTATTTAAATTAGAAGCCATTAATATATTTAAAAATCTTACAAGCCTTATGAAAATCTAGAATATGAACTGTTTTCATTTAAAAAATTTTATCTAATGAATTCTTATTAATCAAATTCCTTTAATTTGACATAAGGCCCCATCCATACACAGAATGTTGTCTACATTTTGAACAGCCATGTCTTCAGTCATTCTTCTTGTGTCACTAATATAATGGTTCCCAAACTGTGTACTTTAACTTTCTGGTGTGCCACGAGGTGTAATTATGTGTACCACAAAAGACTTAAGATTCCATTTCAGAATGTGAAAAATACAAATTGAAAATTGTAATAAAGCTCGTATGTAACTGTCAAAAAGGGAAATAACTAAACTGAGAATAAAACTTGCCAAAAAACACCAAGTGCATGTTTCTTATTAATAACTTTGCTCCATTTATTGACTAAAGAAGGAAGTACAAATATTTTTTCTTGATTTTTAATTATCTAAATTTCCATTTTATGCTCTGCTAATATGTAATATACCTCTTTTGAATAAATTTTGGAATTTAGGTACAGAGTATGTCGAAATATCTTTACTTATTCTAAAGCATGCTGTGATGATAAGGTTTGAGAATCACTGTGGGGGCAGCAATTATATATCTAGTTTATTATGGCAGAGATGTTAGAATGCCAGCATTTTGGGGGCTCTCTGCACTCTCATTTTAAATCCCACTGAAGTTAACTTTGCTTTTCATCTTTTTGGAATTAATAAATGAAGTATTAATCCAGGAGCAGAGGATTGACAGATTTGTTAAAAAGCCAAACAGGATGCTTTGTGGTATCTAATCCAGCTCTATACATTCTGAGTTGAAGTCCTGTCTCCTGCCAGGGTAGAGTCAGCAATGGAAATATTTTTTTGTGTTTCCTTTTTGTCAATAAGTGATATTCAATCTAGAGACAAGTCACCGCTCTGCTGTAATGATTGAAATTGTGTATCTAAGACCTAATGTATCTCTGGGTTAATTTCCTTTTAGAGAAGCCAAACTATACATTATTCATACAGTCTGACTGTTGAGAAGGCAGTAGGTGTAAGTGTTTGAAATATAGACATAATATTCTTAACAAAAATGGGAACCTACACTGAAATAAAAGGTTTTCAGTTGTTTTATGTAAATTTGAACTAATTCCAACTCTGTATTGTGTTGAAAGCTTACAAATTAAGGCTGTGTATCTCATATTAGCATTGTTGACATTATTTTATGATGGTACAGAATTATGAAACTCTAGTTTGTAAATTAATATTCATCAGAGCTCATGTTAATTTTTGTCCTGTTTACCGAATGTTCATGTGTTAACCAACAGTTTTATATTCTAAGATTTTAATTTTAAATGTGATGCAGTCATAATGCTGCTTTGTTCTTTTCAAGAATGTATTGCTAATGCAGTACAAGAGATTAAGTTAAGTAAGTTTACTAAATAGATCCTTGTTGGAGCAACCAGTATATTCCTGTCATTGTTATTTCAGTAAAAATGATTTTCAGTTGTTATAAATGTATACCATACATGACTGTATATAGCAAGGATGTTCTGTTTATTTAATAAATATCAGTTTCAAAAATAAAAATATAATAAAAACTTTCTGTGTCCTTTCTGAGCTAGTGTGTATTTGTGTGTACATGTATATTTTGATGTGCATGTGTGTTTTCACATGAATATATCTTTTATATACATTTACTCTTTTTCATATATGTACATAAAAACAATTGTTTAACTGTGGATTAATAATTCTAAATATTGAGCCTGTGTGTTTTGAAATATAAGGGGAGTAGGAGGTCTTAACTAACTACCTGAATTGTGCTACAAAGTCAATAACAATCCAAGAGTCAGTGTTCCATTATTTCTGGCTGTGATCATAAATTTCTTTTTTATGTACTGCAGCACCAGTGTCAGGGCAGGCATGTGCACCACCAACTCTGCCTGTTGTTTTGGCCCTAAAGGAGCACACATTCTGCTACACTTCAGCCAGAGCTCCCCTTTTTTTATGGCATATAGAAAGTATTATTTGCAACATACAGATACATCACTTTCCTTCCAAACTGTTTTCAGATAAATTCCTCAGACAAGGAAGCACTGTCTTTCTTGACATACCTCATCCCTATTTTATATTTTTTCCTAGAGATAGAGCACATCAATGACAAGTTATTGGTGCTGTTAATATTCTTACTGTTTTTCTGATTTGTATTTTCAGCACTATTCTGTTTGTGTCCGTTTTAAAGATGGACATTATATATTTGTGCTTGTAAGTCTATTCAACTCTTAACATCGTGTACTACATGAAACTACATTAGCAAGGTGTTCACGACTACATAACATAAAAAATTAATGTCTTAACCCTAATATCACAAATTTTCACAATCTGTTCACCACTAAAGATACATTTGAATTAACAAACCAATTTTTAAAATATTTTATGCTAAATCATTACAGAATATCAAGAGTTCAATTGTCATTCATGCTGTTTATTTTATTTTTTTTTAAATTTATTCTTTCCTTTAAAAATCTTCAGTGTAGAGTGTTTAATTTTTCACCTTTGCTACCACCATGGTGTTGTATACCTCTTCCTATTATCATCGATGTAGCTATTTTGAAATGCAATCATAATTACAAATGGCCATGCAATAGAAATCATCATTTTATGTTTGTTTTTCCATGCATGCTTGGTTTAGATGGGTCTTTTCCATTACAGTCTCCTTCCACTTACTGCATTCCTTCATCTTTTCTGTGAATTTCAGCATTTTGTGATCTGCTTCCATTACTTCTGCCCAGATCTTTCTTAGTTATATTCCCAGTGAAGACAAACTATCTTCAGTTGTATTCCCAGTGCCATAGTAGCAGCTATACTAAACTGGTGTGTTCTTCCATGGGTTCTTTGGGCTAGCAGGTCCCAGTAATCTGCATATAAATTTGCTGGCTGTCTATCCGTCCAATGAGGTGAGGGGGGAGAAAAGTCAGGTTTTGCAAGAGAATCTCGTTCCAGGTTTCCATGCGAAATAAAGGGTATTGTGGGAAAATAAGAGGTTTTACGTTGCTTTTGATCCTCTTAATCTTCATTTCTGTCCGTTCCCTTGTCTTTAGATTGGATTGCCTTGGAAACGTAACCTTATTACATAAAGATGCTGTCTGATGGTATCACATGACCGGTTACGCAACTGAACAATCACGTAGACATGATCGTCATTGAAATATGTATCACAGCTTTGTAAATAAAGGACTCTTTAACATCTACACTGAACTTCACATTTTTCTTATTCTATATATATATATATAGTATAAGGCCGATAAGTTCTTTCTTTTGTAATGGTCAGAGGTGGCTCTGCTGTCCCAAAGGCAGAGGAAGCATTGGAATTTGATAAAGCCTCTTTGGAGTCCAAGCAGGAAAACCACCATCTTGAAGTTTCCAATGATTTCCCAATTGTACAGGTTGTATTGCAGAGCTTCCAAGAGGACTTTCACACTGTAGTAATCTTCCTTCAGGCAGACTGAATGAGCTAGGGGCAGTGTCGGGAACTTGTTTCCATTGTGGTGGAGCTGTCTATAAATAGTCGCCACTTCTTGGGCACAAACGGTACCCCAATAACGTCAAACAGTCCAAGCACGTCATGGCAGAAGCAAAGGCCATCCCTAAGAGTGTAAAAGCCTGAGAAAGGTTTGTGTCGATTTCTCTGACTTGTCACCTGCACTTCCTCCTTGACCAAGTTCCACTGCTTCATCCTGGAGACGAATGTTTAAAACACAACTTACCCTTTATTCAGGGTGCGAAAATCCAATATCAATAAATCTCTTTAATCCACTTTTTAACAATTTTAGACTTTATTGCACTTTTATAATTTTCTTTAGGTATTACTCTTTGTTTTATAATTTTAATTTAACCTGAAACATATATAAAAATATCATTTAACATAAGCAAATTAAACTTACAACGTAAAATCCAGCATACAAATAATTCTAGTGAATAGCTTAGAATTTTTACAAACCCAAACTTTTAACTGTTTAATAGCACTTTTTTTTTTATTTATTTGGGACCTAAGCAACACAAAAAAGTGATTACAAGCCAGGAACAGAGAAAAAATTTTTTTTTGTTACACAGTGTAATTAAAAAAAAATCTGTCAGTGTGGTAGAAAATATGAAGGGCAAATGACGACAAATGAAACAAAGTAATGTTTTACTTAGTATATTTTAGCATGATATTTTAGGGCTATTACCCTCTTTTCAGATGCAAAGCTGAAACAGTCAAAGACAAAAGAAAACGAGCAATTAGAGTTTTCTTCCCTAACTAGTCCATGTGTTTGAAAAACATATGCGCATGTGCGGGTTTTCTACTTTGTGCATTTCTGACTTATTATTTATCCTTGGTTTTATTCTGCTGATGAAAATGGCTTCTTTAATCCTTAAATTTCCTATATTCCTTTCTGTTGCCACTATAGTGACCTCAATGTTTTGGTTGCAGCATCTGTCAAGATGTTCTTTAACGGAAGAGGCTCTCATTGTCACATGCTCCTTGATCCATATGTGTATGGTACTTCCAATATATAAGGTGCTACATTTTTTGCATGTGATCTTATAGACCACATATGCACTTGTGCACACTTCTACATTGTTGAGGGACAATTAAGAAGTGTACATGTATCATTTCATGTGGGTTAGTGCCTGTGGCACAATCTCCTCAATGAAGGATCCTCATTGAGACTTTATAGTTAATTTGTGGGCTTAATCTGCAGACTACATTTTCTCTCAGTACAGGGGTTTTCTCAAAAGGGTACGTTCTACTAACCAGGGCGTTTATGGGAATACCTGGTTTTTCTACTAATCTTAATATTTAATTTTAGTTTGTCTAGAGCCCTTCTAAATTTGTATGTTAGTTTGCCTCTGGGTGTAGCATTGACGAACATTGCACTCTGGTATCTGTTGCTGTCATACCATGAGTTGATCTTATTTGTCTTTTTCTTAGTTCTCTCTATCCTATTCCAAAATTTGCTCCTATACACGAGGCAAGTCCCATTCACATAATTTTTTATAATATTCACTCATTTGGCCCTGGCTCCTTTATACACCCTGATCCTGTTTCTCTGATTGTAGCCAGAGATGCATGCGGTGGATGAAATGTTGTATGTGTCTCTCTAATTCTTTAGGATCACACATGCGGGACACATTCCTCATCACTCTTACTAAGCCCACGATTAGTATGTTGACATCCGAAATGGCTGAGTTTTGGTGGATCAGGTACTTGGAGGCCATGGGTTTGGCATAATGCAATGGAGAGTTTGTCTTTTATTACTATCGAGCAGTGGTACCCGGCATTGCATGGGATAAGGTATTTTGGAACGCGGGCCGCCAACAGACCAATTGTGGAAAAATTGCATGCCTGGAAAATACGTAAAGAAAATAAACCGAATACTCTGATGGCTGGATAATCTAAGATTTTCCTCGATGAAGCAGGAAAAAGTCAGGTTTTAACCTAATGCGGGCCCTAGGGGATCAAGAAAATGAATTTTTTTTATGTGCATAATATGCCTTGAAATTTCAGGAAAATCAGCTAGACGTAACGCCTCAAAAAAGCCCTAAAAAGCTGAAAAAATGAAGTTTTTCACCTAATGCGAGCCCTAGGCCATAAAAAAGTTAGATTTTCTTTGCTCACGGTATGAAGAAGAGACTGATTAATACATGGTTACAATTTCAAGGAAATCGGTCTGACGTAACGCCTAAAAAACCCCCTAAAAATCTGAAAAAACGCAGTTTTTCACCTAATGCGGGCCCTAGGGGATCAAAAAGTGGAATTTTTTTTATATGCATAACACTCCCTGAAACATAAATAATACACATGTAAAGTTTGAAAAAAATTGGTTGGGTACGTCTCGGCGTTTCACACACACACACACACACATACACACATACATACATACATACATACATACATCCTTCCTCAGTTTTATATATATACATATATAGATTAAAATAATAGATTAAAGTTTAAGCAAAGAATCGTTGCATTCACCCTTAACGGGATCTTCTGAAACTGAAAATATCAATCTGTGAACGCAGAAGTAAATATTTCGAAAAACGTTGCAATTGAAGGAAAACAGGAAGACGATACTTTGGTTCGTGAAGACGTTCCCTGGCAATGAACGGATAATAGCGAACATAATACGTCATCAATGTTCATCAGAATGTCGTAATGCAGACAGCCAGTCATACAGACAGATATTATAAGAGCGCGACGGAGATTGATAACCGGCGCCTAACACCCCTTTAACAACAGAAAATTGAAAAATAAAAGCTGCAGTTAATATATTTAGACTGCAACGAATATACAAATGCAAGTTTGAAGTCAATTGGAGTAGAAATGTGGATTTGTATAGACTTTGCAAAAATGAGGACACACACACACACACAGACAACAACAGTTTTATATATATAGATGGTTTCTAACCAGAGTTCTGTGTCACTAGTACAGGTAGTCTATGGTTGGGGTGTTTAATACTTCGGTAACTTTAATACTCTGGTGGATGGAGTTTGCTATTTGCTGGATGCTTTCCATGGTGTTCCTTTTTAATTCCTGACTATTCTCCTGTGGGGATATTTTAAATACTATATTGATGTCATCTACATAGCATGAGTACATAGGGTTATAGAGCTCTCATCTAAGTGTTTCTAAAGTCTCCTGTCCCACCATACCATAAAGAGGTTAGCTGTCACCCATGATGCTGACACCAACGGCCATCTCCTCTTCTTGAGTATATGTTTTGCTATTGAACTTAAACATATGTTCCTTAACAGTTAGTCTTATACTGGCCCCCACCACATGTGCAATCAATTTCTTAACTTGGTCATGGTTTTTGGGAGTTCATATGGCTCTGGTCCATTCACTCCATCTTTCTGTGAGGGTCTTCTTTGCTATTGAGGTAATGATAGGTGGTCTGTCTCTCCTTGTCCTTGTAGGACAGAGGCCGCTAAGGTCATGTGTATCTAAGTATTCCTTATCCTGCAGGAGTCCCAACTCACTGGTGTCAATCCCACAGAATTCTACCTGACTCTCGCTGATCATCGCCACACATTTTTAACAGAAAATCTATATCAATGGATGGGTATAGGAATACCACATTCATACGCCCTATTGTACAGCCTGTCAGATCCCCAGATAGGTTGCATTCGTTGATTCTGCCAAGGAGGTCGTCTGTGTTGTCACATATGTCTGGGGACATTTCAATTATGGGGCATATGATCATGAAGAGGAAGTAGGAGAGTCTATAGTTGCTGGCAATATTGGCTCCACAGACTGGCTGTGTTGGTAGTCCTGTGACTGGATCACTATTTGTTTTGTGGTATTTGTGAAGTCCATACAGTGTCGGTCATTGTTCCAGGCCTGGAAGTTGTAACTGTACTCTTATTAGGCTGCATTATGCTAGACCACATCATCATGTGAGCATTGAGGTTTTTTTCTCTTTCCTCAGGCTTTTGTGGTGTTTTTTCTCTTGTGTCGATGATGAGGGGTTGCATTGTCTGGATGTAGTTTAACAGGCTGTCTACTTACATTCTGCCAGACTTGTCTGGCATACTATTTTTCCATTTCTCGAGCACTGTATGAGTTTACACAAGCCAATTGCAGATTTTTTTACCAAATTGCTGGCCTCTATCCTCAATAACCCTAACAATAAAAGTATTCACTGAGGAGGTCAGAAAATGTGTGAGGAAAGAGCTTTGATGACAATCAACAACTAGAAAACCATCTGGTTATTAAATTAACCCACTGGAAAATTATAATAATAATTTGAAATGAAATCCAACAGATGAGTATTTTATTGGCAGCATGACCCTCCTAAAGTATAACTATATATATATATATATATATTCATTCATTTCATTTTACGTCCACTTTTCCTTGCTTGCAAGGGTGGGACGGGAACTGATTCTGGCTTGATTTCTACAGCTGGATGCCCTTCCTAACACCAACCTCATTTACAGTGAGTGGTGGGTGCTTTTTTGGCGTGGCACCTCCACGACCACTTTGCAGTGGAATGATAGGGACCCCAGTCCCTATCATCTCATTTCTACAGCTGAGTAAACTGGAGCAATGTGAAATAAAGTGTCTTGCTCAAGGAAACAACACATCACCTGGTCTGAGAATTGAACTCACAACCTTTTATATATATATATATATATCGTAGCATATTCTACATATATGATCGTAGCATATTCTACATCGTTATGAGATTGGCACCTTCCAGCCCTTTTTAAGTCGAGCACTCTCCAGTCATAGGATTTTAAACCAATACCGAATATGGACAAATACCCTTTGGACTACTCTGTAAAGAATATCCCAACACCTTCTAATACTCTCTACACGAAAATACTGATAGACAAAGTAGAGAAGGTTGTTAAAAGAATGAGATGGAAAGCTTTGATTCTCGATGGTCAATTTAACACGGATTCTACGGAACATTTTGACATCAAAACTCACAAATACCCGCAAAGAGTAAAAGATATGACCGCCTTTGAATTAGACCTAGTTAACCTTATCAACAACATCAATTTTTGTAAGTACTCTAACCCCTTTCAATCCAAATTATCTAATGATATTTCTACTTTCAAATCTTCTAATAATAAGTTCATCTTCTCAGATAAAACTAAAAACCTATATGAAGTTAATAATAATTTACACGACCAACTATTAATAGATAATATCACCTCTAAATACCAAATAGCTAATATAAATACGTACCATAATATAAATAAGGAAGCTAAAGAATTAGCTGTTTCTTTAGAAATAGATAATAGGACAGAAAAACTTGCTAAACCCTTAAAGATCATAAACCCGACTTTATTAATCACCCTAGTTGTAGATTAATCAACCCTGCTAAGACTGATATTGGTCTTGCCAGTAAAAAAAATTTAAATAAATTAAATACACATATTAGAAGTAAGTCTAAATTACTCCAATGGATAAATAGCTCTTCCGTAGTACATTGGTTTAATAATATTAAAAACAAAATCAGTTCTAGATTCACCCAATTTGATATCGTAGATTTCTACCCATCTATTACTCAGACCCTTTTAGTGAAAGCTTTAAATTTCGCTAGAGGGTTCACTAATATCTCCGATATTGAAGAGGATGTAATCTTGCATGCTAGGAACACTCTTCTTTTTAATGATAATGACACTTGGGTAAAAATATCTAACCCAGAGAACCCATTCGATGTCTCAATGGGCTCTTATGACAGTGCCGAGGTTTGTGATCTGGTCGGCCTATTCCTCTTACATACACTTAAAGAAAAATTTCCTAACCATATTTTTGGGCTTTATCGCGATGATGGTCTAATACTTTCCCATACCACCATAGGCCATAACTTAGATAGATTAAGGAAAGACTTAATAAAAACCTTTGCTAGTTTTAATCTTAAAATTACTATTGATACTAACGTGTCCAACGTAGATTTCCTAGATATAAACTTAGATTTGCCTACTGCTTCTTATAAACCATACCATAAACCTAATGAAAACTTAAAATATATAAATAAAGGATCTTGCCATCCACCTATAGTTTTTAAAAACCTTATCCCTAATATTAGCTGTAGGATCTCCACCCTCTCTTCATCAGAAGCTATTTTCAATAAGGCATCCCCCTACTATAATATAGCCCTCCAAAATAGCGGCTTTAGCGAACCGATTAAATACATACCTAACTACACTAACTCTATTAAACATAAAAATAGGAAAAGAAAAATAATCTGGTTCACACACCCCCCTACTCTCTAGCAGTTAAAACTAATGTAGGCAAAAAATTCCTAGAACTCCTAGATAAACATTTCCCTAGAACACATAGATACTATAAGATCTTTAACAGAAACTGTGTTAAAATTAGCTATTCCTGCGGTCCCCCTATTAAGTCCTATATCCTCAACAAAATTTCACCTAGAGAAAATCAAACTTGCTCCTGTAGAATCAAAAGTGAATGCCCATTACAAGGTAAATGCAACACCAAAGCCATTGTATATGCGGCTAATGTGACAACCATCAGCAACAACCATCCAGTCACCAGTGAACGATATGTGGGTATGACGCAAGACAGATTCAAAACGCGTTATTACTCACATGTCGCATCCTTTCGACATCCAGAAAAAAGATTTACAACAGCTCTGGCTAGCAGAATCTGGGATTTGAAAGACCAAGGCATCCAATATAAACTAGATTGGTCAATTTTGAACCAATCTAAAAAATATGCTAGAGGAACAAGAAAATGCACGCTCTGCATAAATGAAAAATTTTGGATATTGCAAAATCTTAAATCACCAAAGACCTGCCTGAACACAAAGACGGAAATTTTTACCAGTTGCCCACACATGAAATCACACTTGCTTTCCAGCTCATATAAACTTAACACACTTTCAGATACTTATCCTCCATAATCTCTTATTATTCTCTTTTTAATTACCCTTTCTGACTTACTTTCATTCTTATCCTTGTCAATAATTTCATTTATTTTCACTTTTATTTATTTTTACTTCACCCCCCCCCCCCCCCCTTTATTCTCCGATCCACTTCCTATTTTCTATTTTTTACTTCCCCTTCTTTTACTTCCCTTTTCTTCCACTAACTGATTACACTTGTCTTTTGTGTTTTTCAATCCAGATATATTTTTCATTTTTATTTTTATTTTATTTTTGCGCAGCCTATCTTACAATTTTATACTTGTACTTATTTATCCACATTTCAATATGGCTGAACGCCTTAATGTGTGTATACTTTTTATATATGTACACGAGTGACTACGTATGTGCGCGCGCGTGCGTGTATGTATGTGTATATATATATATATATATATATGTGCGCGTATGTATGTGTGTGTGTATAGGTGTTTGTGTGTGTATGTATATATTATGCGTATGTGTAGTTGTCTTTATATCCGTGTTTTTGACATTTCGTTTTTATGTTTTTGTTCCTTTTTTCTTCTCCCCCCCCCCCCTCCCTTCCCTCTTTTGTTACTTACTCAGTTTCATACGTGGGCATGCAAATAGGTTTATATGCGCTAGTATAAGTGTGTGTGTGTGTGTGTGTGTATGTACGTATCGAACGTATGGAAGTGTAATTGCGCGTGTGTATATAAGCATAATTATTTTTACATTTCTTTTGTGAGACACGCGTGTCTGTGTATGTATGTACCCCCCCCCTTTTTTTTTTGTTTTCTTTAATTTTTTCTTTCTATCTTTTCTTTCTAATTTATCGTTACTATATTTTTACAAATATATCGAGACCGATACTTTTCTTTTAAATATTATACACTCTTTACCTCCTTTCTTTCCGCATCTAAGTGTACGAGTGTCCAGGCGTTTTTATGCGCGCGACTTTATATTCTCATATTTACGATGTAACCATTTCTGTCTGTATAATACAGACATATAGATACACTTGCCCTAAATTTTTATAATTACGCACACTTTCTAACTATACATTTACATGTGCACATATACATATATGCACATCTGTGAGCGTATATACATACACATACACACACCTAACTATTTTTCTTGATAGATTTTTATATATTTCAATTTCTATTTCATTTATCTATATATTTTTTTGATTTTCTTGATGTGTTTTTCTAAGTATTTGCCCATGTTTTATATTGCCTCGTCTGACGAACGAATGAAGTCGTTTATTTCGTATTCGCCTCATTCGGGAAACCTCTGGTAATGAGGTAATAATATTGTATTGATTTTATACATTATAAATATATATATATATATATATATATATATATATATATACACATCATCATCAAAATCATTGTTGCTTTAACATCTGCTTTCCATGCTAGTAAGGGTTGGATGGGTCCATATAGACTGAGTCAGTACTGAAGCTGAGCCACTGATCTTGCAGGAAGGCTAGGAACCTGTGCGTATATGTACAGTCTCATGTTTGAGTGCTCAGGAGAGGTTGTCATGCCTTTGACAAAACTGACCCTTTGTCTGGCAAGTTTTCTATGGCTGGATGCCCTTCCTATCACCAACCACTTTACAGTGTGTACTGGGTGCATTTATTGTCTAGATCACCAAACACTAGTGAGGCTGTCATCTCCATGACATAACTGAAGGGTCCTCCTGACCCTTTTGTTTGCTTGACAAACTCTCCAATGCTGGAAGCTTTTCCTATCATCAACCACTTTACAATCGGCAGGTGCAAGGAATTCGTGTGTATGGGGGAGGGTTGAAGAAGTGAAGTTGAGAATAACTGTTAGAGAGTACTAGTGGAAGAGGGGAGGAGAGGTCAGGTCACATTGTATGCTGCAGGTCAGATCTTCTTCAGCACTGTAAAGCGCCATCTCTTACAGTCTTTAGTCATTTTTGTTGTAAAGTTTAGCTTTCTAAGATCAGTCCTTACAACCACATCCCAAGTCTTCCTGGGTCTGCCTTTTCCATGGGTCCCAGCCACTGGGGTTTCTTTGCATTTCTTTATGCAGCTGCCATCTTTCATGTGCATCACATGGTCAATCCAACACAGTCTTTTCTCTTGCACACTACAATCTATTCCTCTTATGCCAAGTTTTTCCCTCAGTTTGCCTATGCTATGTCACTCATGCACACTAACATTGCACATCCATCAGAGCATACTCATCTCATTTCTTTCTAGCCTCCACAGGTTTTCAGCAGTCAAGGAATATATAACTATGATCTCAGCTCTCTGCAGCGATTGTATGTTTTTTCATGGGGTTTTGTTAGCAACTCCTCAATTTTAGGCCATCGAGCGATGGGCATAGAGCAATGAACCAGCTTGGTTTCTAGTCTGGCTGAGGAAAACTCCATCAGAAGTGTCTGGAGATGAGATGATGTCATGCTCACATGTTTTCAGGTGGCACAAAATGTGGAAGACAACCTCCAGGAGTGGAAGACCTTCAATGAGCATGACTGAGGCTAATATTGAATGCAGGAGGCATGTGGTACGAGGTGATCATTGGTTGACTGTTCGCAAGTGAGCTGTGCATGAACCGTGAAAGCATTTGAAAGATTATTATCAAAGATTTGGGCATACAGAAGATGGTGTTGAAGCTGATGAATGATGACCAGAGGATGTGGTGCATGCAGGTGTGTCAGGATATCCTCGAGCATCTTGAAACTAAACCAGACATGCCAGGGAGATTCATGATCTTTGACTATGATCCATTTCCGGGCATGGCAGCTATCAAGAAGACTGTGACGACGGAGCAGTGGAGAATCCTTCCAGGAGTGCATAAAGGGATGGCGGAGAAGAATGGGAAAGTGTGTTAGATCTGAGGAGGATTATTCTGAAGGGAAAACTTGTAGTTTGTAGTTTGGATCTAAAATATTTTTTTTGCGACTCCAGTCCTGTTTTTTGTCTGACACACCTTGTACAAAAGAACGACTGTATGACATCTCTGTACAAAGTGTGAAACAAAGGCAGTGACTGCAGAGGACATGCGTAGGCTGCAGAGAAATGAAGCAACTATACTTCCACAATTGCACCGCTCAGGACTGCGATCTCTAGTATTATGCAATAATATTGAAGACTTGCCTTCCCATGTACAGAGGCTGAGGCATACGTTTAGTATGTACCACCTACCACTCCATCACACCTACCACGTCGTAACACCTCATCCATGTCCCAACACCCCACCCCTCATCCATGTGCCTAGATCTACCTCACCAATCCTTCACACCTCAAGACATTAGCAAGCTTTCTTTTTTCAGCTTCTCTCCAAGCTGTGTATACCTGTCACCTAGCTTCTCTCTTAGCTACCTGGTACTGGTCTCTACCATCACCATTTCTCCAGTCTAGTGGGTTGTGTCATTGTGTGACGTAATATCTGGGGAATATATATCTTCTTTATTTGCCACAGGGGCATACAAAAATGGGACATTACAAGATGTGACGGCGGGGGTTTTACATAAAATCTTTAACAATGATAAATAACAATAAACTATATAGAAATAAAACAATTGAAATCCCCATTAGGGGTGGGGGGTAACGCTACTGCGGGGGTTGTTTTACACCCCGCGGATAAAACAACCCTCAACACGAGGAACACATTTTATAGGTGTTCCCGTCTTCCCTCTGTTTATCTTCCTCAACCTACAGATTTATATACAGAGAAGGCCCATTCACCCGGGCCATTTTCGCCACATTCACCCACCTTTCAGTGAATTTACTGGGGTGTAGCACCTCTCTCTCCACTCTCACCTTCCTTCTGAAGTGATACTTAAAGAAGGGGATAAGTTGTTGTCCGGAGAGAAAGGTGTTTGCCCTCAGTCCTTTTAACCTCGTCCACCATATTACCTCTTTCGCCATAGCCACCAGACAGAGAAAGACCGCTTCTCCTTCATTCTTAAATGAAAGCGGTGGGGTGATCCTCACGATGGACTCGGCTGACAACTGGATGTGTCCTACATGTGACAGTAGCTGTTCGACATAATTCCACAGGTCGGTCACCCCTGGGCACTGAATAATTGCGTGCAGAACGGTTTCGATGTCCTGCTCGCATCTTGGACAGGTCCTTTTAGCAGGATCTCTGCCAGGGCGTCCGTCCCTGTAGATTTTGTCTCGAACTGGTAGAGCTCCTCGGTAGCACTGCTAGGCCCGAGTCCTCTGGAAGTTATCTAGAAGGCCCTGGATGGAAAGTCCTCCTGAACAGACTGGTCAGTTCGTCTTCCTCAATGCCTAGAGTTCCTCGAGAACGTTGTCGCACTTATCCTCCACTAATCCCCTATAGAATGTCGAAGTGGAGTCTCTGCTGATTGCCGTTTCCACTTGGTAGAGGGCTGTGAGTGCCTGAAGGCACTCAAGGTGCCAGGCACCCATTTTCGGTCTTCGCTTGACCCAGGACTTCAGCTCTGTTAGTGAGACAAGTTGTGGAAGAGCTCGTTTCACAAACGACAGCCACACCGGTTCGCCAGTCAGGAATACTTGGAGATGGCGTAGCCTCAGCACGTGTTTGTGCATCATCAGCCACAGCATGCCCAGCTCTCCGTTAGAAGGGTGTTGATAGCAGATGCATCTCCTCACCAATGGAGCCTGTTTCTTCCAGAGGAACTTGAAGAGTAGGCGTTCCATTTTGGTGAGGTATTCGCGGGGACAAGGCACGACTGTCAAGCGGTAGTAGATGACAGACGCTATGTAAATATTCGCCACCTCCTCTTGACCTTTCAAGGAGAGTTTGCACTCGGCCCACTTCTGGGTGAGTGCAAACACCTTCGCCGTGACCTCGTTCCAGGGGGATATATAACTATGATCCGGGGAATATATAACTATGATCTCAGCTCTCTGCAGTCATTGTATGCACCTCACCCACCCAAATCCCCAGTCCACACAATAAAGTGGTCGTTTTGGTGCCATGACAATGAATGCCCAATCCACACTGTAAAGTGGTTGTGTTGGTGTCATGATAAAAGTACCCAGTGCACACTGTAAAGTTGTTGGGTAGGTGTCACAACAAAAACCGCCCAGCCCATACTGTAAAGTTGTTGGTGACATGACAAAAAGTGTCCAGTCCACACTGTAAAGTGGTTGTGTAGGTTTCATGACAAAAAGCACCCAGTACACAAGGTAAATGTGGTTGACATTAGGAAGGACAGCCATAGAAACCAGACCAAAATCAGTTCCGTATGAGCAAAACACGGTCATCCAACCTAGCTTATCTTACAAAGAGACAGTTCGTCTAATCCATGCTAGCCTGGAAAATGGATGTTAAACGGTGATGATGATAATTTATTGGATGTGCAATGTAAATGTGAGAGAAAAGCAGAGCTTGGATGAACTGAAGGAGAAACTGAAATTAAGGGTAATCCAAAGAGAAAACTACTTTTGTATGGGCATTTGAGATGCATGGATGATGAATGTTGGGTGAAGAAATGCCAGGAAATCCCAGTGGAAGGAACCCTCAGTACAAGTAGTCCAAGGAAGACCTAAGCAGAGATGGCAAGGGCTGATGACGAAGCTGATGGTGAGAGGAGATAACGAAGGAATGCAGTGAGTGGAAAGATGCTGTGCTGAAAAGACCTGTCCAACCTATGCAAGCACGAAAAAACAGATATAAAAAGGATGGTGATGGTGATATATATAATAATGAATTAGAAGGCAGTATACTATAATTTCATCACATTCTATTTATTACATAATCCTGTGATTATTGATCTGTGCCTAAAAACTAACAATGGATTTATTAACATGGAATTATGATATATATATACATATACATATACATATATATATGTACATATACATATATATATGTACATATACATATATATAAACAAATATATATATATATACATACACATATTTATATATATATATATATCCATATATATGTATATAAATATACATATATATATATATGTACATACACACACACACACATATATATATATGTATATATATATGTGTGTATATATATATATTTACATATGTATATGTCTATATGTGTATGGTGTGTATGTATATTTATGTATGTGTGTGTATATATATATATATACATATATAAATCAAATTTCACCCCGCCAAAAGGAAGAAATATCTATCTCGCCCAATACATTGACATCCTGTCTAAATTTCCTCTTAGACATAATACTAATGTTAGGCCAAACATTAACAAATCAGAAATGTCTGCACTTAAACGTATACAAAATGATAAAACAATAATAATTAAACAAGCAGATAAAGGGGGTGCAGTTGTTATAATGGATACTGAATACTACAAGGATTTGGTTGAGGAACAACTGAAAGACACAACATTCTATCATGAAATACCGTCAAATATAGACCACAACATCATGAAGAAGATCAACAACCTGGCTTCAAAATACCACAACTCATTTACTGATAAGGAAAGAGACTATATCACCAATTTTGAGCCGAAACCCAGCAACCTGTATGGCCTACCGAAAGTTCACAAGTCAAAAGAAATACAACTGGCAGTAAGAGAACAAAACAGTGAGTACATTAAATTATTACACCCAAAAGACTTAAAACTTAGACCTATTATAGCTGGTCCAACATGCCCCACTCACCGTCTAAGCAATTTTGTTGACATTATTTTGAAACCACTATGTATTCACATACCCAGTTTCATCCGGGATGATATCGACTTCCTGTCCCATCTTCCCAAAACCACGGAAACGAATTCACTTCTACTCAGTTTTGATGTGGTAAGCCTTTACACCAACATTACACATGATTTAGGAATAAAGGCGGTTAAATACTGGGTAGAAAAACATAGAGAAGTGATTCCCATTAGATTCACAGCGCCATTTATATTAGACGCAGTTAAACTTATTCTGGAAAACAACACTTTCTTCTTCAATGGAAAGAATTACATCCAAATTAGAGGCACAGCGATGGGAACGAAGTTTGCTCCCGTTTACGCGAACTCTGTAATGGGATACTTAGAACAACAACTCTACCAAGAA
>OZ024742.1:261621395-261711395 GCA_964016885.1 Eledone cirrhosa | reverse complement strand
TGATATATATATATATTATAGTATAAACTTGGCATAAATATCCAAGTGTTTACA
Organism: Eledone cirrhosa; assembly: GCA_964016885.1. Taxonomy (NCBI): domain Eukaryota; kingdom Metazoa; phylum Mollusca; class Cephalopoda; order Octopoda; family Eledonidae; genus Eledone; species Eledone cirrhosa. The sequence goes on along the minus strand of OZ024742.1, from coordinate 261,711,341 downwards.
GCACTCAATCCATGGGATGGGTTATGTATAATGAGTTACAAGAGTGGTAATGATACTTAAATTTTGTTGGTTTTAAAGACAACTCATTTAGCCTATCATATTGTGATGGAGTACTTACAGGAAGATTCTTGATCATATAGGAGAGGTTTAAAGTCAGGGAACCGTAAAAAAATCGCAATTAATTAAATTACTGTTAATCTTTATATATGTAGGAGAGATAATTCTATTAAGAAAATAAAAAATGGGGTAACTTGTGTGCAGAGAAATAACAAGAGTAAAACTGAAAATTTTAGTTTGGCTGAGACCATCTCCTCAGAAAGAACTTAGATTCTTGAGGAGGTCGATTGAAAAAATATAATCGTGTATATAGGCAGTATTTTTTAGAAGATAGTTGTGAGAGTATATTCCATTTTTCTGCACTACATAAATAACAGGTTTTCACTCCTTTGATGTAAGGTGTGGATTTTTCCAGTATTCTCCATTTTATGGAGAACTCTATGCCGTTTTCTTTGAGGTTTCATATGGGGTTTGCTTCTTGTCAGGATGTCTGAAGGTCATTTGGTGGTTCAGGAAACTGCTCTCTGACATATCTACATAAGTCTAGGCTTTTGTTAAGTGGAGGTCACTTCTGCTTTAGTTCTTGTTAGAATTATCTCCCTTACATATATAAAGTTTAACCATAATTCATTTAATTAAATGGAGTTCTTTGCTCTTAGATCTCTCTCTTATATGATCAAGAATTTTCTTGGAAGTATTCCAATATAATATGGCTGACTGAATGATTTGGCATTAAACCCAATGAAACTTAAGTATCAGCATATGCCACTGTTGGAACAGATTATATATATATATATATTTCTTTCTTTTTTATATTATTCATGTCATTATATATAGTTTACTCTAAAACTTTAACCATTTGCATAAATAGCTCATATATATTGAATATTAATAATTGTTTCTACTTTAGGCACAAGGCCAGCAATTACCAGTACATTACTGGTACTTTATTTTATCGACCCCGTAAGGATGAAAGGCAAAGTTAACCTCGGTGGGATTTGAACTCAGACTGTAAAGGGACGTAACTATGCTAGACAGCATGGCGTCCAACCCTCTACCGATACTGCCAATTCACCACCCTAATATTGAATATTAATAATGATGATGGTATATATATTATCCATTGACAAGATTCCACACCTAATTTGTTTACCGAGTGAGGGTGGAACTCATCCAATTGGACTAGGGAAACAATGTTTCCATTGCTGATACTAATTACCTATCGCAACTCTTGGGAGAAAGAGCAATGTGAAATAAAAGTTCTTGCTGAAGGACATAACGCATTGCTTGGTCCAAGAATCAAACTCGCAATTGTGAGATTACAAATCCAATTATCTGAACACTAAGCCATGCATATCAATAATAATGATCATGACAATGATGATGATGATGATGATGATAATAATTATTTCTAACATAGGCACCAGGCCACTAATTTTTGTTTTGGTGGAGAGTTGTGGGGGCATGTATAGTTGATCATATCGACTCCTGTACATGACTGGTACATATATTGACTCCAGAATGACAAAAGGCTGGGTTTTCCATGGTAGAATTTGAAACTGGAAACATAAAGAGATGCAACAAAATATCACAAGAGCATTGTACTGATTCTGTCAGCCACCATCCTAACAAGAACAACAATAATGGTTCCTATTTTAGGCACACGGTCAACAATTTGGGGGAAAGGGAAAGTTGATTAAATGGCTCCCAGTGCATTATTGGTATTTTATTTTATCGACCCTGTAAGAACGAAAGGCAAAGCTAACCTTGGCAGGATTTGAACTCAGAACTTAAAGGAATGTAACTATATGCTGCAAAGCATGTCCAATGCTTTACTGATACTGCCGAACCAACCCTTTAACAAGAACAACAATAATGAATTCTACTATAGGCACAAGGCCATTAATTTGGGGGAAGGGGAAAGTTGATTAAACCAACCCCAGTACGTTACTGGTGCTTTATTTTATCACCCCTTAAGGATGAAAGGCAAAGTTAACCTCAGCGGGATTGGAACTCAGACCGTAACTCTATGCTGCAAAGCATGGTGTCCGACTCTCTACCAATACTGCCAATCCACTGTCCTAACAAGAACAACAATAATAAGAATTTCTAACATAGGCACAAGTTTAGAAACAACAAAAGTCGATTATATTGTCCCAAGGAATGAATGGCATGGTTTCTGATTTAGGCACAAGGCCAACAATTTTGGGGAGGGGAAAGTTGATTAAATCAACCCCAATGCATTACTGGTACTTCATTTTATTGACCCCATAAGGATGAAAAACAAAGCTAACCATAGCAGGATTTGAACTCAGAATGTAAAGGGCCATAACCCTATGTCACAATGATTTACAACACAGGCACAGAGCCATAAATATGTACAGGAGGGAGAGGATAAGATTATGTGGCAAATAATGCCTTCCTCAAGTATATCAGCAGTATAAAAAAGTTGTTTCAACTAGGAAAATGAAACTAGTGGCAGACTAAGGGTGGCACAAGGCCAGCAATTTGGTGGGAGGTAAGTTGATTAACTTGAATCCAATTCTCGACTGGTACTTTATTTTATTCACCCTTACATGATTTGAACTCAGAATGTAAAGGGCTGGAACAAATACTGCAGGGCATTTTTGTCTGACACTCTAATAACTCTGCCAATCCATCATCCTATAATTATAATCAAGAAAAAAATAATTGTTTCTACTTTAGGCACAAGGCCAGCAATTACCCAGTTCATTAAAAATAATGGTTCCTAATTTAGGCACCTGGCCAGAAGTTTGGTGGGAAGGAGGTAGTGGTCATTTTCATTGACTCCAGTACTTGACTGGTATTTTATTTTATCGATCGTGGCGGGATGACAGACAAAGTTGACCATAGTAAAATTTGAACTTAAAGGGGCATAACTGAATGTAAACAAGAATGTAAAGGGTCATAACTAAATATCCTGAGGCATTTTGTCTGATCTGGTAATACTGATAATAATAATTGTTTCTAGTTTTGGCACAAGGCCAGCAATTACCCAGTGTATTACTGGTACTTTATTTTATCGACCCCATAAGGATGAAAGGCAAAGTTAACCTCGGCGGGATTTGAACTCAGAATGGCAAGGGCCGTGGTTTCTGATTTAGGCTCAAAGCCAGCAATTTTAAGGGAGGGGAAGCTGATTAAATCAACCCCAGTACATTATTGGTACCTTTATTTTATTGACCCTGTAAAGATGAAAGGCAAAACTACAATAAATAATAATTGTTTCTACTTTTGGCACAAGGCCAGCAATTACGCAGTACATTACTGGTACTTTATTTTATCGACCCCGGTAAGGATGAAAGGCAAAGTTAACCTCGGCGGGATTTGAACTCAGATCGTAAAGGGACGTAACTATGCTGCAAAGCATGGCGTCCGACTCTCTACCGATACTGCCAATTCACCGCCCACAATAAATAATAATGGTGCCTGATACCTAAGGCTGAAGGAGACAGTTTTATGTTGAGCAATCCAAATACTTACAGAGGACAACACAATGCTGAATAAATAGAAGTGATAATACTAATGGCAACTATGATGATGATGTTGATTTCATAGGACCTAGACTATAAATGGAGATTGTGTGATATTCATGACTCCCTCAGATGTATAAACACTGCGAGTGAAGTGAAACAACCAAGAACCAAACAACAGCTTGCAGGCAAGTTTGGCTGGCTGGGAGATAATTCTCTTACTCATTTAACAATGATGATGTTGCTGATGCTGAAGATAATGTGATGACAAGAAAGATAACAACAACAAGAAGAAAGATAAATAATATTTTAAGATCTGTCAATATTTTCAACATTTACATATGTGGGTGAATCTGTGTATGCATGTGCTGGCATATTTAGTGTAAGGTTGGTACTAGGAAGGGTATCAAGATGCAAAACGCCATGATGAGTATACAACTTGTCATGGGTCCTGTAACAAGACTAATTCTTGCTTTAATAGAGAATATAGCCTTAAAACACTTGTTGTTAAGTATATATATATATATATATATATATATATATATGTATATATATATATATGAAGAGTTCAAAGTATAGAGGTCAATAAGACCACAGATAAGGGTAGTACTTGATGAACTTTTAGGTACAGAGTTGATATACTAATTAGTAAAATTTCCATAAAGTCCCCATTCTGTTTTCATCATCACTATCACCATTTTACATTTGTGTTCCATGCTGGCATGGGTTGGACAAATTTATGTATATGTGTATATTTCTTTGTATGTGTGTATGAATGAGTGTGTTTATGTTTGCGTATGTATTCTCATGTTTCCATAGCTGTATTTTGTAGTCAGGAAAAATAAGTTTGTAGTTGACAGTTCTCTAAATTGTTTCTGCATTAACTCTTTTGATACCAAACTGCCTGAAACTTCCCTGGTTTTATGATATGAGGTTATTTATTTTAAAATATTTATATTTAGCTAAAATTCTTCCATCATTATTCTATGTAAGAACCTTTGTTAAGCTAGGCTCCAAGCATCAACTTAATAGTGAGAAAGTTAGTTATACTACTAAATCTTTCTAAATTCTTTATTTTCAAAATGATTTGAAAATCATAGGCAGTGTTTTTCATTAGAAATATGGTAATGAAAGAGTTAAAGATAACAAGAAAAACAAAACAAAAACATCAACATCAACAATAACAACCAACAGAACCCATAAGAATGGGAGAGAATTCAATGACATATAAGGAACAAGTTTGGTGGGTAGCAGGTCAGTGGAAGGATCTAGTCCAGCTTTGCCAGCTCATTTAGGTAGATATCGATGCTTTCTTTATCATAAAGCACGAAGTAGATCTGTTTCAGTGATGAGGACATGACAGATGCAAAGTAATTTGAGATGGTTCGGAGAATGATCTGTGCTGCAGTGTGCTTAGGGAATCCTCCACTGCAACCAAACAAAAATAAAATGAAAATTTAGGCAGGCATGATATGTCAGGTAATGTTATAACATTATTTTATTGTCATTTATTCTTTTACTGGTTTCAATCATTAGATTGTGACCATACTGGGGCACTTTTTTAACGGGTTTTAATTGATCATATCAACATGAATACTAATTTTTTTCAAATTTGGTACTTATTTTATTGATATCTTTTTGTTTAATTGCTATCTTATAGGATATAAAACACAAACACAAATATGGACATACACAAATATATACAATGGGCTTCTACAGATTCTGCCTACCAAATTTCACTCACAAGGAATTGATTAACTTGAGGCTAAAGTAGAAGATACTTGTGCAAGGTGCCACGCAGTGGGAATCATCATTTCATCATCATTTCATTTTACGTCCACTTTTCCCTGCTTGCAAGGGTGGGACGGGAACTGATTCTGGCTCAATTTCTACAGCTGGATGCCCTTCCTAACACCAACCTCATTTACAGTGAGTGCTGGGTGCTTTTTTGCCGTGGCACCTCCACGACCACTTTGCAGTGGAATGATAGGGAACTCAGTCCTATCATCTCATTTCTACAGCTGAGTAAACTGGAGCAATGTGAAATAAAGTGTCTTGCTCAAGGAAACAACACATCACCCGGTCTGACAATTGAACTCACAACCTTTCGATTGCAAGCCCAATGCTCTAACCAGTGCCTCCATGAATGAACCTGAAAACCATGTGGTTATGAAATGAACTTGTTAATCACACACTGATTATCAGAAAGAACATAATTAGAAACTAGCTTATTTTTCTATAGCTAGACTTTGTTTTTAAATGACTCTCCATTTTAACTAACTCTCAACATCTACCACATCAAACAGCATTAGCAAGACATTCTTAAAAAGTACAAAACAGCACTATGTGAGCATCACAGTAATAGTTAAAGTCTGCTTTTGTTTACTACAAATTTTCACAGTGCTCTGTCCACTAGTAATGATACTATAATAATTTGAATTAACAATCCTGTTTTTAGATATTTTCTGTTAAATTATTACAAGATGTTAAGAGTTAACTAATTAATTGTTCTAAACTTGATATTTTTCACCTTTATTTAGCATTCTTACTAATTTGTTTTGTATGATAGAATATTTTACAGTACCACTATGAATATCCATTCAGTTATGTACGGAATAGAATAATTTATAGAATCACTGCAACATATCTATTTAGTTATGTACAGACAACTTCTTAAGTACTGGTGCCAAGAAAAATGCACACTGTATACAATAAAGTGGTTGACATTAGGAAGGCATCCAGCCATAGAAATCTTGTCAAACAAAAGGTTAATAGGACTCTTCAGTTGTGTCTGTCAAGAACACAACATCCTCCATGTGCTGGTGTTATGATAAAATGCGTCCAGTACACTTTGTAATGTGACTAGTGATAGGAATGGTATCCAGCTGTAGAAACAATGCCAAAACTGTGAGATGTGCCCCCGACAACCTATCTGGGAAGAAAATAACTCTGATTAAATACAAAGTTGATTTGTGATGACCCATCCAACCCATGCCAGCATGAAAAAATGGACATTAAATGATGATGATGTGAATAAATAGACACACTCATAGCTATAAAAGCATAACCAAGTGAAGTATCCATTGTAGGGGAAACTTGATTCTTTATTCCAGCCTTATGTAGAATGAACCCTCCATTGGTTCTGTCGATGAGTGTTCCAGTTGTTTGATCAACAGAACAGTTTGCTCATGAAATTAACTCGTAAATGTCTCAGTAGTCTATAGGCATGTGTACTCTTAATGTAATTCTCATGAGTATCAGCCTGACATAGTATGTGACAAAGCTGGGCTTTTGAATTAGATACAACTCATTTTTCCAGCTGAAAGGAATGAAGCAATGTGAAATAAAGTGTCTTGCTCAAAGACTTGAACTCACAACCTTACAAACATGAGCCGAACACACTAACCACCCACTAAGCCTAGGAACTTTTCAGAACATACATACATATGCAGAGAGAAATATAAACACAGGGATAAACATAAATATGCATTAGTATTAAACTAAAACACATGAAAGGAAGATGGACAATCAGCAAAAACACATGAAAGGAAGATGGACAATCAGCAAGGAAATAAGTTTTAAGTAGTATAGTTTTAGTGAAACATTGTGAAATATGTAGTTAGGATTGTTTGGGGAAAGTCAATACAATGCAAGTTAAATATAGGAGGAAAAAGTAGAGTGAAGTAAGGTAAAGAAAACAAAACAGCAGTTTACACTTTTACCTCATATTTTATGATATTTCTAGGCAGGAACCTTTTTTCAAAAACAAAAGAAGGGTATATATATATATATGGTTGACTGATTATGCTTTTTTTTTTTACCATTCCTTCTTGTCACTCTTTAACTTTCTATTTCATCATTTATTTCTCATTCTATCTTCTGATGAAGGACTAGTGTCCAAAACGTTAAGAACCTTTTCCTATTATTTCTAGCATTAGACTAATATATTTCTTTGTTGTACTTTATCATTTGCTTTGTTATTTCTGTTTACTTTTTACATATATAGAGTAAGGGTAATGGTTGCCTTTGGTCATGAATGACCATGGGATTTGTACCTCGAAAGTTTCCATCTGAGGTGCAAGTCTGGGCAAAGCTGTTTGTGGAAGACTAGCAGTTGCCTATGCCACCGATTCTAAGGGAAAGGCAATGGTCGATACAGCAGTGATATCGCAACTAAGTAAACTGAAGCAATGTGTTTTGCTCAAGAACACAACCCATCACCCAGTCCGCGAATTGAATCCACAACCTCTCGATTGCAATATATATATATGACATTTATGGCACCATACTCCATTTCTTCTCTTTTGAAACAGGCATCACAACTTCAAAATATCATGAAATATAAGGTAGGTGTGTAAAACTGTTTTTTGTTTTGTTTGTTTTACTTTCTTCTAGAAACAAGTTCTGACAATAAGATGCTTACCGTCCACTCCCCACTGAAGGAAAGGCAATGGTTCTAAAGTTCTTCCTCTCAGCAAGAGATAGACTGTTTTTTATGGTCTTTGCTAGTAAATCTTTACTATTTTTGGTTGACCATGTGGGACCGTGGCAGTGAATGACAAACTTTGCAGGGAGGTTAAAACCTTCAGACAACGTTGCTGTGAAAGAACCAACACATGTACTAAAAGCATGCAAATTACCTTGCCAAGCCTTTAAAAAAATGCCTATATATATGTATATATGTATATATATGTATATGTATATATATATATATATATATATATATATATATATATATATATATATATATATATATGTATATGTATGTATGAATATGATATATATATATATTTTTCTATACAAACATATGTATATGTGTATATATATATATTTATATACACATATACATATGTGTGTATAGAAATATATATATATATGCACACACATATATATATATGTCATATCCATACATCCTTATACATCCTAAGAACATTTATGAAAAAGATAAATACATATAAATAAAGATGAAGACAAGCATGCACTTACATTGAAATGTATATACATATAAACATATATGCTTACATCTGAGTTCATAACATTTTTTACATATATATATATATATATATAGAGAGAGAGAGATATGTGTGTATGTATATTTTGTGAAGGAATGTTGCTTAGTGGTTAGAGCATTGGTTTCATAGTGGTGAGGTTGTGTATTTGATTTCTGGATTGGGCAGTGCATTGTGTCCTTGAGCAATGCACTTTATTTCATGTTGCTCCAGTTCACTCAGCTGGCATGCATGGGTGACTGCTGGTCTTCCAGAAAAACAACCTGCCTGGGCTTGCATCACAGAGAGGGGGGAACTTCCTAGATGCAAAACTCATTTATATATTTACAACACTTTTCTTATTTCATTCTGCTTCAATAAAGGTTGAACCAAAAATATCAGATCATTTCCCTTTGTTTTCATTTAATTATTTTTATTGTAAACATTTTTCAAACGTTTTTGTTCAAATGTTTTGTTCACCTTGTGACTTCTTTTCTCACCTTTTGTTTGCCTTGTTTAATCCCACATATTTTTCAATTGTCCATATATTACCCAACAATTATTATACATTTGTATGTCCTTTCCATAGCAATCTGGCTTTCATGCATGCTGACACTACCTATCCAACAGAGCCTTACTTTTTTCCAGTCTCCAAATATCCTCCATGTTGAGTGCCATATTTTATAGCCATGCAGTATCACACTTCTTATTCAAGCATTATATAACTTGATCTTCACTGAGCTTAGTGCTAACACTTACTTTGCTGACAGCACCTTTCTACATGGTTTGGATAGGTCTCATATGCTATTCATATAACCCCAATTTTCTTAGTGACCACCAGACTACAATACATGGGACACAGTCAAAGGCCTTCTCTAAGTCAATGAATCTCAGGTATAATGGCTTATTCTTGACAAAGAACTTCTATTGTAGTTTTTGTATTTTAATTAAACTAATTTTCTCCTTGATTAGCTTTGTTTTAACTTTCTGCCACTTTCAGGACTTAGTGAATTAGTTTAACGCTTCTATAGTTACTTCTTTCTTGAGTGTCTCCTTTGCTCTTGTAGCAGTTGACAATAATTGTTTCTACTTTAGGCACAAGGCCAGCAATTACCCAGTGCATTACTGGTACTTTATTTTATCAACCCGGTAAGGATGAAAGGCAAAGTTGACAATAATGTTGGTACACCAGTCACTGGAAGATAATACTTTACTGTATTTCTTGTGAGAAAATGACTTATCCTATTACACTGGATATTTTCAGCATCTCAAAATCTATCCTCAATGGTCCTATTGCTGCTTTCATATCTTTAATGACCCCTTTTTAATAGTCAGTCTCAATAACTGGTGCTTCCATTGGGTCCACTTGGGGTAATACTACATTTTCTCACATTAAATCTAATAAATTTCCTTCTAGCTTCTTCATTTCCTTTGCTCTTTCATAGCCTGTCTCATAGCTTTTATGGCGCCATCTACTTTACTATTACACCACATTTGCATAATCTGACTGGCTGAGACTGGGACCTTGCATCATACACAAATTTGGTCTGTGGCTCCCAGTATGTTGTCTAGCAGGAATGGCCAGTTGTTTTATAAGGCATAGTTCTCTTGGAAGTTAAGTATGGCATAAGGATCCATACTTTACTTCTTCATTTTATCTTCTGTCGCAAGATCATTTAACTCTCTTACCGTTTAGTCAATAATTGTGTGTGTGTGTGTGTGTGTGTATGTGTAGGAATATATATATATATTCCTATATATATATATACACATGCATGTGTATGTATATATATATATATATATATATATATATATATATATATATATATACATACACACACACATATACATATGTATGTATGTACAGATATATATGTATAATCACAACAAATTCAGTTCAACATCAATGATAAGATGCAAAAATATGTGAGGAAAAGTGGAAGGAAAGAAAGAGAACTGTGCCTCATCTCTAATATTACATTAAGTTTTTTTAAAATATATATTTCTAAGAGAAAGTATTTACTTCACTTTACTTATTTCAATGTACCCTATAGGGGTTGGATAAAAAGGGCATCCAGACATAGAAAGCTTTCTAAAAAAAGAATTGGGAGGACCTTTCAATTGTATCAAAGACATGAGAACCTCTCTAGTGCTGGTGATATAGTAAAATGCACATGGTAGAATGTATCTAAGTGAGATGTGGAGCCTGGTCTGCCTGGGAGGTCAGTAGCCTCACTTCAGTACTGACTGTCTAAGAAAACCCATCTAATCCTTGGAAGCAAGGAAAGTAGACATTAAATGATGCTGATGATGATGATGATAATGATGTTGATGACGATGATGATGTGTGTGTGTATGTGTGTGTAAATACTTGGTAACAGATCCAGGATGTATTTCCATGTAAAGTTTATGAAAAGGGCTCAAAAGACATTTTTATAAATATACCTTCCTTGATTTTTAGTATATTCAGTTTTCATCATATATATATATATGCAAATATGACTAGTAATTGCCCTAACCCATAAAGAAAACACTCAGAAAATACCATTAAACTAACTACAGCCTAGCACCAGCCACTAGTATGGGGAAGACATTACCAAATTGCAGCCATCATACTGCATAGTTTCTGTATAATGAAACTATTATATATATATATATATATATATAGGAAAAAGTATGACCCCGACGGCAGAGCTCAAGCTGTTTCGACGGCTAGAGCTCAAGCCGTTTCGACGGCTATTTCTGGACAGAAATAGCCGTCGAAACAGCTTGAGCTCTGCCGTCGGGGTCATACTTTTTCCTATTTCCCACTCTACTACCCTAAGTATTGAGTACTCTGGTGCGTTATGGTCCATCTGGTTCCTTACCACATTTCCTTTGTTATACATATATATATATACACATATATATATATAACTATAGCTATATATAAATATATATATATGGTGGGTAATAATAAATATTTTGATGGCTATGCTTATCTAACTTCCCATATTATGTATCCTCCTAATGTTCTTGTGACAAAGTTTTGATCTTATATTTGTGTTTGACATTTGTTATCAACTCCGATGATTCCAGCCTCGTGCTAGGATGAAACGATCGTCAGTGATTAAATGTTTGATTGTCATTTACATTGTGTGTATATATATACACATATATATATATTTGTGTTGAATTATTCCATAGAACAGTTAAAGGAAACAAATCACTCTATGCAATATACAGAGCTGGAATATTATAGTATATTTACATGGCTTTGTTGATATTGTTGTCTGAATGAATGTCTTATATGCAGAAGTGCAAACACACAATCTAAACCCACTTGGGATTGGAAACCAATGGTATCAATGAAGCCGTGTTGAAAATAAATATACTATAATATATGGAAGTGAGTAAAATTGAAGTGGCGGCGTTCTGCCAGCATCCATGAAAAGACAATATTTGAAAGCTTTGCACTCAATAAGAAGATATCGATAAATCGCTAAGTTACATCTTAGAGTAATAAACATATGCATATGTTAAAAGGCGTGATAAATTGAAAACTGTGGTTAAGGGGACAAAGCCACAGAAGCCACCACAACAACGAAAATACAATCAGGTTAAATAACAAACCTGGGCCGTATTGAAAGATATATAATATCCTCGATTGGTTTCTGTGAATCTTAAATCAACAATCCAACTTGCACAATATGAAAGTCTGTACCGTTTGGAGATCATATATATATATATATATATATATATATATATATGAATAAAAATAACCAGAATTAAATTAAATTAAATCATTGAATTAATTGACAAATGTTTTGATCAATACAACAGGAATATTTATTCCTGCTAGATTGATACCATCAGAATCTATTAAATAACATAAATATTTACCAACATATGTCCATAATATTGCAAGTCCGAAAAGGTGACATTGTAAAACTACTGTGATTGAAAATTTACCGATTGGATAAATTCTGAGGACTATAAAATCACATTTGAGCTTTGAAACATTCTTTGTCTTTATATGGCTGTGTTATTAACTCATCTAAACTATTTTTATATACAGGATGTTCCCCCAAAATGTATACACACTTTGATTACCTGTACAGGCAATATTTATTAGAATACTGTTGAAGTGTGTATACAATTTTTTTTTACACGCTGTATATATATCCTGAGAGTGCACAGGTGAAACTGCAGAAAAACAAGAATCACCTCTTAGCCATAATAAAGAACATATAATTTTTTTTCATATATACATACATCCATATATTATATAAATATATATATATATATATATAAGTATAAAGAATTTGCCATTGGCTGCTATGAGGAATTGAACCCCATATGGGAGATATGGGGTTCAATACCTCATAGCAGCCAATAGCAACATCTTTTTCTGTCTTTTAAGGGTTTTCACCCTATTTTATAAGCTATCTTTATAGTACCTCTGCACCTGAGCACATTCTTTATACTTTTATATATATATATATATGAGTTTCACCTGTGAACTCACAGGATATGTTATATATATATCATCATAATCATCATCACTGTTTAACGTCCACTTTCCGTGCTAGCAGGGTTAGACGGGTTGTCCCATTTGAGGCAGGTTGGGTCAGGTGACCGTATCCTGCTCATGCAGAACTGTTTCTGGCTAGATTTCTACAGCTGGATGCCCTTCCTAACACCAACCACATTTACAGTGTGTACTGAGTGCTTTTTGCTGTGATTCCTACATGACCATTTTACAGTGTGGACTGGGTGTTTTTTGTCATGACACCTACATAACCACACATATATATATCATCATCATCATCATCATGTTCCTGCAACTGTTACAGCTAGTTGTTGCGGTGCCACTTGAGACTCTTTCACACTCAGTTGTCACCACTGGTCTCTATTCTCCGTCATGTGTAGAAAGGTCTTGGTGTTGTGACCAGTCCAGTCTTTGATATTGTCAGACCCAAATTTCATCCTCCTTTGACTGTGCCCTGAAGGATGTTTTATACAAGGAGTTGTGGTGGGATACATGACCATACCAGGCAAGCTTCCATCTTTTCACCATTGCTAGGAGTGGTTCCTGTCTGTCAGCATATTTGTTAAGTTGCTGCCTGACAAAGTTGTTTGTTTTGTGCCTCATGTATGGGATGTGTAGCAACCTTCTGAAACACTTGTGCTCAAATGACTGGATTCTTCATTCCATGTCAACTGTGAAGAGTCCAACTCTCACACACATACAAAAGGATTAAAGTCACCAAGACTTGTATAGTTTAAGCTTCGTTGGAAAAGTGATGGAGTTGCTTTTCCATATGACATTCAGCTTTGCCATTGTGAAAGTGGCCAGTGTAAGTTTTGTCAGTATCTCCTTTAGAGAGATCTGCTATCTTTGGTGAGAGTGGATCCTAGGTACTTGAAGGTGTCCACTTCTTCAAGTCTTCCTCTGTTCAGCATGGTGTGTATATGTATATATCATCATCATCATCACCGTTCAACATCCATTTTTCCATGCTTGCATGAGTCAGACGATATATATATATATAGATATACACACACACACACACACTTATATATATATATATATATATACACACATATATATATCATCATCATCATCATCACTGATTAACATGACATGGTGACTTGATTTGACTTGCCTCACATGAGATGACTCTAACCCATGCTAGCATGGAAATATGGACGTGGTTGGTGTTAGGAAGGGCATCCAGCAATAGAAATCAAGCCAAAATACAGATCCACATGAATATAATGTGGTCTTCTGACCTGAATTGTCTCATAATGTGACAACTTGCCTAATCCATGCAAGTGCGGAAAATGGACATTAAATGATGAAGAGGATGATGATTGGTGTTTTTATAAATATTATATATATATATAAATGAGCATATATGTTTGTATATCTGTTTGTTATGTATGTATACATATTAGTCTTCATCTATTTCATATACCATTTAACAACAAGCAGCAGCTACATGCAAATAAATGTGTAATTACATGCATTGCATAACTACATCCACATGCTCACATACATATATGTGTGTGTATGAATATACATTGAAGCATGCAAATAACAAAACACACACACACACCTACCATATATATGGTATAATCCAAATGGAAGGCTCTTTCCACTTTGGCTGGCTATTTGGCTTGTTCTCTTACAACTGATTTGTTCATGTCAAAATCAACGTCAAAGCCAGCATTGTCAGGGAAGATAACTCGGGTTTTTTTAATATATATATCTACATATCAATAAATATCTGAGGCCATATTCATTTGGTTTTGGTTTATTAAAATCCGTAATGTACATTTTGCTGAGGATTATCAGTTACAACAGCGTCAGCATCTCAAGTGGTAAACCTAAAAAACAATGAAATAATTTGGAAAAAGTTTACTTTTCTTGATACAGGGGGCTGGCCAGGAGTGTGATGTTATTTCCTCTTGATACAAGGGGCTGACCATTGAGGAAATAACATCACACGCCTGGCCAGCCCTCTGTATCAAGAAAAGTAAACCTTTTCCAAATTATATCATTGTTTTTTTGGTTTACCATTTGAGGAGTTCAGGCTCTCATAACTAATTTTAATAAACCAAAACCAAATGAATATGGCCTTGGATTTTTATTGATATATAATGCTCCAGCTTACACTTTTATACATGTTGTTGAATGCTTCCTTTATCTACTTGACAACTGACAGACCATTATTTGGTCAGTACATCTTTGTTCGGTTAACCCCTTTCTATAATATATATATATATATGTATGTATGTATGTATGTATGTATGTATGTATGTATGTATGTATGTATGTATGTATGTATGTATGTATGTATGTATGTATGTATATATATGTAAAAGTTCTATTTAAATTGTTGGGATACAACAAGCAAATATTTTTATAACTGATATAAAGCACTCAACAAATAATTGGAGTAAACATACGATATTAACAAATGGAAACTATATTTATAAAACCATATTTATTTCATTATACATATTTCAAGGACACCAAGTTAAATTATGGTGTGGTTTCATCAGATAAAATATAATATAGAGCAGTTTTATAAATAAATATTGACATACCCTTAAAGAATGCAACCATTACTGTTGGAAGCTATCCGGGAGCGTCCAACAGTAATGGTTGCATTCTTTAAGGGTATGTCAATATTTATTTATAAAACTGCTCTATATTATATTTTATCTGATGAAACCACACCATAATTTAACTTGGTGTCCTTGAAATATGTATAATGAAATAAATATGGTTTTATAAATATAGTTTCCATTTGTTAATATCGTATATATATATATATATATATATATATATATATATATATATATATATATATATATATATATATATATGTATATATATATATATATATGTATATATATATATATATATATGTATGTATATATATATATGTATATATATATATGTATGTATATATATATGTATGTATATATATATGTATGTATATATATATATGTATGTATGTATGTATATATATATATATATATATAGTTGTTTCAACAGTCAATGTTTATACTGCTCTGATGAGCCTGTGATCTACAGATTTGAAACCTGTTGTTGCATATTCATTATGTAATTATGAAACTTTTTGAGTCAGGCTATGAGTGAAACACATGTAGTAAAAATAATCATATGTTAAACTGATCTCTCTCTCTCTTGGTGATCCCACTTTGGTGATCTCTGTGTGACCCCACTCGATACCAAGTTGTAGTCACCCTCCATCCCTTGTGTCAACATGGTTTCATTTGGAATCACAGTATTGCATTAAGTGCTGAACACAGTTTAAACCTGTATTAATTATAAACAAATGACGATGGATTGGCAGTATCGGCAGAGAGTTGGACGTCATGCTTTGACGTATAGAGTTACGGCCTTTGCCATTCTGAGTTCAAATCCCGCCGAGGTTAACTTTGCCTTTCATCCTTACGGGGTCGATAAAATAAAGTACCAGTAATGCACTGGGGTAATTGCTGGCCTTGTGCCAAAAGTAGAAACAATTAATTATAAACAAAGGAACAGGAAGCATAGGATTATGTGGTACAACCCACCCTACAATGCTGAAGTACCGACACACCATGCTAGGTTGTTCTTTGGAATAATTCAAAAGCATTTCCCACCACAGCACTGCTACCACAATGTTTTCAATAAGAACATGGTAAAGCTGTTGTAGTCGACAAGACCAAGAATTGCACATAGCATTGCTACATCCAACAGGCACAGACCCCCTGGTTCCATCATTTTGTCCACAGCACCAATCTGTAATTGCTGCAACTGAAATGAGTTCCCAATGGATTTCTAATGTCTCATTAGGAATATAGTGTACAAGTGCAAAGTCATAACTAACCTGCAGAAAAAGGCTTCAAATCTTGCTTCACATAGTGTAGCTATTCCTTCCAACACCAGGAAAGGAAGCATACCACAAACCTCTCCAGCCACTTGAGTAGCTTATATGGAAAGGGGACCCCATACCATCTTAGTTGAAGCTTCATAGCCAGCCCAGTAATGCACAAGAGGGGAAAGCCTTAGCAATTTGAGCTTGTTCAAAACACTCTGCATCTTGTTTATGAATGCACCGAATCCATAAATCCTACCTATGCTTCAAACCAACTCATGGCACTGGGGGATAAAGAACCACACTTATCCACTACTGGAGCAAGGAAATACCCTTTGGGCTTGCCTGATAGCCATTACCCAGACTAAGCTACCTCTCACACAAGTACCCCTACCTTACCTACCTCCATTACTCATCCCAGGAACCCTTCTTCCTTGAGCCTAGATATCTGTTTATTCCTCTCATTTACAAACACATATGAGCATTTGCATGTTTCTATTTATTTCTTTTACTTATTTTTCAAATATTTATATATGTGATATGAACATGTGCTTGTAAAGGTATATAAGATATACAGGTGCTTATTCTGTTTATGGGTGATTGGGGGTATAAAAGCATATATATTTAGGGATAGGCTTGTGTGTGTGTGTTAGAGTTAGAGGCAAAATTCCAGGCATGGAAGAAAAACCTAGAATCAATGGATGCACAAAAGATGCAAGCAAATTAATGAAGAAGATAGACTTTATATGCAGCAGATGCACAGGAGAAATAAACACTAAGAGCAGCACATGTGAAAATGTGAAATTGATTTCCTCAGCTACATGGGAGCTTCCTTAGAAGTTTTCGATAGTATTACATAGGGGAGCTAATCAGAAGTTGGGGAGGATGCTCTGAAAGTGTGATAGCCAGGATAAAAATAGGCTGGAAGAAATTTAGGGAGCCAATGCCTCTGATGACAACAAAAGGCTTCTCTTACAGAGTAAAAGGTAGACTGTAAGATGCTTACATGCAAACTGCAACGGCAGTAAGACATGGGCCTTAACTGCAAAAGACTTGATAAGGCCAGAAAGAAATATGATGAGTATATTCTGATGGATGTGTAATTTTAGTGTGTATGAATGACATAGTGCAACCAAGTTGAGAGACAATCTCAGCATAAGAGGAATTAAATGTAGTGTGCAAGAGGGAAAGCTGTGTTGGTATGGACATGTAGTGTATATGGAAAATGTTAGTTGTATAAAGAAGTGCAAAGAAATTTCCCTGGATGTAAATCGTGGATGAGGCAGATCCAGGTAGACATGGGACAAAGTAGTGAGAGCTGACTTTAAGAAGCTGAGACTCATAACAGACATGACAAAAGACTGCAAGAGCTGGTACTAAGTTGTGCTGATGAAGAGCCCTCTACAGCCTAGAACTTAATCTGACATGACCGACCCTTGTATTGCTTCCCACCCACAATCACCCTTTAGTAGCTATTCTCACTATTTCTGCACACCCAATGCTTTATGCTCCCTATGCACAATCCACTTTCCCCTGTAGTAGCTATTCTTAGCATCACTGTACACCCCTAATTCCATTTTATCCAGGATCATTTCCACCTCTCCTAAATCCTAAACACCCATCCCCACATACACTCTATCCAGGGTCATGGACCACCCATCCTCCCATTATACACTAGTTATAGTCACTCTCTCCAGTACCCTACACACTGCCAGAAATACGCACCATCCACTCCTTCACTCTGCTCATGATATACACCTCACTCTTGCCTGTAGAGTAGAGAGAGCTCTTCAATTTAGACAATGACAATAACCTCTCTAGTGCTGGTGTTACAACAAATGCATCCAGTATACTCTGTAAGGTGGCTGGTGATAGGAAAGGCAGACCACTGTAGAAACAATGCCTAAAAGGGTTGAGAGGACTCTTTAGTTGTGCCAGGAGTATGACAAGCTCTCTAGTGTTGGTGATCTACATGATAAATGCACCCAGTACACTCTGTAATGTGGGTGGTGATAGGAAGGGCATCCATCTATAGAAAATTTTTCAAACAAAGAGTTGGGAAGACTCTTCTCTGTGTGTATGTGTGCATGTGTCTGAGTGAGTTAGTGTGGGTTATTAGTTTATGTGTGTGCATGTGTCTGTCAGAATTTGTGTGTGAGCATGTGTACAATATGAGAAAATGGGACAGCACATTAAGGTCATTGTGGATAAAAGTTTGGAGAGAGAAGATGAGGTGCTGTTCCTTTTGGAAGTATGAGTCAAGGGTGTCTGGTGCAAGAAGTGCGGCTGAAAACACTGAAATGGTGTGGGGAATAGCTAGAAGAACAGAAATGTCAGGTGATCGGAGACTGTCCACCGAGCTGGATGTCATAGATGTGTTTGGCAAATCTTTTTGCACTCACAGCCAGTTTGAGTGATATGGACAACCTCACAAAGCATGAACTGGAGCCTGTAGATGAGGTTTGACAAGGTTCAGCAGAAGTGGTCCCTAATTTAGGAGTGACTGTTGGGTCCAGTGAGGGTAGTGGTGTTATTGATGAAATGCCACATATGGCAGCTGTGTAGGGACCAGGGGTGAGATACAGGAAAGGAATTGGGGAAGTAAAGTAACTGTGGACAAGAGATTTCGCATGAGTATGTGCCTGTTAGGATATATTTCTCAGAGAGGCAAGGCGGAAGATAGTAGGTGAAGGAGAAAATCTGGTTAGTGGGCATGGTGAAGTTGGCTGAGTGAACAGTCAAGCCATGTATTTAGTCAGAGTCTCAAAATCATGGGGTTTTGGCTACACAGACAGTGTATATATATGGAGCACCACATCAATAGATATTTGTTGTCATTTATATACCTATAAATCTACAATCAAAAATTGATATACACATGCACTGAAAGTAAAGAAAATGCTCATCAAATTTACAGTGCTGCTACTGCTTATAGCAGATTAGTAGAGATATAGCATACTGTGAAACATACTTTAACAATTTTGCAAATAAAAGACATTGCCTATAATTTTCAAATAATTTAAAAAGTAATCAAGAATTTGGAGAGATTTAGTAATATAACTTCCTCATTATTAAGTTGGTGTCTGGCACATTACTTAAAGGTTTTTACATAAAATAATAATCGTAGATTTTTAGATAAATATAAGCAATTCAACCCTTTCATGAACACATTTCTAATGAAAGATACTGGCTTTGAATTTCAAATAATTTTGAAAATAATGAAGAATTTGGAAAAAATTAGTAATATAACTAATTTTCTCATTATTAAACTGTGTTTGGAACATAAGAAAGTTTTTTATGTAAAAATTATTATGGAAAGGTTTTAGATAAATATAAACAGTTTAATATAAATAGTTTTGTTTCATAGAACTAGGGCCAGTTCCATGTGCTTTGGTATCAAAGGGTTAATCTAAGTAAATATGGTTGTTAGGCATTAAATATCTTAGACAAGTACAGGCACAATATAAGGCTGGTGATAGGATATGAATAGCTCACCTCTCACCTGATTGTCAGCCTTGATTAAGCAGAAAGGGCAGCAGATTTCATCGATTGTCTGATTTAATGCCACAATCTGGTCTTTGTGTGCCTTTAATGCAAACATTTGAGGATACTTTCCTCCCTCCCTTCTACCAGTCTTGGGAGGCCATGGAAATGGTCATGGGCACTGCTCTTCCCTCCTTGACTAAACAGGGGGAAAAAAAGACTATGAGCAAAAGTTTTCAAGCTGTTATCACAGCTTTATTTTTTTATGACTTAGAGAGGAAATTATTTTCAAACTGGAGACCTGGCTTGAATGCCTGTAACAGAATAAAGTCACCAACGACCCTAGTAGAAGTGCTAGATAAGGTGACAGTTTAAAGTATAGCTTATCCAAAATTATTATCCTGGATGCACATATTTCCTTCAATGGACAGTAGAGGAAGATTTGAGGGCGATTTTGGTCCAATTTTTAGCAAGTCGAATAACCATGTAGAAGCCCCCTATTACTTGGTTGTCTAGCATGCCAACTAAATTTGAACATACCATGGTTTCACACACACAAACTACTTAAATTCCTGCTAGAGTTGAAGAGATATTTTAAGCCTGGTGAAGTCCATCCGTCTTAAAGTCTGAACGTAGCTGATTTCTTCCAGAGAAAGAGAGAGAAAGAGTGAGAGAAGTGAAGAGAAGAAAGATACACAGAGGAAGAATCAACCCCAGGACTGAACTCTTGTACCTTTTAATCAATCTTGAAAGGCTGAAAGGTAAAGCTGACCTCAGTGGGATTTGAACTCAAAGCACAGAGAGTCAGAATGAATACAACAAAGCATTTTATCCTACGTATTAACAACTCTGCCTATTTGCTGCCTAACAATTATCCCAACCATATTAAAAACTACCACAACAACAACTTCAGCACCAATACAATAACATCAACAAAAAACCACAGTAAAAACAATTTTAACATACACAACAACACCACCGAAGGCAATATCAACAACAAACCAAATTCCACCAAAAGAATAGCAGCAGAGATCAAAGACATTCAGAAAAGGATTAGTTAATGAGATATTGGCAAGGCAAAGTAAAGCTCATAAACTGCATGTACACAAATGTACTTGGAGGTAGAGTTGTGTGCATGCACACATGTGTATGTGTGAGTTTCTTTGTGTGAGTATGAGTGTGTGTAGAGGTATGGCTTGGCACAGAACACGTATACCGTTATGTTGTACTGAACTTACTTCACAGTGCCGGCAAGAAGTGGTATGGCCAGGGAGCGCATGTTATTCTTATCGGCTGCGGCAAATATATTTTGCACGGACTTCTCGAGCAGCTTCTGGGCGTTGTGGCAGCCCCACGATGGACTGTTCAGGTGGATGACAGACTTGGCAGGCAAATTCCAGCCATGGGACATTGCAACTGCAATAAATTAATCAGCTGACAACGTTTGCCGAGAAAACAGTGGACGGTCTTATTATTATTATTGTTCTTATTACAATGTTTTTATATTGAAATTATTTAAAAGGATAATTTTTTGATAATGATGATAATGATGGTGATGATGATAACAACAATAATAATGATAATTTTTTTATGGGCCACAAAGGTCCAAGATGTTAGTGACAATACAAACACAAAATACAAAACAGAAGGCAAAAGTCAACAGGAAAGGGTACTTGATATAGGGAAAACTATTTTGGGTAATTTTTTTGGAAAAACTCCACAAAGCCTCAGATTGCTTTTGTACATCGAAGACAAACATGTCCTTGTATAGTTTTTTGCTTCCTTTTTACAATTACATAATTAAAGTAAACTCATTTAGCCCTGTCATTCTTTTAACACACAGGAAGGCAGTGCATCCCCCTGCACTTTTATATTCCTTTTCAGCCCTTTTGAAACCAAAATGCCTGAAACTGTTCCTGATTCTATGATATTAAACAGTTTATTTTAAACCTTCCATAATAATTTTACGAAAGAAACTTTGATAAGTTATGCTTTCAACATCAGCTTAAACATGAACAATTTAGTTATATTATTAAATTGTCCAAAAGGTTGATTGGCAGTATCGGTAGAGGGTCGGATGCCATGCTTTGACGCATAGAGTTATGGCCCTTGCCATTCTGAGTTCAAATCCCGCTGAGGTTTACTTTGCCTTTCATCCTTACGGGGCCGATAAAATAAAGTACCAGTAATGCACTGAGTAATTGCTGGCCTTGTGCCAAAAGTAGAAACAATTATTAAATTGTCCAAATTCTTGATTATTTTCAAAATGTTTTGAAAAAAATAGGCAGTTTTTAATTAGAAATATGGTTAAATATGGTTGAACAGACTGATGAGGGTTAGACCAGAGAGGAAAAGTACTTTCCTCAAAGTTTTTGTCTGTGTTAACCATACACATTGCCAAAGGAAGCAAGATTGCAGATCAATCTTCATGATAGACTCAGCTGATAGTTCAATTCATCCACAATGTGATAGGAGCTGTTCACCATAAGTTGCTAAAGCATAGGCACTGAATGATTATGTTCTCCAGCAAATATTTCAGACAGATTCAGCTGTTGATACTTCTGTGCCTGCAGAGCTCCCCCCCCCCCCACCTCCTGTAGAACTGCCCAAGTAAAGTATATTTAAAAGTTGTCTATAATCCCTGACCTGAACAACTTCCAGAAGTGACTTACTCAGACTGTCCTTATCATTCTCAGGCCACTGTACTTACACTCTCTATCAATCCTCTATAGAATGCAAGAGTTGACTTCTCATTGACTGCACAGTCTAGCTATTAGACTGTTGTGGGTGTCTGACAACATTCCAGATACTAAATCCCCAACCTCAGTCTGTGCTTGACTCAAGTATAAGCTGTGGGAAAATGTGTCATATGAAATGCAACTGCACCTATTCACTGTCCAGGGATCTCTGCAGCTGTGTTAACCTCAGAGCATTCCCCCACACCCTGAGACTCTCATATAGGATGAGTTGATAGCAGACAAATCTCCTGACTGATGGAACATGTTCCTCCCACAAGGAGCAAGGCACAACAGTCAGTCAGGCAGTTGTACACTTTTGAAGCAATGTGGGAATTAGCCACATCTATTTGGATAGTTTCTTATTTATGAGTGAGACTGGCCACCTTATCCTAGTTTTTCTCTGGTGTTCTGGTCCAAGCCAAACACAGAGTGCCTTAACTAGGCACTCAGTCCAATGATAGAAGCCTTTGTTGGCCAGAATGAACTTGCCTCTCCAGGTGCAAAGTTGCAAGCTCATTAATTTGTCCTGGTTGATATGTTCTACTGTAACCTGGTAATGTCTGACACCCAGATGACTCTCTAGTGTTCCAGTTCAAGCATGATGCCACACAATGTCTCTATCTTTCACAGCAATGGATCCAGTACCAAATCATATAGGAAAGGGGAAAGGGGATATCACTAGTGAATAAAGCATGCAATGCAAAATATTTCTGAAGAGTGGCCATTTAGTTCAACCATTAAAAACAGATACTACTCTACACTAGTGATCCAGCTACTGAAGACAAGACCAAAATCAGTTGCTTTTAGAATAGCCTCCTGGTTTCAATGGTCAACACTGTTGTAAGATTTGAACTGGCCAATATTGATCAGTGCTCCACTGGAGCCATGTCTCTATCCAACCCATCCTATAATGCATCACATGAGATGGAGGTTGTCATGGACAGATCTGCCTGTGATCACACATGTTTATTCATCTCAAACACTACTGATGACACGTGTGAAACTCTTGGTAAAAACCTCTGCCAAAATCTTCAGTATAGCTGTTTAGCAGAGTTATGGGCCTGAATTTGTTTATCGTATTCACCTTGTTTGGGTCCTTTCTCAGCAGTATTCCCATCCTTCAGCTGACAAAACTGAGAAAGTTTCCAGTTTGCTGTCAACCTGCACTAGACAGCTGCCAAGACCATAGAGAAGAGGACTCATATGTAGCAGTAAAACTTGTAGGGCAGACCATCCTGTCCCAGTGTTTGTCTCTTGCACAATGGCTCAACATGTCCACCTTTTCATCTGCTGAAATTGGCTTTTTGTAACACTCTTTGTCTTTGATTAAGATTTACAACAGCCTGTTGATGTAAGTTATGGAAGTATAACCATTTCCCCTTCATCACTCCTTGTGAACAGTTAGGCAAAATGCTGCATAAAAACTTAACATGTCTGCTTAGAATCAGATAGCATGTGTCCACTGCAGTGTGTCAGAAACTGAAATGTGGCTTTTTTGTTATGTTGTGTCTCTGTCACCTGGGCCCATTAAATGTTTTAACACATGTGCCCTATCACATACAATACATCTTTCATATCACTCTTTCTTTGCAAAACTTAATGCATGCTGTTCTAATTTTTCTTATTAGTAATGCCTACCAGTTGTTGACGATGTCCCTAGTTTATCAATCCAGTTCCTGAAATGTTTCCAAGTTGAGAAAGATGCGCTCAACATCCAGTATCTAAGTCTATGTCTTTTGGTCTTGTCTAAGTTGATTTTACAGATCATGAATTTGTGGACAAATTACACTAGCTGTAGAAAATAATGAGCAAGATCTAGGAGGGCAATAACTTCTAATAAGAATAGACACAACCATGACAACCTGTTCAATCTATACTAGTATGGAAAGCAACTATAAAAATGACAATGATGATACTTGTTATTCCATGCTAACATGAGTTGGATGAGACTTTTTGAGGCAGTATTCTATGGCCATATCTCCTTGTTAATGTCAGCCCTGATTTGTTTTATTTTGTAAAGTAATGTACTGATCTTCACATGTTAAATTGCTGAGCTGCAGGACTTTTGTTTATGTGGGACATAAACCAGCATCACTGCTACGGTGTCAAAAGCGAGGTGACGAGACAGAGACAAACACATACATATATATACTTATATTCTTACTATACATATAGGGGGTGGATTGGCAGTATCAGTAGAGGGTCAGACGCCATGGTTTCCAGCATAGTTACGTCCCTTTACGATCTGAGTTCAAATCCTGCCGAGGTTGACTTTGCCTTTCATCCTTACGGGGTCGGTAAAATAAAGTACCAGTAATGCACTGGGTAATTGCTGGCCTTGTGCCTAAAGCAGAAACAATTATTACTATACATATATGGATGTGTAATTTAGGAGTTTGTTTCATAACCACATAGTTCTGGTTCTATCACACTGCAGGGCACTTTGGGCAAGTGTGTGACTAATATTTTGTGAGTGAAACTGGTAGACAGAACATGTACAAAGCTTGTCATATATATAATCGTAATCATCATTGGAGTGGATGTTAAATGATGGTGAGAATGATGATATATAAACTTATTATGTTATACCAGGACTGGATGATTGTCAAATGGCTTCCTTGAAACTTGAGTACTGGTCAACTAAGATATAACATAATAAATTAGACTCTATTACATGTATAGAGTCACCCCCTCAGCAAATATTTGTTGTTATTTATATACCTATAAATCTATAATTTAACATTAACATCCATTTATCTATCTATAATGTGTGTATAGAATGTGTTCTGTGCCTACAAACACATATCTGATGAGATGTTGGTGCAGAGCCAAGCCCCAAACATTATGATCAAACCCTGAACTGATCAATATTGAAACAATTGTTGTATGCAATAAAGTTCCTTTATGGTACAACCATGACTTCGTTGCTACTTACTTGTCACAAATGACCACAGGATCTGTACCTGGAAAGTACCCCTCTGAAACACAAACCCGGGCAAGGTGTTTTATCAAAGATCTGCAGTTGCACATACATACCAGTCTCCCCTATCTATGCCACTGATGTTGTCCAAGGGAAAGACCAATACTGTTTAGCATCAGTGACATCGCAATCAAACTCACAACCTCATGATTGTAAGCCCAACACTACCACTAAACCATGCGTCTCCACACACACACACACACATAAAAGAACATGTTGGAGGAAGGGAGTGTATTAGAGAAGAGAGTGCATGAAAGAGGCAATAAAGTGAAACCTTGATCAAACATTAGACCTATGCAATTGTGAGTGAGAGAGTGAACAATTGGAGTGTGTGTGTTTGTGTGTGTCTTTATGATAGAAAAAAAATGGATGAGAAAGAGAGTGGAAAACAAAAATATTTATGTTTCACAAAGCAGTATAGTTAATGTGAAACATAGTGAATATAATATGTGGTTAGGATTGTTTTAGGAAAGCTGGTGCAATGGATGTTAGAAATATAGGACGGAAAACTAGGAGAAAGTAAAGTAAAGAAAACAAAACAAAAGAACAGTTTACACTTTTATCTTATATCTAATGATATTTCACAGTCACCACCGCCAAACTCATTTCATCCTTTTGAAAAAAGAATTCCTATCCCTTAAATATCATGAAATATAAGGTAAAAATGTAAACTGTTGTTTTGTTTGTCTTACTTTAGTTTTCAGTCTTATATTTTAAACTTGCATGGTACTGGCTTTCTTAAAACAATCCTAACTATTTATGTTTAACGTCAAATCCACCTGAGATATTTAAAAATATTGTGAGACTGCAAATAGCAAACAGTAGAGAGAAATCTTAACTTATAATTTGCATTAAGTGGTAAAATACCCATGCTTTTCTGAAGGGATTTAGCTATGTAAATAAAATGACAGTGGATGGTCAAATGGGTGACTTGGACCTAGGACTCAACAGTCCTTATGAAAACCAGAGGAAAAATTATGAATTTTTAATTTGAATAAAAGTTTACAGACTTTTAAGAGTGAGGTGAGAGTGGAAGAAGGAAAATGATCTTTATGCCTTTACCAAGGACATTAACAGAAATTAAAGAATTTGGTATGAACTTAGTTGTATGAGGTGATTTATTTCATGAAATTCCTAGTTACTTATTTTTTTATTAACATGGGGCTCACCAATGGACCTAATATGTGTTTAACAAGATACTGAAGTGTCTAAATATAATCTCATAGAGAACTTACTAAAGTGTTTAATTATAGATTAAGAAGGGAATAACTAAAAGAGTCTAACTATATATGAAATAAGAGGTGAGGATTAACAAAGGAGTTACTAAAGTTTCTACACACTGAGGGATTCTTCAACAACACAGGGGAGACTATGGTCTTAATGCTTTATAAAACATAATTAGCACAGAGAGATGAGGTGATACAGAGCATTACTGTAGAGAGATGGAGGGTAGATGTAGAACAGTAGCAATGTAGAGAGAGTGGAGGGTAGATGTAGAACAGTAGCAATGTAGAGAGTGGGGGGTAGATGTAGAAGAGTAGCAATATAGAGAGAGTGTGTGTGTATGTGTGTGTGTGTGTGGGGGGAGGGGGGTTAGATGTAGAACAGCAGCAATGTAGAGAGTGGAGGGTAGATGTAGAAGAGTAGTAACATAGAGTGGAGGGTAGATGTAGTAGAACAGTAGCAATGTAGTGAGAGTGGAGGGTAGATGTAGAACAGTAGCAGTGTAGAGAGTGGAGGGTAGATGTAGAACAGTAGCAATGTAGAGAGTGGAGGGTAGATGTAGAACAGTAGCAATGTAGAGAGTGGAGGGTAGATGTAGAACAGTAGTAACATAGAGTGGAGGGTAGATGTAGAACAGTAGCAATGTAGAGAGAGTGGAGGGTAGAT
Organism: Eledone cirrhosa; assembly: GCA_964016885.1. Lineage (NCBI taxonomy): Eukaryota > Metazoa > Mollusca > Cephalopoda > Octopoda > Eledonidae > Eledone > Eledone cirrhosa. The sequence continues at coordinate 261,683,333 of OZ024742.1, read as the reverse complement.
GTAGAACAATAGTAACATAGAGTGGAGGGTAGATGTAGAACAGTAACAATGTAAAGAGTGGAGGGTAAATGTAGAACAGTAGCAATGTAGTGAGAGTGGAGGGTAGATGTAGAACAGTAGCAGTGTAGAGAGTGGAAGGTAGATGTAGAACAGTAGCAATGTAGAGAGTGGAGGGTAGATGTAGAACAGTAGTAACATAGAGAGTGGAGGGTAGATGTAGAACAGTAGTAACATAGAGAGTGGAGGGTAGATGTAGAACAGTAGCAATGTAGAGAGACTGGACGGTAGATGTAGAACAGTAGTAACATAGAGAGTGGAGGAGGGTAGACTCAGTATATGAAGAATCCACGTGAAAATGAAGTTACCTGCAGATATTGTTAATGTACCCTTGGCAGCCAGTTCTTTTACTTCCTCTGTGAATTCCTTACCTGCTGCTTTTTCAAGGGATGCTCCTACAAATATAAAATACAATCAATAGTACACCCAATGCACTCTATAAAGTGGTAGTGCTGATGCCACAATAATATACACTCAATATATCTTGTAAAGTGGTAGTGTTGGTGACATGATAAAATGTGCATAGTACACTCTGTGAAATATAGTGCTGGTGTCATAATACAATGTACACAGTATACTCTGAGAAATGGGAGTGCTGGTGCAACAATAAAATACAATCAGTACACTTTGTAAAGTGGTAGTGCTGGTGTTATGATAAATTACACTCAGTACATTTTGTAAAGTGGTAGTGTTGGTGTTATGATAAAATACACAGTACACTTTGTAAAGTGGTAGTGCTGGTGTTATGATAAAATACACCCAGTACACTTTGTAAAGTGGTAGTGCTGGTGTTATGATAAAATACACAGTACACTTTGTAAAGTGGTAGTGCTGGTGTTATGATAAAATACACAGTACACTTTGTAAAGTGGTAGTGCTGGTGTTATGATAAAATACACAGTACACTTTGTAAAGTGGTAGTGCTGGTGTTATGATAAAATACACAGTACACTTTGTAAAGTGGTAGTGCTGGTGTTATGATAAAATACACCCAGTACACTTTGTAAAGTGGTTGTGCTGGTGTTATGATAAAATACACCCAGTACACTTTGTAAAGTGGTAGTGCTGGTGTTATGATAAAATACACCCAGTACACTTTGTAAAGTGGTAGTGCTGGTGTTATGATAAAATACACCCAGTACACTTTGTAAAGTGGTAGTGTTGGTGTTATGATAAAATACACCCAGTACACTTTGTAAAGTGGTAGTGTTGGTGTTATGATAAAATACACAGTACACTTTGTAAAGTGGTAGTGCTGGTGTTATGATAAAATACACAGTACACTTTGTAAAGTGGTAGTGCTGGTGTTATGATAAAATACACCCAGTACACTTTGTAAAGTGGTAGTGTTGGTGTTATGATAAAATACACCCAGTACACTTTGTAAAGTGGTAGTGTTGGTGTTATGATAAAATACACAGTACACTTTGTAAAGTGGTAGTGCTGGTGTTATGATAAAATACACAGTACACTTTGTAAAGTGGTAGTGTTGGTGCTATGATAAAATACACCCAGTACACTTTGTAAAGTGGTAGTGCTGGTGCCACAATAAAATACACAGTACACTTTGTCAAGTGGTAGTGCTGGTGTTATGATAAAATACACAGTACACTTTGTAAAGTGGTAGTGCTGGTGTTATGATAAAATGCTGAACCACCATGAAATGCAGCCAGTACACTCTGTAAAGTGGTAGTATTGATGCCATGATAAAATGCATCCAGTACACTCTATTTGGTGGTTGGCATTAGGTTGTAGATCTGTACTTACCCACTTCACCACCCAGATAATATGTGGAGTTTGTGGGATGAATGATTGCATCAGCATTGATTTTAGTTATGTCCCCCTGCAAAACTGTCATCTGGAAGAAAAGAATACAAATAACAGAAATATGAATACATATAGTTTACAATGCTTTTCAAAATTATTATTCCTGTAATTCCTGGTGGAGTCATTGGGGCACCATAGTGGAATACAGCATTTTCTGGGCATTTTATAGCCAGTTGGAGACAATCCCTTTCCATGTCTGAACACAGCAGATTTGTTCCAGAGGAGGATAGAAAGTGGAAGAGAGGAAGTAAGAAAGAAATATAGAGGAAAAATAAACCCCAGTACTAGACTGGTACTTTTTTTTATCAACCATGAAAGGACGAAAGGCAATGTTGACCTTGGCTGGATTGGAGCTCAGAAAGCAGAGATCTAGAACGAATACCACAAAGTATTCTATCCTACGTTATAATGACTGCACATTTGTCGTCTTTTACAATGTTTTACAACAGAGATGAACCCTTTTGTTAACCTAGCGAAACTGGCTCTGATTCTAAGAAAAAATCACCAAAAAATCATTTTAAAATGTTCCAATTTAAATTTAAGGTTTTCTACATTATTTTATATAAGGACTTTATGTTAAGTTTGTAATGAAATAATTAATAATTTTGGTAAACCCCTTAAATTATTCATTAATTAATTGAAATACATAAAGTGTAATTCATTAGAAATATGGTCAGGGAAGAGCTAAGGTAGAGCACCAGCATGGCTGTAGTCTAATGACTGAAACCAGTAAAAGAATATAATGGTCACAACAACAATATAGACAGCCACAACAACAATATCAATAACAATACTGACAACAATATCAGCAATATCAATAACAATAGTAACAACAATATCAGCAATATCAACAACACAATGCTATCCACAGCAACAACATTGAACAACAGACCTTCTGTCCCAGGAAAAGTTTCTTCTCTGATAAAACAGAAAATCCAGCCAAATTTTCTGCAGTTGCCATGTTGATATTTTCAGCATCTTTTAAGATTCGAGCCTGGAATAAGAGAATGACAGTTGAGGAGGAGTGACAGGGAATAACAGAATGACAATTGATGAGGTGATGACAGGGAATAAGGGAATGTCAGTTGATGAGGTGGTGACAGGGAATAAGGGAATGTCAGTTGATGAGGTGGTGACAGAGAATAAGGGAATGGCAGTTGATGAGGTGGTGACAGGGAATAAGGGAATGACAGTTGAGATGATGACAGGGAATAAGGAAATGACAGTTGAGGAGATGGTGACAGAAATAAGGGAATGACAGTTGATGAGGTGGTGACAGGGAATAAAGGAATGACTGTTAATGAGGTGGTGACAAGGAATAAGGGAATAGCAATTGATGAGGTGTGATGTGGTGTTGGTTGTGGTGATAGTGGAGCTAATGTTAGTAGCTGAATAACAAACAAAACAACCACCACCACCACTACATCCAGGTGATACAAGTCAATCAGGTAACCAGTATGAATATACCTCATCCAGGTTGCCTGTGAGGACAGTGGCACCAACTGGAAGCTGACTTGCTGTGTGATGACATACCCAATTTATGCTCACATGGAAAAGCAGACATTAAACAATGATGATGATATATAAATATCCAGGCAATGCAGGATCTATACTTACCTTAACTCCTCTTGCTTTAGTATCATTAGCTTTAGAGGCTTTGTTAGCAGCAGCAGCTTTTTTGGTAGTTACAGTGGCAGTGGCAGCTGTTGCAGCTGTGCGACTGTTTTGTGCATTGGTAGTGGTCTTGGCTTTTTTCGTTGGTGGTGTTTGAACTACAGATCTGGAGGTACTTGCACCGCTTGCAGTAGATGCAGCTGTTTGCTGTGTTGCCTTGCATCCTCTCCTCTTGTGCTGGCTCAGCAGTTCAGGGTGGATTTTTGGCAGCACTCCACCAGCAGGGATGGTCACGTGTTTAAGCAACTGTAGAAGAGTATCATTATTATGGTGTATTAGAGGCTGAGGAAATCCTTGATGGTCAGATGAACAACTAGTCAAGAAAACTTAGTTCAGAAGAGTAGGATTACTTGTAAAGACACAACTAAATACACAAAAGTTGATGACAGCTATAAATTGCTGGGCTGTAGCAGTAGTGAGATACAATGGGACAGTCCTCAATTGGACCAAGCAGGAACTGGAAGGCTCTGACAGAGAGACCAGGGCAATATTGGCAGAGACAAGGGCAATCTGTAAGGGTGCACATGTTCTGAGGCTGTATGAGTCAAGAAAGAATGGTGGGAGAGGATTGATTGAAATAGAAGAATGCATCACTGCAAAGAGGAGATGTCTAGACTCTTACATTGCAAACAGCAAAGAGATACTACTCAAATACGTTGTCAAGACAAATAAATTAGTGAAAGAAAACATGGACAGCAAAAAGGACTACAAGAAAAGAGTTGAGAAAGAAAAGCACAAATTGAGAGCATCAATGCCTTTATACGACCAATGCAAAAAACAGAACAGACTAGACACCTGAAAACTGAAAGATCATGGGATTGGTTGAGAAGGGGAGATATGAAGAGAGAGACAGAGGGTTGGCTTTTAGTCACCCAGGACCAAGCTCTAAATACCAACTCAATGAAGAAGTTACATGGACAAAGCAATAACTACAAATGTAGGTTGTGGTGAACAAAAGTGGAGAATGTAACACACATTGTAAGTGGCTGTACTTTGTTTGTGCAAAAATATTACAAGAGACGCCACGACAAGGTGTGCTGGCACATGCATTGGTTACTTCATCAGAAATATGGATTCAAAGTGAAGGAGAAATGGTATCGCCATGAACTGGTGAGTGTAATTGAGAATGACAAAACAAAGATGAGGTGGAATCTGACTGTACAAACAGACAGAGTTATTGAACACCAGAGACCTAACATTGTCTTCATTGAAAAAGAGGAGAGAAAGTGCTGGATAATTGACTTCGCAATCCCCGGGGAGCAGAGGATTGAAGAGAATGAATGGGAAAAGAAGAACTATTCAAAGTTGAGAGTAGAAACAGCATAGTTGTGGAATGTGTCAGAAAAGGTGATTCCTTTGGTGCACTGGGATCAATACCAAAAAAATTTTTGCCTGCAAAAATCAACTGCGAAAATACTGGCTATCTGTAGTTGGCAGATTTGACGGTCAGTTTGTTTACATCTCTGGTGAAAAACCATGATGCAAAAGTGAAATAATAATAACAATAACAACAACAACAACAACAATAATAATAATAATTGTTTCTACTTTTGGCACAAGGCCAGCAATTACCCAGTACATTACTGGTACTTTATTTTATCGACCCCATAAGGATGAAAGGCAAAGTCAACCTCGGCGGGATTTGAACTCAGAATGGAAAGGGCTGTAACTCTATGCGTCAAAGCATGACGTCTGACCCTTTACCGATACTGCCAATCCACCGCATATGATCACATTTTTAAGTGTACTCAAATAAATAAAGATTGCTTACTAAGTGAAGTTCTTCGTCATTAGCAATAGCTAATAATATATGTCGTGGAACAATACGAATTTTCTTGTTGTCACGGGCAGCATTTCCAGATAACTCTAAAATTTCAGCTGCAATGGTAGTGAGGAGGAAGAAATATTTATATATACCTATATATATATATATATATATATATACACACACACACACACATATATAGATACCCACTCACACATACATATGCATCATCATTATTATGTCTATTTTTCCATGCTTGGATGGGTTAGACAAGTCTTCTCCATGACGGCCTCTCTCTTCTTGCCTCCTTTGTCATCTCCAAGTCTTCCTCAATCATAAATTCTTTGTGTCTGTACCATTGCAATCTTTCCTGCACACTACCTCTAATTCCTCTTACACACATTTTTTCTCAGTTCACCAGTTCTTTGCTGTTTCTACACAACAAAATAACACACCCAATGGGTCAGGCTCAATTCATATTTGTCTAGCTTTTGCACATATTTGGTATTCCGTACCTATATCTCATTATCATGCAACATTGCAATTTGCTCACAGGCATTATACAATCTATTCTTTACCCATAGAGAATCCCTTGCTAGTAGAGGTAACAGCTCTCTAAAACTTTTCCCACCTTATGGCTACTATGCTTTCAGAGCATTTTTTTTCCATTGTTAATTAGATTGCCTAGGTAACAGAACCTATCAACTACTTCAATGGAGTCGTCTTTGAATTAGAAAGAGTTTATTTCACTGGTGCTTTGTCAACTACACCTGTGTATTTGCCATATACAACATGTATATTGCCAGTAATACCACTATGCCTCTTGTGCAACCATAGTTTATCATGAGCACACAATGAAGTTTCTACATATTTTCTGCATAGTGAACATGGCCATTTCTCTGATGGCAGTAGGGTCATATCTTCCTTCCTACTGATCAAGGCTTTAGTGTTTGCTAAGTTTACTCTGAGACCTTTTGATTCTAGGTTTTGTTTCCACGTCTGGAATCTCTTCATTAAACCTTCAACAGATTCAGCTACAAGTGCTAGGTCATAAGCCTTTAATAGTTTCTATGGCTGGATGCCCTTCCAAATGCCAACTACATTTACAGTATGGGTTGGGTGCTTTTTGTTGTGGTACCTACACTACTACTTTACAGTACGGGTTGGATGTTTTTGTAATACCAACATAACTTTACAGAGTAAGGCTGGTGTAGGCAGAAGTGAGAGGGTGGTGTAGGGGAGTGGGCATGTATGGAAGGGGGATATAGTGGATTAAGAGGTGCCTACTGGGTGTATGTTTGAGACAGACACACACACATATATATGTAAAGATTCAGGACCCCGACGGCTGAGCTCTGGCCATTTTGACAGCTAGATCCGAACTGTCGAAATGGCCAGAGCTCAGCCATCGGGGTCCTGAATCTTTTCATATTACCAACTCTACTACCCCAAGTATCGAGTACTCTGGTGGGTTATGGTCTACCTGGTTTTTTTACCACACCCTATCTGATATATATATACATAAAGTAAATAGAGAAGAAAACACAAAGGGGTATGTTTTCAATTAGAGATGTAGAGAACCACTAGTGTGAGAAGTATAAAGTCTACGAAAAGTGTGGAAAATACATAATAATTAAAAAGGTAAATTAAAATGTACAAACTCACTTTTATAACTATAAAACACCTGGACAAACTCAAAGAAGAGAATGTTTCACCATAAACAGTGTACCATAACCTCTCAGGGCTCATCGGTAGGTGTAAAGATGGTATGGTCGACACTTCTAAAGAGACTTCAGACAACTGAAATATTGCACATGGTGAGAGAAGAGACGAAAGCATGCACGCAAGACAGTACATAGTGGCTTCAATGGATAAAAAAACCGCTAGAAATAGCAGCCTATAACCATTCAACTTAAAAAGCTCAACTAACATTTTTGTTTCGTTTGAGCCTTCTATTAAATTTGTTTCTGTTAAATTTATTTCTGTTAAATTTATGAGGCACCCAAACATAGCGATTCACATATCCAAGTGTTTTCAAATACCTAGTAACGCTCATATGAGGTATGTAAAGTATCTCTGTAATGTCTCTATTTGTACTACCTGGATTATTTTTGATTAAAGTCTCCATTTGATCATTATCAACAAATATAGGCCTGCCTGAACGTGCATGGTCTTCAAAGTAAATATTTTTGGCTCTAACTCTAGGAAACCACTTGTGAATAGCACTATCATCTATGGCACCATCTCCATAAACAGCACATAACCTTTTCACTGTTTGTGCAGCTCCTTTACCTTTCCGGAAATAAAAGAGCATCAAATGACAAAAATGCATCTCATTTCCCTCTATTTTCAATTTTAACGTAGAAACAGTTAAAGTAAATAATCTGCACAATATTCAGATAAAAAATATGTCATATACTTCTGTCACTTGATCAACTAAATCATGTGATTAAAAACAACCATTAAAAAAATGCTACAATCTTTTGTTACAACCGTATATATATATGGAGAGATGCAGAGTAGGTGTAAAATGTAAGTGTGGAAAGTGGATGTTAATTAATCATCATGATGATATATATATATACACACACACACATATATATATATATATATATATATACACACACAGAGAGGGGTAAAATCCCAACTGCGAAGCGGTTTTGGTTTGTAAGGTAAAACTTGTTGACGCTGCAGTCAGGATTTTACATATCTCTACACCCACTCTGCATCTCCCCATGCACTGAGTTCTTCCATGATTAATGATTAGTGGTCTCCCTGGTTTCAACATTGCAGGCTCTCTTTATATATACAAATATACACACACAATATTCATATGTGTATGCATATTTATATACATATTTGCAGTACACATGGATAAGACTATTTGCCTCTTCAGTATTGGGAAATTGGGTTTATTACTCCCGGCTGCCATTGCTTAGGTGCCTTTCCAGAGATCCAGGCCACCCGGCACACAAGAGTCAGTCAGAGAACACCGCTATTTAAGGCTTTTAATATCTTGGGCTGGGTTTCATCTTCCCCAGAGGTCTTGCCACATTTGAGCTCTTTAACTGTTCTTGTGACCTTAGGCCTCTGAGAGATTAATCACTGCTCCCAGATGCACCTCATGTACATCAGGTGCTATTGTGATAGGATTTAGGAGATCAGCAAATTATTCTCTCCACCTTGTGAGGATGCACCTCTCTGAAGAGAGAAGGACCCCAGACGAATTTTCGATAGCAGGTGTGGAGGAGGGCTTCTTATGAAGTCAGTGGATGATCTGCAATCAGAAGAAGAGAGGTGGGTGTAAAAGCCAAACTTGGTATCTTCAATTTGGTATTTGTGCCAACCCTTACCTATGGTTATGAATCTTGGGTAATGACCAAAAGAATACTATCACGAATACAAGCGGCTGAAATGAGGTTCCTCCTAAGGGTCTTTGGAGTAACATTACTCGACAGAGTGTGTAGCTTGGTGATCAGAGTCACTCCAGGTAGAGCCATTACTTCTCCGAATTGAGAGATCACTGGACACATTTTATGGGCAAAAAACCAACAGGCAGGAGGCTCAGGGGTAGACCCCCAAGCAAGATGGATGGATAACATCCATGAGCTTGGTTGTTCTTGCTTGGGAATCCAGTTAGATCAGTTGGAGAAGGTGGTCCACAGGAAGGAATGTTTGAAGACTCTTTCCCCATGACCCTCCCAGGATTAAGTGAACGAAGACGAGAAGAAGTATCGGAAAATGTCTGTCTGTATGTATGTATGTATGTTCTTCTGGTTTTATAATTATAAACATTTTTACCAATAAAGAAAGAGAGTTGGTTTCTAATATAGATACAAGACTCCTTCATTGGAATTTACACATCAACTAGGTAGATATGTATACATGTCTAAATGCTTGTATGTGTGTGCAGGTATGGATGTTATTGTATGTGTGGATGTGTATGTTTGAGTTATATGTGTGCATATGCATATGTTTTGTATCTGTCCATGTGTACATGCAATTATTGCATGCAGAATCTTTAGAATGTTTTACATATTTTTACTGTTCCATTAATGGATTGTACTTGTAATTTCCTAACTAGTTGTGCTCTTTTTGGTTCTGTGATGCCTAGCTTCTCAAGATTTGTACTGAGGCAGTTACTAACATATCCCAGTACTCCAATAATCACAGGTATAAATCCGAAGGCATAGTCAGGGTGGAGTATCTGATGATTTCTCATTAGTTCTGCATAGATATTCTCCTTTTCGCTAATTTTTAATATTATATTGGCATCTGCTGGGCATCTAACTTCCACTACTGTGAGTGCCTTCTTTTCCCTGTCCCATATCATTATATCTGGTCTGTTATGCTTGCATTTTATTGGAACATTCCACCAGTACTCTTTCATATTATGTATGTGTATGTCTTCCATATTGCTGTAGCTTTTAATGTGTTTGTTATCGGGGCTACCTTTTCTACGGATTGCATTGTACAGTGTTTTGGCCACTACATCATGCCTCATAGGTAGATAGTACCACGATGACATCTTTGGACAGCTGCTTATGACATAGGTGACACCTTCGATGTTAAATCTGCAGAATCTGCACTTGTCACATCTAGGTGTTTTACTGCATCTCTATCTCTTTTGTGAATCAGGTATTTTGTGTTGATTTCCTGTTCTTGGATTGCAAAAGCATATCCTTCAAAGTGAGAGCCAATATAGTGGTTGTTGGTCCAAGATAGACTACTTTGTTTATCTATATTACTCTCACTCTGGAGCCTCTTTGACATAATTTTTTGCTGATAAGCATGCAGTTTTTCATCCCTGGATTCACTGCATTATTGCTGGGCAATTTCCCTGGGAGTGAGTTTATGATTATCATGCAGGGAGTATCTTTCAAGGAGTTCCTTCTCAACTCTCATGATCTTATCTGTCTCATGCAGATAGACTTGCTCAATAGACGGGCTCCTATGCTTGGAGGTTTGTAAATGTTGTTGGAGGGATGTGATGCAACACTCAAATGCTGTCTGGACTGATGTTAGGCCTCTGCCTCCCTGCTTACTTTCAAGTAGAGGTGGTCTATGTAAATATTGATGTAGAAGTTTCCGGTATTGTTTCGGTCATCCACAAAGAAATTATGAGTTAGGTTCGTATTTCTGTCCTCCTGTGAGCCAATTATATATCCTTCACATTTCTTGAGCAAAAAGGACAAAGGGATTAATGACAGAATAAATAGTAGTACAGATAGACTGGCTTCTTGAAATATACCCCTGTGAATATGTATGTTCTTCTGGTTTTATAATTTCACAAATTTTTGCCAATACAGAGAGAGAGAGAGTCAGTCTCTAACATAGTTACAAGACTTTCTGCATAGATATTCTCCTTTTCGCTAATTTTTAATATTATATTGGCATCTGCTGGGCAGTTAACTTCCACTACTGTGCATGTCTTCTTTTCTCTGTCCCATATCATTATATCTGGTCTGTTATGCTTGCATTTTATTGGGGTTTTTACTGGAACATTCCATCAGTACTCTTTCATTTCATATCATGTATGTGTATGTCTTCCACATTGTTGTAGCTTTTAATGTGTTTATCAGGCCTATCTTTTCTACGGATTGCATTGTATAGTGTTTTGGCCCCTACATCATGCCTCATAGGTAAATAGTACTGCGATGTATGTATGTATATGTATGTATGTGTAATATAGTTACTTACTTGTATGTGATTTTGTATTATGAAAGAAAGAGCCCTTGATATGTAAACTTCGGCTTCTTGCTCTTGCTCAATGAAACTGCGGTCAAGCTAGGTGAGTAATCCCAGTGCCTCCACCGCTGGCTGTCACATGCCAGCCCCTCTGCATCCTCCAGGGTGATTTCGAGCTTTTGAAAATCTTCCTTGATGATATCCACCCATCTGGTAGCTGCTGTGTCAAATGAGAGTAAGGCCATGGTAGGATGATCTGGTGGCAGGTGGAGGACACGTCCATACCTCAGCATGTGGTGGATAGCTATAGGCTGATGCATGTGCACACACAACTCTTTGTTGGAAACAGGGTGGTACTATCTGAAGTTCTTGATGGTCCTCAGGGCTCTGCTATCAAAGCTGTCAATCCCCTTTGCCAGGGTCTTTGTGAGGGGTCATGTTTCTGCTCCATTTAGGAGAATGGAGAGGACCGACACATTATAAATATGGAGTTTTGTCTCAGGAAATAGTGCAGTTGATCTCTGGGGTCAGGTCATGATTGTTGGTGACTGTTGAGCCCAGGTAAATGAAGGAGCTGACAAACACCACGACATAGGGCCCAATATGCATCAGCTTGGTCTTCACACAGCTTACCTACCTGAAGGTGAAGCTTTGTTGAATCCTACTGGTATATAGTCAGTGTATCGCTGAGCTGATCGATCGAGTTGCTGAATACAGTTGTGTCGTCTGCGTACCCCAGGTTGGTAAGGTGATAGTTCCTGAAGGTAATGCTAGAAACTTGCTCACAGACCTTGGTCATCAGATAGTCGATGACACAGTTGAAGAGGTCAGGGGCAGCCACACTGTTGATGAGGAACTTGTTGGAGTCCTTCCCATTTACCCACACATAACTATCGGCACTGCTATAGAGCCATTGGAACAGGGTGGTGATCTTCGGAGGTGCGCCAATGAGCTTGAGAATTTTCCAGAGGGATGTGTGGTTGACTATGTTGAAAGTTGCCTTGAGATTGATGAAGGCAATGATTTCTGCAAAACTCCCAAGATACGGAGAGCAGCCATGTGGTCGGTGGTAGAAGGATTTGGTATGAATCTAGCATGTTGTGGGCGATGCCTGCTTCTGAAGGTGGGAAGAGCACGGTTGAGGAGGATCTTGGTGAAGAGCTTGCTTAGGATGGTGAGGAGGGTGATGCTCTTGTAGTTGCTGCTCATCCGTTTCTAGAAGGGGAGGATGATGCTCTGGGTCCAGTCATTTAGGAGCTGCTCTGACACCCATACATGGTTGATGATATGGGTGTGCCACTGGATCGTGTTATCCCTGCCTGCTTTAAACATCGCCACGGTGATGTGCAGATTCCAGGGCCTTTGCAGATGTTGAGCTTCATCAGGGAAGCTCTGACTTCATTGGAGGTAACAAGATTGAGCCTGCAAGTGTCGTTGGCTGCAGCTGTATCTCCGGTGATAGTTAGGCAGGGATCGACTGGGACAGGTGGGTGATGAAGAAGAAGACTGAAGTGCTCCTTCTGTGGTGATTGCTATTGCTATTCTTCACCAGGGCTGTGTTGATCTGGTCACTGGCATGGGCTCTGTGGTGTGTGTTGAATACCTGGCTGAGGTCATTGTTCCTTACTGCTGCATCCAAGCATTTGGCTTCTTTTGTTCAAAACTTTTCCTGGTCAACTCTGATTGCTCTGTTGCATATCTGGTTGAGCTGGCGGTACTCATTTGCACTGCTGCACAGGCGACAGTTAATTATCTCCAGTGTCTGCAGAGAAATCCAGGGCTGTTTGGGAAGAGGTCTTGACTTTACCAGGATATCACACACAGACTGGTTAATCATTGATTTAAAGATCTCTCAGTTGTCGGTTTCGTCCTTGGCCAGGGCACTGAAGCAATTGGTGAAGGAGCGCGTAAATGTAGAGGCGATGTTGGGATCATGGAGAAAGGAGGAGTCAAGGCGGGGCTGGTACTTGGAGGCTGCATCCACCCACTACCTCAACTTCAGTGTCACAGCCAGCAACAGATGGTTGATATTGCTGAGTTAAGCTCCTCTGTAGATCCGGCAGTTGGTGACTAACAACCTCCAGCGGCAGGAGATGATAATATGGTCAATTGTTTTCCAGGTGTAGCTGTCCAGTGATGGATGAGTTTGCAGAGGAACCATGTGTCAATGATACATATTGTTATAGTGGCACAGGAGCAACAGGTGATTACCGTTGTCGTTGGTGGATGGGTCAGTGAAGGTTGTGCCATTAGGCTGAGTCTGGAATGGGTCAGTTGGAGGGAACCTGGCAGAAGAAGAGATGGTAGCATTGGCATCTGTCAGGATGATCGTGATGTCATGGGGTCTGTGGGTCTGGCCTCGTGATGGAAAGGGGGCTTGTGTGTTCTGTAAATCTGAGACAGTATTACTGTCTGGAGCTTTGTAGGGCCTCCCAAGGTTAGACAGTTACTTGGGGAGGTTCCAGACCAACGGTGACCCACAGAGCGTCACATCACTGCCAACATGGGAGCCCCATCATCCAACTATACTGTAGAGAGCCAACAACCTGTTCAGAAGAACCATCAACCTACTACGAAACTGACCAGAACTGCCTAACATTGGAACGATATGTAAACATGAAGGTAATTTATATATTTTAAAACACGGTATTAGTAATACACTAAAAAACTGCCAGTATCATAGACATTATTGGTAAAAGCAGGCAATGTCCATTATCAGAACTTATATCTATATTTTGTCATATCTCATCAGTGGTTTTGAATAACGGAGAATACATGCTTTTGTCACCAATGTATATGAAATTGGCAGTTTTTTTTAGTATTACTAATGCAACACACACACACACATGTATATATATGCTAGCGTGGAAGATGGACGTTAAACGAAGATGATGATGATATATATAAGCAATGAGTTATTTAATTTGTTGGTTATTCAACAAATTTATTTATAACAGATTCGAAGCACTCTACAGATTTCTTCTGGAGTATAATATCAATAATATTAATAAATGGAAACTATCTTTATAAAACCATATTTATTTTATTATGTATATTTCAAGGGTACCAAAATTTTGGCATGCACACATCAGATAAAATACAAAAGTTGTTTTATCCCAAAACAAGAACTTATCGTTTTAAGTTCTGTTTGAATAGTCAAACAGAACTTAAAACGATGAGTTCTTGTTTTTGGATATGTCATTATCTGTAAAACAAACTTTGTATTTTATCTGATGAGGGCGTGCCAAAATTTTGGCTATGTAAGCATAAACGAAGTCCAGATCACGAGTGACCTCGTCTATGAACCGCTGAAAAGTGCTAGCGGCGTTCCTGAGTCCGAAAGGCATGGTAAAAAATTCGAAGGATCCGAAAGGGGTTGTAATCGCCGTTTTCGGAATATCCTCCTTACTGACCGGAATTTGGTGGTAGGCTCGCACTAAATCTAACTTTGAAAAAATCTTACACCCCTGCAGTGAAGATGCAAAATCCTGGAGATGGGGAATGGGATACCTATCCGGGACGGTCATGGCATTTAACCTTCTATAATCCCCAGTGGGTCTCCAGTCGCTGGAAGTCTTGGGCACCCTGTGTAACGGTGAAGCCCAAGGACTCGTAGATGGGCGAATAATGCCCAGCTGCAGCATATGGTTGAATTCGGACCGTGCTGCCTTTAATTTTTCCGCCGGTAAACAGCGTGGACGCGAAAACACTGGAGCACCGGTGGTGGAAACGAAATGTTCGGTCGAGTGTGTTGGCTCAGTGACTCGAAAATTTCCATCCTTGAGCTCCGGGAAAGAACCACCCAGCAACGAATGGTAGGCGTCTCCAGCGGCAGTGATGAAGAATATGGGGCTGACTATTGGAGCATTGGCTTCCTGGCCATGAATTGAAAAACCGGTGATGTTATCCACCAGGTGTTGGCCATGGACGTCCACAGTTAAAGAGAAGTTGTGTAGGAAATCCGCTCCTAATATGGGGTATGGCAAATCGGCAACCGTAAAAATCCACTTAAAATCCCTACAAAGATTTAGGAATTTGAGAGGAAGCGAGATTTGCCCGTACGTCTTTATAGACGAGTGGTTAACTGCCTGCAGCGTAACAGATGACTCTATGGGGTATCTTTCAGGCAATGGACCGGCCAAATACTACAGGAGGCTCCTGTATCCACGAGGAAACCTCTTCCCGACATTAGGTCCTTAATGAAGAAATGGCGGTTTGGTGGCTTTATGTTGAGGTCCACTGTCCCTATCAGCGGACCTCTTAGGCGTTTCTCGCCTTATGAAAGGAGCAAGGTTGCACGCAGTGATTCACGTTCTCAGCAAATCGCTCGTGGTACCAGCATAAAGATGAAGCTGGTGATTTAGAACGACGTCTAAAATTTGCGATCTCCCGCGACTGCGCGAACGGGCACCACACAAGGCCTTCATCTTGTGGAGCTCTATGGTGAGTTCCTGAATGGACTTTTGCATCGCCATAATGGTTGAGCTGTCTATTGGCGCTGCCGCGTAGATCGCATGGCCGCGTGTGACCCGAGCTGGGTGGTGAACAGCGGCAAGGGGGTTGCTGCCTCCGGCATTCGTCACTTCGAAAACTTTGTACGCAGAGGCGGCAAGCTGATCCACTGTGCTTGTATCCCTCATGGGGGCCAAAATTGCCTGTACGTTGGTTGGCAGGCGCGAGAAGAACAACTGCTTCAGCAGGACAGTTTCCACTACCGACCCCTCCGTTAGGTCCTTCATTCGCCTTAGGAGGTTCGATGGGGTGCCATCCCCTATATGCTCCAGATGGACCAAAGCCCTAAACCTTTTTTCTGAAGACTGTTCTGTCCGGCTGAGTATTTCAGCCTTCAGAGACATGTACGTCTCTAACACCAGGTCCTTAATTGCTGGGAGAATTGCCAGCGGAATTGCACTAAGGACCAGAGGACGTTGTAGTTCCTCGTCAACTCTGTTCGCCTTGAAAAATGCTTCGAGCTGGGTGAACCATAGCCTTACGTCGCCCGTGTACGTTGGCAGAACAGAGTGAGAAGCCATTGATATACCGTAGGCAATTTACCAAGAACAAAAAAAAATAATAATCGTCTCCGTTTGGAAAAATGTCTCCAACGCAACAGAAAAGGAAAACAAAATCGCTTATTTTTCTCTGTCAAATCACTGGACTGGAAAAATAATGCATCCGGGACAATATGCAAAGAAGCGATTAACTGAATGATGTTATTACTAAGGTAAGGGCAAGGAACTTAAAACAAAATCCAACATGGCGGACTATTTTGCGCCAAAAACACTAATGATGGAGAAGAGAGCCTCCATCTTGTCATCCTCAAAATTTTTAGCCAGAGAAGAGCAGAAAAGGAGAGAAAAAAAAGGCAAAAGCATTCATACAATTGCTGTTTGTTTGTGTGTGAATAACTGTAGGTGTTCGTTTTGTATTAAATTGTTTTTTTTTTTATATATACACCTTCGACTATTTCCCATTTTTTAAAAATCACGTCGGGGGTCACCACTTTAGGAGATTAGTATCGGTGTACATATAAAATTATTAGAAAAGACAATAAATGCCGGTGTGTGTTGTGACAATGTTTTTACTTCACAGAAGTCAAAGGGATTAATATAAATGAATCATTACCCGTGGATCACAACTCCTAGGCTGAAGTGTGTGGAGAAAAGGAGAGATCTTCTCTTGGAGGTGTTAACATCTTCTTAGGTTCTTAGGCTGCCGGTGGCATTCTTCTTGAGTGGCGAAGGAAAAATGAGAGAGGAGTCATCTCATGATAAAGTCGCAGGTGTTGTTACCACTTTGGGATTCAGGAGGCGAGAGAGTGAGATCGTCCTAACCTGTTCCTTTTATAGGGTCCGACTGGAAGTGACCAACAGGGTTCTATCACCCCCAAAGGGAAGCAAGTCCAGCTACTTCCTGTCTAGAGAGCGGTGATGAGATTGTCATGACAAGGGAGGAAACTCTTGCTACATATATAATAAAATAAATATGGTTTTATAAAAATAGTTTCCATTTATTAATATTATATATATATATAATATGCCATTCTGAGTTCAAATCCCGCCGAGGTTAACTTTGCCTTTCATCCTTACGGGGTCGATAAAATAAAGTACCAGTAATACACTGGGTAATTGCTGGCCTTGTGCCTAACGTAGAAACAATTAATATTATATATATATATATATATATATATAATTTACACACACATAAATATAATGCATAGGCGTATATGTATGTATGGGCAGAAGAACTCATAAGAGTCAACGGCCATCCAAAAGTGTGTAAATATGTATATACACATGTACATATGTATATGTGTATATACATGGGTGCATGTGTATGTATATGCGCGGGGACATAGAAACAATTGGGCTGGACACCCGATCGCGCGGTTAAACCACTGGGAGTGAAGGACCCCTAGCCTTTGTCAGGGCATTCTTCTAGGAGAAGGCAACTCAGGAAACTGGGATAACTCAGATATAAAACCTGCGGGTTATAGCTACTGTCGCTCAGAGAGTGGGATTGGCTCAGTGCACAGTCTTTCCTCACTTTAAAATCATTTTCACGCACAGGCATTGCACGATAGAATTAATTAATTATTATTAATAATGGTATATCGTGCAATGGCCATACTCGATAACGAGGGGGCAGCCATCATGTATGTATAAGTGTGCATGGCTATTCTTCGTGTGTTATTGTGTTTGCCATTTTGTCAACGTTACATCAATCATAAAATCGCCACCGCCCTTTGTCTCATTTGTCTCCCCTTCCCAAAGAAATCAATGCAAAGACACTTGTTCCGATAATGTGAAAGGAGAGGCGGTAGAAGAGGTAAAGGGATAAATGAATGAATGAAAAATATAAGGTCGATGTTCCTCATAGACTTTATACAGAGAATCTTGTATAGTATCTGTATGTGTGTGGTCGGCTGTGTACGTGAACGTGTGAAGAGAGAGAGAAATCGAGAAAAAAGTACTGACAAACATTCTATATTAAGACGTAGTAGTCACCGTAGTTACACGTGTATGTATGTATATATATATATATATATATATACACACACATATATATATATATTTACTAGAAAAATGGGCATCAAATGATAATGATGATGACACATATGTATAACGAACACGCACACATATATATGCACACATTATATAGACATACACACACCACCGACCTGCATACATACAAACACATACGTACATACATACATACATACGTACATGCCATACAAACATACGTACCAGCTAGGTACTCTATGACAGCTGCCATATATACGGGTGCCCCTGCACCTATTCGGAAATGGTGGGTGCCTTTCTTGAGGTAGCGCTGCATCCGACCGACTGGAAACAGCACCCCTGCTTTTGCTGAACGGGACACTGCCTTCTGTTTCTTCCGAATACCTCGAGCAGTCATCTTCTATCGTTGTTATTACTGTTACTTTCCGTTTTCGGTGGGAGGCTTCCTTCTTTCCAGTCGGGTGTATAAGGAAAAATATATAAATATATGTCTGCGTGTATTTAATTCTAAATGGTTGTTTGCATGTATGAGGTGATGTGTGTGTATGTATATGTAAAGATCAGGAGTATAAATATTTAACAAAACAAACAACCTGTAGGTGGGGGTTTTCAGGCAGGAGGAGATACGGGTAACCACACACCACACCCTTGATCAACAGTGAATGTGGCAAAACTAAGCCGGAAGGTCGACCATGCTGTTACAATTACAGTTAGAGCCATCTCCTCCGACTACTATCAACAGAGGTTAGGCCAATTTCTCGTGCGGTCGACGCCAACAAAGACACGAGGAAGATATATGGAAAAATGTGGCCCCTCCCTCTGATTTTTATGATACAGGGTTTGAGAGATGTCTTTCAGTTGGTCAGTGAAGACGATACCAGAACAAAGTGAGGTGCGAGCAGTAAATAGCGGGAGTGTGAGCAGTTGAAAGATCAGCAGAGATGATGACGTGCACACACAGAACTGAAAAGTTGTAGCATTCTATGTCAGGTTTAGAGGAAGATATCGTTTTTTTCTTTCTATCGTAAAATGCAACTTTAGATTCACTGATGTTTTGAGTGTGTTGTCATATTTATTTCTAAAGTTACAGAAGACGAAATGCATTGCAAAGAGACACAGGAAAAAATGTGCGATAGATAGATAAGAGAGCATTCTATCTATCTATCTATCTATCTATTGTCCCCTTCTTTTGTGCCCCTGTGGCTAATAAAGAAACATATCTATCTATCTATTCATGTATCCACCCACCCATCTCTCTCTCTCTCTCTCTCTCTCTCTCTCTCTCTCTCTCTCTCTCTCTCTCTCTCTCTCTCTCTCTATCTATATATTTGTGATAGTGTTTTACACGTTTTTATTGTATGTAAACTTCCCCCTTTGTATTTGTCCCCTTCTTTTTTACCCCTGTGGCTAATAAAGAAACATATCTATCTATATCTATCTATCTATCTTTCTATCTATTCATGCAGTCAACCACCCACCCATCTATCTATCTATCTATCTATCTATCTATCTATCTATCTATCTATCTATCTATCTATCTATCTATCTATCTATCTATCTCCCCAATCCCCATGCATCCACCTACCTACATGCCTACCTACCAACATACAAAACATACAAACATGCATGTATACACATACATATACTCATATACATACATATGTATGTATGTATGTATGTATGTATGTATGTATGTATGTATGTATGTATGTATGTATGTATGTATGTATGTATGTATGTCAGGTCACCAGTTGGTGCTACTGGTAACATGTATCCCAGTACAATCTGTCTCATGGTCGGGTCGTTGGCGACTAAACTGGCAACCCCACCAAGGTTTCTTGGTGAGGAGGGTGACTTTGGACATCCTGCAGGACTAAAAACAAAACCTGTCAAAGGGCAAAGGAGCTCTTAAGAGTCAATGGCCATCCAAAATCACCGGGAGAGATGACCCCTTAGCCTTTGTCAAGGCAGAATTCTAAGAAAACTCTGATATAGCACCTGCAACCCTGATGGTATCCAATGATGTTGACTTGTTCTTCTTTTTGGTAAATATCATCTTGGTCAAGAGAGTGGGACTGGCTTTGTGCAGTGCCTTTGCTCACTATAAAAGCTTCACGGCACAGGCATTGCTTTATATCTGGGGATCTCTCTGCACTTGTCGTCACATGGTACCATGGGCCCAGCACTATGTGTCAATAATTGTCACAAGTGTAGTGTTTGTACCAGAGTTTTCAAGTCGCTGGCTGGACTAAAAAGTCACACTCGTTCAGCGCATCAGTAGGGGTTCTACATGGATATAAAGTAGTGGCCGTACTCGAAAACGAGTTGGCAGCCACCATGTGTATATATATGTATGTATATATATATATATGTATGTATCATCATTTTATGTCAGGTCACCAGTTGGTGCTACTGGTAACATGTATCCCAGTACAACCTGTCTCATGGTCGGGTCATTGGCGACTAAACTGGCAACCCCACCAAGGTTTCTTGGTGAGGAGGGTGACTTTGGACATCCTGCAGGACTAAAAACAAAACCTGTCAAAGGGTAAAGGAGCTCTTAAGAGTCAATGGCCATCCAAAATCACCGGGAGAGATGACCCCTTAGCCTTTGTCAAGGCAGAATTCTAGGAGAAGGAAAACTCTGATATAACACCTGCAACCCTGATGGTATCCAATGATGTTGATTTGTTCTTCTTTTTGGTAAATATCATCTTGGTTAAGAGAGTGGGACTGGCTTTGTGCAGTGCCTTTGCTCACTATAAAAGCTTCATGGCACAGGCATTGCTTTATATCTGGAGATCTCTCTGCACTTGTTATCACATGGTACCATGGGCCCAGCACTATATGTCAATAATTGTCACAAGTGTAGTGTTTGTACCAGAGTTTTCAAGTCGCTGGCTGGACTAAAAAGTCACGCTCGTTCAGCGCATCGGTAGGGGTTCTCCTACATGGATATAAAGTAGTGGCCGTACTCGAAAACGAGTTGGCAGCCACCATGTATGTATGTATGTATGTATGTATGTATGTATGTATGTATGTATGTATGTATGTATGTATGTATGTATGGGAGAGATGACCCCTTAGCCCTTGTCAAGGCAGAATTCTAGGAGTAGGAAAACTCTGATATAACACCTGCAACCCTGATGGTATCCATTGATGTTGACTTGTTCTTCTTTTTGGTAAATATCATCTTGGTTAAGAGAGTGGGACTGGCTTTGTGCAGTGCCTTTGCTCACTATAAAAGCTTCACGGCACAGGCATTGCTTTATATCTGTAGATCTCTCTGCACTTGTCGTCACATGGTACCATGGGCCCAGCACTATGTGTCAATAATTGTCACAAGTATAGTGTTTGTACCAGAGTTTTCAAGTCGCTGGCTGGACTAAAACGTCACACTCGTTCAGCGCATCGGTAGGGGTTCTCCTACATGGATATAAAGTAGTGGCCGTACTCGAAAACGAGTTGGCAGCCACCATGTATGTATGTATGTATGTATGTATGTATGTATGTATGTATGTATGTATGTATGTATGTATGTATGTATGTAGGAATGTATGTATGTATGTTCTTCTGGTTTTATAATTTCACAAAGTTTTACCAATAGAGAGAGAGTCGGTTTCTAACATAGACACAAGACTCTCTCATTGGAATTTGCACAACATCAACTAGGTAGATATGTATGTATGCATGCATGTGTAGATATGGGTGTTATTGTATGTGTGGATGTGGATGTTTTGAGTTGTATGTGTGCATGTGTATATGCTTTGTATCTGTACATGTGTATATGCAGTTATTAGATGCAAAATTTTTGGAATGTTTTACATATTTTTACTGTTCCATTAATGGATTGTACTTGTAGTTTCCTAACTAGTTGTGTTCTTTCTGTTCCTGTGAAGCCTAGCTTCTCAAGATTTGTATTGAGGCAGTTACTAACATACCCCAGTGCCCCAATAATCACCGGCATAAATCTGAAGGTGTAATCAGGGTGGAGTATCTGCAGATTTCTCATCAGTTCTGCATAAATATTCTCCTTTTCACTAATCTTTGATATTATATTGGCATCTGCTGGGCAGCTAATTTCCACTACTGTGCATGTTTTCTTCTCCCTGTCCCATATCATAATATCTGGTCTGTTATGCCTGCATTTTATTGGGGTTTTTACTGGAGCATTCCACCTGTACTCTTTCATATTATGTACATGGATGTCTTCCACATTGTTGTAGCTTTTAATGTGTTTATTATCGGGGCTATCTTTTTTACGAACTGCATTGTACAGTGTTTTGGCCACTACATCATGCCTCATAGGTAGATAGTACCGCGATGACATCTTTGGACAGCTGTTGATGACATGGGTGATATCCTCGATGTTAGTTCTGCAGAGTGTTTTGCCTGCAGGTGTTTTGCCTGCATCCCTATCTCTTTTGTGAATCAGGTATTTCGTGCTAATCTCCTGTTCTTGGATTGCAAAAGCGTATACTTCAAAGTGGGAGCCAATATAGCGGTTGTTGGTCCAAGATAAACTACTTTCCTTATCTATATTACTCTCACTCTGGAGCTTCCTGGCAACATAACCATGCATGATTTTTTGCTGATAGGCATGCAGTTTTTCATCCATGGATTCACTGCGATACTGCTGAGCGACATCCCTGGGTGTGAGTTTTTGATTATCACAGGGAATATCTCTCAAGGAGTTCCTTCCCAACTCTCATGATCTTATCTGTTTCATGCAGATAGACTTGCTCGAGAAGCGGGCTCCTACGCTTCGAGGTTCGTAGATGTTGTCGGAGAGATATGATGCGGCATTCAAATGTTGTCTGGACTGATGTTAGGCCTCTGCCTCCCTGCTTACGTTTCAAGTAAAGGCGGTCTATGTCACTGTTGATGTGGAAGTTTCCGGTGTTCAGTATTTTTCGAGTTCCAACATCAACTGCTCGGATTTTGTCTATCGTCCAATTGAGTATTCCAAACGTTGGTGTTAGGACAGGCACAGCAAACACATTGTGAGCCACTGTTTTGTTTTGCGCAGAGCGTTCCGATGACCAGATCTTTCTTAATCGGGTGTAGTATTCCCTGGTTACGCGTTCTTTATTACAGATACCATTATAGGATATGTTCTCATCTATCCCCAGGTATCTGTAGCAGTCCCCATCAGATATCAGCGAAACAGTTAGACCATTGATGACAATGTAGCTAGATTGGGTTGTTGTTTTTCCACGCTTTACAGTCATGTATGAGCATTTATCTTGGCCAAACTCTATTCCTATATCCTTTGAGAACGTTGTAACCAGGTCAAGATTTTTCTTCATCCCATCCTTGTTCTTGGCATAGAGTTTCATATCGTCCATAAAGAAGTTATGGGTTAGGTTCGTATTTCTGTCCTTCTGTGAGCCAATGATGTGTGGTTAGAAAAAGCTATCTCACTTACCGCTTTTCATAGGCGCCGCTAAATTCCACTGCTGGTCTCTCCTCTTCCACGTGCGTCCAACTGCTTAACACCGGGAGCTGCCAAAACTCGCGTCCACACCGTTGCTGGTCACCACTAGAGAGGCCATCTGCTGGCCCTTCCGGTCGAGCATCCTTCCGGCCAAGCACCCTTCCGGTCGAGCACTCCCCCGCTTCCGGCCACCGCACGCCACACCATACCCACACGCCCCCCTGATCTCAAGGATCAATTTCCCCCTCGTCCTTCTGCATATGAAAGTCTGCTGTCCAGGTTGGTGGTTTACGACTTCTTTGCGATCTCCGCAGTGTTGGGGCAGCACTTTGGGTTTCCTCTTCCTCGGAGTCCATTGACAGTGATTCTACGGACATCCAGGACATGACGTGGTACTCCGTCCACGGACACATTGTTCTGGGAATTTACGGCCGTCACCGTTCCCCTTCCCCATTGAGATGTGTAACGTGCGTCTGGGGGCTTAACCCAGACTTCTTCGCCCACCTGCACGAATGCACTCTCTCTCCCCACTGGCCGTTGTGGTGGCGTGCACGGGTGCCGCCACTCGTATCTGAATACTGCTCTGTGTGGTACCGATTCCTCGACCTGTCCCACCCGAGGGGACATGTTGTACCAGATTGTACCTCCATTGGTGAGATATGGCCCCGCTCCGCCATTGCCTTGATCGTCCGGTGGTGTCGCTCCACAATTCCATTCCCGCTCGGCCTGTGCGCTGCTCTGAAGAAACGGTCCACCTTCCATCCATCGAGCATCTCCCTCAGCGCCTCCGAGCGCGGAACGCTGCCCTGTTATCCATCAGCAGTTCGTCCACAGGGCCCCGCTCCAAGAACACCTCTCTCAACGTCCGCATGATTTCCTCGGCCGTTCCAGTCTTCATCTCCCTCCATATCGCCATCCGTCCTGGTCCACAGTCGACCATCGACAGGTACGTCCCCTGTCGGTAGTGCGTTACATCCACCGCCAATCGCTTCCAGTAGCGATCCACCGGGAGGCTTCCCGTTTCGTGTACACCCGGGGCGGGATCAATGGACTGACATCGGATGCAGGCTCTAACCACTCTTTGAACACTGTGTCTGTTAACGTCCGAGTCGATTCTCATGGCTAGGAACAGGCTCCTATCTACTCCCATGTGGTGCATGTCATGCAACCCTTTCAGATCCGACTCGGTCAGCCGACACATGGCAGCTATCTCATCTTCTACCTCCCCCGGCGCTTCCATCCAGGCTTTCTTCACCCTAGTTAAGATGTCCGCCCTATTTTTCTCTGAGGGCATGAAAACTACGCTCAGCCTCAGGTCAAACTCGGTGGCCAGCTCTCCTAAAGTTCTCAGGCGGCGCTTTATCAGCATCTCCGCCGCCCCTCTCGTTCGCACTCTCTTCTCACCGGTGAGCACTGATCTCACCCATCCGAGTACAGTAGCTGAGTCGGTGCGTATCTCGATGGTGCGCAGTCCCCACCTCAGGGCGAGGTTCACCCCTCTCAACACTGCGTCCAGTTCGGCCACATTGATGTATACCACCGTCGATGGTTTAGACAGGTAAATCATCGTTCACTGTCAGAAAACCCTCCTCTTCAACGACGGAGTAGCCTGGGCAAAGAAGTCTAGATCTTCAGACCTATTCGACGTCTCCATGGGATCGTTT
This sequence comes from Eledone cirrhosa, assembly GCA_964016885.1. NCBI lineage: Eukaryota > Metazoa > Mollusca > Cephalopoda > Octopoda > Eledonidae > Eledone > Eledone cirrhosa. The sequence goes on along the minus strand of OZ024742.1, from coordinate 261,658,199 downwards.
GACAGTGCTGACGTATGTGACTTGGTTGGCCTTTTTATCTTAGACATATTACGTGTTAGATTCCCGGACTTCCACACGGGAATATACCGTGACGATGGACTGACTTTATCGAGCCATAAAAGTGGTCACGACCTCGACCGGTTTAAAAAAGACTTAGCTTCTACCTTCAATGAGTTAGGACTTAGGATAACAGTAGCCACCAACCTCTCTAGCGTAGAGTTCTTAGACATTAATTTAGACCTTCGCACACCCATCTACAGACCCTTCCATAAGCTAAACGAGAAACTTAATTACATTCAAAAGGACTCATGCCACCCTTCCAATGTTTTTAGAAACTTCGTTAAGAATATCAGTACTAGAATCTCAAACCTCTCCTCTAATAAGGCTATCTTTGACAGGGCGGCACCCTACTATAACATGGCGTTGGCTAACAGCGGCTTCTCGCAACCTATCACCTACTTTCCCACTAGCAACAACAGCAATAAGAAAAGTAAGTTCAACAATAGACAAACTATCTGGTTCTCTCCTCCCTTCTCACTCAACGTTAAAACCAATGTAGGAAAAAAATTTCTAGCCCTCTTAGATAGACACTTCCCCATACGTCCATCTTTAACCGACACAAAGTTAAACTAGGATACTCTTGCGCTAAGAACATGAAGGCCCACATCACCAGCAGCCCTAGGAGCAACACCTCACCAGTGTGCTCTTGCCGTAAACCTGAAGCTTGGCTCCTTCAACAGCAATGCAACACACCAGCTGTAATCTATGAAGCTGTGGTCACTTCCAACCGACCAAACGAATCACAGGAGGTCAAATCCTATGTGGGCATGGCGGAGGGCCGATTCAAGGAACGTTTCCTGAACCACCAGTCTACCTTCAGGTACCCGGACAGACGTTCATCCACGAAACTCGCGAGCCACGTATGGTCCCTTAAGGACTCAAGTATAGACTACTCCATTCAATGGAAAGCCATCACTAGGTCCAAGCCATACGCAAGGGGAAATCCGACGTGTGGCTTATGTATTGACGAACGAATAACTATTCTAAAGAGATTACGCAATAGTGATTGCCTAAACACGAGGAGTGAATTTTTTACACGTTGTCCACACGTCGCCAAACACCTATTGCATAACTACAAGGCTCCTGACTGATTCTTTGTAATTTTGTTTTCAACCTAAAAAAAAAAAATATTATTGAAAGTTTACTATAAAGAAGCAGTATCAGGGGGGAAAAAAACCCAAAAAAAAAACGTTATTCGCTGTTAATAAACAACTGCCTTCTACAGTACGTTTCATTTAACTTACGCAGCATATTTATTTGTTTACATGCACAGACTCTTCTACACACACACAGCATTTAGGAAAACGGAAACAAAATACACAAAAAAACAGACATTTTATTTTTATCGTAATCAAGTGCGCTAAACCTATATTGTTTACATTCTGTGTTTTTCTACGGATGGGTAGAAATAACAAAATTGCCATGGTGATATCCATCGATGAAATTTGCGACAAAACTGGTCGATGTCCAAAAATAGAACATTGCCCGGAAGATCACACCTGCCATATCTGTACGGAACCCGAAAACTCGTTCCGTAATCGTTGGGTCGAATGTGGAACCTGTCGCATCTCTGTCTGCCTTCAATGCGCCACAGGCTTCCGGAAGATCCCAGGCCAAAATAAGAAACATCACATTGCTACGATGGATAGACTCTGGGAGATGGTCCAGCTAACAAACTGGTCCTTTCAGTGCCTGGACTGTATGCCTGCTTCTCCCATTGCTGCGGAACAACAACAAAGACCGAAGATCGTGTCTTCTACCATTGTTCCTGAACAACAACAACAAAAACCGAGGATCGTGTCTTCCTCTACCATTGTCGCTGAACAACAGCAAAAACTAACGACCGTAGCTTCTGCTACTACCCCCGTTGAAGGACTTCATCAACAACAGCAACCCATGTCTTCCTCACCCGTTACTTTTCAACAACAACAACCGACGACTGTGTCTTCTACCATGCCTGTTGAAGGAGAAGAACAACAACAAAAACCGACCGTCAATACGGAGTTTGAGGAAATACGGCAAATGATTTCCGCTTTAAGTCAAGAAATAGCGGAAATAAAATCAAGCGTTCGTGTAGAACCCCACAATGAGGGATCTTACCGGAGTGCCTTGTTAAAAAATCTCCGCGTACCTCATGTTGAACCTAGACGCATTGAGAATGCCACTGAATCTGCAAACCACGAAGTGATTGCCATTGGTGTGCCGGAAGACATAGTTGATCTTCAGGCATTTGCTGCCAGTTCATCCAAAGACCTGGGCTGTACTCCCTCAAAGGGTGCTCTACGCCTTGGCCGACCAGGCCCGAAACCCAGGTTAATTAGACTGTCGTTTTCAAACTCGGCTGAGGCACGTTCATACCTTGTAGCCTCTGATAAAGCTAGGCGTGAAAGTCGGATTGCTTTCCGAACACGTCCTGGTCTTCCACCTGATGTCCGCCCAAAGTTGCGTGCTGCAGCTTCCCTAAACCGCAGCTCGGCAGAACATGAAAGCTTCAGCCTACGAGATGATGGGCAGATATGGAAGTTTGTTAAGGCTGGCGAATCATGGAAAAGAGACACCAGCTGGTCTGAAAACAGTGTACCCACAACAACTGACAATAAAGAAACTGAAAAAACTCTGGGAAACTAAATCAGAACAACCTGCCATCCCCTGCACATAATCATAGACTGGAATCAAAGTACAAACTGTTGTCCTTGAATGCACGTAGTCTATGCAATAAGATTCATCTTTTTGACTCCTACGTCAAAAGTATCAACCCGGACTTCATTACAGTCACGGAAACTTGGGCACATCCCTTACTCTGTGATGGGGTTTTCAGCATGACTGGCTACAACCTGTTTCGTAAAGACCGTATTAATCGTCGTGGTGGTGGTGTAATGGTCTACGTTCGGTCAAATCTGTCGGCAATTCCTTGTGCTGATTTGAACCAATCACAGCAGGAAGTTTTTTTCTGCGATATACGTATGACCATGTCAACACTGCTACTTGGAGTCGTTTACCGTCCCCCAAATTACCATCAGGACACTCAACTTTGTGATATCCTCAGAGTTGCTGCCAGGAAGACAGCCACTTATGTTTTCATTGCAGGTGACTTCAATCACCCTGAGATTGACTGGGAGACCTTTCGTTGGCCGCCAAGTGCAAATGACTTCCTTGAGCTGGTGCTGGACTCGAGTTGGTCCCAGGTGGTCACCTCCCCAACGAGAGGTGACAACACTTTGGACCTACTCTTCACCACTACTCCTGAAACGGTCATTAGTGTTACTGCTGAGGAACCTTTAGGTGACTCTGATCATGCTATGATCATTGCCAATCTATCCCTCATGGGCAGTAACAAAAACCACAACCATCTCCAAACTGCTCACTTTGACTGGAATAAAGAAGACTGGAACTGTTACTGCACCGAGTTGCAACGTCCAAACTGGCTTGAGTTCTATGACTCTGGAGATGTCAACACTGTACTCCAGAACATCCTGAGCTCAATATGGACAGCATGTGCAGCATCGGTGCCACGTAAGCGGAAAAAACATCCTAAAAGCGCAATTTGGGAGACTGCAGCAGTCCGTCTTGCCAGAAAAGAACGGCGCAATGCTGAACGTGAGTACAAACTTCACAAATCAGACATTAATAGGAAGAGGCGCAATAGATCGTCCAACCATCTCAAACAGGTGACAAAAAAGGCAGTGCTTCAATTTGAGCAGCGCATAGCAACCAGCCCTGACAGTAAGGTGTTCTGGAAGTATGTGCACTCAAAGCAGAGGCCTCACTTTCCAGTTGGTCCTCTTCGCAATCCCCACACAAGCCAGGTTACTGACGACCCCAAGGAATGCGCAGAGCTCATTGCTGAATGCTATGCAGGCATTTTCACCATTGAAGACCAGAGTGTACCATCTCCACCACCTATGACACCGGACTCTATTACAACCATGGAATTTATACCTGCAATGCTGCGACGTCACCTAAAAAATAAACGCAACCATGCCTCTCCTGGTCTTGATGGTGTTACGTACCTGCTTCTTAAACGTGGTGGGTACTTCCTTCTACAGCAGTTATCACGCTTCTTCCAATTCTGTCTGAACAACAGTGCTACTCCAGAACAGTGGAAAACTGCCAGTGTCATTCCTCTGTTCAAAAAGGGTGACCGCACATCACCTGTGAACTATCGTCCAGTCAGTCTTACTAGTTGCATCGCCAAACTGATGGAATCCTGTGTCAGAGAAACACTTTGGAACTTCTGGAGCTCTCACAGTCTTATCCGGCCCTCGCAATTTGGATTTATCCCCAACTCCAGCTGCTGTGATCAACTTATAGAGTTTCTTGAGGACATCACCCGGATCACTGATGGCGGCTCATGGGTGGATGTTGTTTACCTTGACTTTGCGAAGGCCTTCAATTCTGTGCCACACAAAAGGCTTATGGCAAAACTCTCTGCAATGGGTGTGAAGGATGATCTTTTTAACTGGTTGAAGTCCTTCATTCTCAGTCGAAGAGAGGTAGTCACGGTTCTGGGACAGCATTCCTCACCATATGAGATGTCATCTGGTGTACCTCAGGGATCTGTTCTTGGCCCCCTTTTGTTTGTGGCATATATTGATGACATAGATGCCAACTTAAGGAATGCCACAGTACTAAAGTACGCAGACGACATCAAGCTGTACCTTGAGATAAAAAGGACAGATCCTGAACACTATAGATCTTGCTTGCAGTCTGACCTGGACACAATGCAACAGTGGATCTCAGACTGGCAACTCAAGCTAGCTGTGGACAAGTGCACCACCATGCATTTTGGGAGTAAAAACCCAGCGTCCACATACTCCCTCCACAGCACTAATATCAAGAAGTCTTCCTGTGAACGTGACCTGGGCATTACGGTCAGCAGCGATTTGCGTTGGACGAGGCACGTCTCTAAAATTGTCAAGAGGGCCGAGGGTGTCTTAGCATCACTCAGCAAGACCTTTGTCAGCCGCTCTCCAGATATCTATTTAAGGCTGTATACAGCTATGGTGCGACCACACTTAGAATTTGCATCACCAGTCTGGAACCCCTATCTTGCTCAGGACATTGACCGCCTGGAAACTGTTCAGAGACGTGCAACCAAGCGAATACCCTCCATCAGGCATCTACCATACTCTGAGCGCCTTGCTTCCCTGGGCATGGATTCATTGAAGCTCCGACGCCTGGCAACTGACTTGGTAAACACCCACAAAATTGTTAACCATGTTGCCAACAACAACCCTGAGTGCCTTTTCGATTTCCATGTGTCTAACACACGTGGACATGCCCACAAAATAAGAAAACAGCACAGTTCCCATGACTTTCGGAAACATTTTTTCACGCTCAGAGTTGCTGAAGCATGGAACAAACTACCTGCATCAGTTGTTAGCTGTCGAGACACTGCATCCTTTAAGGCCTCCATGCTTCCCGAGATCCGCCAACACTACAGCTAACACATACAAACATGTACTTCCCTGACATTTGTGTATTATTCTATGTACTATATTGACGAGTTGTAGTGCACCTGAGCACTTTACACAATAATTTCATTATTATTATTATTTAAAACTTTTCGGACTTTCGCAGTTATCTCCCTTACACCTCTCGCACGCAGTCTAGTATTGCCTGTGTGAAGTGACCGGGTTTCTGCGCATGCGCGTTCGCACGGTTGTCCTTCCTGTTCCTATAACCATGCCCATTCCGAGCTGAGGATCCGCTAAGGTGAAACAATTGTTCTCGGTATGGTGAACTAACTGTTGTGTAACCACCTCTACCTAACTTGTCCCTTGGACTGAGTGCTCTACCACTACGGATATTACCTTCCAGTGTTGCACCACTATGTATATATATATTTATAGATGGTTAGTTACTAGTTAAGACTAATAAGACCATTGTTCAGCTTAGTACTCGATCCTTAAGAAAATGGAGTGTAGGTATTTTCCTCCCTACGGCCGAGCTATTATCATTTTGAAACTGTAAGAGCTCGGCCGTAAGCAGAACATTATTATAATATATATATGTGTAAAGAGTGGTGTGCGTATGGGTGGAGAAGCTATAGAATGGCTTAAAATGGGGCGAAACCCCTTAAAGACGGGAAAAAATATAATTCAAGATAAATACGAGGAACACAGTGATACTCCATTTTTCACTGAGATAGGCTCCGACATGTTACCTCTGACATTAACTCAAGCCTTCATGTCATCATGGAAAGACCTATCCAAGTCAAGGAACGTATCAGGGAAACCAAGTTTCTGGAGAACCTTCCACAATACATTTCTGTTAACAGTATCGAAAGCTTTTGTCAGATCGACAAAAACCTGGTACAGATCCAAACCCTGCTCAACGCACTTCCCCTGAAGCTGTCTAGCTGAGAAGATCATATCAGTAGTGCTACGTCCAGCACGAAAACTAGATTGACTTTCAGGAAGAACACAATCTACTATGTGTGTCAGCAGACAGTCTAGAAGCACCCTACATGAAATCTGAACAACTAATTAACAAAACTGCGATGTCAGAGGTGTGACAACTTAGGAGGAATATGGCTACAGTCTGGCTGGACTACAGGAAAGCATTTGATTCTGTTCCCCACTCTTGGATGATAGAGGCCCTCCGACTTGCTAAAGTCCCAGACATTATTATCTGAGCCATAGAGAAGCTGTCTTCTTCTTGGGCTACTATTCTAAAGTTAAAAACAGAATATCACAGGGGTATATTTCAAGGAAATAGTATCTCTGTGTTGCTATTTATCCTGTCATTAAACCCATTGTCCTATTTGCTCAAGAAATGCGAAGGATACATCATTGGCTCACAGGAGGACAGAAATACGAACTTAACCCATAATCTCTTTGTGGATGACATGAAACTCTATACCAAGAACATAAATGGGACGAAGAAAAATCTTGACCTGGTTACAACGTTCTCAAAGGATATAGGAATGGAGTTTGGCCAAGATAAATGTTCATATATGACTGTAAAGCGGGGAAAAACTACAACCCAATCAAGCAACATTTTTATCAATGCCTAACTGTTTCACCGATATCTGATGACGACTGCTACAGATACCTGGGGATAGATGAATATACCCTGTAATGGTATTTGTAATAAGGAGCGCATAACCAGGGAATATTACACCCGATTAAGAAAAATATGGCCATCGGAATTCTCTGCGCACAGTAAAACAGTGGCTCACAATGTGTTTGCTGTGCCTGTTCTAATACCAACGTTTGGAATACTCGAGTGGACGATAGACAAAATTCAAGCAATTGATGTTCAAACCCGAAATATTCTAAACAACACCGGAAACTTCCACATCAACAGTGATATAGGCCGCCTTTACTTGAAGCGTAAGCAGGGAGGCAGAGGCCTAACATCGGTCCAGACAGGATTTGAGTGTCGCATTATATCCCTCCGACAACATTTACGAACCTCCAAGCGTAGGATCCCATCTATTGAGCAGCCCTGTCTGCATGAGACAGATAAGATCAGGAAAATTGGGAAGGAACTCCTTGAAAGATACTCCCTGCATGATAATTAAAACCTCACACCCAGAGAAATTGCCCAGCAATACCGCAGCGAATCCACGGATGAAAAACTGCAAGCTTATCAGCAAAAAAATATGCATGGATATGTTGCCAAAGAGGCTCCAGAGTGAGAGTAATATAGATAAGGAAAGTAGTCTATCTTGGACCAACAATCGCTATATTGGCTCTCACTTTGAAGGATATGCTTTTGCAATCCAAGAAAAGGAAATCAACACAATATACCTGATTCACAAAAGAGATAGAGATGCAGTAAAACCTAGATGCGACAAGTGCAGATTCTGCAGAATTAACATCGAAGATGTCACCCATGTCATAAGCAGCCGTCTAAAGATGTCAACACGGTAATATCTACCCATGAGTCATGATGTAGTGGCCAAAACACTGTACAATGCAATCCGTAGAAAAGCCCAGATAATCAACACTTTAAAAGCTACAGCAATATGGAAGACATGGGTATATAATATGAAAGAGTACTGGTGGAATGTTCCAGTAAAAAGCCCAATAAAATACAAGCATAACAGATATAATGATATGGGACAAGGAAAAGAAAGCATGCACAGTAGTGGAAGTTAGCTGCCCAGCAGATGCCAATATAATATAGATTAGCGAAAAGGAGAATATTTATGCAGAACTAATGAGAAATCTGCAGATACTCCACCCTGACTATGACTTCGGATTTATGCCGGTGATTATTGGGGCACTGGGATATGTTAATAACTGCCCCAGTACAAATCTTGAGAAGCTGGGTTTGACAGGAACAGAAAGAACACAACTAGTTAGGAAATTACAAGTACAATCCAGTAATGGAACAGTAAAAATATGTAAAACATTCCAAATATTCTGCATCTAATAGCTTCATATACACATGTACAGATCTAAAGTATATAAATATGCACACATATAACTCAAAACATCCACATCCACACCACATACAATAACATCCATACCTGCACACACACACATGCATGCAAACATGCATACATATCTACCTACTTTCGTAAATTCCAATGAGAGAGTCTTGTATCTATGTTAGAAACCAACTCTCTCTCTATTGGTAAACATTTTTGAATTTATAAAACCAGAAGAACATACATACATACAAATAAAGTTTCGCAGTCTAAATTTGGCGAGTGGAAAAAAAAAAAGCTTCATAATTTCAAGACCAAAACTCCTTTTAGGTCTCTTCGAATAGAAGAAATAAGCAAAGGAGGTAACTCATCTAACCTGAGCTGCTCGAAGTCCTTTAGAATAATTCAAGACAGCACAGTGGGACCTTGTCTATAAGCTAACTTACTGAAAACAATGATCATGTTTCGATCGTATGAGATCTCCCCAGCGAAGCATATTTATTGATCAAGTTCGTTTAACTAGAACACACGATCCATTACCACTGCATTGTTTATTGCTTATTTCAATATTCAAGTTAAAGAGGACATTTCAAACATAGCGTACAAGTTTTAGATCCCAGAGAGAGAGAGAGAGAGAGAGAGAGAGAGAGAGAGAGAGAGAGAGAGAGAGAGAGAGAGAGAGAGAGAGAGAGAGAGAGAGACCGGTAATAATCTCAACACATTTCTATGAGAAACATGTAGTGGAGGACGGGTGGATGGGAGAAAGTCCGATGTGTACAGTCTTAGTTAATTAAAGAATACTTGTTGATCAATACGACATTTTAAATATTTTATTCATTAGTTACTCAAATAATATAATCGTTCTGGATTTAAAGTAGTTTCAGTGTTGCTGTTAGCACCACCAAGGGTACATGTATTTGTGGCGTGTTCAACCTTGTACGTTAATTTCATGAGCAGATTGTTCTATTGATCAAACAACTAGAACTTCCATTTTTGTATAAGCTTTACTTTGCTAGTGTCTATATTTATATTTGTGTCTGTGTTTATGTCCAGGAACTTTGCCAGAAATAATTGATCAAACTTGAAAAGACAAGTATTGGCATCGACATGATCGACTAATGTTCTGTATGATAGTGCCCTAACATGGCTGCAGTCCAATGACCGAAGCTGGTAAAAAACTAAAAGCTAAAAAAATAAAAGAATATGGGTGGTCCTCTACTTCCTCCTTATACTAAAAGTTAATGGAATTTTTATATCAAACGAACCTCCACTCTACTTACTGTTATCGGGACTGTGTTGGCCATCCGCAAGAAATAACTACCCGAGCTGGAATGGTTCTTTTAACACTTCTTCCTTGCTATCCTCTGAGTTAACGCTTTTACAATTCTGTCCTGGGCTGGGACCACGAGGCAACATCCACCTAAGGTTCTGTACGTTAGAGAGGTAGAATAAAGGAACGAAAGAAACTGACATTTCATTGACTGGTTTGTGTTGTTACTGTTGGCCGCTGCATACATATAATGGCTGCATCTCAGTTTTGAAAATTTCCATCCCTTGATCTTTTTCTCATACATGGGTGGCACGAACATGATTCACCAAGAACTTAGATTCCTTTCTGCATATGCTGCAATGAAAGAAAAAAGAAAAGGCCATGCTCACGCAACACACGTGAACGTCGTTTTAGATCAAGTGATGCTTGTGCTTGACGCTTTTTTAAGTGAAGAAAGTCCTTGCACTAGACCACTCCCTGAACAAGGCCAGGAAGAAAAAGGCAACATCGTTGACTGCCATCAAGTTGCAAGTTTTACATAAGAGTTTTCCTTCTTCTAGAATGATGTCCTAAAAAGATTTAGGGGGTCTCTCACTCTCCGTGGGTTATTCGCGCGCTCGGACACACTCATACATACACAATGCATACATGCATACCTACATACATACATACATACATACATACATACATACATACATACATACATACATAACAGTCGACGTGAGCAAACGCACATATGACTTAGGAGACACTTCGTTAAATTTAAGATGAATCCTATCTTCGACAGTAATGCCACAACTACCAGCCGTGTAAAATAACTGGATATTCTTCTAATTATACTCGTTGAAGACACCTTTTATACGAAATCGTAGAGATCTTCTCTTCTTTTTCTTCGCCCTCATATTCCTGAGAGGGTCGTGGGGGCAGAGTCCTCAAATACTACTTCCAGCGGGTCCTGTTAGAAGCAACCGTCTCCAACTGATCCGCCTGTATCCGCAAGCGAGACCAGCCAAGCTCATTGGTGTTACCCAACCATCTTACTTGGGGTCTATCCCTGGGTCTCCCGCCGGTTGGTTTTGCTCGTAAAATCTGTCCAGTGATTCTTTCTTGAGACAATCTAACCACATGCCTAAAGTATCAGAGCTGTGATCTCTCAATTCGGAGAGGTAGCAGCCCTACCTGGAGTGACTCTCTGATCTCCGAGTTATACACTTTATCGAGTAACGTTACTCCAAAGACCCTTCGGAGGAACCCCATTTCGGTAGCTTGTATTCGCGATCGTATTTTTTCGGTCATTACCCAAGGTAAGGGTCAACCATAGGTAAGGATCGACACGAATACCGAATTAAAATTAAAGATAGCGAGTTTGGCTTTTACGCCTGATTACTGTTTGGCTTTTACGCCTGATTACTGAATGCTTAAGCTGGCGCATTACTGCACCAGCCCCTGCAATTCTTGCACTTAATTCAGCCTCTTGCCTTCCATCACTTGTGAAAACGGCCCCGAGATTCTTGAACTGCTCTACCTGCTTCAATGGAACTCCATTCACATGTAGAGTGCACTGTGCAGGCTTCCTTGAGAGGATGAGTGTCTCAGTTTTTGCAGCACTGATTTTCATTCCAGCCATGCAGCACTCGGCATCAAACCTATCAAGTGCAAGTCGGAGTTCACCTTCTGTCGAGTTAAGTAATACCATGTCGTCTGCAAATTCCAACCGACTGATTTTACACCCGTCAGTCATGACACTACTTCCAATCCGGCTGCGCATGTCAATCCCATTCATGTAAATAATGAATAGGAGAGGTGACAGTATGCACCCTTCGACATTGAATGGTTTCGATTTAGCACCATTTATCCGAGCACAAATACTCGGGCATTTGTATAGAGACATCAAAGCAGCAAAAAGTTGACCATCGATCACATACTCTTGCAGAACTCCCATAGCAGGTCTCGAGGAAAGTGGTCATATCACTTTTCAAGGTCAACAAAACAAGAATACACCTCTTGGCAATACTCCCACGATTTCTCGAAGACTTGCTGCAGTGCGAATATTTGGTCGGCAGTGCTGGTCCGGAGCGAAACCTGCACTGTTCATCAACTAATTTGGACTCGACAATCTCCCTGCATCTCTTTGCCAGACACTTAGCATATACTTTACCGGGGAGGCTTAACAAGGAGATTCCTCTGTAATTGGAACACTCTCTCTTGTCTCCCTTTTTGAAAATTGGGATTATCACTCCTGATTGCCATTGGTTAGGTGTCTTTCCAGAGATTCAGGCCACCGGGCATATATAAGTCTGTAGCAGCATTACTTCGTATCTCGCAACAACAATCATTCATGCGCGATTTGGTTATCGGTTGGCCAATTAAAAGTGGCGCATAAATATAACCAACTTCCGCCCAACTAAGAAATTTGCGCTTCTTTTGTTGACTACACACAGTTGTTGCTTTCACTTTGTCCAGTCAACACGCTTTTACATTCCCGTGTCGATACTAACAAGATGTAACGGTAGAGAAGAAACTTTGGCCCTTATCGGTGAGGGACCAACTTCTTTCTTCCAACACTTCATTTTTGTTCATTTACTCATTGCGGCATGCCGGCAACAATTTATTGTAATCTTGTACGGTTGTAAATAAACCCTTTGTAAAAATGTTTAAACAGCTTTCTGATATTTCTGCCACCAATGAATCTGCACACACTCTAAAAATATAACGTCTGGCCTGATATGGGAAAATCATTTTTCCAAGGTACTATCATTTCACCATAGCAAGTGAGTACAGTTTTCGTTCCCTTAAATAGGACATAGCTTCTCTCGACTCACAGAAGCCAATTTCACTCTCTCACTTGCCAACAACAACTATATCACAGATTCATCTGCTTTTCTGCTTTCGTGGCGACAACCTTCAACCAAGCTACAACCAAATAAAAACATCTACTGCTACAAACATCTTTTTCTATTATTACCACAAAACATCATTTTTTTTTGCTAAAAATCCGCCAGAGAATACCTTCTCTATTTAAGGCTTTTTAAATACTAAATTCATTTTACAAGGATTTACTACAAGGAGCATAGTTGAACATAACATCAACAATATCAGTGGAGAATCAAATAAAAACAATAACGAGAAAGGTAAACAAGATTTTTTTGTTGTAGCTACAGAATGAACCGAAACTATAAATCGCAATTTTCTTGGAGTTACGAACTTAACAACATTTTATTTAAGTGATATAGATTGGCAAAAAAGTTGACTATATGAACAAAATGACGCTATATTGGGGACGAACTTCAACCAGAACTGAATCACTTCACAGCCAAGCAATTACGCCAACATGCAACGTTCGCCGAACGTAAAAATAACATCAACATTATTCAAAGCAAGTCTCCCAAATCAAACATGTAATCAACACGTGCTACAGGACCGCCATGTTACTAGGCTTTCTAGCTGCTAGGTCAATTATCCTCAAACAATAGCAATTCACAAACAGTCCACTGAAACAGCCATGTCGGTAAGGAATTTGACATCATATGATTTTGCCTTAACTGCTATGGTATTTCGAAGTCACATTAATCATCAACATAAAAAAAAATGTTTATACTTAAATATGTTAAGTATAAACAATGAAAATATACCCCCAGCAAAACTTTCCAGAGAGAAATTAATTCAAGTATAAATATTGCTCTCGCGGAACGACATAAAACAACAATACTAAACAAGAAACCAAACAATGAAATTCTGCATGCTATTGACAAAATTAAAGTGGAATATTTACGATAAATTGAAGCGTCTACATTCTGGCAAATCAACATCTGCCTATATGCCCTGGTAACGGCAGCTAAACATTATCTTGGTGATAACAGAGATGTTAACAAGAACAAAACACCATAAAACATGTCGATACCATGTCGATACTGAAAGTAAAATAATTAACAAAAGATTCAGTCTATAGAGATTTGAGGGGCAAAGCAATAAATGTCACTGAGACCCCTTCCCAGAAAGATATAGATTCCTTCTGGAGAAAAATTTGGCATGTAGAAAAGAAATTTAACCAAGATGCAGTGTTGTTGAAAGAGATCCAACGCTACCACAAAAACATACAACACTAATGATGATACTCTTGAGACTGTGATAGGAAACATTCAAGATAAGAAAGCACCAGGAAGAGACTTGATTGTTGGCTACTGGTACAATAAACTGACTTTCTATCTTATCAATCTCTATCAGCAAGCTTTCAAGTGAGATGCACACATATCAGGGTGGTTGACATTATTGGTCCCCAAGGACAAAGACATCCACTTGGCAAAAAACTATCGACCCATTACATGCCAGAACCTAATGTATAAGATGTATACAGCCTGCCTGAACTGACTTCTCCAAGATCACTGTGACAATAATAACATGATCACAGATGAGCAAGCAGCTCGAAGAAAGGAGTTTGAGAGTGTGGTAAACAGCTCTTAATTAACAAAACCGCAATGTCAGAGGTGCGGAAACATGGGCGGAACATGGTTACAGTCTGACTGGACTACAGGAAAGCATTCGACTCTGTTCCCCACTCTTAGATGATAGAAACCCTCTGACTTGCTAAAGCCCCAGCCACCATTATCAGAGCCACAGAGAACCTATCTTCTTCTTGGGGCTACTATCCTAAGTTAAATACAGAGAAGGAGGACTCTATTTTTACTGATAAAATAGAATACAGAGAGAGGAGGGGGGGGGTTTAATATTTCAAGAAGACAGTCTCTCCGTGTTACTATATATTCTGTCATTAAACCCCTTGTCCTATTTGCTCAAGACATATGAAGGATACATAAATGGTTCACATGATGACAGGAATACGAACCTAACTGATAACCTCTTTGTGGATGACTTGAAACTCTATGCCAAGAACATAAATGGGATGAAGAAAAACCTTGACTTTATTACAACGTTCTCGAAAGATATAGGAATGGAGTTTGGCCAGGATAAATGTTCATATATGATTGTAAAGTGGGGAAAGAACTACAACCCAATCTAGCAACATTTTTATCAATGACCTAACTGTTTCACCGATATCTGACGAGGTCAGCTACAGATACTTAGGGATAGATTAAATATATATCTTATGATAGTATTTGTAACAAGGAAAGCATAAACAGGGAATATAATACTCGAATAAGAAAAATAAAGTCTTCTGAACTCTCTGCGCACAATAAATCAGTGGCCCACAATGTCTTTGCTGTGCCTACCTGACACCAACATTTGGAATACTTGATTGGACTTTAGATGAAATCCGAGCCATCGATGTTAAAACCCGAAAAATCCTAACCAATACCGGAAATTTCCACATCAACACAGACATAGACCCCCCCTCTACCTGAAACGTAAACGGGTGTGGGTGTGGGTGGGTATGGAGGGTCAGAGGCTTAACATCAGTCCAGACAACATTTGAGTGTCGCATCATATCCCTCCGACTACAGCCAAGAACCACCAATGTAGGAGCCCATCTATTGAACAAGTCTGTCTACACGAGACAGATAACATCATGAAGATTGGGAAGGAGCACCTTGAGAAATACACCCGGCATGATAACTAAAAATTCATACCCAGGGAAATTGCATAGAAATACCGTAATGAAATCATGGATGAAAATTTGCATGCTTATCAGCAAAAAATCATACTTGGCCATGTTGCCAGGAAGCTCTAAAGTGAGAGTATAAATATAAATAAGTAAAGTAGTCTATCTTGGACCAACAACCTCTATACTGGCTCTCACTCCGAAGGATATGCTTTCGCAATCCAAGAATCAAAAATATGCCTGATTCACAAAACAGATAGGGATGCAGGCAAAACATCTAGGTGCGATGAAAGATGCAGACTCTGCGGAATAAACATTGAAGATATCCCCCATGTCATAAACAGCTGCCCAAAGATGTCATCATGATACTATCTACCTCTGAGGCATGATGTAGTGGCCAAAACAGTATATAATGTAGTTCATAGCAAGGATAGCCATTAACGCAAACGTATAAAAAGTTACAGTGATGTGTAGGACATATGCATACATAATATGCATATATAATACGAAAAAGTACTGGTGGGATATTCCAGTCAAAACCCCAACAAAATGCAAACATAGCAAACCAGACAATGATATGGAACAGAGAAGAGAAGGCATGCACAGTAGTGGAAATCAGCTGCCCAGTAGATATCAATTTGATGCTAAAGATTAGCGAAAAGGAAAACATTTATGCAGAACTAATAAGGAATCTGCGGGTACTCCACCCTGATAAAACCTTAAGATTTATACCTGTGATTATTGGGACACTGGAATATGTTAGTAACTACTTCAGAACAAATCCTGAGAGCTGGGCTTCAGAGAACCAGAAAGAATACGGCTAGAGAGGAAGTTCCAAGTATACTCCATTATTGGAACAGTAAAAAAATGAAAACATAAAACAAAATTCAGCATTTAATAACAATATATACACATCTATGGATACAGACCATATGCACGTGTACACATATAACACAAAATACACAGATCCACACACGCAATAGCACCCATGCCTGCACACACGCAAACAAATCCAAACATATATACGTGTTCACCCAGTTGATGTCTAAATTCCAATGGAAGAGTCTGGTTTTTATGTTAGAAATCGACTCTCTCTCTCTATTGGTGAACATTTATAAAATAATAAAACCAGAAGAATATACATGCATACATACATGATGGCTACAAACTCTGCTAAGAGTATTGCAATCGCTTGTCAGATTACAGAAAATGGTGCACTTTTAGGCTACGGCCAGCCACACGAACCTGTAACATAACCTAAACAAGCAAAGCGTGTGCTTTGAAGGTTTTTTAAGTGGGAAAAGGCCTTGTACTCGACCAATCCCACTCTCTGAGCATCAAAAACATTACTCGAAAAGGAGAACTGGTCAACATCATCGGATGCTTCCGAAGCCGCAGGTTTTTTTTCAGAGTTTCCTTCTCTTAGGAAGGTGTTGTGACAACAACTGGAGGCATTTCACTTCCAGGTGAAAAAAAAAAGAAGTACTATTTGGATGGCCGTTGACTCTGCTGAGTTCTTCCGCCCTTCGCCGGGTCTTGTATTTCATCCCACAGGGTGTCCAAATATCACCCTCCTCACTAAGCAAGCTTGGTGGGGTTGCCAGTTTAGTCGCCGACGACCCGTCCATGAGACAGGTTGTACTGGGTTACATGTTACCAACAGCACTCGAGAGCGACCTAACATACATACATACATACATACATACATACATACATAAATGGCGACCGTTGTGGTCAGTGTCCGATAGTCGGACGTGTGTAATTACGGCTTACATGAAGGCAACATACCATATATTGGAAAAAGTTGAGCTACATTACGCGGTAAGATTACATACAATAATTCTACATAAGTGTTTGAACTGTAAGTGTGTTGTAAAACACCTATTTATATGAACGATACATACACTTATGATATATGAACGATACATACACTTTAACATATAAATGCAACGTTGTTATATTACATTTATAAAGAAATATACAAGTAACGTTTTCGATTCAGAAACAAAAATATAAGTGTTTGAACTGTGAATATGTTGTGAATAGGTTGTAGAACACCTATTTATATGAATGATACATAAACTTTAACATATAAATACAGCGTTGTTATATTATATTACATTCATAAAGGAATATACTAAGTAACGGTTCTTTTTGTTCTCGATTCAAACGATTCAAGGACAACGTTTAAAACACAGTTGTAGAATTAAAAACTAACTGAAAAGAAATATTACCCAAGCTGTGAATAACTTTAAATTTGATTCTGACAGAACTTTGTCGTAACTTTTAAAGAAGATCATCGACTATTTTGAAAAATAAATACGAAATATTAGTGAATAGACGAACTCATCATGGCAAAAAGTACAAGTCTCCTTCGACCAAATCGCAACTACAACCGTTGTACACAGTGGAGCTACGAGCTTAACAAAGTATTATATGAAGCATACAAACAATCTGAACCCCAAAAGTTCGGTTTTATGCAAAGGCTAAAAACTTTATGGAACTCCAAACACCCAGAATTAGACTTTTCTCCAAAGCATCTAAATGAACAGGCAAAACGTATCATTAGATGTAAATTGATACATCTAACGGAATTGAGTGATACTACAAATACAGCCCTTGTAGACAACCACCCCACCTCCACTGACAGACAAAGAGAATGGCCAGCTAAATCTAACAGTGAACAGCTCACCAACAATTTTGCTGAAATCCATCCCACTTCCACTGAAGAACAGCGAGAAAGGTCAGCTGACTCTAGTAGTAATTGTCACCACATCAACAACGAGGCTGAAATTCATGACTCTACTGAACAAACAGAGCACCAAAAACTTGTGGGCACCCTACAAGTGATATGGAACGATATGTTTCAAGAGATACACAGCCTTAATGTGAGTGACAGACCATACAACACTAGAGTCAGTAAAGAACCCACTAAATTGGAATTGGAAGCGGTGAACGAAATAGCTGGCAATTATCTGAAGGCTATACGATCTAAAGGTGTAGAAACGACATTTGAAACGCTTAATATTTTGTTATATGTTTCAGCTGTCACATTGCTATCATATAACACACATCTAAAACCACGCAATCAAGATACAAACAGAAAGCCTGAACCAGCGTGGATGCGAAATTTAAAAACCAAAATTTTGTCCCTGAGACGAAGTATTTCACACATCGCAGTCGTTATGAAATGCAACATAGAGAGCAACTTCACACGACACCAGGAAGACCCAAAGAAAAAGTTAGAGAGACGATTTGGAGATACAAAATTTAAAACTTTGAACTCCAAATTACACCAGTTGAAACAACAACTCACAGCTACAACAGAAAGACTAAAATATAAGTCAACAGCACATAAACGACAAGTGCTAAATAGATTGTTTGCCAGAGATCCTAAATCAGTTTATCGCAGCTTAGGTGGCAAAAGCTCAATCCCTGTAAACGACACCCCTTCAAAAGAACAGGTTGAGAGCTACTGGAGATCTGTATGGGAAACGGATGACGGATTCAACAGACAAGCTAATTGGCTAAAAGAACTGGAACAGGACTACTGCCTACATGTCCAGACAAAACAATATGACATAGATGGGTCAATACTGGAAACAGCTCTACAGAAAATGTCGAATAGGAAATCGCCAGGCCCAGACCTCATTACAGGATACTGGTTGAAGAATTTCACTTTCTATCGGCAAGATCTCATACGGCTGTTTACAGAAACCATTAAGGGCACGCAAGAACTGCCCAGATGGTTATCAACTGCCACTACTTTCCTCATTCCCCAAAATAGCCAAACCACCCTTGCTAAAAATTACCGCCCAATTGCCTGCCAAAACATCATGTATAAATTATATACTGGGTGCCTTAACCTGTTCTTACAGGATCACTGTGCTACCAACAACATCATAACACCTGAGCAAGCTGGTGGAAAGAGGGAGGTGTGGGGTTGCATAGATCACCTACTAACTAACAAAATGATTCAGGAAAAAACAACAAAGAATCGTAGAAACATGACTGTCGTGTGGCTGGACTATCAAAAAGCATTTGATAGTGTACCTCATGGGTGGATTATTAAGGCTTTACAGTTAGCTAAAGTCCCACAACCATTGGTAGCTGCTGTTGAACGCCTGACCAAGAACTGGTACACCAATTTGATCCTTAGAGGTAAGAAGGAGCAATTTAAGACTGATAAGATACATTACCAGAAGGGCATCTTTCAGGGTGATAGCTTGTCAGTGCTACTCTTCGTTCTCTCACTGAATCCACTATCTTACCTACTCAGGAAACAAGGTGGACAAAGAAGTGGGCCCAGAAGTATCTCCTATCTTTTCTTTGTTGATGACCTGAAGTTGTATGGGCCAAATATCAATGACATCAAGAAACAATTGGACCTCATTACACAATTTTCAACCGACATCAAAATGAAATTTGGTGAGTCCAAGTGTGCATATTTGGCAGTAAAACGTGGAAGAGCTGTGCCCTCCTCTAGAAATCTAGAGATGAACGGCCTGACAATACAACCTCTGCAGTCAGGTGACAACTACAGATAGCTTGGACAGGATGAGAATGTCAGATATGATGGACCCATAAATAAGGAGAGAACCAGAACTGAATACCTCAGAAGAGTAAAGAAAATATGGTCATCAGAACTGTCAGCATACAACAAATACATTGCCCACAATACTTATGCTGTGCCAATTCTAGCGCCAACATTTGGCCTATTGAACTGGTCATTGCAAGAACTAAGTGAGATGGATGTTAGAACTCGCAAACTTCTTAGTGTTACTGGGAACTTTAACATCAATGGTGATGTGGATAGGCTATACTTCTCACACAAGGAAGGTGGCCGGCGTCTAAAATCAATATTAACAACATATGAGACCCGGATAGTAACACTGAAGCAACACCTTCAACAGAGGAAAAAGGTTGGCAACCATCTTGTCCAGGTTTATGAGCATGAAAAAAGAAATATCATTAGAATAGCGACTGATCTGGAGGAGAGATATGGAATAAAGCCTGATATAAATCTCTCACCCAGAAAAATCGGAAGATCCTATTCAATGTTCAAACAAGATAAAAAAATTGACCAATTTACAGAAAAAGTTGTGCATGGATACTTGAGGCGTAAAACACAGACCATAGAGGGGATAAACCACTAAAAAACCCTGGCATGGAGTTCCGACAAGTTTATGACATCACACCTTGAGGGATATCTCTATGCAATACAGGAACAAGAACTCCCTACCAAATATCTGCTGCACAAAAGAGGAGGGCCAGCAGCTGACAATAAATGTAGGCTATGTAAAACAAAGATCGAGGATGTAAGCCACATTGTTGCCAGCTGCAAAAGAATGTCATCTCGCTACTACCTCCCCATGAGACACGATGGGATAGCTAGAACCATCTGGAACGCACTTCGGAAAACAAAATTAACAACAAACGAGGAAGAATATATTGAGACAGATGGCACTAAGGAATACTGGTGGAACCTGAAAATAAAAACTGCCACCAAATTAAAGCACAACTGGCCTGATATTGTAGTTTGGGATCACACATTGAAAACGTGTTCTGTTGTGGAGATCAGCTGCCCACATGATGTAAACGTTGTCAGAAAAATACAGGAGGAGGACATCTACGGACCATTGATGAGGAGTTTACAAATCCAGTATCCAAGATACACCTTTAGCTTCATACCCATCATTATTGGTACGGGTTATATACCAACCCGCTTGGACCAAAGTATGACTGAACTTGGATTTGCGGACAAAAAGCGCAGCTCCCTAATTCATAGTCTACAAATGGCTGCGATAGCTGGCACATTCAAAATTTGCAAAACATTCTTGCGATTCAAGGGATGACAATTTCTTTTCTTTTACAACCTTGCCACCAGGAAGGTGGCCGGTCAAAAAAATATACTCGAAATTAAGAGAAAGAGAAAACATACATACATACATACATACATACATACATGCATGCATGCATGCATACATACATACATACATACATACATGATGGCTGCCCCCTCGTTATCGAGTATGGCCATTGCACGATATACCATTATTAATAATAATTAATTAATTCTATTGTGCAATGCCTGTGCGTGAAGATGATTTTAAAGTGAGGAAAGACTGTACACTGAGCCAATCCCACTCTCTGAGCGACAGTAGCTATAACCCGCAGGTTTTATATCTGAGTTATCCCAGTTTCCTGAGTTGCCTTCTCCTAGAAGAATACCCTGACAAAGGCTAGGGGTCCTTCACTCCCAGTGGTTTAACCGCGCGATCGGGTGTCCAGCCCGACTGTTTCTATGTCCCCGCGCATATACATACACATGCACTCATGTATATACACATATACATATGTACATGTGTATATACATATTTACACACTTTTGGATGGCCGTTGACCCTTATGAGTTCTTCCGCCCTTTGTCAGGTTTTGGTTTTTGTCCTGCAGGGTGTCCAAAATCACCCTCCTTACCAAGTAAACTTGGTGGGGTTGCCGGGTCACTCTTGAGTGCTACTGGTAACATGTAACCCAGTACAACCTGTCGCATAGTCGGGTCGTCGGCGACTAAACCGGCAACCCCACATACATACATACATACATACATACATACATACATACATACATACATACATGGTGGTGGCTGCCAACTCGTTTTCGAGTACGGCCACTACTTTATATCCATGTAGGAGAACCCCTACCGATGCACTGAACGAGTGTGACTTTTTAGTCCAGCCAGCGACTTGAAAACTCTGGTACAAACACTACACTTGTGACAATTATTGACACATAGTGCTGGGCCCATGGTACCATATGAGGACAAGTGCAGAGAGATCTCCAGATATAAAGCAATGCCTGTGCCGTGAAGCTTTTATAGTGAGCAAAAGCACTGCATAAAGCCAGTCCCACTCTCTTAACCAAGATGATATTTACCAAAAAGAAGAACAAGTCAACATCATTGGATACCATCAGGGTTGCAGGTGTTATATCAGAGTTTTCCTTCTCCTAGAATTCTGCCTTGACAAAGGATGGCCATTGACTCTTAAGAGCTCCTTTGCCCTTTGACAGGTTTTGTTTTTAGTCCTGCAGGATGTCCAAAGTCACCCTACTCACCAAGAAACCTTGGTGGGGTTGCCAGTTTAGTCGCCAACGACCCGACCATGAGACAGGTTGTACTGGGATACATGTTACCAGTAGCACCAACTGGTGACCTGACATACATACATACATACATACATACATACATACATACATACATACATACATACATACATACATACATACATACAATACAACATAAAAGACGTTGTCCTCACAGAAAGTGTAAAGTTAAGCAACTTACACCTTAATTCAAGGGGATCAACTCTGTAAGGGATGCCAACAAATTTATATTAACAGCAACTAGCCTAATAAATCATTATACAGAAATTCTCTCTCTCTCTCTCTCTCTCTCTCTCTCTCTCTCTCTCTCTCTCTCTCTCTCTCTCTCTCTCTCTCTCTCTCTCTCTCTATATATATATATATATATATATATATATATGTATGTATACATTCATATATACATACACACACACACACACACACGTATATATATATATATATATTTGAAAAAAGGAAAAGAATGACTTCACTTGTAGTTGTAAACAATTTGATTTAATTTTATAATATAATTTTACAATTTAGTTTTGTAGATCTACAAAAATAAATTGTAACATTATAATATTATAAAATTAAATCAAATTGTTTAGAACTACAAGTGAAGTCATTCTTTTCCTTTTTTCAAATATACCTAACTGTACGAAGGATTTCACACATTTTCAATATATATATATATATATATATATATACAATGATATTAAATAAATGGAAACTATATTTATAAAACCATATTTATTCTATTATATATATTTCAAGGGTACCAAAAATTTTGGTACGCTATCATCAGATAAAATACAAAATGTTTTATAGATATTTGACATGACCAAGGATAATATACCTTAACGGTTCAAGTTATCCCTGGAAAATGAAGGGAAGAGAGAAGAAAAGTCAGATATTTAAAATTATTAATATGAGTATGCAAATGATGTTTATATTAAAGGGCTGAAAAGACCTTATTTTAGACGCTATGGAAAATTTAAATAATTGTGATAGGGAAGGAAGAGAAAGAAAAAGAGAGAGGAATAACGTTAATTTGGGGGGAAATTTGTTACCTATATTATGAGTTATAATATTGTATATAAATTATATGAAGTCTTCTGGTTGTAAGTATTTTTATCTTATTACATTAGGATAGGTTATATGTATATAAATATCTCTCTATATATTAATAATTTGCTTATGTATTGATTGTTTATATAATAAATATGAGTTACGAAGGATATTGAAATTTTAAGTTGTGAGATTAGAATAATTTGTGGATTCAAAAATGTTCAACATTGAGAATGTTTACAGAATATTGTTAATTTAACGAAGCTGTATAAATTATCAAACAAAAAATTGTTAAAGAAGAAGGAAGGTAAGAAGAAGGAAAAGGAAGACCACTTAAACGTTAATTTAGGGGAAATATATTAAGACATTTATCTATATTTATATGGAGAATTATTTATCTTATTATAATAATATATAAATATCTATATATATTTTAATAATAGCATATGTATTTTTAATTAAAAGGACAGTTTGTTTATAATATGAGTTACGAGGGATGTTGATTTATAAATAAATAAAAATAGGTGGTTGTTCATAATATAAGTTACTAGGGATTTTATGTAAATAAACAGGTAGTTTTAATTGATAAGGTTTAAATTAAATTAAATTAACGGAATTATGTATAAAAAGTTTTTATGATTGAAAAAAGGAAAGATAACTCCGATTTTTTTTTATTAATCGCTAGTGTGGGATTAATTATTTAGTCTAAAGAAATATGAATATTTAAACATCATCTTGAGTAGGATACATTTTACTAAAAATAGTTAATGGTTATTAATCTACATTTAAAAATTAGCTTTAGAGGGTGTCATTAGAAAAATAAAGAATTAAGAAAAAAGAATTAAAGAATTAAAAAAATTAAATTAAAATTAAAATTAAAATTATATAGAAGTATAAAATATATATAAATATATATACACATACACTCATACGTATATATATATTATAAGAAATTTTAAAGATATTATGATTTAGAGATATTAATATATTAAAAGTATTAAAATATAAAAAATATAAAATGTTAGAGCAGAGAGGATCATTTTGGAGATTAATAGGAATATTATAAGTATATTATAAGTTACATATAGTTCTGAATGTAGAATTTTGGCAATGTATGCAAGAATTAAATATTTCTGTTTTGAGGTTAATAGAGTTTTTACAATTAATTATATAAAAAATTTCTTCAATACATAATTTACAGAATCTTGATAAAGCCGTGTTTCGGTAAGCAGGTGCTTTGAAATCGTTTTCCAATATAATGAATAGTCTATATTTTTGCTTTTTAAGTTCCATATAAGATGTGAGAGGGTAGTAGAAGATTTTTTGTCAGATCTTCTAAAAGAATGATTGTGGTTATTCCAGCGAAGTTTAAATTCTGTAGAAGTGGCACCGACATAGTTGAATATATTATCACTAGTTTTAACTGTACATTTATAAACTATGTTTTTATCTAATCACTTATTTTGTAAAGGGCAATTTGATTTGATTCTACAGTTACATTTTATGGAGTTGTTGCTGCTCGGAACGGTACTATTAGGTTGGATATTGCTAGAAATATTGCTAGAAATATTTCTAGAAATATTATTATTGTTATTATGGTTATTTTAAGTTTAAATTTAAGTTTCTATTATTGATTCTATTTATATTTTGTGCTATGTTCATAGTAGTAGAGTAGGATAGTTTTATAGTATATCTGTTAAAGATTGAGTGGTATCTGTGGATTTTAGGAAAACATTTGTCTAGTCCTTTAAAGAATAGCTTTGCTAACGGTGTTTTAACGCTTAATGAGAATGGGGGTGAATACCAAATAATATTTCTAGTTCTAGTTCTTTTGTTTGTTTTAGAGTTTAAGTTAAATTGTTTATTCTTATTATAATTAATAGTAGGGTGATTTGCCTTATTGTTGTTGTCAATGTATTTAATTTTATTCGTATACTCTGCTCTAATTAAAGCTTCATTATAATATTCAGCCTTAACCTCAAAAATATTTTTATTAGCAGAGATGCGTGAAATTCGTTGCTGGACACCATTGACGATAGTGTTCTTAATAGATCTAGAATGATTAGAGTTAAAACTTACGTAATTTAGATTCTCATTTATTTTATGGAATGGATAGTAGAGCCCTGTGCTAAGGTTTAATGTTACGTCTAAAAAGTTAACGATTTTATAGTTATTCTCTAACTTAAGGTTATAATTATTGAAGAATTGTATTATGGATTTTCTTTTCCTATTAATTTCACAATTACTATGGTTTTCAATTAAGAGTAGCATATCATCACGATATAAACCACCGGTCATCTCTGGCATTTTTCTATGCAGTGTATTATTAATAAATAAGCCCACAAGATCCGTTATTTGCGCCGAGTCGGATGATCCCATGGTGATATCAAAATTATTTTTTCTATCGGCTCTTGTCCAGAGGTGATTGTTGAATTCAATTAAAGTTTTCCGTGCAGTTAAAATGATATGCATTTCTTCACTAGATAAATCTGTATGTTTAGATGCAATAAGAGCCCTATTAAGTAAACTCGGAGTAATAGAGGAGTAGTAATTTGCAACATCCATTTGAATGAATTTTTTGTTATGTTTAAATTTTATGTTTTTGAACCAATCTATAACCTCATTAGTACCGTTCCATAGTTTAAGGTGGGATTTTTCTTTAAGTTGTGGTATGATTCTATCTAATATATCTCTTTTACCCTTTTACCTGTTTCAGCCATCCGGCTGAGGCCATGCTGGGGCACCGCCCTTGATATGTTTACTAATTATGCCTAAGTCAGATTTAGATGGTGCTATAAGTCTGACTGGTAGTTGTTCTATTTCAAAGTTTCTTTTGTGGTCCTTCAGGTTAATTTTCGGTCTTCTAGGTGTAAAGGGTTCAGTCCTATTTTGGATGCCTAATTTATGAATTATTTCGGAAGCTTCTCTATTTAACGTTGCAAGATCTTCATTAGTTGTTATTCTGTAGTTTTTTCTGAGTTCCTTCAATATAAGATTATTGTATTCGTCCCTTTGCATTCCGTATAGATTGTTAGTTTTATCAGATTTTGCATACTCATATTAATAATTTTAAATATCTGACTTTTCTTCTCTCTTCCCTTCACTTTCCAGGGATAACTTGAACCGTTAAGGTATATTATCTTTGGTCATGTCAAATATTTATAAAACATTTTGTATTTTATCTGATGATAGCGTACCAAAATTTTTGGTACCCTTGAAATATATATAATAGAATAAATATGGTTTTATAAATATAGTTTCCATTTATTTAATATCATTGAATACTTACTCCAGAAATCTGTCGAGTGCTCTGAATCAGTTATAAACATCTATATTTGTTGGATTTCCAACAAATTAAATATCTCTTCTACACACACACACACACACACACACACACACACACACACACACACACACACACACACACATATACACATATATATATATATATGAAAATGTTGGACCCCGACGGCAGAGCTCAAGCCGTTTCGATGGCTATTTCTCTTGAGCTCTGAAGAGATACTCAAGGAACTGTAGAAAATAAACACTAATCTGTCAGTACTCGTTAACAAACTAGATTCGACAAATGAGGAAACCAACCCCAAATACAATTCCTCCCAAATCAGCGAAAAACTTCACAACCTATGTGAAACGATCAAAACATACTTTACGAATAACACAAACCTAAGACAAACAAACGAGGAACTTCGTGGCAGTGATACACTAACAACATACAAAATAAAAAAAACAAATAATACCACAATGGAACACATCACCCAGAGACAGAAAATTCTCCTTTTGGAAGATGATCCAAAACAACAACAAAGCGGAGATTTATGAAAAATGGCTCAATTCATACCCATTAATTCTTCCCCGCAAACTAAAGATTAAACCCATCCCCGATGAACCCGAGAGACAAAGACGACTTAGGGAAAGAATGGCACTGGAACAAATAAAGACAGAAATTGAACTTCTAAAATTGAGAGCTCAGACAAATGAGGATAAATTAAAATCTATCAACGAAGAGATCAACCAAGAAATTAACAAAAAGACTCAAGGCACCAACCTAGAAAATATCTCTAAACTATGGATAGAGGATTGCAACAAGGAGGAACTGAAATCCCTTCAACGCTGGGAAAAAAGCGAAACTTGGTTCTTAAACTATGGAACAACCTTTCAAACAGAATACGCTTCCAACAACCCCTTCATAAAACAAGAAAACCTAAACACCACTCAAACACTGCTCAACAACCAACAAAAAAATATCCCCCCCCCTACCAAAAAAAGAAGGCAACACCTTACCCTTACCTCTTAACCCAACTGCGCAGCAACTACGCGGACACCCCTGCAACACACAATGAAATAAGAAAACATCACATACAGAAAGAAAGCACGAAGTGAACACATCGCGACCTGCGCATCTAATGTACAACCCAATTTTAGAATTTTTCCCATCTACAAATTCAAAGACGCTTCCTACACCCACCGCATTAGCAAGGAATCACAATTTATCGCCAAATATGAACCCCTTCTAAATGCTTCCACTTCGGACTAAACTAAAGCTGGCACACTTTATAATTAACGCCCTAGACAAATTAACCCTTTAATAATTGTTTCTACTTTTAGGCACAAGGCCAGCAATTACCCAGTTAACCCTTTAATAATGTAACCTACTCCAAGATTCCAGCAACCTCTGACAAATATATAATGCAGACCAAGCAACCACATAGTAACACCCATATCAGCTAGCCCTGGAGGACTTCCACGAAAATAATCGGATAAATGGAATCATTCAGGTGTCAAACTAAATGCTTTACATCCCCCTGAATCTGGAAGTTTCTACTGTAGATAGAATGAGCATTCCAATGGCTCTGAACCCCTTTTTTGTGACAAAATTGTCTCCATTCCCCCTAAATCTGAAATTCCTACTAGGGATGGAATTAGTAGTTCAATAACTCTGAATCTTCTTTGTGGCAAAACACAAGGTCAATGTTGATGATTTCTTCTAAGAAAAAATATCAAGATAGATATTTTTAGAAGTAATCAATCCCCTCCTCGGTCAACTCTACGGTCACCCGGCCTTTCAAACCAATCCCAGCTTAAACTTGTATCCACTCCTCAAAGGGCTACACACAGCAGTCTGCCAACACCCCTCTTTCTTCTCCTCCTCTACTCTCCTCCCTCTACCCTCTCCTTCTACCTGTCACAACCAAGCTAGAAGCAGAGTAGTACGGACACAGAGAAATGACTTCTCCGAATGAACATGTATGTGAAAATTAATATTTTTTCTTCCCCTTTTTTATTTTATTTTCATTGCCTTTATCATTATTATTACTATTATCTGACAAATATATAATGATGGCCTTGTGCCAAAAGTAGAAACAATTATTACTATTATCATTATTTTATCAGCCCTTGTGGCCAATAAAGAAATCATTATTTGTACAAATATGCAACTTAACAATATTCTGCATATCCACAATTTACAATGCATTTAATGCTAAAACCGGTATTGGAAATATATTAATGTTTTGATATTTCACTGAAACATTTTCTACTGAAAGGATCTTTTTTCCTTTCTACTATTTGTTTTTATATATATCAACTAGTGTGTTACTTTTCTACATTCGATATATATATATATATATATATATATATATATATATATATATATATATATATATGGTGGCTGCCAACTCGTTTTCGAGTACGGCCACTACTTTATATCCATGTAGGAGAACCCCTACCGATGCGCTGAACGAGTGTGACTTTTTAGTCCAGCCAGCGACTTGAAAACTCTGGTACAAACACTACACTTGTGACAATTATTGACACATAGTGCTGGGCCCATGGTACCATGTGACGACAAGTGCAGAGAGATCTCCAGATATAAAGCAATGCCTGTGCCGTGAAGCTTTTATAGTGAGCAAAGGCACTGCACAAAGCCAGTCCCACTCTCTTAACCAAGATGATATTTACCAAAAAGAAGAACAAGTCAACATCATTGGATACCATCAGGGTTGCAGGTGTTATATCAGAGTTTTCCTTCTCATAGAATTCTGCCTTGACAAAGGCTAAGGGGTCATCTCTCCCGGTGATTTTGGATGGCTATTGACTCTTAAGAGCTCCTTTGCCCTTTGACAGGTTTTTTTTTTAGTCCTGCAGGATGTCCAAAGTCACCCTACTCACCAAGAAACCTTGGTGGGGTTGCCAGTTTAGTCGCCAACGACCCGACCATGGGACAGGTTGTACTGGGATACATGTTGCCAGTAGCACCAACTGGTGACCTGATATATATATATATATATACACACATATATATAAATACACATATATATCAAGTTTAATAAATAAATTTCTTCTACAGGACTAGAACTGTTTCATTCAAACGAAATCACACACACACACACACACACACACACACACACACACACACACACACACACACACACACGCGCGCGCACATATATATATATACATACATACATGGCGTGGCAATAATAGAATAACCTTTTAAATGAAAATGCATAACATATTGAAACTAAAATTTATTTATTCGGCAAAAATTAATTTCCCACCAACATCTTTAGAGAGCTTATGCCGAGCATTTAACTCTTTCTGGCACCGTTCCTTCGACAATTGTCGAAACCAATGCCACATTTCATTTATCACCTCTTCTAATGAAACGAAAACAAAATTTCAGAGATGTTGCTTTAATAACACCCACCGATCGCACTAATTTAAGTCGGGTCTATAAGGTGATTGTTTGATCATTGCCACTCTTCTCCTCTGGAAAAAAGTTTTTGTGGATTGAGTAGTTCGATTCATGTATTATAAACTCACAAAAATGACAGCAAGATAATTATGCATAGAATATCACACGCGTACAACAAAGTTCAAATTCCAACTAATATTAAATACATTTACTGCTATATACAGCACACAGCATACTATTCTAAAGACTTTATTGCCATGCAAAGTATATATATACATATATACATACACGTTTATGTTTTTGTAGTGCATGCTCTTGATGTGAAATCGTGTGTTGAAGAAAGATAGTGTTATATTTGGGGAGATTCATGTTATCAATAAAAACATACGCACTAGTATTTTCACTTCAGTTTTATCATTTTTATTTCGTTATCTTGCTTTTCGCTTCGGTTTTATTATTATTAGTTAGTCATCTTATGTATTTGTCAAAGCACTTTCATCATACATTCTGCGATCTCATCAATTACTGTTTGTGTTCCTCTGTGCCTCCCCTTCGTTTTGTTCCATTTTATCTACTCCACCCAGAAAAGGAGTCACAGAGGAACACAAATAGCCATTGATGAGGTCGCAGAATGTGTGGCGAAAGATCTTCGACAATTACATAAGATGACTAACTAATAATAATAAAACCGAAGCGAAAATCATCTAGTACATGTTTTTATTGGCAACATGACTCTCTCGAAATATAACAATATAACAATATAACAATATATATATATATATATATATATATATATAAATGATAACTGCCACTTCTTTACAGAAGAGGGCCATCTCTTCAACGTTGTGTTGAAAGGCTATGTGTCCGCAAACCTGCCTCGCCCTGCATACTGTTTTACAGATGTGACACACACGAGGCTCACGGACAATCTTGGACGTAACTTCCTCCTTATGCACTCTCATGTATTGTTTGAGTCCAGCAGATGACCTACAGGCTTTGTTACAAAACTGACACAAATATCCCGCAGGCTTTTCAGGGAGGACACCAACATATCACCTCCAGACTTTTGATTACTATGAGCTCTTAAATGACTAGCAAGCCAGACACGAGAGAGAACAACCTTTCCGCAGATGTTACAGACATGCTCCGACCGGATATCCTCCAGGACTGAGTCTACATCACCTTTTTAAACACCGGATGTTCCATCCTTTTGACCTCAAAGCGATCACAACCATCACAAACCAGACTCTCTGCCTCGTCTTTTCAATCATCAGCACGTGTCTTCAGGTTGCGTTTGACACCACTCCTGAAACATTTCTTTGGTTTGTGTCCAGGGCGTTTACCAAGAATTAACTCTCCATACCAAATTTGCTTAGGCAACCTCTCATCTCCCATCCGCCCTAAATGCCCTGCTCAACGCAGTTGGTTTTGAATGAGTAGTTTTTCTATGTTGTATGTATTGGCCCGTGCAAAACAACGTTGTTAAGTGTAAATGACTGCCACTTAATGTTCAAAATACACCTTTGACATTTTTGGTGGAATCTTGATAAGATGTCGGTATGTGGCCCAAGTCTCAGAAGAGTATAAGAAAGCAGTCAGGACACATGATTGGTAAACACTTATCTTAGTGCCTCTGTTTCGACCAGACTCGTTCCTCCAGCCTACCGAATGCTTTACTGGCTTTTTCGATCCATAGTTCGATTTCGGAGTCCAAGGAACCATATCTGGAGATAGCACTACCAAGGTAGACAAATGTATCAACAACCATCAATCTCTGACCCTGAACAAAGATGTTGGACTCGACGTAATGTTGCTCAGGAGGGGATGTGTACACGACCTAGGTGTTTTCTGTGTTGAGAGTAAGCTCGAAAGCAGTGCATGCCCCAGAAAACAGGTCCAAGATTGTCTGCATGTCTTCCCCGGTATATGCAACAAGGTCTGCATCGTCAGCATCTCGCTGATGACAGACTGGAAAGTCTTTGATTTGACCTTAAAGTGTGCCAAGTTAAAAACCTTACCCGTGGTCCTGAAACGCAGATACACACAGGCATTGCAATTCTGAAACGCATACGTGAGAGTCACGGAGATGGTGATGGGATATCCCCTTGCTTAACTCCATTGTCAATGGCTATGGGTTCAGACAGAGAACCATTGAAGTTAAGCCTCCCTTTCATACCTCGATGTAGGTGTTTGAACAATCTCACGAAACCCGGAGGGCATCACACCTTACCAAGAATGGTCACAAGGCAACCCTATTCACAGAGTCGAAAGCTTTGGTAAGGTCAACAGAAACCTGGTATAAAGCCACATGATGTTCTAAACATTTCTCCTGCAGCTGGAAAGCCGAGAAGGTGGTGTCTATTGTGCCCCGACCTAAAACCACATTGTGTCTCCGGTATCACTCGAGGGAAAATCCAATTGGTAAGCCTATTAAGGAGAAGTTTTGCAAATTCTTTACTCACAGCTCCAAGAAGGCGTATTCCCCGATATTTGCCACGTGCTGACTTTGACCACTTTCCCTTGAACAAGGAAACAACGATCGCATCAATCCAGTCTTGATGAACTCGACCAGATATCAGAAATCAAACGGTAAATCTCCACAGTAATTTTGTCACCCCCCATGAAACAAGACCTCGACAGGAATGCCATCAAGACGCGACGTCTTCCCAGTATTAATCTCTTCTGCAGTCTATTGGACCTCTGCCAGAGTAGGATGATCTGACATTTCATGAATTAAACAATTGAGGCAAGTTATTGATGATATCTGTATGAAACTCTGAGGGATTATAAGAGATCAGTAAAAGGCTTGCTCCAGCGTTCCATCATACTGTCCGAGTCTTTAAAAGAACAGACCCGTCCTTGGACCTGAGTGGTACCATTGACGCTGATTGAGGGCCAAAGGACTGATTGATCAGGTGGTACAATGCCTTGGAGTCCTTTCGATCATAGGAAGTCTGAATCTGCATTTAAATATCTGACCACCAACTAATTTTCATCTGACAGATTCCGCGCTGGAGCAAAGATTTTGCGTCCTTAAAAAACTGAAGCAAGGTCGTTATCTGAAGCATTCAAAAACTTTTGGTGAGCATCATTTCTTGCTTTCAATAGCTGGTTGATCTGAGAATAATTTTCATCAAACCAGTCCTGATGTTTCTTTTTCCTGAGATCTAGGATTTCAACACTAGATCGCGGTCTTAAACCGATCCCATGTGCCGTCAAATTAAGTTTCTTCCATCCCCCACTCAGATACTTACGAATCGCCGGGTCTTGCAATCACCACATGTTGACAGGTCTAGAAAGCCTTGTTTCATGAGATATTTTACGTTTGATGCAAAATTTCATTTTTCCACGTACTAGACCATGATAAGCACCACGTATAGCCCTGACTGTGCGGACATCCTGAAGATCTCGTTTACGACAGATGCATAATCATGGATATGCCCATATTTGAATCTTGGGTGAATCCAAGTAACCTTTTGAGTTTCCTTCTGGTGAAAAAAGGAGTTGCAAATGACCAGTTCAAATTCAGTGCAGAGCTGAAGAAGGTACAGTCCATTGCCATTCATGCTTCCCAATCTCGTGATCGCTACCAACCTTGACGTTAAAATCATCAAGAAGTAGAATCTTGTCTGTTTTGGGGACTTTGACAATGGCAGATTGAAGATCTTTAATGCCATTATGGCCTTATTGGAGAGAGTCAGAGCATAAACAGAAAATATAGCCAAAGAACGGCTGTGCAGTAAGGTGTCTCTGGGGACCATGATTCTGTTACTAACGCCATTGGGTTGCTCCAGATGGCTGGTTAGCTCAGTTTGAATCGCAAAGCCTGCACTTCATTCACGTTTCTCTCCCTCAGGCTTGCCCTTCCAGAAAAAGGTGTAACCCACTCCGGAATCTATCAACTGACCCTCACCACTCACTCGTGTTTCAGAGAGTGAAGCTATGTCAATACCATATCAAGCCAATTCCTTTGCTATCAAACCAGTTCGGTGTTCAGGTTACACAAGAAGTGTCCTTATATTTCAAGTACCGACATTCATTCTGTACTTTTTATAGTATCTTTTCGTTTTTGCCTTGCTATTATGAACCACCACCAACAGCAGGCTGCTGACCAGTTTGATGACTGAACAGGCTTTGTTTAGGTCACTTTTTCTAGACCCTTCCCATGTGGTATAGGTGAACAGTGTGTCCTCAAAAAGGACTGCTCAGACCCTCAAGACTCCACTGAAGCATGTTACTGTTCAGGTTAACAGTGCAGTGTAGATTTGTAACCATGTGCTTCTAACCGGTCGTGTCTAAACACGTTGCCACTCCTCCATCGCCGTTGGACTTGTGAAGAAATATCTGCATATAAAGATAAACAATGCGACACGCTTGTGCTACACACATAAAACTCATTCAATCCCGTGATAAGCTAAGGCAGTTGCGAGGATCGCATGTGCTATTGTCATAGAGTTTTACCTCTCCAGTGGGTGTGGCTGTACTCTCCACGCTTGGCTAATTGCAGGTTGGTGAGGCTATTTAACCCATAGTTGGGCTGGATTGATGTTGATTCTGTGGACTTCATCCACCCTTTGACAGCTCTTGTTTTTGTGTTGCTGGGTTTCTACATATCCTCCTCGCCAGATCTTGAGGAGTAGTCTGACATATCCAGGAATCAGACGTTCAAGTTTAACCTATCCAGGTAATGAGAGCGTACCAAAGTTTTGGTACCTTTGAAATATATATAACAGAATAAATATGGTTTTATAAATATAGTTTCCATTTATTAATATCATTGATATATATATATATATATATATATATATATATATATATATATATTCACATGCATATACATATACCCACAAGTATATATATACCCACAAGTATATATATACCCACAAGTATATATATATACACACATACATAAATAAATACATATACCTACATATACCTACACATACCTACGCATACATACAAATACACAACACATATACTAATACATACATGCTCATACATAAACAATTAAAGCATAAATGCATACCTAACACTTACAAATAAATGGTGTATGCACATTCACATATACACATATGTAAAAATACATACATAATCACACCCATACACCAATAAACACACACACATACACACACACACACACACACACACAAATATATATATATACACATACATAAAGACATAAGAAATTAATCTATTTCCTCATAAACTATATGAATATATAAAATCTATAGAAAAAGAAAGAAAAAATATATAGAATAGAAAAAGGTAAACACATACATACAAAATAACACCCACATAGAGGGAAAATACATGTATAAGAACATATATATTTTAACATACATATATACACATATGCATTCTTTTATTTATTTATTTATTTACACCCATTCGGACATGTAGAGCGAACCACGTGATGCATCAACTCCATCACTCACATGGCAATCCCTGGCACTAGAGATCGCGGCAGACCAAGGAAGACGTGGTCGGAGTGCGTGAAGAGTGATTTGTATAAATGGAACTTGGTCGATGTCGATACTATGGACAGAAATTCATGGAGAGCGGCTGTGAGACATTGCCTGGTGTTGCCTACCCCGGAATCGGGATAACGTAAATTAAAAGTCTACGAAAAAATCTTCAGAAATTTATGAGGATGAATTCAGCTGCCATATAAAAGAAAACTGGAAAAGATTCCTGAACAACTGCTTCATTTTTGGGAGGGAAAATCTTGATAAACTAAACAATTTTCAAAATCTCGTCAATAGTATAAACCACAAAGTATCAAAATACAACATGCATATACGTAACTAAAACCGTTAATTGCTTAACTTGAACGTAAACAAATCTACAGCAATTCCATACTATCCCCGAACTTAAGCAAACGCAATCCACAAATCTGTATTCAACTTCACTCAACAGATTCGTACAACAGAAGACAAAGTAAAAATCAAACACTTCCTTCAAAACCATACTTCAACCGTCCGGGCAAAACAACATCCAAACTGCACCAATTACTGGTAGGGAATAAAAGACATCATCTAGCTACAGCTGTCATATTGTGACGTTTCTATATTTCTCTGCAACGATTTCTACACCATTGCGTGATGGGTGTTGCAACCATACATAATCAGTATAACTACCAGAAATATTCTCCACCCCATATACACCCAACAAACCTAACCCGATATAAATCCACAGAAATAAGGTACATTCTTAATAACTAGAACCAAAACCGATCAAACCACCCATTAGTTCAATTCAAATCTATCCTACTTAACGAACCCATAACTCTCAAGTGAAGCTACAAGCTTCACTTAAGAGGACAAGTATCTTAAACTTCACAGTACAATTTTCATTCCAGCCGTGCAGCACTTGGCATCATATAAGTGCATGTCTGATGAGTTTAGTAATACCATGTCGTCTGCAAAAAAGCGACTGATCTTACACCCGCCAGTCGTGATATCACTTTCAGCCCGACTGTACATGTCAATCCAGTTCATGAAGATTATGAACTGGGGAGGTGAGAGTACGCACCCTTGGCATAGTCTGACACCCACATTGAATGGTTTCGATGAAGCGCCATTTATCTGAACACAAATACTTGAGCATTC
>OZ024742.1:261611395-261616395 GCA_964016885.1 Eledone cirrhosa | reverse complement strand
TAAAAATAATGAATAAAAACAAAGAAACAGTTCCTTATATTAAAAAATTCATCATTTTACGATCGTTTCTAGGATATATATGTTTGTGTTAGTATGTATATCATATAGATCTATGTAAAATTTTTACAAACTATCAGAGGGAATATACATCCCTACACATATATATGCTGTCTTCAGAAATAATGATATTTGTTTATTGAAAAAAAACAACAAAGATTTAATATAATAGGTCTGTTTGGGAACAGGAATTGAATTGACCAATAGAAAGGTAGTAAGTGGTCAAGATGGTAGAATAGTAGTAATAGAACTTTAATTTAGGGGTAGAGGAAAGCAGATTTCAGTTTTGAATGGAAAGAGTATGATGAATGAAAAGATTATTTTAGGGATGAAAATGGGTCAAGTTGGTAAAAGGTACACGAAAAATTGATGTTAGAAAAGAATAACGCTAATGTAAATATCTAAGGAGAATAAAATTTTACGATAAATGTGTTAGTGAAAAATATCAATCTTATTTAAAATATAGGGAATTTACATCTATAAAAAGAAAATAAATTAATTAA
The DNA here is from genome assembly GCA_964016885.1 of Eledone cirrhosa. NCBI lineage: Eukaryota > Metazoa > Mollusca > Cephalopoda > Octopoda > Eledonidae > Eledone > Eledone cirrhosa. Next base: position 261,615,835 of record OZ024742.1, on the reverse strand, counting down.
ATTGATAGGTATATTTATATTGATAAATTTATATTAATTCATATAGATATGATAAATAAGAGTTAGATGTAATTGAAGAGTGCTGTTAAAAACGAAGGGAAAATAAAAAAATAATAATAATTATTATTGGGGGGGGGGGGGGGGGTTAATTTATTAGTGAGAAATAACAAATTTATATAGATTATAAGGAACACAGAATCATAACCTGAAAATTAAAATAGTTTATATGTATACTTATTGGTATAAATTTTAGGAAAAGATAGCTGTAAAAGGGAAATAAAATTATGCAGTTCATTAGTAGTAGAATATTAATTATAGGTTAACTAATTTTAAAAAAGTGTTATTATAATAATTTCTAAAGTGTATATTAATTAGGTTTATAATATTTAAAAGTTCTTCTCAGTTTATGATTACATGATATAATTAATTCCTGTCGTTTATTTAATAGGATATCCCTAGATTTCATTATTTCAAAAAGTTCCTGGGAACATAATCTACATTCATATCTATTATTTTGATAAGGGGTGGCCCTTTTGACCACAAAAACAAATTAGTATATATACCTTGTACCAATAACACTACAAACATAGAACCCAATATTACCAACAAACACCAAATGAAATATACACACCTAAATGCCACTCACACTATACCCCAAAATACCAACATAAAACTTAATTTCTCTAACTCTTCTAATATACAATATAGTAACTTTCAAAAAACTATTCATCCTAATACTCCAATATATGTTAATAATAAAATTCCTAATAAACAGGCTAAAACACCTAAATCAATGAATCTAACTAAAAATATGTGTAATAAAATCATTAACAATTATTCTCTTAATAAACATCGGGATACATCCTATAAAAATAATAAACAACATCGAAACCGTAATAGACCTAAATTTTTTGTTACTATCCTAGAGAAACCTTCCCGCCAAACCACAAATACCATCAAATTTTAAATAGATCAACGGTTAAATTCTCCTACTCAACAACCAAAAATATACAACCAAATATAAGTGCCTATAATGCATATAAATGTAAAAAAAACCATGAATATACCACCAATACATCAAACTAACCATAATACTAAAATAAACCACAGCAAACCACCATCTCATTCACATACAACAAGTCGTGAAAATTCCACACCTAATTTGACTATCTCCTCTGATACAACATTCACGAAAGGTTGTAACTGTAGAAACAAAGCAAATTGCCCATTAAAAGGAAATTGCCTTATTAATAACATAGTATATAAATGTAAAGTTAACACTAAGGACTCAACTTATTCATATATAGGAGCTACTTCTAACCAATTTAAAGTAAGATTTAATACCCACAAACACAATTTTAAAAATGCCGCATTAGCTAATACAACATCTTTAGCTGAAATAATTAATAATTATAGAAAAAGGAATATAGATTATAACCTGACCTGGAGTGTGCTCAAAACGGCCACCCCTTATCAAAATAATAGATATGAATGTAGATTATGTTCCCAGGAACTTTTTGAAATAATGAAATCTAGGGATATCCTATTAAATAAACGACAGGAATTAATTATATCATGTAATCATAAACTGAGAAGAACTTTTAAATATTATAAACCTAATTAATATACACTTTAGAAATTATTATAATAACACTTTTTTAAAATTAGTTAACCTATAATTAATATTCTACTACTAATGAACTGCATAATTTTATTTCCCTTTTACAGCTATCTTTTCCTAAAATTTATACCAATAAGTATACATATAAACTATTTTAATTTTCAGGTTATGATTCTGTGTTCCTTATAATCTATATAAATTTGTTATTTCTCACTAATAAATTAACCCCCCCCCAATAATAATAATTATTATTTTTTTATTTTCCCTTCGTTTTTAACAGCACTCTTCAATTACATCTAACTCTTATTTATCATATCTATATGAATTAATATAAATTTATCAATATAAATATACCTATCAATTTAATTAATTTATTTTCTTTTTATAGATGTAAATTCCCTATATTTTAAATAAGATTGATATTTTTCACTAACACATTTATCGTAAAATTTTATTCTCCTTAGATATTTACATTAGCATTATTCTTTTCTAACATCAATTTTTCGTGTACCTTTTACCAACTTCACCCATTTTCATCCCTAAAATAATCTTTTCATTCATCATATAATCTTTTCATCAATTATTCATCAAATAATCTTTTCATTCATCATTTTAATATAAGGAACTGTTTCTTTGTTTTTATTCATTATTTTTATTAATTTATATATATATATATATATATATATATATATATATATATATATATATATATATATATATATATATATGTATGTCCACACACACACACGCGCATATATATATATATATATATATATATATACGCACATACATATGAAAATTACTTCTCTCGTAACATCGCCAACATCAATATAAAGTTAAACGAATACAACAAACCTAAACAAACTACTAAAACAATTATTTAATCATCTTAAACTAACCGCTTAACAATACATCACATTTATTGTAGCAAACTAAACAGCGCAGACAAAATAAAAACATTAATGAAGATTAAATATTATATCGCCCCAAACAAAACATTTTGTACCTATATTAAACACACCTTAAAATAGAAGAAGGCAATTCTACCCCCAAATCAATTAAAAGCTTAGCTATATACTAACTCTACACCTAACTAATCATATGAAGAGAGAAACCCTGCATATCAGAGACCTTTCAACAGAGATTTAGTCCACATAGTATCAGAGGCATGACTCTATAATATATATATATATAAAATTTATCGCTCTACATGGCTGAATACAATAAATGTAATCTGAGTTTTTCGAATATTAATAATAATATTCGATTCGTTTGCAATTATGCTGACATGGCTTTAAAAAAGAGGCTGTCTGCATAATTGCAAACGACTTGAATATTATTATTAATATTCGAAAAACTCAGATTACATTTATTGTGTTCAGCCATATAGAGCAATAAATTTTAAAATTTTTTATTTGAATATGGCAAAGCCGGCCATTAATCGTTCGTATACAGGAAACTGACTGGCCTGTCTGCTGATATGCAAATCTGGCTGATCAGTGGATCTGCTAATATGTAGATCTGACTGATCAGCCAGTCTGCTAATATGCAAACCAGGCCGATCAGTCACTGTATATTTTAGAAATATCATATATTTTCACTAGCTCTGACAGTTGGCAGGTGAACAGTGAACTGCACTGATGAAGGGTAATACCCAGAAACATTAGTGTCTGCAGTCTGTTTACATGCCAACACAAGAGCAAGAATAAGGGGCGCATTCTACTGACATGGCTTTAAAAACGAGGCTGTTTGCATAATTGCAAACGAATCGAATATTATTATTAATATTCGAAAAACTCAGATTACATATATATATATATATATATATATATATATATATATATATATATATATATATATATATACATACATACACACATATATATATATACAGTAAACCCCGTTTATCGCGGTGGATACGTTCCAGAACCAACCGCGATAAATGAAAATCCGCGATATAGAGAGCACCTAAAGACAACCGTTGTTTTCATAGTTTAAGCCTTAAAATACATTTCCTACACGCTTTAAGGACATATCCACTCATTAAAACACACTTTGTATTTAAACACCAAAAATAGCCAGTAACGATCGTATACAAAACTACCGTCAACGATCGTACCACTAGTTACCAATGACGACCATAACTACCCACGTTAGCTGCTTTGTAGTACACTGCACATCTCCCGTCAATCTAAGAAGGGTTTGTAGTAGGCTAGAGAAAAACACAATCAGTAAAACAGTAATGGAGATGAAAAATAAAAATATTTTTTCATAGTTAAAGCCTTAAGATACCCCTTCCTCACGGTATACACTTCAACCAAATCGAAACTTATTGAATAAGTTTAAATTTTAAACACTTTTTACTCAGACGTACGTACCGCGGTAAGAAAATAGATATGTTCTAACGAAAAATCCACGACTTCGCGAGGATTACCGCGATAAGAATTTAGATACGTTCCAAAGAAAAATCTGCGATGTAGTGGGACCGTGAAAAATCACCAGCGATATAGCGGGGTATTACTGTATATATATATCAAATTATTGAATAAAGTGACAGGAGGCCGGAAAGTTGAAATTCCTTTAAAGTTTTTATTTTTGCAGACACTATATATATTTCAATGGCCAGTAGAATTCCAGCGACACAAGCTGGATACGCTGAGTGCTTTTTCTACTATTCTATCATGGTTAACTATTCGGAATTACCTGCTTTATCCATTGGTGAACCACCAACTTCAATGTATATATATATATATATATATATATATATATATATATATATATATAAAGTTTCTCTCACAACCCCACCCAACAACAGAATA
>OZ024742.1:261583895-261606395 GCA_964016885.1 Eledone cirrhosa | reverse complement strand
TACCATAGGTATACAAAACCACGCACATATAAATATGTGTGTGTGTGTATGCGTGTATACAAATAAATAAATAATTATATAAACGTATATAAATAAATAAATACGTATATAACAAGCGCACACACATACCTACATATAAATACACGAATGTTCGGAGACGTAAGTCAACTAAAACATGAAGTACGCATATACACACACCCACCATACGTACGAACCTGCATACTCACACAGACGCAAAACTCCCGTATACACATAGCCAAACCATATGTACCAGAATGTATAAAATTATACGCCATAACAATCAAATATACGTACGAGAAGGTATACGTACCTTCACAAAACATACGGGTAATATATACTTACCTATGCAAATAAGTAAAGGAATAAACAAAACATATACTTAGCTCCCACATCAAGACGTAAAATATCCACGTATAGATCGTACTATCCGTTAGGGTATAACGTGGGGCTGTAATACAGGAACGTTTTGTGCAATTTATGTTTACAAGCCGAAATTGCCTCAGATTTTTTGTTTAAGATGTGGTCTGTGGCGTAGAGTATTTCCAGGGCCTCAGCGGCGCAGAGGTCACATGGTCTTTTATTTCCGTTATACGATCTAGCCTTAGCTAGGATCTCCCAGTGCAACTTATATTGGGTGTGGTTGTCTTTTAGACTCCAGATATAAGCTGAAAGTGACGTCATATTCCTTCTTAGAGGGTAACGAAAAGAATGGGTATGCATGTAAAGACGCTACTTGAAACTATTGGCGGTTAACCCTATGTAGGCCCTACGGGACGTGGGTGTTACAACCTTACATTTGTAGACAATGTTACTAGAGAGGCATTTCCCGGATAGGGGGCAATCAGCCCGATTCCTACAATTACAGTTAGTACTAACTACTGGGTTGCACGTGTTCCTACGGCTAGGTAGTTTAGCTAAATTTGCGCAAGGTTAGGAGTCGTAGAGTAAGAAATTTTAATAGTATTTCTATTAAAAATTTTACTATATTTATGTGTAGGGGGAAAATGCTTCGTAATAAGGGAAAGAAAGATCTTAGCTAAAGGTGTGGCCACCTCCATATTATATGGCGGGTTATACCAACAAATGCGACGAGATCTATTTCTTCTAGGTCTATTTTCGTACTCTGTATATGCTACCTTATCGACAAATCCACTTCGAGCACTTCGAGCAAGATAGATAGATAGATAGATAGATATAAATATATATATATAAAATATATATATTAATATATATATTAAATGAAAAAAAGGAGTTAAAGACTCGCATTAATCCCCTGTAATTTAATGAGCTCAAGGATTATACTATATCTAAAGTAAGGAGCGCGGGACTGCGTACGGTTTATAATTTTTTATCCCATTAGTAAAATAAGTTGGTTACTTTGAATAAATAATGAATGAATATTAGATAATTTATCTACTAAATTTCGTGGCTGTTGATTAAATATATTTTGTTTATTTAAAGATTCACTTCTTTAAAATTTCTGAAATGTCAACACTTCCGGTTGGCCATCGCGTAAATAAACATACTAATCTTCTGTCACTAATTTTCTCTTAATGCAGTTTATATATAATATCGTCTTTTTTAATGTATCATGGATTACGTTACTGATTAAATAAGACAGTGTAAAGCAGTCTTCGTTCAATTTCTATGTATTATATATTGTCAATTACGATTTTATTTGATGTATCATATCTACATGTATATATACCTGCGCATAATATCAATATACGCACAACACATGCTAGCAGAAATAATTGTTTCTACTTTAGGCACAAGGCCAGCAATTATCCAGTACATTACTGGTACTTTATTTTATCGACCCCGTAAGGATGAAAGGCAAAGTCAACCTCGGCGGGATTTGAACTCAGATCGTAAAGGGACGTAACTATGCTGGAAAGCATGGCGTCCGACCCTCTACCGATACTGCCAATCCACCGCCCTAGCAGAAATAATAATAGGTAATTATCTATACTAGCAGAAAAACCACATCAACAGTGACATAGACCGCCTTTACTTGAAACATAAGTAGGGAGGCAGAGGCCTAACATCAGTCCAGACAACATTTGAATGTCGCATCATATCTCTCCTACAACATCTACGAACCTCGAAGCGTAGGAGCCTGTTTCTCGAGCAAGTCTATCTGCATGAAACAGATAAGATCATGAGAGTTGGGAAGGAACTCCTCGAGAGATATTCCCTGTGTGATAATCAAAAACTCACACCCAGGGAAGTCACTCAGCAGTATCGCAGTGAATCCATGGATAAAAAAACTACATAGTAATCAGCAAAAAATCATGCATGGATATGTTGCCAGGAAGCCCCAGAGTGAGAGTAATATAGATAAGGAAAGTAGTCTATCTTGGACCAACAACCGCTATATTGGCTCCCACTTTGAAGGATACGCTTTTGCAATCCAAGAACAGGAGATTAACACGAAATACCTGATTCACAAAAGAGATAGGGATGCAGGCAAAACACCTAGATGTGATAACAAGTGCAGACTCTGCAGAACTAACATCGAGGATATCAAAACATCTAGGTGTGACGAAAGATGCAGACTCTGCGGAATAAACATTGAAGATGTCCCCATGTCATCAGCAGCTGTCCAAAGATGTCATCGCGGTACTATCTACCTATGGGGCATGATGTAGTGGCCAAAAAACTGTACAATGCAGTCGTAAAAAAGATAGCCTCGATAATAAAAACATTAAAAGCTACAGCAATGTGAAAGACATACATATACATAATATGAAAGAGTACTGGTGGAATGTTCCAGTAAAAACCCCAATAAAATGCAGGCATAACAGACCAGATATTATGATATGGGACAGGGAGAAGAAAGCATGCACAGTAGTGGAAATTAGCTGCCCAGCAGATGCCAATATAATATCAAAGATTAGTGAAAAGGAGAATATTTATGCAGAACTGATGAGAAATCTGCAGATACTCCACCCTGATTACACCTTCAGATTTATGCCTGTGATTATTGGGACACTGGGGTATGTTAGTAACTGCCTCAATACAAATCTTGAGAAGTTAGGCTTCACAGGAACAGAAAGAACACAACTAGTTAGGAAACTACAAGTACAATCCATTAATGGAACAGTAAAAATATGTAAAACATTCCAAAAATTTTGCATCTAATAACTGCATATACACATGTACAGATGCAAAGCATAGACACATGCACACATACAACTCAAAACATCCACATCCACACATACAACAACATCCATATCTACACATGCATGCATACATACATATCTACCTAGTTGATGTTGTGTAAATTCCAATGAGAGTGTCTTGTGTCTATGTTAGAAACCGACTCTCTCTCTATTGGTAAAACTTTGTGAAATTATAAAACCAGAAGAACATACATACATACATAATGGCTGCCCCTCGTTATCGAATATGGCCATTGTACGATATAACATTATTAATAATTATCAATTAATGCTATCGTGCAATGCCTGTGCGTGAAGATTTTTTTTAAAGTGAGGTAAGACTGTGCACTGAGCCAATCCCACTATCTGAGCGACAGTAGCTATAACCCCAAAAGAAGAAAAGATCAACATCATCGGTAACTACTGAGCCGCAGATTTTATATTGGAGTTATCCCAGTTTCCTGAGTTGCCTTCTCCTAGAAGAATGCCCTGACAAAGGCTATAAATATATATATATATATAAATATATTTTTATTTTCATTTTTATCCTCCTTATATTTTATTTTATTCTTACTTTTATACCTTATTATAGTGTAATCTTCCCTATGCCTTATTATACATTATTAACTATAAATTATTATTATTCTTATTCCATTTCTAATTACCTCATGTACTTTCTCCTCCGTTATATATATATGATATGCCCTTTGTGTGTGCGTAGCCTCTGCACACCCTCTGCACCCTACTATCAATGCCACCCCATCTATGGCTCCACTAACCACTCGACTCCCAGGAATGAGTATGACCACAGCTAGTAAACAAGGACCCACACCCACCCTCCCGCACCTAAATTAGACTTATTGTCCCCTGCTTTTGCTCTTTACTCTCTTTACTCTTTGTTCTTGAATGTTTGGTTGGTAGAGTCCATAACACCAATCAAACCCCTTTTATAGCTCTGAAGAATCGTACGGTTACGTAAGGAAGAAACATTGTAAGCCAATAACAAATGTTTGATGTTGTAGACGCTCTTGTGTTCTTTATCATATAAATATATATATATATATTTCGTTTTTGAATTTGTTTTGCAAGATTTCTTATTTGAAAACGCGTGTTGAAACAGATATTGTTATACTTTAGGAGGGTCATACTGCCAATAAAACACACACACACACACACACACACACACACACACACACACACACACACACACACACACACACACACACACACACACACACACACACACCTGTTGGTTCTATTGGCAGCATTACCCTAACAGAAACATCTTGTTCGTTCATCAGATATTTCATCTGATGAACGAACCAGACGTTTCTGTTAGAATCCTCTAATTTCGCGAAACCTTGGGTAATGGAATAATTATATTGTGTTGTTTATTATATAATTAAATAGCTCTGTACTATACATAGAACACTCTTCTTTCCTATACCTTTTCTACGGAAATACATAACACACACACACACACACACACACACACACACACACACACACACACACACACACACACACACACACACACACACACACACACACACACACACACACACACACACACACACACACACACACACACACACACACACACACACACACACACACACACACACACACACACACACACACACACACACACAAATAAATTAAATGAGAAAAACTTCTAATTCTGGGAGTATACACAAGATAGACGAAAACAAAATTTTCCATCTAACTTCGCTTATATATAGATTTTCCTACCATGGTTTCATATGGGGAAGAATTATTGTTGGAACCATCAATAATTGAAGAATCCGCCACACTCTTCAGGGGAGTATAATTCTTCAAGTCTAAGAGAAATGGAACAAGATATAATACATACTATTTCCAAAGCTGAGGCAGCATGGTGAAATCATAACACGCTTAGTTTAACGTTCTCAAATCTCTTAAGATATAACTACTTGAAATAGCAGCCTAAAGACCGAATAGTACAGCTCGACAAATTACGTAACAGTTTAATATTAATCAAAGATTAATAATCTCTAATACCCAAACATCTCAATGAAAGAAATCTTACAGAGAAACAATTTTATATATTAAAATTAAATGAGAAAAAACTACTTCTGGGAGTATAAACAAGATAGATGAAAACATTTTTCTATTTAGAAAGTGCTGCTAGTTTCATATTCATCAGGTAACACTCCACATCCCAACTACTGAACTTATGAGGTATAATTATCTTAATGGACGCAGCATGACCGAATGGTTGAGAAGTTCACTTCACAATCTTTAAGTCTTGGGTGTGATTTCACTGCTTAACATTCTTGGTGTTATTTACCATTGGTCTCGGGGTGTCCCATGCTTTGTGAGTGAAATTGGATAGACAGAGACTGTTTGGAAGCCCGTCGGGTGGACTGTACATGTAATTCAAACACACACTGTAGCACGTCGAGTCTCCTTGAGAAATACCTTACGGATACTCGTATCTGTGGAATGCTAAGCCATTTACACGTTAATTTCACATGAAGGCTGTTCCGTTCATCGAACAACTAGAACGTTAATCGCCTAAATCGATGGAGGCCCATCGATATATCCTATGTTAAACGCAAATAATTATTGACACAGACATCGAAGTGTGATAGTTTGCTAGGTTAAACCTGAGTAGAATATTATGTTGTGCTGTGAAATATGTGGTGAGGCAATTTTTTTGTGTAGTACGGTTAATGATGATAAACATTTCAAATATGTCTAGTTTAACAGGCACAAATTCGCTGTGTATTATAGAGTAACTAGCTGAGGTACCCGGCTTCGCCCGAGAGAACTGAGAAAACAACTGTATTGGATGTGTTATCTGGTATGAGGTGAGACTATAATGTGTGCGTGAGAGAGAGACATAAAAAAAAAACAATAATAAAACTTCCTTATTAGGCTGGGGGAGTAAATTGCGGATTAAATGGTAGCATTGGCCTTGGATTTTAAATGTGAAATAACCATAGTCAGTATGATCTATTTCAGCTCCAAAGGATGTCATCTGAAACACAGCAATACACCGCATAACATTGCTTCTGAAGTGTTTAGCTTCGTTAGTACGGTCTGTAAGTAGTATGTGGATAAAAGCTGGAGGGTAAATTAATTTCAAATAGTATCAATTTTTCTTTGTTCTGTAAAATCAAAGACTAAAACAACTTTATAAAAGCTAACGCAATATTGTTAAACCGTCCTATAGATCAAAAGATCTATAGTTTAAGCCGTTTCTAGACTTTCAGGGGACGTTACTCTCTGTGTGAATATCTAACACTTTAATTGTATCTCTCTCTGTATAACGGCCTATCTCTCTCTTTCTGCTTCTCCCTCTGTGTGTCTCTCTCTCTTTAGATGTGTGTGTGTGTGTGTGTGTGTGTGTGTGTGTGTGTGTGTGTGTGTGTGTGTGTGTGTGTGTGTGTGTGATTCAACCAGCCAAACAATAAACATCTTTCTTTTATATTATATATAAGTAACTAAGACATTTACTCTGAAATGATATACGAACAGGACAAGCACTACTATTAGGCCCACTAGGCAACCATCTAAGGCACAGAAAGGCGCATTTCTGAACCTTAAAGGATCGCAGTTTTATATAAATTTGTATAATTAAATTAAATATATAATTTTCTACGATCAATAAATCACTAAACATCTTTGCCGCGTAAATATTCAAAGGGGCGAAGAGGGTCATATGATGTTAGAACCTGTGACATCTGACGTGGGGGAGTGCGGACTCTCTTGTGAAAAATGCAGGTTTAGTAATCTTCATGGTGTAGTCAGAGTATGAAGTGTCAAACACTATGTTCGGATTTACTAAACTGTAAGATAAAAGTATTTTATTTGGGGAAGAGTAGGCGCACATTGTAATGCGAACATAGAGCCCTAAATACAGAAGCGCCGATTCTATATACTATGTATATCTCTCGCTAACACATTAACGTAGAATCGAAAGATATACGAGGCATATAACATGTCGGTAGACCTGTCATTATTTTCGACCTCAAATTGTTAGTTTATAGTGCCTAATACCCTACACTCTCTTGGCTTTATGATCTCTGCTGTTAAACATCACACTACATTATAGTTTTATCTCTATTCTACTTAAGCTCTAATTCTTCTCTTTGTGTGTAGATCTCTCTGTGGATGAATATTATTTTCTGATCTTTCTTGAATGCCTTTTCAGTTCTTATACATTCCCATTTTCTCATCGGCATTTAATGCACCACTCTATCTTTTATTTCCTTTCCACATCTGTCATACCCTTGATACTTTTTAAAAATCCAGTTTTACTTGATATGACATGAATACTAATCTTTATACCACTTTACTTGTCTGCCGAACAACTGACTCGCTTTCACTCACGATTCCTCTCTTGATGCTTCTATTTAACATCGTTGCTGAATTAAATCACTTCTATCGCATTCACAAATACTGGAACTACACAGCATTTTATGACACTCGTTCGATTTTTGGTGAAGAATTCAAAATGAACATCTATAGTGCTTTTCTTTGAGCTTCGATATCACTTCAAATATAGCGGATTAATTTTTTTATAGTTTTATCTAGTTTGTTCACATTGTTCACATTGTTTCCAGCGAAGAAATTTATAAAGTTTTCTTCTTTTCTGAACCAAATCATGTTATTCTTTCTGGTAGCATGTCTATTCCTAATGCTTTCACCGTGCTCCCTCTTACATATATTGTTGTTGGACTTCCATCGATTTTGACGACGAATGTTCCAATTGTTTGAACAACGAAACAGCCTGCTCGAGAAATTAACGTGCATGTGACTGAGCATTTTCAAACACGAGCACGTTTAATTTAGTTTTCAGGGAGATTCAACATAACAATATGTGATAAGACTAGTCCTTTAAATTACAGGTACAATTCATTTTTTTCTAGGATTGGAACAAAAAGAAATTAAGTGTCTTGTCCAAGGACACCACACGCCACCGGGAATCGAACTCACAAACTTACAATCGTAAGCCGAACATCCTAATCACTAAGCTACGCTCACCCACCCTTTACACGAGCAAGAATGATGGAGAAAGTGTCATACTGGATTTATTCTGGTTCTTTGTGTGCTCAGCTGAAATCCCGTCGAGGTCAACTTTGCTCTTCAATCTACCTCCGTCAATAAATAAAATAGCAAGCTAGCTGGGTGGTAGATTTAATCTGTTGCGCAGTTTAACCCAACCTGGGCCAGATCTCTAATGATTTAAAGAGACCTTCCTCTCTCCCTCCAACCAATCTAGGGCACCATGAAAAACGAACGATACCTTTCCATCTGACTAAGCGATAAAAAAAAACTCCCCCAAAACGTCAAAAATGGCAAAAACAGCAAAGGACGGCAAACAAAAACAAAAAACAAAATAACCAACCCCTCGGCGAAATCTCTTTTGAATTAATCTCTACCATCTTAGAAAAGTGAAGGATGCAATTCAAAATGTTTTTCTAGGCACACCATGTCTAACAAAGGCGGCATGATCACAGCTGGAATATCTTTAATTATTGGTTTATTCGATCAGGGCTGATCTGGCGCTAAACATGAACTACATCACCAGTAACAACAACACCAACAAGGCTGTCACTTCGTGGTCACTTAACCTGCGAGATATAACACCCAACATTCCTTCAAAAGTCCGACTGGATAATATAATCGGAGGTGCACGAAATCTGAAAACAGATGGGATGGTCGTGGCTGGAACGCATTTGAACACAGGTCATCCAATCAAGAGCAACAAGAATAGCCCCACCACCACCACCACCACCACCACCACCACCACCACCACCACCACCACCACCACCATCACTACCACCATCCCCATCACCACCACCACAACCACCGCCACCACCACAACCACCGCCACCACCACAACCACCGCCACCACCACCACCACCACCACCACCACCACCACCACCACCACCACCACCACCACCACCACCACCACCACCACCACCACCACCACCACCACCACCACCACCACCATCACTACCACCATCCCCACCACCACCACCACAACCACCGCCACCACCACCACCACCACCGCCACCACCACCACCACCACCACCACCACCACCACCACCACCACCACCACCACCACCACCACCACCACCACCACCACCACCACCACCATCACTACCACCATCCCCACCACCACCACCACAACCACCGCCACCACCACCACCACCACCGCCACCACCACCACCACCACCACCACCACCACCACCACCACCACCACCACCACCACCGCCACCACCACCACCACCACCACCACCACCACCACCACCACCACCACCACCACCACCACCACCACCACCACCACCACCAACAACAACAAATAGTAGCAACAAAAACAAAAGCCACAGCAACATTGAGACATAACACATGAGCCTCCCTGCCCTCTTATGAATGACCATGGGTTTGAAGTTGGAAGGTTCCGCTCCAAGACACTATATATTCACTGTATATAACTTTGTCCAAAGGAAAAACAAAGGTATCTACAGATTGGCACCAGTATCATTGCACTCCATTTCTTCCAGTGGACTGGAGTAATGGTCGGGGAATCGAACTCGTGTCGTTATGATCTTAAATCAAAGATACTAACCACTAGGCGACGTGCCTTCACCAACATCAACAATAACCTCGGTACTAATAATATTAGCAGCAGCAGCAGCAGCAGCAGCAGCAGCAGCAGCAGCAGCAGCAGCAGCAGCAGCAATAACGACGTCATCAACAACAAAGACCGCCATCAACACAATAAGAGAAACAACAACAACAACAACAACAACAATAACAACAAAAATGCTATCAGTTTCTTTTATTTGCCATACGGGTATCGGGTGGAAGTGATATTACAAAGACAACAACAATATTGATAACAATAACATCAATGACTGCCGTACCATCACCACCATGACCACCACCACCATCACCACAACCACTACCATCACCACTACCACCATCTCCACCATCACCACCACCACCACCACCACCACCACCACCACCATCATCACCACAACACAACCACTACCATCACCACTACCCCCCCACTACCACAAGCACTACCATCACCACCATCACCATCACTACAACTACCACCACCACCACTATCACCACAACCACCACCACCACTATCACCACAACCACCACCACCACCATTACCACAACCACCACCACTATCACCACCACCACCACCACCACCATCGCCACTACCACCATCACCATCGCCACTACCCCCCACACACACACCGCCATCACCACCACCACCTTCACCACCGCCACTACCACCGCCAACCAATGACATTAGTGCAACTCCAATATTGTGGCAATGTTGAATGGAATCTAATGCAATAATGGCGGCATTCAATTGAATTATCTTCTGACGTCATTAGTCACATGACAATCAGTTAATTAACAAGAAACCTGTGAATAATTATAATGAAAGGATGAAAAGAATAATGACGTTCACATAGAGACACACGGATATAATATATTACACACACTCTACACCATAAAAATAAAACATAATTATGTGACAGCCATTTGTTCTAGATTTGTCTGGTAAGTGATAGTTTGAACTAGGTGTCTTCCTCGCCACACCTCTCTTAAAGTGATGACAAGATATATCACCTTACATTCAGTCATGAACGCTGCGTTCATAACTAGAAGTGGTGGAGAGGCGGCAAGAGTGTTACGCTCGCAGTCACCGCCTCTCACCACCTCATTGAAAGACATCGAAAATGTCGTCAGTTTTGAAAACACGATGTCGGACGTTGATTGTAACATCAACACTAAAACAAACACCAATAACATGCAAAATATAAACAACACCAACTAGAACAACAACAACAACAATAATGACAACAAGAACAACAACAGCAACAATGATAACAACACCACCACCACCAACAACAACAACAATGATAACAACAACACCACCAACAACAACAGCAACACGAACAACTCCACGAATAAGGAAAAGATTTCTTTTGCTCAAACCGTCCAAAAGACGGAACTGTTCACATACCTTGACATTTCCAATGCTAGGGAAATGTTAAGCGATGCAAAACAGTATGTAACTTTTGGTGAGAGTGGTGCTTTCAGCATCACGTCTCAACAGTTACGCAGAGAAACTGTTCTAAAAACAGTAATTTTTAGGACGGTTTCCAATGTGTCGAAAAAACCAGTTCATTTATCCCAAAACGATATTGAACTGGTTCTGAAGAATTCCATGAAGGATATTGCCTTCATCCAAAAAGGGAAACTTTTTGGAAGCATTTCGGTGTTGTTGAAAGACCAATTGACAGCACAAAAATATTCTGTATCGCCGATTGTGTCCCCCCTTTAAACCCTATTCACCACATATATGGGAAAAGGAACTAAAAAAATAAAAATTTTGAACATTGCACCAAATGTAAACGTCTGGTGGATTCTAACTGGCTTCATCGATTTCGATGAAGACACCATCATTTCGGTGGGAAAGTCCTCCAGAGGCACATTCAATGGTACAAGCATGGAAGTTCTGGTCCAAATGAGGCCAGAACGGATAGCTAAAATACCCCAACGTGTGCCTCTGGATGGGATTTCATACATAAATATTTCTGTTGAGGGTAGGCGGCCTTCATGTTACCACTGTTTAAGCAGTGGTCACCTGAAGGCTTACTGTCCTCAGTTAACTAAAAAAAAAGAGGCACTACTGCCAACACCCAAAACAACAACACAACCACCACCACCACCACCACCACCACCACCACCACCACCACCACCACCACCACAACAACAACAACAACACGCAAACACAACCAAAACAAGAACAACAAACCAACCTGCAAGCAGAGTCCCACCCAACCCCACTCCACCTAAAACCACTGCAAAAACACCCACAAACACAACAGCTCCCCAAAACATACCCCTTCCAAATAACACAGACACCAGAACGGACGAGGCCCCCACATCATCACCAAGTGATGATGAGGGAGAGCCTCTCCGTTCGAAAAGAAAGAAGAAACGACACCACAAGAACAAAAAAAATACAACAAACATCACTACAAACATACAACCACCAACACAAACATTACAAACAAAAACCCCCCGTCCCGAAAACAAAACCACGACATCACTCCAAACACAAACACCTACAACAAAACGAAAGCTCCCACAAAAACAGCAGACAAAAACCACCGCAACACAACAAGAACATTACACATACATAAATAGTAAAAACAAAACTTCACCGAAGGGAAAACTTTTTCGAACTGTGTAGACAAGCCTAATTTAAAGATGATTAGGGTCCCTACAGACACCTATAAGTCTTCAAAGAAAAACTTTCCTTAGGACGTGGGTAATCCTTGTGTTAAACCCATTAACCGCGTCCTTTTAAAAAGTTTCCCCACCCTCATCCCAGACACCCCCACCCCACCAAACATCTCCATCCCCACCCCGCCGGAAACCACCACCCACCCAGACAACTCCTCTATCACCCCCATGGAAACCGTGCGGCCTGATCCCCGGGAGACGAAGAGGTGAGTGATTTCTTTTCCTCTTCTTTTAACTTTTCAGAACCAACATGGCCAATATAAGAGTTGGGTGTGTGAATCTACGCGGCCTGGGGATGCCCTGAAAACAGGGCTAACTCTTAAACGACCCCAGGTCGCACAGTATGGATGTAGTAGCCATTTGCGAGTCCAGGATCCACAGCGAGCGACAGCTGGCCCCCATCTTCGATGACTTTGAGATCTACGCATCTCTCTGTCAGCCGGAGGGCGGGGGTGGGTTTGCCGTTTTGCTGCGGAAACACCTGGACCTCGTAACACAGACGGTACATCTGGACCCGGAGGGTCGACTGGTGGTCCTAGACGTTGACGGTGGTGAAGGTGGAGCCTTCAGGCTGGTGGCCGCATATGCCCCATCCAGGACACCGCGGCCAGACTTCTTCAAACGTCTAGAGACTTTTCTGGGAACGTCCCGCTCCTTGCTTTTAGTGGGGGACTGGAATGGAATCCTAGATGCACGTTGGGACTATGTGGGAGCATGTCCCGATAAAGGGGTGTGTAACAGCCTCAAACAGTTAATCGGCCGATTTGACCTGGCCGATATATATCGACTAGATTTTCCGACTGTGCCACTGTGGACGTGGACTAATCGCAGCGGAACATCTAGATCGTACCTAGATAGGGTTCTAGTTAGAAATAAGGATAGGGACATGTTAAGCTGTCCACAAATGTTCATGGTTGCTTATTCAGATCACAAACTAGTGACCTGCGTGGTCAACCTTGATAGAACCCATAGACAAGGACTCGGCTACTGGAAGCTGAACTTGTCGTTACCGACATGCAAAGCCTACAGTAGACGGATTAGCACTTTAGTTATACAGCACTTGACAGGGACCATTGTCAACAACAGATGGTGGTACTCTCTCAAGAGGGAAGTTAGATTAGACTCGTTAGTTTTTAGTAAAGAATTAGCGTTAGATAGAAATAGAACCGAGAAAGAACTGGTAGATAAAGTAGAAGAGGCAATTGGAAGTGGAAACGTAGCCAACGTGCTTGCAACGAGAACGGCCTTGGACCAGTTCTTCGACGCAAAGCATGAGGCCTGCGTTGTCAGAAGCAAAATACGTGCTCTGGGTAACGAGGGAGCCAAAGCTGTTAGCTGGGCCCGGGTGACGGAGGCGAAAAGTGGCAACAAGTCCACGATTCGATCTTTGAAGGACCAAAACGGACGCGTGATACGTGAGCCGAAGCAGATGTGTGCGGCCTTTCAGCGGCACTTTGCTTAGCTGTTCGGGTAGGGCGGCGCGCCGGGAGGGGCTATGGATTTCGGTCCATACCTCGACGGCCTACCGCAACTCTCGGACAGCGAGGCAAGGTTCTGCGAAAAGCCGATTTCAGCCGTTGAGATAGGGGACGCGTTGAGCCAATGCGGCAAACGCAAATCTCCAGGTCTCGACGGTCTACCGTACGAATTTTACGTAGCAATGCCGGACTTATTCTCCGGTCTCCTGGAAGCGGTCTACTGTAACTGGCAACAGAACGGGAGAATTCCCAGTTCTGTGACCGGGGCGTAGTCACACTAGTCAGGAAGGACGATAATAAAGGGGATGACATAGGCAACTTCCGGCCCATAACTCTGCTAAACACAGAGTTTCAGATTTTGGCCAAGGTGTTGGCAAAGAGGCTGGCGCTTGTCGTCGAGAACCTGGTGGGAGAAGCGCAGACATGCGCAATCCCGACCAGGTCCATACACGACAACCTCCACCTCATGCGATACATCATAGAGAGGGTAGGGTGTAAACCCGGCTTCGGTGGGGCCCGGATCAACTTGGATCAGTCTAAGGCTTTCGATAGGGTTGACCATCGTTACCTGGATGCGGTGCTCGAGGCGAAAAAAATCTCTCCCAGATGCGTGCGCGACGAGGAAACCGTTGCCGATCTGTGGGGCTATGTCGAACGACTGCTGTTACGGGTGGGACCAATCCAGTTGACCACTGAGTCCATTGTAACTATCAAGCCGCCTTCCCCCTTCAAAAATGAAGGAGAGGCGGCTTTCCCTTGTTTTAATAGCCATGGTGAAAGAGGTGATATGGTAGACACGTTTGAAAGGGCTGAGGTCGGACACCTTTCTCTTCGGCCAACAACTGGTCCTTTTCTTTAAATACCATTTTAAGAGAAGGATCAGAATGGAGAGAGAGAGGTGCTCTACCCCAGCAAGTTTTATGAAAGGTGGGTGAAAGTAGCGAGAATGGCCCGTGTGAATGGGCCTTCTCTCTTTATCAGCCTGTAGGTGGAAAGGTGGAAGTGCAAAGGAGCACCCCCTCTCTGTGCTCCTAAGGAAAAGGGTGGCACACTTTTTCGGGGGTGTGTGTAACCCCCCAAACGCCTCCTCCCTATTGAGGACTATATTGTTAATTTTATATTTGTTATTTATTTTTTATTCGTTCCTTTATGTAACCCTCCCTCTTGTATTTGTCCCCTTCTTTTGTGCCCTCGTGGCAAATAAATAGAAACTTATCTATATATCTATCTGTCTGTCTGTCTGCATGTCTGTCTGCCTGTCTGTCTATCTATTTACCTGCCTATCTAAGTACATACCTATTTACTATTTACATATTACTATATTTATATATTTATTAATCCGCGGACGAGAACAACAATAGCAACAACATAAAGCACGAATCACAATAGCAATTCGAATATATATATATATATATTTGTGTGTGTGTGTGTGTTTGTTTGTGTGCGTGCATGTATATATATAAATATATATATACATATATATATATATATATATATATATATATATATATATATATATATATATATATATATATATATATATATATATATATATATATATATATATATATATATATATATATATATATATATATATATATATATATATATATACTGTACTGTGCACAAATCTATTAAAAAGGCACCTATTGTCATCTATCGTAATGCACATTTTCCTTAAAATAAAAGATACTAAAAGGTATTTAAATATCGCATAACATAATTTTAAGAATTTATTTATTATGGAATATCTAAATATAAAAGTAATAAAGAAAATAATAAATAATAGAAAATGTATTCTACTAAAATTATAAAACAATTACAAAACTTCAGTATATACAATGTTTTTAACTTTTTTCTTTGGAGCATATATGAAGAGTTTGTGGGGTCTTCCTAGTCTGGAATAACCTACATACAATTGACCATGTGAGAAGCAGCCCTCTTCTAGATCGAGGCCAACAACCTGCAGGGTTTGATCTTCGGACTTGTTAATGGTCATTACATAACTGACAATCACTGGGAATTGTAATCATTGGAACAAAAGGGGACATCTGTTGGTATTAGTGGTATTATAGATATAAATACGATGTCTTCCTTACCACACCCAGTGAGGATTTTGGCTTCGATAATGTGAGGCTGTAGTTCAGTCACAACCATAAGCGTCCCATTGCTCAATCATGGCTGATACAGGTTTCTGAGAAGCATGGTGACTGTGCCCTTCTTCAATTCAAGGTTGTGTGGCAGCATACCGGACAGTTCTAGATTGTTGAGAAATTCAATAAGATAATGAACAGCATCGTCCTCGTCGACAACTTTGTCGATAGATTTATAGGTCTGGTTACATCCAGGGATCATCTGTGAGAGATTTTTGTTGATGGAATTTACTGTGATGTTCTTTGGGGGGCAAGGATTGTTCTTTCACACAGCCACCCCTCATTGTACTGGCGGATTTGGAAATTGGGGAACAGTTGATTAATTAAGTTTACAACGCTTTTCCCAACAGTACAACATGATGAAGGATCAAAACATCCTTTAGTATCAAGAGCAGGGCCGTCTTAGCGTATGGGCACGCTGGGCAGTTTCCCGGGGGCCCCACGAGGATAGCGACTTGCTGTCAATTGATAAATACTATACTATACAGTAAGAACTCTCTAAACCGGTCCGCCATAAAACCGACCACCTTTCTAAAGCGGTTGTTTTAAAAAAGTCCTGGCAAAATGGTGTTAAAATTAATATAATTTTTCTTTACAAAACCTGTCACTCCTTCAAACCGTATACCAGCCACTTTTAAATATATTTGTTATAATAAATATATTAATTATAACCTCATAATACCGGCCACAACAAAATTTTTTTTAATAAAAAAATTCCCTACATAATAACAATTTTTAAATTAGAACACTCAGTTTCTGTGGCAATTGAGCATCATGATACTATTACAGTTTTTTGTTTGGTAAGATTTGAATGGCGACCCTCAGCGAATATTTGGTTTAACCCTTTAGTGTTCAAACCGCCCGAAATTATTTTCCCTTCATTTGTTCAAACCGCCCGAAATCGCCCACACTAAAACATCGTTCTAAAAATAAACAAACCATCATCAAAATCTCGTCAATTCGAGACTGCTACGAGATTAGGCCCTTACCGCGAAAATTAACACTTAATATAGTGAAACAAGCTAAAACAACAAGTGTTTTTTTAACTTTGAAAGTGCAACAAATTTTTTTTTGTATAAACATGGCTTATGAAAGTAACGATACCGACTTTGAAGGTTTTACACACGACGACATTCAGAATAAACAACAAACAAACGATAATATTAGTGATTTATCTTCAAATGAATCTGAATGTTTATATTTCTGAAATTTCGTCCGACGATGATTGTTTTGAAAGTGAAAACGAAGGAGGTCTCCAGGACGCCATTGAAAATATTACAGCAACGTGGTTGAAAAATACCACACTAATATATGTTCCCGATTTTATTCAAATTACTGGTCCACAACACACATTAGCTCCTGATGCTAAAGCACTGGATTATTTCTTTTTGTTTTTACCACAAACTTTCTTCGAAGTTGTGGCAGAAGAGATTAATCGATATGCCGAACAACAGATTTCAAATCGAGGAAAACCCGATCTGTTTGACGACCGACAGATGCTGCGGAAATGCAAGCATTTTTTACCGTAAATATTATGTTCGGTATAAAACAATTTCCAAGACTGTAGAGGAGAACGTTCATTTTCAAGACTGAGACTTATAAAAAATCAGCTTCGCAGCAAAATGGGACAGCAGCGTTTGAACTGGCTTTCACTCGTGCGTATGGAAAATGAAATCCTGAAAACCATTGACTTTAAGCCAATTATAAAGCAATTCTCTCCAAAGAAATTTCGCAAATATTTGCATTGACCACCTGATTATTAATAAATAGTTCATCGTAATTTGATACTGCGCAATCTCCGTCTGTATGTTTTACGAATTGAATATCATTTGTGCTGAAATTTTTGTGTGTTTTCAAGGCTCATGTTATATTGTTCAAACGTTTGTGTTAATTAATCTTTGATGTACCACATGTTTTTAATGTATAAACACTGATTTCGTTGGAAATACCAATACAATGAATATATCTTTAATTATATTGATCATTTGTATTTTTATTCCTGTGAGTGATTGTGTAGGTAGGGGCCCCAGTGCTCTGTTTTGCCCGGGGGCCTATAATGCTATTAAGATGGCCTTGTTCAAGAGATTGCTTTTCTATAGATCTAACCGGCTGAGAGGTGCTTATCTGTAACTCCGAGCCCCCCCCCCCCTCCCTCGCCGCCTCAGTTTTCGAAAAAAAGGAGTCGTTAACAAAGGAGTCGGATGTCAGATCGGTCGACAACAAATAAAAAAAACCCGGAAAAGAAAAAAATTCTCACTGAAGAAATCTCTGGGGCTGGGAAAATCAGAGGGTTCCTCACTGATCCCATTTCGTTTTCGGAGAAAAAGTCGATTGCGAACATGTCGGAGGTGAGATTATATATATATATATATATATATATATATATATATATATAGTGAGGTGAGATTATATATATATATATATATATATATATATAATGGAAAATTTGAACAGGAACAAAACAGAGAGGCAGTACAACGAATGTTTATTAATTAAATATATATATATATTATATATTAGGTGTAACCCTAATGTTGTAGCTGCTGTACAACATGTAGTATTCGATTTGTTTGAGGCAATCACAAAACACTCAATGGAGCGAAAAGTTAATGTTATTATCCAGAGTAAACACAAGTGTTAAAAGTGTGACACCAAGAAAACGACCGAATACAGTGGCCATAGATATACCACAACAACAATAAATGATAAATACAAACACACACACACACACATGCACACACACACACATACATATATATAGCGAGAGAGAGAGAGAGAGAGAGAGAGAGAGAGAGAGAGAGAGATACATAGATAGATAGATATATAGATACACACACTATATCGGTGTGAATTTGTAATTACGAAAAATATTTGCTTCAATCTGCTCAACTGGAAAAACAATTTTACTTGTGATTTTAAGGGCTAGCGTGTCACGACAGCTTAATTATCCATAAAATCACATTTTAAATTATGAAATCCATCGTTTTATGTCTTTTAACTTGTTCCAAATATTCAGAAATATTTTCTGTAAACATAGGTAAATTGTCTTCTGTAGACACAAGGCAGTGTATTACACGTTGTGTTGTTGTCTGGACAACAACAAGACGGTAACATAGACAACATAGAAGTTAGAATAATATCTAAACATAGAAATGACCCAGCAGATATGCAAATCAGAGAGGCTAGCGAAATAGAACTTAGAAGGCCAAGGCTAAACAGAAAAAATGAATGGAATAACAACACCCAAACAAACAACACTGACCTAAGAGAAGTATAAATAAATAAATAAATAAATAAATAAATAAATAAATAAATAAATAAATACATACACAAGCACAATAACAGCAAACACATATAAACACACACTAGTAAACTAAGATAGAATACATTAACCAATACACAGTCACCCAAACAAGAACACACATCAAACAAAACACTATACACACACGCAAACGCATGCGCAGAGAAGACAAAAAAATAAACAAATAAATAAATAAACAGACTAAATAAAGATAGCGTAAGCATACAATGCAACGGGAGGAAACATAATAGCAACACTAACGATGTTGCAGATGTGCAACGAAAGAACTTTGATAGACTATATATATGTGTTTGTGTCTATTTTGTATCTGTATTTTTGACCGTTGGTCAGTCAATGGCAACATTGAGGACCGAATAAATTAAATTAACTGATATAAAGGACAAAGAAGCGAAAACCAACCAAACAGTGAGTGTGTTCTGTAATTAATTCTGGCAATATTATTACACAAATATGACCCTCCCCAAGTATAACAACGATCTGAGTTCAAATCCCGCCGAGGTTGACTTTGCCTTTCATCCTTACGGGGTCGATAAAATAAAGTACCAGTAATGCACTGGGTAATTGCTGGCCTTGTGCCTAAAGTAGAAACAAATATATATATATATATATAAAAGGTAAACAGAAATAACAACACAGTCGGTACAGTATATGGAAGGGATATATTAGGTTAACGCTTGCAGGAAGAGGGCCTTAACGTTTCAGACGCTAGTCCTTCATCAGAAGAAATAATGAGAAATAAGGTAGATTGAAGGGACGGGTGGGTTGGAATTGGAAAAAATGTCTTTAGATAAAAATAACAGGTCCATTCATGTTGACATCTCTTGCAAAACTATTGGTGCTGGCGTTTTGTGTATGATTAATTTTTTAGAGAAGTGGATGATGGAGCGCGTCTAACTGAAATGGAAAAAAACCGTTCTGTAAAAAGAGGTATACTTGTGCATAAGCATGTGTGTGTGTGTGTGTGTGTGTGTGTGTGTGTGTGTGTGTGTGTGTGTGTGTGTGTGTGTGTGTGTGTGTGTGTGTGTGTGTTATTATACGTCCGTACGAAGCTAAGAAGAAATGTGTGTATATGTGAGTAAAAGAGTGTGTGTGCATGTAAGTACGAAGCTATGAGCAAAAGTATGTTAATATAAGGGTGTGTATGTGTGTATACAGAGTAGTGAAGGGAAAAGTAGAGTGAGCATATATAGTCGGCATGTATTAGTTGTAAGAGATGTTAATGATCAAGAGAAAGTGATAGGAATCTAGGGGTGTGATAATGGACGGGATATTAGAGAAATTGGGGAGGTGAGTTGAGTCCAAGAGGGGAATAGGACCCAAGACGGTGAATCAGACTTTGTTCAGTCCTGGTGCGCGAGGCCTGATGTAAAAGGACACCCAGGACTGAAACATGTAGGGAAGAATGACCAGGAGAACAGAAATGACGGGCGACAGGAGTATCCAAACCGAGACGTATGTCTCTCAAATGCCCAGCAAATCGGTCCACCATACGGCGTCCCGTTTGTCCGATGTATAAAGACCCGCAAAGGGAAAACCGGAGGGCATAGACAACGTGGGTGGATGTGTAGGTGAAAGAGTGGCGGATACGGAAAGACCCGTTAGGGCCTGTAAGAGTGGTGAGGGTGGAAATAAAGGGACAAGTGTTGCAGCGGGAACGGGAACAAGGATGAGAGCCGGGTGGAGTTGTGGGAGAGGACGAGAAGGAACTGCAAACCAGGAGGCCACGGAGGTTGCGGGCACGCTTAAAAGCAGTAATGGGTGGATTTGGAAAAAAGCGGGAAGTGACGGGGTGAGAAGAGAGGATATGGAAGGAACGGGGGATATGTCACCAGAGTGGTAAGGTGATGGGATGCAGTTATTTTAGACTTCATCGACGGGCCGCAAGAGCAGTTAACTTTCACCGACTGCCTGTTAAATATCTTACTATGGTGGGGTGGAAGTGCTTATTTATTAGTTGTAAGAAATTTCTACCTCCGTTGGTCTTCATTGCCAAGGAGTAGGTAGTGTGAACCAGATGATTTTTCTATTTCTATTTTTAGTTTTATTTCGGTTGTTACTGTTTGGCATATATGTAATCCTCTCCTTGAAACCACTATCACTAAGAGGTTTATTGTAATACGGGACCGCCTTTTCGAATATTTCTTTAGAAGAAGATAAAGTCGAGATCTTACGACTAATGTAAGGGACCAGGTTTTTAAATGCTGCTGGGGTTGACAAGGCCTCCGTTTGATACATCTTAATTTTTCATTAGGCTTATGGTAGGGTCTGTAGGAACCTGTTGCTAAATCTAAATTGCCATCTAAGAAATTCACGTTAGTTAAGTTAGTATCTACAGTTATGTGGAGGTCCAATTCCTTAAAGGTCTGTATTAGGTCTTTACGGAACTTATCTAGGGAATGGTCGTTGTTATTATGGGAGACCGCCTGGCCATCGTCACGATACAGATTAATGGTATGTTCTCGAATTTTCTTTTTGAGGGGATGGAGGATAAATAATCCGACCAAATCACAGATATCTGCGCTGTCATACAACCTCATCGATACATCGAAAGGGCCCTCTTGGCTTGATTTTTTTAACGCAGGTGGAGCCACCAGAAACAGTAGTGTATTTCTGGAGTGCATAATTACATCTCTCTCTCTCTCTCTCTCTCTCTCTCTCTCTCTCTCTCTCTCTCTCTCTCTCTCTCTCTCTCTCTCTCTATATATATATATATATATATATATATATATATGATCAAGGTTTAGCAAATAGAGAAAAAGTTTTAAAATAAATTCTAAAAAGTTTACTGTACTTACTATATTTACCCTTACCGCGCGGTTTCAAGTCTTAAAATAAATGGATAATCCATGCGGAACACCATTGAGAAGGAGACTCTCGTCAGAGGGTTCTTCTCACTCGGAGAATTTAAAATTCCCGAGTTCAAATCACGAACTGGCGCCATACAGAACTGTTCCCGGATGAGAGTGTATGATAAAGAAACAATCTTGTCTAGTGCCGTGTGTAAAGATAGAAGGCAAGGGCGGAAAGGT
>OZ024742.1:261568895-261578895 GCA_964016885.1 Eledone cirrhosa | reverse complement strand
AACATCATTGGATACCATCAGGGTTGCAGGTGTTATATCAGAGTTTTCCTTCTCCTAGAATTCTGCCTTGACAAAGGCTAAGGGGTCATCTCTCCCGGTGATTTTGGATGGCCATTGACTCTTAAGAGCTCCTTTGCCCTTTGACAGGTTTTGTTTTTAGTCCTGCAGGATGTCCAGTCACCCTCCTCACCAAGAAACCTTGGTGGGGTTGCCAGTTTAGTCGCCAACGACCCGACCATGAGACAGGTTGTACTGGGATACATGTTACCAGTAGCACCAACTGGTGACCTGACAACATACATACATACATACATACATACATACATACATACATGATGATGGCTGCCTGCCCCCTCGTTATCGAGTATGGCCATTGCACGAGGAGAAAAAAAAAATTAATAAATAAATAAAAAAGAAAATTAAAATTAAAAAAAGAAATATATATATATACATACATACACATATACATACACATATATACACACACACATATACACACACACATACATTAATAATAATAATAATAATAACAACAATAATAATATACATATACATATATATATACACATACACGCACACACATAAACATATCTATACACACACACACACGATAGCAACTAACAGCGCTGCGATCGAATGTGACTTTTTAGCCCAGCCAATGATCTAAAATGTCTTGCACAGAGTCGGCAACCAAAACATTCACTGGGAATAGTTGGCTGTGGTTGGAGTTTGTGTACTTTTGCATGTCGCTTGAGCCCTCCTGCTGATTTACATTCTCTACCACATGTTTGGCAAGCATGATGAGTAGCGTCTCCAACAGCAGCCTGGTAGTCAACCACTGGTCTTACTTTATGACTGCGAAGATGACTTTCGAGTCCAGCTTTGCTTAGCCAGAGTCTCGCACAGACGCTGCATGTCAGCACCATAGGAGGACCCTACATACATACATACATACATACATACATACATACAAGGAGAATATTTTTGCAGAACTGATGAGAAATCTGCAGATACTCCACCCTGATTACACCTTCAGAGTTATACCTTTATACCTGTGATTATTGGGGCACTGGGGTATGTTAGTAACTGCCTCAATACAAATCTTGAGAAGCTAGGCTTCACAGGAACAGAAAGAACACAACTAGTTAGGAAACTACAAGTACAATCCATTAATGGAACAGTAAAAATATGTAAAACATTCCAAAAATGTTCCATCTAATAACTGCATATACACATGTACAGATGCAAAGTATATACACATGCACACATACAACTCAAAACATCCACATCCACACATACAATAACATCCATATCTACACATGCAGACATACATACATATCTACCTAGTTGATGTTGTGCAAATTCCAATGAGAGAGTCTTGTCTATGTTAGAAACCGACTCTCTCTATTGGTAAAACTTTGTGAAATTATAAAACCAGAAGAACATACATACATACATACATACATACGTATATATATACATACATACATGCTTGCATGCATGTATGCATACATACATATAAACATGCATGCATATATACATGCTTGCATATATACATGCATACATGCATACATACATGCATAAATACAGACATACACACTTGCATGCACGCATACATACATACGCACACATAGATACATACACACATACACACATACATACATGCATACATAATACACATGAATACATACATGAATAGATACATATGTACACACATACGTACATACACACCTGCATGCATACATACATACGCACATATAGATACATATACACATACATACATGCATACATAATACACACATGAATACATGCATACATGAATACATACATAAGTACATACATACGTACATACATACTTTCATACAAATGTACATACGTACTTACACACACCTACATATATGCATGCATGCGTATATACGTACATATCCATGAAACATATCTACGTACATATCCATGCACACATACATACAAACATACATTTACATACATGCATACATACACACATACGTACATACATACACAAGTACATACGTACATACATACGTACATACATACATACGTACATACATACATACATACGTACATACATACATACGTACATACATACATACATACATACATACGTACATACATACATACATACATACGTACATACATACATACATACATACGTACATACATACATACGTACATACATACGTACATACATACATACGTACATACATACATACATACATACGTACATACATACATACATGGTGGCTGCCAACTCGTTTTCGAGTACGGCCACTACTTTATATCCATGTAGGAGAACCCCTACCGATGCGCTGAACGAGTGTGACTTTTTAGTCCAGCCAGCGACTTGAAAACTCTGGTACAAACACTACACTTATGACAATTATTGACACATAGTGCTGGGCCCATGGTACCATGTGACGACAAGTGCAGAGAGATCTCCAGATATAAAGCAATGCCTGTGCCGTGAAGCTTTTATAGTGAGCAAAGGCACTGCACAAAGCCAGTCCCACTCTCTTAACCAAGATGATATTTACCAAAAAGAAGAACAAGTCAACATCATTGGATACCATCAGGGTTGCAGGTGTTATATCAGAGTTTTCCTACATACATACATACATACATACGTACATACATACATACATACATACGTACATACATACATACATACATACATACATACATACCTACATACATACATACATACATACATACGTACATACATACATACATACATACATACATACATACATACGTACATACACATATATACATACATACATACATACGTACGTACGTACATACATACATACATACATACATACGTACATACATACATACATACATACATACATACATACATACATACGTACGTACATACATACATACATACATACATACATACATACATACGTACATACATACATACATACATACATACATACATACATACATACATACATACATACATACATGCAGAAAGTCACAGACAGACGACATAATTACCTGTTGATATCTAAATTCCATTGAAAGTCTTGTCCCTCTGGTAGAAAGCCTTTCTCTCTTTTGGTGAGAAATTAATAAAAAAGAGATATAACCAGAGGAACATACAAAAAGTTGCATTATCAATTAGATACCTTTCTTAAATAAGGCGATTGGAGGTGATTTGAGGGGCATTTGGCTGCTATTTCTAGCAGGTCGAGCGTAGTTTGCATCTATGCTTAGGTCGTGTGAGAGCGCCTGTTGAAAGTACGGGAGTGTCTATGACTGTGTTATTGTGTGTGTGTGTATGTGTGCGTGTGTGTGTGCGTGTGTGTGTGTGTGTGTGTGTGTGTGTGTGTGTGTGTGTGTGTGTGTAGGGAAGTCTTCCTAAATGTAGTTGTATGCATGTATGCGTGTGTATATGTGTATATGTGTGGAGGGGGCTCCGAACGTAGTAGTTGTGTGTGTGTTTGTGCGTGTATAAAGGGTGCATGTGTGCGCGTGCATATGTAATCTGTGCATGTGTCTGTGTGTGTGTGTGTGTGTGTGTGTGTGTGTGTGTAAAAATTAAATATCTGAATGTTTGCTGCGTAGGAAGTTCGTTCTAAATGTAAACATGTGCAATATGTGCACACACACATACACACACATACACATATATACACACACATACACACACATACGGGCACACACATACACACACATACACCCATACGGGCACACACATACACACATGCGCACACGCACACACACGCGCACGCAAACACACACCACACACACCACACACACATACCACACACACCACACACACACAGACCACACGCACTCTCTCTCTCACACGTACACAGATATACACACAAACACTATTTTTCGCTCTCTCTCTCACACACACACACATACACGTACACACCATACACACACCACACACACACTCTCCCTCACACATACACACACACTATCTTTCGCTCTCTCTCTCACACACACATAACACATCATACCACACGCACACCTTACACATACACGCACACATACACCACACGCCACACACACTACCACAACTACACACACACTCACCTCACACATTCACACTCACACAACACTCTCTCTCACACACACCGACCTCCACTATCTCAGCGCACTTCTCACACACACCACACAACCACAACGCGCACACACACACCCACACCACACCACACACCACACCACACACCACACCACTCTCTCTCACACATACAACACACACACCTATCTTTGCCTCTCTCTCTCACACACACACACACACACGCACACACCACACACACATCACCACCACACACACACCACACTCTCTCTTCACAAACATCACACATACCACACACACACTTCGCCTCACATCTCACACACCACAACAACAGCACTCACACACATCACACACACACACACCACACACAACCACCCCTCATCTACGCACACACTCTCCTCACACACACACACACACACACTACAACACACCCACTCTCTTCTCTCACACACAACAACACACTCTTCCCACAACACACCGACTCACTCACTCTCTCTCTCACACACACATACACACACGCACACACACTCACACTACACACCACCACACCCCACACACCCACACTCTACTCGCTCTCTCACACACACACACTACACACGCACACACATACACTCACACACACCACACCACACACACACACTCTCTCTCTCTCACACATTCACGTATACACACACACACACTATCTTTCGTTCTCTCTCTCTCCTCTCTCTCTCTCTCTCTCTCTCTCTCTCTCTCTCTCTCTCTCTCTCTCTCTCTCTCTCTCACACACACACACACACACACACACACATTCACATGTGCATGTATATAGGTTCTGTCAATTTTATAGTTGGTTGTAGTAACAGTTGTTGCAGTTGTAGGGAAGACACGTGCATTAGAGGTTAGGGTGTTCAAGTTCACAATCGTATGGTTGTGAGTTCAATTCCCGGTTGTGCGTTGTGTCCTTGAACAAGATATTGTATTTCACGTAGCTTCAGTCAGCTGCAGAAAAATGAGTTTTACCTGTTGTGTTTTACCGTGTCATGGTGAATCTCGCTCAGAATTTCGTTAAGGGGACATATGTCTGTGGAATATTCAACCAGTAGCACGTTTATTTCACGAGCTGTGTGTGGCTATGTATGTACCCTATTTCCTGGCGCCGAAGACGCTTCGTCCTAATTTTAACAACCAAAAAAAAAAAAAAAAAAATAATAAACAACCTTCGGCCTCCAGGACGCATGGTAGATTATTTTAGACTTATTTTAGGAAAAAAGTAGCGTCTTCGACGCCGGGAAATACGGAATGTATGTATGTATGTATGTATAGAAAGTGTACGTTATTTGGAATTCACCTGTTGGCGCTAGCCATCAGCTTCCAACATTCATAGCAAAAAGGCTTTCAAATATTTAATCATAAACATACTGTATATCGTTAGATATACAAATACACGTACCTACAGTATCTTTCTTTGTCTGCAAGTTGGACTACAGTTTTTATTTTTCTCTACAGTTCTACAATTTCTCTCCTTCCTATATTTTTTCTCCTTTGGCTAAGACCTTGTGCACTCTAGATTTGTGTAATTTGCCTAAAGCCATGACTTGTCTCTGCCTGTTTTCTTATGTCCCAGTGTGCACTGGAATGAATGATATCGACCTTAAATTTCCGAACCTTAGTGAATTCCAGAGGTTGACTGAGGAGATGGGACTGTCCGTCTTTCCATTGTTTTTTCCATTGTCTTTGTTCTGTGCGCCTCCTATTTTGAATTTATATATATATAAATCAAGGAAACAAGACACGAATAAACAAGAGGATGCAATAAAATGAAGTACACTAGTTTCACGCTTGGAGACTTGGAGGAAGAAGAATGAATTACATCGTCAAATTATCGGGTATTTGCCCTTCATCAGGAAAAACACAAAAGGAAAATTGCAATAAAAAAAAAAAAAAAAAAAAAAAAAATAAAAAAGTTACACACACACACAAACACACACACACACACACACACACACACACACACACACACACACACACACACACACACACACACACACACACACACACACACACACACACACACATATATATATAGAGAGAGAGAGAATAAGGAAAAGCGAAGTAGTTTCTGATGTTCAAGTCCTTTAGTAATAATGCTGTGATATATATTTCAATGACGACACTGACCACACTGTTCTGTGTGCGAGTGTCGTGTCATCATCAGACAGCTTGTTACATAATAAGGTTATGTTTCCGAGGCAATCCAAATTGAATCGACATGGGAACGGATGAAAAACCCAAAAGCACGAACTTCATCCGTTCCCATGTCGATTCAATTTGGATTGCCTCGGAAACATAACCTTATTATGTAACAAGCTGTCTGATGATGACACGACACTCGCACACAGAACACTGTGGCCAGTGTCGTCATTGAAATATATATCACAGCATTATTATTAAAGGACTTGAACATCTGAAACTACTTCGCTTTTCCTTATTCGATATTTACTCCGTCACTCCTATGTGGAAAAAGTACGTTGAGTGCTTGAATTGAATTGCATCAATATTTACCCTATATATATATATATATATATATATATATATATATATATATATATATATATATATATATATATATATAATATATATATATATATATATATATATATATATATATATATATATATATATATATATATATATAAAGTGTAGATTTGTTTGGGGAGTGGTAATTTAAGACTATGTGCTGTGATATCTTTCTCCATACACCTCTCTCTCACACACTATGTTGACAAACGTATCCAGTCTCTGTCAAAAGTTGTCTATAGCTATCTACATATTTATATGTATGTGTGTGTGTAT
This sequence comes from Eledone cirrhosa, assembly GCA_964016885.1. NCBI lineage: Eukaryota > Metazoa > Mollusca > Cephalopoda > Octopoda > Eledonidae > Eledone > Eledone cirrhosa. The sequence goes on along the minus strand of OZ024742.1, from coordinate 261,572,003 downwards.
ATATATATATATATATATATATATATATATGTGTGTGTGTGTGTGTGTGTGTGTGTGTGTGTGTGTGTGTGTGTGTGTGTGTGTGTGTGTGTGTAAGGGAGAGAGAGACAGACAAAGAGAGAGAGAGGAAGAGAGAGAGTGAGAGGGAGAGAGAGAGAGAAGGAGAGAGAGAGAGATAGAGAGAGAGAGAGGGAGAGAGAGAGAGAGATTAATCAATGGCTATATCCCTTTCTATCTATATATCTATATTTACCAATGTATCTATCTTCGGACAAGTAGAAGAAGAAGAACAGACCAGCAATCCAAATGGGAGCCCGAAGATAGATATAGATAGATTTCTTTATTAGCCACAAGGGCGCAACAAGAAAAGGGGACAATACAAAGACATGTCGGGGATTTTACATACAGTCGTGTAAAAAATATAAAAACAAACAATTTCAACAATCGAAATCCCCAATAGGGGCGAGGCGCCACAAATGGGTTGTTTAATACCCCGTCGATAGAACAACCCTCAACTCCAGGAGCGTGTTGTGCAAGTGCTCCTTTCTTCCTTTTGCTCTCTTCCTCAACCTACAGGCTTATAAACAGAGAAAGCCCAATCACTCGGGACATTTTCGCTTCATTCACCCACCTTTCAGTAAATTTACTGGGGTGCAGTGCCTCTCTCTCCACCCTGATTCTCCTTCTAAAGTGATACTTAAAGAAGGGAATCAATTGTTGTCCGGAGAGAAAGGCATCTGTCCTCAGTGCTCTCAACCTCGTCCACCATATAACTTCTTTCACCATAGCCACCGTACAGAGGAAAACCGCCTCTCTTTCGTTTTTGAAAGAGGCTGGCGGTTTGATCCTTACTATGGACTCGGCAGTCAACTGGATTTGTCCCATACGCGACAGCAGTTGTTCTGCATAGTTCCACAGGTCGCTTACGCCCGGGCAGTGTACAATTGCGTGCAGAACTGTTTCAATGTCCTGCGCACATCTTGGACACGTCCTCTTGGAAGGATCCCTGCCAGGGCGTCCGTGCCTGTAGATCTTGTCACGAACCGGTAGAGCTCCTCGGTAGCACTGCCAGGTCAGGGACCTCTGGAAGTTGTCCATAGGTCCCGGGCGGAAAGTCCTACCAACCAGACTGGTGAGCTCATCGTCTTCGACGCCCAGAGTCTCTCCGAGCACGTCGTCGCCCTTGTAACGTACAATCCCTCTATAGAATGTCGAAGTGGAGTCTCCACTGATTGCTGCGCCCGCTTGCCAGAGGACTGTGAGCGACTGAGCGCATTCAATGTGCCAGGCGCCCATCGTTTTCGGTCTTTTCTTCACCCAGGACTGCAGCTCCGTTAGCGAGACGAGCTGTGGGAAAGCCTGTCTCACAAACGGTGCCCACACCGGTTGGGGGTCGGTGAGGAATACCTGGAGATGCCGCAGCCTCAGCGCATGTTTGCGCATCATCAGCCATGGCATTCCCAGTCCTCCGTTGGAAGGGTGCTGACAGCAGACGGATCTCCTCACCAGCGGAGCCTGCTTCTTCCACAGAAACTGGAAGAGCATGCGTTCCATCTTGGCGAGGTGTTCACGGGGACAAGGCACGACAGTCAAGCGGTAGTAGATGACGGACGCTATGAAAGTGTTCGCCACCTCCGCTCGACCTTTCAAGGACAGTTTGCACTCTGCCCACTTCTGAGTGAGTGCAAACACCTTGGCCGTGACCTCGTTCCAGTTTTTCTCCACCTGGAGGTCTGGACCGAACCAGACCCCGAGCAATTTCACCGGTCCGTCCGTCCAGCGTCCAACGACGCTGTCGGATGTCATCGGTTTGCCTCTCCACGTACCGAGTTGCAAACCGACAGACTTGTCTGGGTTTAGTTTTGCTCCCGTCAGCGTTTCGTATTCTTTCAGTAAGTTGCCGATCACCCCGATTTCCGAGGTGCTCGACACCATTACCGTCACGTCGTCGGCATAAGCCGACGCCACTTTGCGCAGTCCCGGTTCTAGGGGAATGCCCTGCAACAGCTCCAATTTCCGCAGTAGTGGCTCTAGAGTCAATACATACAGAATGGAGGAGAGAGGGCATCCCTGTCGAATGGAACGCGTGATTGCGAACGGCTCCGATAGGTAGCCGTTCCCCTTGACCCTCGAGCAGATGCTGGTGTGCATCGCCTCGATCCATCCTCTGAACACGGGACCGAAACCGGCCGCCTTGAGAACCGCTTCCAAGTATCGATGGTCGACCCTAGATAGCTAGCTAGCTAGCTAGATAGATAGATATATAGATAGAACAAATTCATCGTAATCTAGGGGATATATCTTTGATAATGATTAAAGAAAATATGGCAGTGAATTATTGTAATTGACTTAAATCAAAGGTTCTCAAACTTTTTGGGCCACCGTCCCCTCACGGCCACGTAATACTCTCAGCTCCCCCATCCCTATTTCCAGAGAGACCTGCCTACACCCAAATTACAAATAATATATAAATAAAATCGTTAATTTATATATAAATAACATAATATCTACTATTATATATTTTTTATTTTACTATATCTATATATGATATGTATCATTTGATATTAAATACACTATTATATCATCTCCCCCCCCCTACCACCGCCTCATTAGGCACCAGCACTCCCTTTGCATACGGAAATGACCGGAGTGACAACAAGAAGGTCAATGATAAATCAAGGATTCAAGCACCTTTATACAGAACATTGTAATCAAGGAATTATTAAATAAAAAATATATGAGCCCATTTTTAACGGGTATCTATATAAGCGTATGTATATATATTAATATATATATATATATATATATATATATATATAATGTAGGAGGTGAGTTTTATTGTAGTACAATAAAGCAATGCAGATATCGGATAAGAAGCACTCTACAGTTTGTAGGACTGGAGTATACATAATATAAGATCAAAAGATGGTTAAAGGAGTTCCATGTATTTTATTATGCGCATTTCAAAAACAAACAGCATCATGCAATAATAATAATCTGATGAAAACACAAATATTATTGCATGATGATGTTTGTTTTTGAAATGCGCATAATAAAATACATGGAACTCCTTTAACCATCTTTTGATCTTATATTATATATATATAT
>OZ024742.1:261506395-261563895 GCA_964016885.1 Eledone cirrhosa | reverse complement strand
TTGCTGTAGTTACTGTCGTTGCTATTGTAGTTATTGCTGTCGTTACTGTCGTTGCTATTGTAGTTGTTGCTGTGGTTACTACCGTTGCTATTGTAGTTGTTGCTGTCGTTACTGCCGTTGCTATTGTAGTTGTTGCTGTCGTTACTGTCGTTGCTATTGTAGTTGTTGCTGTCGTTACTGTCGTTGCTATTGTAGTTGATGCTGTCGTTACTACCGTTGCTATTGTAGTTGTTGCTGTCGTTACTGTTGTTGTTGTCGTTACTATCGTTGCTATTGTAGTTGTTGCTGTCGTTGCTATTGTAGTTGTTGCTGTCGTTCCTGCCGTTGCTATTGTAGTTGTTGCTGTCGTTACTGTCGTTGCTATTGTAGTTGTTGCTGTCGTTACTGCCGTTGCTATTGTAGATGTTGCTGTCCTTACTGTCGTTGCTATTGTAGTTGTTGCTGTCGTTACTACCGTTGCTATTGTAGTTGTTGCTGTCGTTACTGCCATTGCTATTGTAGTTGTTGCTCTCGTTACTGCCGTTGCTATTGTAGTCGTTGCTGTCGTTACTGCCATTGCTATTGTAGTTCTTGCTGTCGTTACTACCGTTGCTATCGTAGTTGTTGCTGTCGATACTGCCGTTGCTATTGTAGTTGTTGCTGTCGTTACTGCCGTTGCTATTGTAGTTGTTGCTGTCGTTACTGCCGTTGCTATTGTAGTTGTTGCTGTCGTTACTGCCATTGCTATTGCAGTTGTTGCTGTCGTTACTACCGTTGCTATTGTAGTTGTTGCTGTCGTTACTGTTGTTGCTGTCGTTACTATCGTTGCTATTGTAGTTGTTGCTGTCGTTGCTATTGTAGTTGTTGCTGTCGTTACTGCCGTTGCTATTGTAGATGTTGCTGTCGTTACTGTCGTTGTTATTGTAGTTGTTGCTGTCGTTACTACCGTTGCTATTGTATTTGTTGCTGTCGTTACTGCCCTTGCTATTGTAGTTGTTGCTGTCGTTACTGCCGTTGCTATTGTAGTTGTTGCTGTCGTTACTGCCGTTGCTATTGTAGTTGTTGCTGTTGTTGCTATTGTACTTGTTGTTGCCGTTACTGCCGTTGCTATTGTAGATATTGCTCTCGTTACTGTCGTTGCTATTGTAGTTGTTGCTCTAGTTACTATCGTTGCTATTGTAGTTATTCCTGTCGTTACTATCGTTGCTATTGTAGTTGTTGCTGTGGTTACTACCGTTGCTATTGTAGTTGTTGCTGTCGTTGCTATTGTAGTTGTTGCTGTCGTTACTGCCGTTGCTATTGTAGATGTTGCTGTCGTTACTGTCGTTGCTATTGTAGTTGTTGCTGTCGTTACTACCGTTGCTATTGTATTTGTTGCTGTCGTTACTGCCCTTGCTATTGTAGTTGTTGCTGTCGTTACTGCCGTTGCTATTGTAGTTGTTGCTGTCGTTACTGCCGTTGCTATTGTAGTTGTTGCTGTCGTTACTGTCGTTACTATTGTAGTTGTTGCTGTCGTTACTACCGTTGCTATTGTAGTTGTTGCTGTCGTTACTGCCTTTGCTATTGTAGTTGTTGCTGTCGTTACTGTCGTTGCTATTGTAGTTGTTGCTGTCGTTACTACCGTTGCTATTGTAGTTGTTGCTGTGGTTACTACCGTTGCTATTGAAGTTGTTGCTGTCGTTACTGCCGTTGCTATTGTAGTTGTTGCTGTTGTTGCTATTGTAGTTGTTGTGGTTACTGCCGTTGCTATTGTAGATATTGCTCTCGTTACTGTCGTTGCTATTGTAGTTGTTGCTGTAGTTACTGTCGTTGCTATTGTAGTTATTGCTGTCGTTACTGTCGTTGCTATTGTAGTTGTTGCTGTGGTTACTACCGTTGCTATTGTAGTTGTTGCTGTCGTTACTGCCGTTGCTATTGTAGTTGTTGCTGTCGTTACTGTCGTTGCTATTGTAGTTGTTGCTGTCGTTACTGTCGTTGCTATTGTAGTTGATGCTGTCGTTACTACCGTTGCTATTGTAGTTGTTGCTGTCGTTACTGTTGTTGTTGTCGTTACTATCGTTGCTATTGTAGTTGTTGCTGTCGTTGCTATTGTAGTTGTTGCTGTCGTTCCTGCCGTTGCTATTGTAGTTGTTGCTGTCGTTACTGTCGTTGCTATTGTAGTTGTTGCTGTCGTTACTGCCGTTGCTATTGTAGATGTTGCTGTCCTTACTGTCGTTGCTATTGTAGTTGTTGCTGTCGTTACTACCGTTGCTATTGTAGTTGTTGCTGTCGTTACTGCCATTGCTATTGTAGTTGTTGCTCTCGTTACTGCCGTTGCTATTGTAGTCGTTGCTGTCGTTACTGCCATTGCTATTGTAGTTCTTGCTGTCGTTACTACCGTTGCTATCGTAGTTGTTGCTGTCGATACTGCCGTTGCTATTGTAGTTGTTGCTGTCGTTACTGCCGTTGCTATTGTAGTTGTTGCTGTCGTTACTGCCGTTGCTATTGTAGTTGTTGCTGTCGTTACTGCCATTGCTATTGCAGTTGTTGCTGTCGTTACTACCGTTGCTATTGTAGTTGTTGCTGTCGTTACTGTTGTTGCTGTCGTTACTATCGTTGCTATTGTAGTTGTTGCTGTCGTTGCTATTGTAGTTGTTGCTGTCGTTACTGCCGTTGCTATTGTAGATGTTGCTGTCGTTACTGTCGTTGTTATTGTAGTTGTTGCTGTCGTTACTACCGTTGCTATTGTATTTGTTGCTGTCGTTACTGCCCTTGCTATTGTAGTTGTTGCTGTCGTTACTGCCGTTGCTATTGTAGTTGTTGCTGTCGTTACTGCCGTTGCTATTGTAGTTGTTGCTGTTGTTGCTATTGTACTTGTTGTTGCCGTTACTGCCGTTGTTATTGTAGATATTGCTCTCGTTACTGTCGTTGCTATTGTAGTTGTTGCTCTAGTTACTATCGTTGCTATTGTAGTTATTCCTGTCGTTACTATCGTTGCTATTGTAGTTGTTGCTGTGGTTACTACCGTTGCTATTGTAGTTGTTGCTGTCGTTACTACCGTTGCTATTGTAGTTGTTGCTGTCGTTACTGCCGTTGCTATTGTAGTTGTTGCTGTCGTTACTGCCGTTGCTATAGTAGATGTTGTTGTCGTTACTGCCGTTGCTATTGTAGTTGTTGCTGTCGTTACTGTCGTTGCTATTGTAGTTGTTGCTGTCGTTACTGCCGTTGCTATTGTAGTTGTTGCTGTCGTTACTGTCGTTGCTATTGTAGTTGTTGCTGTCGTTAATACCGTTCCTATTGTAGTTGTTGCTGTCGTTACTACCGTTGCTATTGTAGTTGTTGCTGTTGTTGCTATTGTAGTTGTTGTTGTCGTTACTGCCGTTGCTATTGTAGATATTGCTCTCGTTACTGTCGTTGCTATTGTAGTTGTTGCTGTAGTTAATGTCGTTGCTATTGTAGTTATTGCTGTCGTTACTGTCGTTGTTATTGTAGTTGTTGCTGTCGTTACTGCCGTTGCTATTGTAGTTGTTGCTGTCGTTACTGCCGTTGCTATTGTAGTTGTTGCTGTCGTTACTGTCGTTGCTATTGTAGTTGTTGCTGTCATTACTACCATTGCTATTGTAGTTGTTGCTGTCGTTGCTATTGTAGTTGTTGTTGTCGTCACTGTCGTTGCTATTGTAGTTGTTGCTGTCGTTACTGCCGTTTCTATTGTAGTTGTTGCTGTCGTTCCTGCCGTTGCTATTGTAGTTGTTGCTGTCGTTACTGTCGTTGCTATTGTAGTTGTTGCTGTCGTTACTGTCGTTGCTATTGTAGTTGTTGCTGTCGTTACTGCCGTTGCTATTGTAGTTTTTGGTGTCGTTACTACCGTTGCTATTGTAGTTGTTGTTGTCGTTACTGCCATTGCTATTGTAGTTGTTGCTCTCGTTACTGCCGTTGTTATTGTAGTTGTTGCTGTCGTTACTGCCATTGCTATTGTAGTTGTTGCTGTCGTTACTACCGTTGCTATTGTAGTTGTTGCTGTCGTTACTGCCGTTGCTATTGTAGTTGTTGCTGTCGTTACTGCCGTTGCTATTGTAGTTGTTGCTGTCGTTACTGTCGTTGCTATTGTAGTTGTTGCTGTCGTTGCTATTGTAGTTGTTGTTGTCGTTACTGCCGTTGCTATTGTAGATATTGCTGTCGTTACTGTCGTTGGTATTGTAGTTGTTGCTGTCGTTACTGTCGTTGCTATTGTAGTTGTTGCTGTCGTTACTGTCGTTGCTATTGTACTTGTTGCTGTCGTTACTGTCGTTGCTATTGTAGTTGTTGCTGTCGTTACTACCGTTGCTATTGTAGTTGTTGCTGTCGTTCCTGCCGTTGCTATTGTAGTTGTTGCTGCCGTTACTGTCGTTGCTATTGTAGTTGTTGCTGTCGTTACTGCCGTTGCTATTGTAGTTGTTGCTGTCCTTACTGTCGTTGCTATTGTAGTTGTTGCTGTCGTCACTGTCGTTGCTATTGTAGTTGTTGCTGTCGTTCCTGCCGTTGCTATTGTAGTTGTTGCTGTCGTTACTGTCGTTGCTATTGTAGTTGTTGCTGTCGTTGCTATTGTAGTTGTTGCTGTCGTTGCTATTGTAGTTGTTGCTGTCGTTACTGCCGTTGCTATTGTAGTTGTTGCTGTCGTTACTGCCGTTGCTATTGTAGTTTTTGGTGTCGTTACTACCGTTGCTATTGTAGTTGTTGCTGTCGTTATTGCCATTGCTATTGTAGTTGTTGCTCTCGTTACTGCCGTTGCTATTGTAGTTGTTGCTGTCGTTACTGCCATTGCTATTGTAGTTGTTGCTGTCGTTACTACCGTTGCTATTGTAATTGTTGCTGTCTTTACTGCCGTTGCTATTGTAGTTGTTGCTGTCGTTACAGCCGTTGCTATTGTAGTTGTTGCTGTCGTTACTGCCATTGCTATTGTAGTTGTTGCTGTCGTTACTACCGCTGCTATTGTAGTTGTTGCTGTCGTTACTGTTGTTGTTGTCGTTACTATCGTTGCTATTGTAGTTATTGCTGCCGTTGCTATTGTAGTTGTTGCTGTCGTTACTGTCGTTGCTATTGTAGTTGTTGCTGTCGTTACTGCCGTTGCTATTGTAGTTGTTGCTGTCCTTACTGTCGTTGCTATTGTAGTTGTTGCTGTCGTCACTGTCGTTGCTATTGTAGTTGTTGCTGTCGTTGCTATTGTAGTTGTTGCTGTCGTTACTGTCGTTGCTATTGTAGTTGTTGCTGTCGTTACTGCCGTTGCTATTGTATTTGTTGCTGTCGTTACTACCGTTGCTATTGTAGTTGTTGCTGTCGTTACTACCGTTGCTATTGTAGTTGTTGATGTCGTTACTGCCGTTGCTATTGTAGTTGTTGCTGTCGTTACTGCCGTTGCTATTGTAGTTGTTGCTGTCATTACTGCCGTTGCTATTGTAGTTGTAGCTGTCGTTACTGTCGTTGCTATTGTAGTTGTTGCTGTCGTTACTGCCGTTGCTATTGTAGTTGTTGCTGTCGTTACTGTCGTTGCTATTGTAGTTGTTGCTGTCGTTACTGCCGTTGCTATTGTAGTTGTTGCTGTCGTTACTGTCGTTGCTATTGCAGTTGTTGCTGTCGTTGCTATTGTAGTTGTTGCTGTCGTTACTGCCGTTGCGATTGTAGTTGTTGCTGTCGTTACTGTCGTTGCTATTGTAGTTGTTGCAGTCGTTACTGTCGTTTTATTATTGTAGTTGTTGCTGTCGTTACTTTCGTTGCTATTGTAGTTGTTGCTGTCGTTGCTATTGTAGTTGTTGCTGTCGTTCCTGCCATTGCTATTGTAGTTGTTGGTGTCGTTACTGTCGTTGCTATTGTAGTTGTTACTGTCGTTACTGCCGTTGCTATTGTAGTTGTTGCTGTCCTTACTGTCGGTGCTATTGTAGTTGTTGCTTTCGTCACTGTCGTTGCTATTGTAAATGTTGCTGTCCTTACTGTCGTTGCTATTGTAGTTGTTGCTGTCGTCACTGTCGTTGATATTGTAGTTGTTGCTGTCGTTACTGCCGTTACTATTGTAGTTGTTGCTGTCGTTACTGCCGTTGCTATTGTAGTTGTTGCTGTCGTTACTGTCGTTGCTATTGTAGTTGTTGCTGTCGTTGCTATTGTAGTTGTTGCTGTCGTTACTCCCGTTGCTATTGTAGTTGTTGCTGTCGTTACTGCCGTTGCTATTGTAGTTGTTGCTGTCGTTACTGCCGTTGCTATTGTAGTTTTTGCTGTCGTTACTACCGTTGTTATTGTAGTTGTTGATGTCGTTACTCCCGTTGCTATTGTAGTTGTTGCTGTCGTTACTGCCGTTGCTATTGTAGTTGTTGCTGTCGTTACTGCCGTTGCTATTGTAGTTGTTGCTGTCGTTGCTATTGTAGTTGTTGCTGTCGTTACTGTCGTTCCTATTGTAGTTGTTGCTGTCGTTACTGCCGTTGCTATTGTAGTTGTTGCTGTCGTTACTACCGTTGCTATTGTAGTTGTTGCTGTCGTTACTGCCGTTGCTATTGTAGTTGTTGCTGTCGTTACTGCCGTTGCTATAGTAGATGTTGTTGTCGTTACTGCCGTTGCTATTGTAGTTGTTGCTGTCGTTACTGTCGTTGCTATTGTAGTTGTTGCTGTCGTTACTGCCGTTGCTATTGTAGTTGTTGCTGTCGTTACTGTCGTTGCTATTGTAGTTGTTGCTGTCGTTAATACCGTTCCTATTGTAGTTGTTGCTGTCGTTACTACCGTTGCTATTGTAGTTGTTGCTGTTGTTGCTATTGTAGTTGTTGTTGTCGTTACTGCCGTTGCTATTGTAGATATTGCTCTCGTTACTGTCGTTGCTATTGTAGTTGTTGCTGTAGTTAATGTCGTTGCTATTGTAGTTATTGCTGTCGTTACTGTCGTTGTTATTGTAGTTGTTGCTGTCGTTACTGCCGTTGCTATTGTAGTTGTTGCTGTCGTTACTGCCGTTGCTATTGTAGTTGTTGCTGTCGTTACTGTCGTTGCTATTGTAGTTGTTGCTGTCATTACTACCATTGCTATTGTAGTTGTTGCTGTCCTTACTGTCGTTGCTATTGTAGTTGTTGTTGTCGTCACTGTCGTTGCTATTGTAGTTGTTGCTGTCGTTACTGCCGTTTCTATTGTAGTTGTTGCTGTCGTTCCTGCCGTTGCTATTGTAGTTGTTGCTTTCGTTACTGTCGTTGCTATTGTAGTTGTTGCTGTCGTTACTGTCGTTGCTATTGTAGTTGTTGCTGTCGTTACTGCCGTTGCTATTGTAGTTTTTGGTGTCGTTACTACCGTTGCTATTGTAGTTGTTGCTGTCGTTACTGCCATTGCTATTGTAGTTGTTGCTCTCGTTACTGCCGTTGTTATTGTAGTTGTTGCTGTCGTTACTGCCATTGCTATTGTAGTTGTTGCTGTCGTTACTACCGTTGCTATTGTAGTTGTTGCTGTCGTTACTGCCGTTGCTATTGTAGTTGTTGCTGTCGTTACTGCCGTTGCTATTGTAGTTGTTGCTGTCGTTACTGTCGTTGCTATTGTAGTTGTTGCTGTCGTTGCTATTGTAGTTGTTGTTGTCGTTACTGCCGTTGCTATTGTAGATATTGCTGTCGTTACTGTCGTTGGTATTGTAGTTGTTGCTGTCGTTACTGTCGTTGCTATTGTAGTTGTTGCTGTCGTTACTGTCGTTGCTATTGTACTTGTTGCTGTCGTTACTGTCGTTGCTATTGTAGTTGTTGCTGTCGTTACTACCGTTGCTATTGTAGTTGTTGCTGTCGTTCCTGCCGTTGCTATTGTAGTTGTTGCTGCCGTTACTGTCGTTGCTATTGTAGTTGTTGCTGTCGTTACTGCCGTTGCTATTGTAGTTGTTGCTGTCCTTACTGTCGGTGCTATTGTAGTTGTTGCTTTCGTCACTGTCGTTGCTATTGTAAATGTTGCTGTCCTTACTGTCGTTGCTATTGTAGTTGTTGCTGTCGTCACTGTCGTTGCTATTGTAGTTGTTGCTGTCGTTACTGCCGTTACTATTGTAGTTGTTGCTGTCGTTACTGCCGTTGCTATTGTAGTTGTTGCTGTCGTTACTGTCGTTGCTATTGTAGTTGTTGCTGTCGTTGCTATTGTAGTTGTTGCTGTCGTTACTCCCGTTGCTATTGTAGTTGTTGCTGTCGTTACTGCCGTTGCTATTGTAGTTGTTGCTGTCGTTACTGCCGTTGCTATTGTAGTTTTTGCTGTCGTTACTACCGTTGTTATTGTAGTTGTTGATGTCGTTACTCCCGTTGCTATTGTAGTTGTTGCTGTCGTTACTGCCGTTGCTATTGTAGTTGTTGCTGTCGTTACTGCCGTTGCTATTGTAGTTGTTGCTGTCGTTGCTATTGTAGTTGTTGCTGTCGTTACTGTCGTTCCTATTGTAGTTGTTGCTGTCGTTACTGCCGTTGCTATTGTAGTTGTTGCTGTCGTTACTACCGTTGCTATTGTAGTTGTTGCTGTCGTTACTGCCGTTGCTATTGTAGTTGTTGCTGTCGTTACTGCCGTTGCTATAGTAGATGTTGTTGTCGTTACTGCCGTTGCTATTGTAGTTGTTGCTGTCGTTACTGTCGTTGCTATTGTAGTTGTTGCTGTCGTTACTGCCGTTGCTATTGTAGTTGTTGCTGTCGTTACTGTCGTTGCTATTGTAGTTGTTGCTGTCGTTAATACCGTTCCTATTGTAGTTGTTGCTGTCGTTACTACCGTTGCTATTGTAGTTGTTGCTGTTGTTGCTATTGTAGTTGTTGTTGTCGTTACTGCCGTTGCTATTGTAGATATTGCTCTCGTTACTGTCGTTGCTATTGTAGTTGTTGCTGTAGTTAATGTCGTTGCTATTGTAGTTATTGCTGTCGTTACTGTCGTTGTTATTGTAGTTGTTGCTGTCGTTACTGCCGTTGCTATTGTAGTTGTTGCTGTCGTTACTGCCGTTGCTATTGTAGTTGTTGCTGTCGTTACTGTCGTTGCTATTGTAGTTGTTGCTGTCATTACTACCATTGCTATTGTAGTTGTTGCTGTCCTTACTGTCGTTGCTATTGTAGTTGTTGTTGTCGTCACTGTCGTTGCTATTGTAGTTGTTGCTGTCGTTACTGCCGTTTCTATTGTAGTTGTTGCTGTCGTTCCTGCCGTTGCTATTGTAGTTGTTGCTTTCGTTACTGTCGTTGCTATTGTAGTTGTTGCTGTCGTTACTGTCGTTGCTATTGTAGTTGTTGCTGTCGTTACTGCCGTTGCTATTGTAGTTTTTGGTGTCGTTACTACCGTTGCTATTGTAGTTGTTGCTGTCGTTACTGCCATTGCTATTGTAGTTGTTGCTCTCGTTACTGCCGTTGTTATTGTAGTTGTTGCTGTCGTTACTGCCATTGCTATTGTAGTTGTTGCTGTCGTTACTACCGTTGCTATTGTAGTTGTTGCTGTCGTTACTGCCGTTGCTATTGTAGTTGTTGCTGTCGTTACTGCCGTTGCTATTGTAGTTGTTGCTGTCGTTACTGTCGTTGCTATTGTAGTTGTTGCTGTCGTTGCTATTGTAGTTGTTGTTGTCGTTACTGCCGTTGCTATTGTAGATATTGCTGTCGTTACTGTCGTTGGTATTGTAGTTGTTGCTGTCGTTACTGTCGTTGCTATTGTAGTTGTTGCTGTCGTTACTGTCGTTGCTATTGTACTTGTTGCTGTCGTTACTGTCGTTGCTATTGTAGTTGTTGCTGTCGTTACTACCGTTGCTATTGTAGTTGTTGCTGTCGTTCCTGCCGTTGCTATTGTAGTTGTTGCTGCCGTTACTGTCGTTGCTATTGTAGTTGTTGCTGTCGTTACTGCCGTTGCTATTGTAGTTGTTGCTGTCCTTACTGTCGTTGCTATTGTAGTTGTTGCTGTCGTCACTGTCGTTGCTATTGTAGTTGTTGCTGTCGTTCCTGCCGTTGCTATTGTAGTTGTTGCTGTCGTTACTGTCGTTGCTATTGTAGTTGTTGCTGTCGTTGCTATTGTAGTTGTTGCTGTCGTTGCTATTGTAGTTGTTGCTGTCGTTACTGCCGTTGCTATTGTAGTTGTTGCTGTCGTTACTGCCGTTGCTATTGTAGTTTTTGGTGTCGTTACTACCGTTGCTATTGTAGTTGTTGCTGTCGTTACTGCCATTGCTATTGTAGTTGTTGCTCTCGTTACTGCCGTTGCTATTGTAGTTGTTGCTGTCGTTACTGCCATTGCTATTGTAGTTGTTGCTGTCGTTACTACCGTTGCTATTGTAATTGTTGCTGTCTTTACTGCCGTTGCTATTGTAGTTGTTGCTGTCGTTACAGCCGTTGCTATTGTAGTTGTTGCTGTCGTTACTGCCATTGCTATTGTAGTTGTTGCTGTCGTTACTACCGCTGCTATTGTAGTTGTTGCTGTCGTTACTGTTGTTGTTGTCGTTACTATCGTTGCTATTGTAGTTATTGCTGTCGTTGCTATTGTAGTTGTTGCTGTCGTTCGTGCCGTTGCTATTGTAGTTGTTGCTGTCGTTACTGTCGTTGCTATTGTAGTTGTTGCTGTCGTTACTGCCGTTGCTATTGTAGTTGTTGCTGTCCTTACTGTCGTTGCTATTGTAGTTGTTGCTGTCGTCACTGTCGTTGCTATTGTAGTTGTTGCTGTCGTTGCTATTGTAGTTGTTGCTGTCGTTACTGTCGTTGCTATTGTAGTTGTTGCTGTCGTTACTGCCGTTGCTATTGTATTTGTTGCTGTCGTTACTACCGTTGCTATTGTAGTTGTTGCTGTCGTTACTACCGTTGCTATTGTAGTTGTTGATGTCGTTACTGCCGTTGCTATTGTAGTTGTTGCTGTCGTTACTGCCGTTGCTATTGTAGTTGTTGCTGTCATTACTGCCGTTGCTATTGTAGTTGTAGCTGTCGTTACTGTCGTTGCTATTGTAGTTGTTGCTGTCGTTACTGCCGTTGCTATTGTAGTTGTTGCTGTCGTTACTGCCGTTGCTATTGTAGTTGTTGCTGTCGTTACTGCCGTTGTTATTGTAGTTGTTGCTGTCGTTACTGTCGTTGCTATTGCAGTTGTTGCTGTCGTTGCTATTGTAGTTGTTGCTGTCGTTACTGCCGTTGCGATTGTAGTTGTTGCTGTCGTTACTGTCGTTGCTATTGTAGTTGTTGCAGTCGTTACTGTCGTTTTATTATTGTAGTTGTTGCTGTCGTTACTTTCGTTGCTATTGTAGTTGTTGCTGTCGTTGCTATTGTAGTTGTTGCTGTCGTTCCTGCCATTGCTATTGTAGTTGTTGGTGTCGTTACTGTCGTTGCTATTGTAGTTGTTACTGTCGTTACTGCCGTTGCTATTGTAGTTGTTGCTGTCCTTACTGTCGGTGCTATTGTAGTTGTTGCTTTCGTCACTGTCGTTGCTATTGTAAATGTTGCTGTCCTTACTGTCGTTGCTATTGTAGTTGTTGCTGTCGTCACTGTCGTTGCTATTGTAGTTGTTGCTGTCGTTACTGCCGTTACTATTGTAGTTGTTGCTGTCGTTACTGCCGTTGCTATTGTAGTTGTTGCTGTCGTTACTGTCGTTGCTATTGTAGTTGTTGCTGTCGTTGCTATTGTAGTTGTTGCTGTCGTTACTCCCGTTGCTATTGTAGTTGTTGCTGTCGTTACTGCCGTTGCTATTGTAGTTGTTGCTGTCGTTACTGCCGTTGCTATTGTAGTTTTTGCTGTCGTTACTACCGTTGTTATTGTAGTTGTTGATGTCGTTACTCCCGTTGCTATTGTAGATGTTGCTGTCGTTACTGCCGTTGTTATTGTAGTTGTTGCTGTCGTTACTGCCGTTGCTATTGTAGTTGTTGCTGTCGTTGCTATTGTAGTTGTTGCTGTCGTTACTGTCGTTCCTATTGTAGTTGTTGCTGTCGTTACTGCCGTTGCTATTGTAGTTGTTGCTGTCGTTACTGCCGTTGCTATTGTAGTTGTTGATGTCGTTACTGCCGTTGCTATTGTAGTTGTTGCTGTCGTTTCTGTCGTTGTTATTGTAGTTGTTGCTGTCGTTACTGCCGTTGCTATTGTAGTTGTTGCTGTCGTTACTGCCGTTGCTATTGTAGTTGTTGCTGTCGTTACTGTCGTTGCTATTGTAGTTGTTGCTGTCGTTGCTATTGTAGTTGTTGCTGTCGTTACTGCCGTGGCGATTGTAGTTGTTGCTGTCGTTACTGTCGTTGCTATTGTAGTTGTTGCTGTCGTTGCTATTGTAGTTGTTGCTGTCGTTGCTATTGTAGTTGTTGCTGTCGTTACTGTCGTTGCTATTGTAGTTGTTGCTGTCGTTACTGCCGTTGATATTGTAGTTGTTGTTATCGTTACTGCCGTTGTTATTGTAGTTGTTGCTGTCGTTACTGTCGTTGCTATTGTAGTTGTTGCTGTCGTTACTGCCGTTGCTATTGTAGTTGTTGCTGTCGTTACTGCCGTTGCTATTGTAGTTGTTGCTGTCGTTACTGTCGTTGCTATTGTAGTTGTTGCTGTCGTTGCTATTGTAGTTGTTGCTGTCGTTACTGTCGTTTTATTATTGTAGTTGTTGCTGTCGTTACTTTCCTTGCTATTGTAGTTGTTGCTGTCGTTACTGTCGTTGCTATTGTAGTTGTTGCTGTCGTTACTGCCGTTGATATTGTAGTTGTTGTTGTCGTTACTGCCGTTGCTATTGTAGTTTTTGCTGTCGTTACTGTCGTTGCTATTGTAGTTGTTGCTGTCGTCACTGTCGTTGCTATTGTAGTTGTTGCTGTCGTTACTGCCGTTGCTATTGTAGTTGTTGTTGCTGTCGTTATTGCCGTTGCTATTGTAGTTGTTGCTGTCGTTACTGTCGTTGCTATTATAGTTGTTGCTGTCGTTGCTATTGTAGTTGTTGCTGTCGTTACTGTCGTTGCTATTGTAGTTGTTGCTATCGTTACTGCCGTTGCTATTGTAGTTGTTGCTGTCGTAACTGCCGTTGCTATTGTAGTTGTTTCTGTCGTTACTACCGTTGCTATTGTAGTTGTTGCTGTCGTTACTGCCGTTGCTATTGTAGTTGTTGCTGTCGTTACTGTCGTTGCTATTGTAGTTGTTGCTGTCGTTGCTATTGTAGTTGTTGCTGTCGTTACTGCCGTTGCTATTGTAGTTATTGCTGTCGTTACTGCCGTTGCTATTGTAGTTGTTGCTGTCGTTACTGTCGTTGCTATTGTAGTTGTTGCTGTCGTTGCTATTGTAGTTGTTGCTGTCGTTACTGCCGTGGTATTTTAGTTGTTGCTGTCGTTACTGCCGTTGCTATTGTAGTTGTTGCTGTCGTTACTGCCGTTGCTATTGTAGTTTTTGCTGTGGTTACTGTCGTTGCTATTGTAGTTGTTGCTGTCGTTACTGCCGTTGCTATTGTAGTTGTTGCTGTCCTTACTGTCGTTGCTATTGTAGTTGTTGCTGTCGTCACTGTCGTTGCTATTGTAGTTGTTGCTGTCGTTACTGCCGTTTCTATTGTAGTTGTTGCTGTCGTTACTGCCGTTGCTATTGTAGTTGTTGCTGTCGTTACTGTCGTTGCTATTGTAGTTGTTGTTGTCGTTACTGCCGTTGCTATTGTAGTTGTTGCTGTCGTTACTGTCGTTGCTATTGTAGTTGTTGCTGTCGTCACTGTCGTTGCTATTGTAGTTGTTGCTGTCGTTACTGCCGTTGCTATTGTAGTTGTTGCTGTCGTTCTGCCGTTGCTATTGTAGTTGTTGCTGTCGTTACTGTCGTTGCTATTGTAGTTGTTGCTGTCGTTGCTATTGTAGTTGTTGCTGTCGTTACTGTCGTTGCTATTGTAGTTGTTGCTGTCGTTACTGCCGTTGCTATTGTAGTTGTTGCTGTCGTTACTGTCGTTGCTATTGTAGTTGTTGCTGTCGTTACTACTGTTGCTATTGTAGTTGTTGCTGTCGTTACTACCGTTGCTATTGTAGTTGTTGCTATCGTTACTGCCGTTGTTATTGTAGTTGTTGCTGTCGTTACTGCCGTTGCTATTGTAGTTGTTGCTTTCGTTACTGTCGTTGCTATTGTAGTTGCTGCTGTCGTTGCTATTGTAGTTGTTGTTGTCGTTACTGCCGTTGCTATTGTAGATATTGCTGTCGTTACTGTCGTTGCTATTGTAGTTGTTGCTGTCGTTACTGTCGTTGATATTGTAGTTGTTGCTGTCGTTACTGTCGTTGCTATCGTAGTTGTTGCTGTCGTTACTGTCGTTGCTATTGTAGTTGTTGCTGTCGTTACTACCGTTGCTATTGTAGTTGTTGCTGTCGTTCCTGCCGTTGCTATTGTAGTTGTTGCTGTCGTTACTGTCGTTGGTATTGTAGTTGTTGCTGTCGTTACTGCCGTTGCTATTGTAGTTGTTGCTGTCCTTACTGTCGTTGCTATTGTAGTTGTTGCTGTCGTTACTGCCATTGCTATTGTAGTTGTTGTTGTCGTTACTACCGTTGCTATTGTAGTTGTTGCTGTCGTTACTGTTGTTGCTGTCGTTACTACCGTTGCTATTGTAGTTGTTGCTGTCGTTACTGTTGTTGCTGTCGTTACTATCGTTGCTATTGTAGTTGTTGCTGTCGTTGCTATTGTAGTTGTTGCTGTCGTTACTGTCGTTGCTATTGTAGTTGTTGCTGTCGTTACTGCCGTTGCTATTGTAGTTGTTGCTGTCGTTACTGCCGTTGCTGTCGTTGTTGCTGTCGTTACTGCCGTTGATATTGTAGTTGTTGCTGTCGTTACTGCCGTTGCTATTGTAGTTGTTGCTGTCGTTACTGCCGTTGCTATTGTAGTTGTTGATGTCGTTACTGCCGTTGCTATTGTAGTTGTTGCTGTCGTTACTGCCGTTGCTATTGTAGTTGTTGCTGTCATTACTGCCGTTGCTATTGTAGTTGTAGCTGTCGTTACTGTCGTTGCTATTGTAGTTGTTGCTGTCGTTACTGCCGTTGCTATTGTAGTTGTTGCTGTCGTTACTGTCGTTGCTATTGTAGTTGTTGCTGTCGTTGCTATTGTAGTTGTTGCTGTCGTTACTGCCGTTGCTATTGTAGTTATTGCTGTCGTTACTGCCGTTGCTATTGTAGTTGTTGCTGTCGTTACTGTCGTTGCTATTGTAGTTGTTGTTGTCGTTACTGCCATTGCTATTGTAGTTGTTGCTGTCGTTACTGCCGTTGCTATTGTAGTTGTTGCTGTCGTTACTGCCGTTGCTATTGTAGTTTTTGCTGTCGTTACTGTCGTTGCTATTGCAGTTGTTGCTGTCGTTACTGCTGTTGCTATTGTAGTTGTTGCTGTCCTTACTGTCGTTGCTATTGTAGTTGTTGCTGTCGTCACTGTCGTTGCTATTGTAGTTGTTGCTGTCGTTACTGCCGTTTCTATTGTAGTTGTTGCTGTCGTTACTGCCGTTGCTATTGTAGTTGTTGCTGTCGTTACTGTCGTTCCTATTGTAGTTGTTGCTGTCGTTGCTATTGTAGTTGTTGCTGTCGTTACTGCCGTTGCTATTGTAGTTGTTGCTGTCGTTACTGCCGTTGCTATTGTAGTTGTTGCTGTCGTTACTGCCGTTGCTATTGTAGTTTTTGCTGTCGTTACTACCGTTGTTATTGTAGTTGTTGATGTCGTTACTGCCGTTGTTATTGTAGTTGTTGCTGTCGTTACTGCCGTTGTTATTGTAGTTGTTGCTGTCGTTACTGCCGTTGCTATTGTAGTTGTTGCTGTCGTTGCTATTGTAGTTGTTGCTGTCGTTACTGTCGTTGCTATTGTAGTTGTTGCTGTCGTTACTGCCGTTGCTATTGTAGTTGTTGCTGTCGTTACTGCCGTTGCTATTGTAGTTGTTGATGTCGTTACTGCCGTTGCTATTGTAGTTGTTGCTGTCGTTACTGTCGTTGCTATTGTAGTTGTTGCTGTCGTTACTGCCGTTGCTATTGTAGTTGTTGCTGTCGTTACTGCCGTTGCTATTGTAGTTGTTGCTGTCGTTACTGTCGTTGCTATTGCAGTTGTTGCTGTCGTTGCTATTGTAGTTGTTGCTGTCGTTACTGCCGTTGCGATTGTAGTTGTTGCTGTCGTTACTGTCGTTGCTATTGTAGTTGTTGCAGTCGTTACTGTCGTTTTATTATTGTAGTTGTTGCTGTCGTTACTTTCGTTGCTATTGTAGTTGTTGCTGTCGTTGTTATTGTAGTTGTTGCTGTCGTTCCTGCCATTGCTATTGTAGTTGTTGGTGTCGTTACTGTCGTTGCTATTGTAGTTGTTACTGTCGTTACTGCCGTTGCTATTGTAGTTGTTGCTGTCCTTACTGTCGGTGCTATTGTAGTTGTTGCTTTCGTCACTGTCGTTGCTATTGTAAATGTTGCTGTCGTTACTGCCGTTGCTATTGTAGTTGTTGCTGTCGTTACTGTGGTTGCTATTGTACTTGTTGCTGTCGTTGCTATTGTAGTTGTTGTTGTCGTTACTGCCGTTGTTATTTTAGTTGTTGATGTCGTTACTGCCGTTGCTATTGTAGTTGTTGCTGTCGTTACTGCCGTTGCTATTGTAGTTTTTGCTGTCGTTACTACCGTTGCTATTGTAGTTGTTGCTGTCGTTACTGCCATTGCTATTGTAGTTGTTGTTGTCGTTACTGCCATTGCTATTGTAGTTGTTGCTGGCGTTACTACCGTTGCTATTGTAGTTGTTGCTGACGTTACTGTTGTTGCTGTCGTTACTACCGTTGCTATTGTAGTTGTTGCTGTCGTTAGTACCGTTGCCATTGTAGTTGTTGCTGTCGTTACTGCCGTTGCTATTGTAGTTGTTGCTGTCGTTACTGTCGTTGCTATTGTAGTTGTTGCTGTCGTTGCTATTGTAGTTGTTGCTGTCTTTACTGCCGTTGCTATTGTAGTTATTGCTGTCGTTACTTCCGTTGTTATTGTAGTTGTTGCTGTCGTTACTGCCGTTGCTATTGTAGTTGTTGCTGTCGTTACTGCCGTTGCTATTGTAGTTGTTGCTGTCGTTACTGCCGTTGCTATTGTAGTTTTTGCTGTCGTTACTGTCGTTGCTATTGTAGTTGTTGCTGTCGTTACTGCCGTTGCTATTGTAGTCGTTGCTGTCCTTACTGTCGTTGTTATTGTAGTTGTTGCTGTCGTCACTGTCGTTGCTATTGTAGTTGTTGCTGTCGTTACTGCCGTTACTATTGTAGTTGTTGCTGTCGTTACTGCCGTTGCTATTGTAGTTGTTGCTGTCGTTACTGTCGTTGCTATTGTAGTTGTTGCTGTCGTTGCTATTGTAGTTGTTGCTGTCGTTACTCCCGTTGCTATTGTAGTTGTTGCTGTCGTTACTGCCGTTGCTATTGTAGTTGTTGCTGTCGTTACTGCCGTTGCTATTGTAGTTTTTGCTGTCGTTACTACCGTTGTTATTGTAGTTGTTGATGTCATTACTCCCGTTGCTATTGTAGTTGTTGCTGTCGTTACTGCCGTTGCTATTGTAGTTGTTGCTGTCGTTACTGCCGTTGCCATTGTAGTTGTTGCTGTCGTTGCTATTGTAGTTGTTGCTGTCGTTACTGTCGTTCCTATTGTAGTTGTTGCTGTCGTTACTGCCGTTGCTATTGTAGTTGTTGCTGTCGTTACTGCCGTTGCTATTGTAGTTGTTGATGTCGTTACTGCCGTTGCTATTGTAGTTGTTGCTGTCGTTTCTGTCGTTGTTATTGTAGTTGTTGCTGTCGTTACTGCCGTTGCTATTGTAGTTGTTGCTGTCGTTACTGCCGTTGCTATTGTAGTTGTTGCTGTCGTTACTGTCGTTGCTATTGTAGTTGTTGCTGTCGTTGCTATTGTAGTTGTTGCTGTCGTTACTGCCGTGGCGATTGTAGTTGTTGCTGTCGTTACTGTCGTTGCTATTGTAGTTGTTGCTGTCGTTGCTATTGTAGTTGTTGCTGTCGTTGCTATTGTAGTTGTTGCTGTCGTTACTGTCGTTGCTATTGTAGTTGTTGCTGTCGTTACTGCCGTTGATATTGTAGTTGTTGTTGTCGTTACTGCCGTTGTTATTGTAGTTGTTGCTGTCGTTACTGTCGTTGCTATTGTAGTTGTTGCTGTCGTTACTGCCGTTGCTATTGTAGTTGTTGCTGTCGTTACTGCCGTTGCTATTGTAGTTGTTGCTGTCGTTACTGTCGTTGCTATTGTAGTTGTTGCTGTCGTTGCTATTGTAGTTGTTGCTGTCGTTACTGTCGTTTTATTATTGTAGTTGTTGCTGTCGTTACTTTCCTTGCTATTGTAGTTGTTGCTGTCGTTACTGTCGTTGCTATTGTAGTTGTTGCTGTCGTTACTGCCGTTGATATTGTAGTTGTTGTTGTCGTTACTGCCGTTGCTATTGTAGTTTTTGCTGTCGTTACTGTCGTTGCTATTGTAGTTGTTGCTGTCGTCACTGTCGTTGCTATTGTAGTTGTTGCTGTCGTTACTGCCGTTGCTATTGTAGTTGTTGCTGTCGTTATTGCCGTTGCTATTGTAGTTGTTGCTGTCGTTACTGTCGTTGCTATTATAGTTGTTGCTGTCGTTGCTATTGTAGTTGTTGCTGTCGTTACTGTCGTTGCTATTGTAGTTGTTGCTATCGTTACTGCCGTTGCTATTGTAGTTGTTGCTGTCGTAACTGCCGTTGCTATTGTAGTTGTTGCTTTCCTTACTGTCGTTGCTATTGTAGTTGCTGCTGTCGTTGCTATTGTAGTTGTTGTTGTCGTTACTGCCGTTGCTATTGTAGATATTGCTGTCGTTACTGTCGTTGCTATTGTAGTTGTTGCTGTCGTTACTGCCGTTGCTATTGTAGTTGCTGCTGTCTTTACTGTCGTTGTTATTGTAGTTGTTGCTGTCGTCACTGTCGTTGCTATTGTAGTTGTTGCTGTCGTTACTGCCGTTTCTATTGTAGTTGTTGCTGTCGTTCCTGCCGTTGCTATTGTAGTTGTTGCTGTCGTTACTGTCGTTACTGTCGTTACTGTCGTTACTGTCGTTACTGTCGTTGCTATTGTAGTTGTTGCTGTCGTTGATATTGTAGTGTTGCTGTCGTTACTGCCGTTGCTATTGTAGTTGTTGCTGTCGTTACTGCCGTTGCTATTGTAGTTTTTGGTGTCGTTACTACCGTTGCTATTGTAATTGTTGCTGTCGTTACTGCCATTGCTATTGTATTTGTTGCTCTGGTTACTGCCGTTGCTATTGTAGTTGTTGCTGTCGTTACTGCCATTGCTATTGTAGTTGTTGCTGTCGTTACTACCGTTGCTATTGTAGTTGTTGCTGTCGTTACTGCCGTTGTCATTGTAGTTGTTGTTGTCGTTACTGCCGTTGCTATTGTAGTTGTTGCTGTCGTTACTGTCGTTGCTATTGTAGTTGTTGCTGTCGTTGCTATTGTAGTTGTTGTTGTCGTTACTGCCGTTGCTATTGTAGTTGTTGCTGTCGTTACTGGCGTTGCTATTGTAGTTGTTGCTGTCGTTACTGCCGTTGCTATTGTAGTTGTTGCTGTCGTTACTGCCATTGCTATTGTAGTTGTTGCTGTCGTTACTACCGTTGCTATTGTAGTTGTTGCTGTCGTTACTGTTGTTGTTGTCGTTACTATCGTTGCTATTGTAGTTGTTGCTGTCGTTGCTATTGTAGTTGTTGCTGTCGTTCCTGCCGTTGCTATTGTAGTTGTTGCTGTCGTTACTGTCGTTGCTATTGTAGTTGTTGCTGTCGTTACTACCGTTGCTATTGTAGTTGTTGCTGTCGTTACTGCCGTTTCTATTGTAGTTGTTGCTGTCGTTACTGCCGTTGTTATAGTAGTTGTTGCTGTCGTTACTGTCGTTGCTATTGTAGTTGTTGCTGTCGTTGGTATTGTAGTTGTTGCTGTCGTTACTGCCGTTGCTATTGTAGTTATTGCTGTCGTTACTGCCGTTGCTATTGTAGTTGTTGCTGTCGTTACTGTCGTTGCTATTGTAGTTGTTGCTGTCGTTGCTATTGTAATTGTTGCTGTCGTTACTGCCGTTGCTATTGTAGTTGTTGCTGTCGTTACTGCCGTTGCTATTGTAGTTTTTGCTGTCGTTACTGTCGTTGCCATTGTAGTTGTTGCTGTCGTTACTGCCGTTGCTATTGTAGTCGTTGCTGTCCTTACTGTCGTTGCTATTGTAGTTGTTGCTGTCGTCACTGTCGTTGCTATTGTAGTTGTTGCTGTCGTTACTGCCGTTTCTATTGTAGTTGTTGCTGTCGTTACTGCCGTTGCTATTGCAGTTGTTGCTGTCGTTACTGTCGTTGCTATTGTAGTTGTTGCTGTCGTTGCTATTGTAGTTGTTGCTGTCGTTACTGCCGTTGCTATTGTAGTTGTTGCTGTCGTTACTGCCGTTGCTATTGTAGTTGTTGCTGTCGTTACTGCCGTTGCTATTGTAGTTTTTGCTGTCGTTACTACCGTTGTTATTGTAGTTGTTGATGTCGTTACTCCCGTTGCTATTGTAGTTGTTGCTGTCGTTACTGTCGTTGCTATTGTAGTTGTTGCTGTCGTTACTACCGTTGCTATTGTAGTTGTTGCTGTCGTTACTGTTGTTGTTGTCGATACTATCGTTGCTATTGTAGTTGTTGCTGTCGTTCCTGCCGTTGCTATTGTAGTTGTTGCTGTCGTTACTGTCGTTGCTATTGTAGTTGTTGCTGTCGTTACTGCCGTTGCTATTGTAGTTGTTGCTGTCCATACTGTCGTTGCTATTGTAGTTGTTGCTGTCGTCACTGTCGTTGCTATTGTAGTTGTTGCTGTCGTTACTGCCGTTTCTATTGTAGTTGTTGCTGTCGTTACTGCCGTTGTTATAGTAGTTGTTGCTGTCGTTACTGTCGTTGCTATTGTAGTTGTTGCTGTCGTTGCTATTGTAGTTGTTGCTGTCGTTACTGCCGTTGCTATTGTAGTTATTGCTGTCGTTACTGCCGTTGCTATTGTAGTTGTTGCTGTCGTTACTGTCGTTGCTATTGTAGTTGTTGCTGTCGTTGCTATTGTAATTGTTGCTGTCGTTACTGCCGTTGCTATTGTAGTTGTTGCTGTCTTTACTGCCGTTGCTATTGTAGTTGTTGCTGTCGTTACTGCCGTTGCTATTGTAGTTTTTGCTGTCGTTACTGTCGTTGCCATTGTAGTTGTTGCTGTCGTTACTGCCGTTGCTATTGTAGTCGTTGCTGTCCTTACTGTCGTTGCTATTGTAGTTGTTGCTGTCGTCACTGTCGTTGCTATTGTAGTTGTTGCTGTCGTTACTGCCGTTTCTATTGTAGTTGTTGCTGTCGTTACTGCCGTTGCTATTGTAGTTGTTGCTGTCGTTACTGCAGTTGCTATTGTAGTTTTTGCTGTCGTTACTACCGTTGTTATTGTAGTTGTTGATGTCGTTACTCCCGTTGCTATTGTAGTTGTTGCTGTCGTTGCTATTGTAGTTGTTGCTGTCGTTACCGCCGTTGTTATTGTAGTTGTTGCTGTCGTTACTGCCGTTGCTATTGTAGTTGTTGCTGTCGTTACTGCAGTTGCTATTGTAGTTTTTGCTGTCGTTACTACCGTTGTTATTGTAGTTGTTGATGTCGTTACTCCCGTTGCTATTGTAGTTGTTGCTGTCGTTACTGCCGTTGCTATTGTAGTTGTTGCTGTCGTTACTGCCGATGCTAATGTAGTTGTTGCTGTCGTTGCTATTGTAGTTGTTGCTGTCGTTACTGTCGTTGCTATTGTAGTTGTTGCTGTCGTTACTGCCGTTGCTATTGTAGTTGTTGCTGTCGTTACTGCCGTTGATATTGTAGTTGTTGATGTCGTTACTGCCGTTGCTATTGTAGTTGTTGCTGTCGTTTCTGTCGTTGCTATTGTAGTTGTTGCTGTCGTTACTGCCGTTGATATTGTAGTTGTTGCTGTCGTTACTGCCGTTGCTATTGTAGTTGTTGCTGTCGTTACTGTCGTTGCTATTGTAGTTGTTGCTGTCGTTGCTATTGTAGTTGTTGCTGTCGTTACTGCCGTTGCGATTGTAGTTGTTGCTGTCGTTACTGTTGTTGCTATTGTAGTTGTTGCTGTCGTTACTGTCGTTTTATTATTGTAGTTGTTGCTGTCGTTACTTTCGTTGCTATGCTATTGTAGTTGTTGCTGTCGTTGCTATTGTAGTTGTTGCTGTCGTTGCTATTGTAGTTGTTGCTGTCGTTACTGTCGTTGCTATTGTAGTTGTTGCTGTCGTTACTGCCGTTGATATTGTAGTTGTTGTCGTTACTGCCGTTGCTATTGTAGTTGTTGCTGTCGTTACTGTCGTTGCTATTGTAGTTGTTGTTGTCGTCACTGTCGTTGCTATTGTAGTTGTTGCTGTCGTTACTGCCGTTGCTATTGTAGTTGTTGCTGTCGTTATTGCCGTTGCTATTGTAGTTGTTGCTGTCGTTACTGTCGTTGCTATTGTAGTTGTTGCTGTCGTTGCTATTGTAGTTGTTGCTGTCGTTACTGTCGTTGCTATTGTAGTTGTTGCTGTCGTTACTGCCGTTGCTATTGTAGTTGTTGCTGTCGTTACTGTCGTTGCTATTGTAGTTGTTGCTGTCGTTACTACCGTTGCTATTGTAGTTGTTGCTGTCGTTATTACCGTTGTTATTGTAGTTGTTGCTATTGTTACTGCCGTTGCTATTGTAGTTGTTGCTGTCGTTACTGCCGTTGCTATTGTAGTTGTTGCTTTCGTTACTGTCGTTGCTATTGTAGTTGCTGCTGTCGTTGCTATTGTAGTTGTTGTTGTCGTTACTGCCGTTGCTATTGTAGGTATTGCTGTCGTTACTGTCGTTGCTATTGTAGTTGTTGCTGTCGTTACTGCCGTTGCTATTGTAGTTGTTGCTGTCCTTACTGTCGTTGCTATTGTAGTTGTTGCTGTCGTCACTGTCGTTGCTATTGTAGTTGTTGCTGTCGTTACTGCCGTTTCTATTGTAGTTGTTGCTGTCGTTCCTGCCGTTGCTATTGTAGTTGTTGCTGTCGTTACTGTCGTTACTGTCGTTGCTATTGTAGTTGTTGCTGTCGTTACTGCCGTTGCTATTGTAGTTGTTGCTGTCGTTACTGCCGTTGCTATTGTAGTTTTTGGTGTCGTTACTACCGTTGCTATTGTAATTGTTGCTGTCGTTACTGCCATTGCTATTGTATTTGTTGCTCTGGTTACTGCCGTTGCTATTGTAGTTGTTGCTGTCGTTACTACCGTTGCTATTGTAGTTGTTGTTGTCGTTACTGCCGTTGCTATTGTAGTTGTTGCTGTCGTTGCTATTGTAGTTGTTGTTGTCGTTACTGCCGTTGCTATTGTAGTTGTTGCTGTCTTTACTGCCGTTGCTATTGTAGTTGTTGCTGTCGTTACTGCCGTTGCTATTGTAGTTGTTGCTGTCGTTACTGCCATTGCTATTGTAGTTGTTGCTGTCGTTAATACCGTTGCTATTGTAGTTGTTGCTGTCGTTACTGTTGTTGTTGTCGTTACTATCGTTGCTATTGTAGTTGTTGCTGTCGTTGCTATTGTAGTTGTTGCTGTCGTTCCTGCCGTTGCTATTGTAGTTGTTGCTGTCGTTACTGTCGTTGCTATTGTAGTTGTTGTTGTCGTTACTGCCGTTGCTATTGTAGTTGTTGCTGTCCAAACTGTCGTTGCTATTGTAGTTGTTGCTGTCGTTACTACCGTTGCTATTGTAGTTGTTGCTGTCGTTACTGTTGTTGTTGTCGTTACTATCGTTGCTATTGTAGTTGTTGCTGCCGTTGCTATTGTAGTTGTTGCTGTCGTTACTGCCGTTGCTATTGTAGTTGTTGCTGTCGTTACTGCCGTTGCTATTGTAGTTGTTGCTGTCGTTACTGCCATTGCTATTGTAGTTGTTGTTGTCGTTACTACCGTTGCTATTTTAGTTGTTGCTGTCGTTACTGTTGTTGCTGTCGTTACTATCGTAGCTATTGTAGTTGTTGCTGTCGTTGCTATTGTAGTTGTTGTTGTCGTTACTGCCGTTGCTATTGTAGATGTTGCTGTCGTTACCGTCGTTGCTATTGTAGTTGTTGCTGTCGTTACTACCGTTGCTATTGTATTTGTTGCTGTCGTTACTGCCCTTGTTATTGTAGTTGTTGCTGTCGTTACTGCCGTTGCTATTGTAGTTGTTGCTGCCGTTACTGCCGTTACTGCCGTTGCTATTGTAGTTGTTGCTGTCGTTACTGTCGTTACTATTGTAGTTGTTGCTGTCGTTACTACCGTTGCTATTGTAGTTGTTGCTGTCGTTACTGCCTTTGGTATTGTAGTTGTTGCTGTCGTTACTGTCGTTGCTATTGTAGTTGTTGCTGTCGTTACTACCGTTGATATTGTAGTTGTTGCTGTGGTTACTACCGTTGCTATTGTAGTTGTTGCTGTCGTTACTGCCGTTGCTATTGTAGTTGTTGCTGTCGTTACTGCCGTTGCTATTGTAGTTGTAGCTGTCGTTACTGCCGTTGCTATTGTAGTTGTTGTTGTCGTTACTGCCGTTGCTATTGTAGTTGTTGCTGTCGTTACTGTCGTTGCTATTGTAGTTGTTGCTGTCGTTACCTCCGTTGCTATTGTAGTTGTTGCTGTCGTTACTGCCGTTGCTATTGTAGTTGTTGCTGTCGTTACTGCCGTTGCTATTGTAGTTGTTGATGTCGTTACTGCCGTTGCTATTGTAGTTGTTGCTGTCGTTTCTGTCGTTGCTATTGTAGTTGTTGCTGTCGTTACTGCCGTTGCTATTGTAGTTGTTGCTGTCGTTACTGCCGTTGCTATTGTAGTTGTTGCAGTCGTTACTGTCGTTGCTATTGTAGTTGTTGCTGTCGTTGCTATTGTAGTTGTTGCTGTCGTTACTGCCGTTGCGATTGTAGTTGTTGCTGTCGTTACTGTTGTTGCTATTGTAGTTGTTGCTGTCGTTACTGTCGTTTTATTATTGTAGTTGTTGCTGTCGTTACTTTCGTTGCTATTGTAGTTGTTGCTGTCGTTGCTATTGTAGTTGTTGCTGTCGTTGCTATTGTAATTGTTGCTGTCGTTACTGTCGTTGCTATTGTAGTTGTTGCTGTCGTTACTGCCGTTGATATTGTAGTTGTTGTTGTCGTTACTGCCGTTGGTATTGTAGTTGTTGCTGTCGTTACTGTCGTTGCTATTGTAGTTGTTGTTGTCGTCACTGTCGTTGCTATTGTAGTTGTTGCTGTCGTTACTGCCGTTGCTATTGTAGTTGTTGCTGTCGTTACTGCCGTTGCTATTGTAGTTGTTGCTTTCGTTACTGTCGTTGCTATTGTAGTTGCTGCTGTCGTTGCTATTGTAGTTGTTGTTGTCGTTACTGCCGTTGCTATTGTAGATATTGCTGTCGTTACTGTCGTTGCTATTGTAGTTGTTGCTGCCGTTACTGCCGTTGCTATTGTAGTTGTTGCTGTCCTTACTGTCGTTGCTATTGTAGTTGTTGCTGTCGTCACTGTCGTTGCTATTGTAGTTGTTGCTGTCGTTACTGCCGTTTCTATTGTAGTTGTTGCTGTCGTTCCTGCCGTTGCTATTGTAGTTGTTACTGTCGTTGCTATTGTAGTTGTTGCTGTCGTTGCTATTGTAGTTGTTGCCGTCGTTACTGCCGTTGCTATTGTAGTTGTTGCTGTCGTTACTGCCGTTGCTATTGTAGTTTTTGGTGTCGTTACTACCGTTGCTATTGTAATTGTTGCTGTCGTTACTGCCATTGCTATTGTATTTGTTGCACTGGTTACTGCCGTTGCTATTGTAGTTGTTGCTGTCGTTACTGACATTGCTATTGTAGTTGTTGCTGTCGTTACTACCATTGCTATTGTAGTTGTTGTTGTCGTTACTGCCGTTGCTATTGTAGTTGTTGCTGTCGTTACTGTCGTTGCTATTGTAGTTGTTGCTGTCGTTGCTATTGTAGTTGTTGTTGTCGTTACTGCCGTTGCTATTGTAGTTGTTGCTGTCTTTACTGCCGTTGCTATTGTAGTTGTTGCTGTCGTTACTGCCGTTGCTATTGTAGTTGTTGCTGTCGTTACTGCCATTGCTATTGTAGTTGTTGCTGTCGTTACTACCGTTGCTATTGTAGTTGTTGCTGTCGTTACTGTTGTTGTTGTCGTTACTATCGTTGCTATTGTAATTGTTGCTGTCGTTGCTATTGTAGTTGTTGCTGTCATTCCTGCCGTTGCTAATGTAGTTGTTGCTGTCGTTACTGCCGTTGCTATTGTAGTTGTTGCTGTCGTTACTGCCGTTGCTATTGTAGTTGTTGCTGTCCATACTGTCGTTGCTATTGTAGTTGTTGCTGTCGTTACTACCGTTGCTATTGTAGTTGTTGCTGTCGTTACTGTTGTTGCTGTCGTTACTATCGTTGCTATTGTAGTTGTTGCTGTCGTTGCTATTGTAGTTGTTGCTGTCGTTACTGCCGTTGCTATTGTAGATGTTGCTGTCGTTACTGTCGTTGCTATTGTAGTTGTTGCTGTCGTTACTACCGTTGCTATTGTATTTATTGCTGTCGTTACTGCCGTTGCTATTGTAGTTGTTGCTGTCGTTACTGCCGTTGCTATTGTAGTTGTTGCTGCCGTTACTGCCGTTACTGCCGTTGCTATTGTAGTTGTTGCTGTCGTTACTGTCGTTACTATTGTAGTTGTTGCTGTCGTTACTACCGTTGCTATTGTAGTTGTTGCTGTCGTTACTGCCTTTGGTATTGTAGTTGTTGCTGTCGTTACTGTCGTTGGTATTGTAGTTGTTGTTGTCGTTACTACCGTTGCTATTGTAGTTGTTGCTGTGGTTACTACCGTTGCTATTGTAGTTGTTGCTGTCGTTACTGCCGTTGCTATTGTAGTTGTAGCTGTCGTTACTGCCGTTGCTATTGTAGTTGTTGTTGTCGTTACTGCCGTTGCTATTGTAGTTGTTGCTGTCGTTACTGTCGTTGCTATTGTAGTTGTTGCTGTCGTTACCTCCGTTGCTATTGTAGTTGTTGCTGTCGTTACTGTCGTTGCTATTGTAGTTGTTGCTGTCGTTACTACCGTTGCTATTGTAGTTGTTGCTGTTGTTGCTATTGTAGTTGTTGTTGTCGTTACTGCCGTTGCTATTGTAGATATTGCTGTCGTTACTGTCGTTGCTATTGTAGTTGTTGCTGTAGTTACTGTCGTTGCTATTGTAGTTGGTGCTGTCGTTACTGTCGTTGCTATTGTAGTTGTTGCTGTCGTTACTGCCGTTGCTATTGTAGTTGTTGCTGTCGTTCCTGCCGTTGCTATTGTAGTTGTTGCTGTCGTTACTGTCGTTGCTATTGTAGTTGTTGCTGTCGTTACTGTCGTTGCTATTGTAGTTGTTGCTGTCGTTACTGCCGTTGCTATTGTAGTTGTTGCTGTCGTTACTGCCGTTGATATTGTAGTTGTTGCTGTCGTTACTGGCGTTGCTATTGTAGTTGTTGCTGTCCTTACTGTCGTTGCTATTGTAGTTGTTGCTGTCGTCACTGTCGTTGCTATTGTAGTTGTTGCTGTCGTTACTGCCGTTTCTATTGTAGTTGTTACTGTCGTTCCTGCCGTCGCTATTGTAGTTGTTGCTGTCGTCACTGTCGTTGTTATTGTAGTTGTTGCTGTCGTTACTGTCGTTGCTAATGTAGTTGTTGCTGTCGTTGCTATTGTAGTTGTTGCTGTCGTTACTGCCGTTGTTATTGTAGTTGTTGCTGTCATTACTGCCGTTGCTATTGTAGTTTTTGGTGTCGTTACTACCGTTGCTATTGTAGTTGTTGATGTCGTTACTGCCATTGCTATTGTAGTTGTTGCTCTCGTTACTGCCGTTGCTATTGTAGTTGTTGCTGTCGTTACTGCCGTTGCTATTGTAGTTGTTGCTGTCGTTACTGCCGTTGCTATTGTAGTTGTTGCTGTCGTTACTGCCATTGCTATTGTAGTTGTTGCTGTCGTTACTACCGTTGCTATTTTAGTTGTTGCTGTCGTTACTGTTGTTGCTTTCGTTACTATCGTTGTTATTGTAGTTGTTGCTGTCGTTACTGCCGTTACTATTGTAGTTGTTGCTGTCGTTACTACCGTTGCTATTGTAGTTGTTGCTGTCGTTACTGCCATTGCTATTGTAGTTGTTGCTCTCGTTACTGCCGTTGCTATTGTAGTTGTTGCTGTCGTTACTGCCGTTGCTATTGTAGTTGTTGCTGTCGTTACTGCCGTTGCTATTGTAGTTGTTGCTGTCGTTACTACCGTTGTTATTGTAGTTGTTGCTGTCGTTACTGCCATTGCTATTGTAGTTGTTGCTGTCGTTACTACCGTTGCTATTGTAGTTGTTGCTGTCGTTACTGCCGTTGCAATTGTAGTTGTTGCTGTCGTTACTGCCGTTGCTATTGTAGTTGTTGCTGTCGTTACTGCCGTTGCTATTGTAGTTGTTGCTGTCGTTACTGCCATTGCTATTGTAGTTGTTGCTGTCGTTACTACCGTTGCTATTGTAGTTGTTGCTGTCGTTACTGTTATTGTTGTCGTTACTATCGTTGCTATTGTAGTTGTTGCTGTCGTTGCTATTGTAGTTGTTGCTGTCGTTACTGCCGTTGCTATTGTAGATGTTGCTGTCGTTACTGTCGTTGCTATTGTAGTTGTTGCTGTCGTTACTACCGTTGCTATTGTATTTGTTGCTGTCGTTACTGCCCTTGCTATTGTAGTTGTTGCTGTCGTTACTGCCGTTGCTATTGTAGTTGTTGTTGTCGTTACTGCCGTTTCTATTGTAGTTGTTGCTGTCGTTACTGCCGTTTCTATTGTAGTTGTTGCTGTCGTTCCTGCCGTTGCTATTGTAGTTGTTGCTGTCGTTACTGTCGTTGCTATTGTAGTTGTTGCTGTCGTTGCTATTGTAGTTGTTGCTGTCGTTACTGCCGTTGCTATTGTAGTTTTTGGTGTCGTTACTACCGTTGCTATTGTAATTGTTGCTGTCGTTACTGCCATTGCTATTGTATTTGTTGCTCTGGTTACTGCCGTTGCTATTGTAGTTGTTGCTGTCGTTACTGCCATTGCTATTGTAGTTGTTGCTGTCGTTACTACCGTTGCTATTGTAGTTGTTGTTGTCGTTACTGCCGTTGCTATTGTAGTTGTTGCTGTCGTTACTGTCGTTGCTATTGTAGTTGTTGCTGTCGTTGCTATTGTAGTTGTTGTTGTCGTTACTGCCGTTGCTATTGTAGTTGTTGCTGTCTTTACTGCCGTTGCTATTGTAGTTGTTGCTGTCGTTACTGCCGTTGCTATTGTAGTTGTTGCTGTCGTTACTGCCATTGCTATTGTAGTTGTTGCTGTCGTTACTACCGTTGCTATTGTAGTTGTTGCTGTCGTTACTGTTGTTGTTGTCGTTACTATCGTTGCTATTGTAGTTGTTGCTGTCGTTGCTATTGTAGTTGTTGCTGTCATTCCTGCCGTTGCTAATGTAGTTGTTGCTGTCGTTACTGTCGTTGCTATTGTAGTTGTTGCTGTCGTTACTGTCGTTGCTATTGTAGTTGTTGCTGTCCATACTGTCGTTGCTATTGTAGTTGTTGCTGTCGTTACTACCGTTGCTATTGTAGTTGTTGCTGTCGTTACTGTTGTTGTTGTCGTTACTATCGTTGCTATTGTAGTTGTTGCTGCCGTTGCTATTGTAGTTGTTGCTGTCGTTACTGCCGTTGCTATTGTAGTTGTTGCTGTCGTTACTGCCGTTGCTATTGTAGTTGTTGCTGTCGTTACTGCCATTGCTATTGTAGTTGTTGCTGTCGTTACTACCGTTGCTATTTTAGTTGTTGCTGTCGTTACTGTTGTTGCTGTCGTTACTATCGTTGCTATTGTAGTTGTTGCTGTCGTTGCTATTGTAGTTGTTGCTGTCGTTACTGCCGTTGCTATTGTAGATGTTGCTGTCGTTACTGTCGTTGCTATTGTAGTTGTTGCTGTCGTTACTACCGTTGCTATTGTATTTATTGCTGTCGTTACTGCCCTTGCTATTGTAGTTGTTGCTGTCGTTACTGCCGTTGCTATTGTAGTTGTTGCTGCCGTTACTGCCGTTACTGCCGTTGCTATTGTAGTTGTTGCTGTCGTTACTGTCGTTACTATTGTAGTTGTTGCTGTCGTTACTACCGTTGCTATTGTAGTTGTTGCTGTCGTTACTGCCTTTGGTATTGTAGTTGTTGCTGTCGTTACTGTCGTTGGTATTGTAGTTGTTGTTGTCGTTACTACCGTTGCTATTGTAGTTGTTGCTGTGGTTACTACCGTTGATATTGTAGTTGTTGCTGTCGTTACTGCCGTTGCTATTGTAGTTGTTGCTGTCGTTACTGCCGTTGCTATTGTAGTTGTAGCTGTCGTTACTGCCGTTGCTATTGTAGTTGTTGTTGTCGTTACTGCCGTTGCTATTGTAGTTGTTGCTGTCGTTACTGTCGTTGCTATTGTAGTTGTTGCTGTCGTTACCTCCGTTGCTATTGTAGTTGTTGCTGTCGTTACTGTCGTTGCTATTGTAGTTGTTGCTGTCGTTACTACCGTTGATATTGTAGTTGTTGCTGTCGTTACTACCGTTGCTATTGTAGTTGTTGCTGTTGTTGCTATTGTAGTTGTTGTTGTCGTTACTGCCGTTGCTATTGTAGATATTGCTGTCGTTACTGTCGTTGCTATTGAAGTTGTTGCTGTAGTTACTGTCGTTGCTATTGTAGTTGGTGCTGTCGTTACTGTCGTTGCTATTGTAGTTGTTGCTGTCGTTACTGCCGTTGCTATTGTAGTTGTTGCTGTCGTTCCTGCCGTTGCTATTGTAGTTGTTGCTGTCGTTACTGTCGTTGCTATTGTAGTTGTTGCTGTCGTTACTGTCGTTGTTATTGTAGTTGTTGCTGTCGTTACTGCCGTTGCTATTGTAGTTGTTGCTGTCGTTACTGCCGTTGATATTGTAGTTGTTGCTGTCGTTACTGGCGTTGCTATTGTAGTTGTTGCTGTCCTTACTGTCGTTGCTATTGTAGTTGTTGCTGTCGTCACTGTCGTTGCTATTGTAGTTGTTGCTGTCGTTACTGCCGTTTCTATTGTAGTTGTTACTGTCGTTCCTGCCGTCGCTATTGTAGTTGTTGCTGTCATCACTGTCGTTGTTATTGTAGTTGTTGCTGTCGTTACTGTCGTTGCTAATGTAGTTGTTGCTGTCGTTACTGCCATTGCTATTGTAGTTGTTGCTCTCGTTACTGCCGTTGCTATTGTAGTTGTTGCTGTCGTTACTGCCGTTGCTATTGTAGTTGTTGCTGTCGTTACTACCGTTGTTATTGTAGTTGTTGCTGTCGTTACTGCCATTGCTATTGTAGTTGTTGCTGTCGTTACTACCGTTGCTATTGTAGTTGTTGCTGTCGTTACTGCCGTTGCAATTGTAGTTGTTGCTGTCGTTACTGCCGTTGCTATTGTAGTTGTTGCTGTCGTTACTGCCGTTGCTATTGTAGTTGTTGCTGTCGTTACTGCCATTGCTATTGTAGTTGTTGCTGTCGTTACTACCGTTGCTATTGTAGTTCTTGCTGTCGTTACTGTTGTTGTTGTCGTTACTATCGTTGCTATTGTAGTTGTTGCTGTCGTTGCTATTGTAGTTGTTGCTGTCGTTACTGCCGTTGCTATTGTAGATGTTGCTGTCGTTACTGTCGTTGTTATTGTAGTTGTTGCTGTCGTTACTACCGTTGCTATTGTATTTGTTGCTGTCGTTACTGCCCTTGCTATTGTAGTTGTTGCTGTCGTTACTGCCGTTGCTATTGTAGTTGTTGCTGTCGTTACTGCCGTTACTGCCGTTGCTATTGTAGTTGTTGCTGTCGTTACTGCCTTTGGTATTGTAGTTGTTGATGTCGTTACTGTCGTTGCTATTGTAGTTGTTGCTGTCGTTACTGACGTTGCTATTGTAGTTGTTGCTGTCGTTACTACCGTTGCTATTGTAGTTGTTGCTGTGGTTACTACCGTTGCTATTGTAGTTGTTGCTGTCGTTACTGCCGTTGCTATTGTAGTTGTTGCTGTCGTTACTGCCGTTGCTATATCAGTTGTTGCTGTCGTTACTGCCGTTGCTATTGTAGTTGTTGTTGTCGTTACTGCCGTTGCTATTGTAGTTGTTGCTGTCGTTACTGTCGTTGCTATTGTAGTTGTTGCTGTCGTTACTACCGTTGCTATTGTAGTTGTTGCTGTCGTTACTACCGTTGCTATTGTAGTTGTTGCTGTTGTTGCTATTGTAGTTGTTGTTGTCGTTACTGCCGTTGCTATTGTAGATATTGCTGTCGTTACTGTCGTTGCTATTGTAGTTGTTGCTGTAGTTACTGTCGTTGCTATTGTAGTTGGTGCTGTCGTTACTGTCGTTGCTATTGTAGTTGTTGCTGTCGTTACTGCCGTTGCTATTGTAGTTGTTGCTGTCGTTCCTGCCGTTGCTATTGTAGTTGTTGCTGTCGTTACTGTCGTTGCTATTGTAGTTGTTGCTGTCGTTACTGTCGTTGTTATTGTAGTTGTTGCTGTCGTTACTGCCGTTGCTATTGTAGTTGTTGCTGTCGTTACTGCCGTTGATATTGTAGTTGTTGCTGTCGTTACTGGCGTTGCTATTGTAGTTGTTGCTGTCCTTACTGTCGTTGCTATTGTAGTTGTTGCTGTCGTCACTGTCGTTGCTATTGTAGTTGTTGCTGTCGTTACTGCCGTTTCTATTGTAGTTGTTACTGTCGTTCCTGCCGTCGCTATTGTAGTTGTTGCTGTCATCACTGTCGTTGTTATTGTAGTTGTTGCTGTCGTTACTGTCGTTGCTAATGTAGTTGTTGCTGTCGTTACTGCCATTGCTATTGTAGTTGTTGCTCTCGTTACTGCCGTTGCTATTGTAGTTGTTGCTGTCGTTACTGCCGTTGCTATTGTAGTTGTTGCTGTCGTTACTGCCGTTGCTATTGTAGTTGTTGCTGTCGTTACTGCCATTGCTATTGTAGTTGTTGCTGTCGTTACTGCCGTTGCTATTGTAGTTGTTGCTGTCGTTACTGCCGTTGCTATTGTAGTTGTTGCTGTCGTTACTACCGTTGTTATTGTAGTTGTTGCTGTCGTTACTGCCATTGCTATTGTAGTTGTTGCTGTCGTTACTACCGTTGTTATTGTAGTTGTTGCTGTCGTTACTGCCGTTGCAATTGTAGTTGTTGCTGTCGTTACTGCCGTTGCTATTGTAGTTGTTGCTGTCGTTACTGCCGTTGCTATTGTAGTTGTTGCTGTCGTTACTGCCATTGCTATTGTAGTTGTTGCTGTCGTTACTACCGTTGCTATTGTAGTTGTTGCTGTCGTTACTGTTGTTGTTGTCGTTACTATCGTTGCTATTGTAGTTGTTGCTGTCGTTGCTATTGTAGTTGTTGCTGTCGTTACTGCCGTTGCTATTGTAGATGTTGCTGTCGTTACTGTCGTTGCTATTGTAGTTGTTGCTGTCGTTACTACCGTTGCTATTGTATTTGTTGCTGTCGTTACTGCCCTTGCTATTGTAGGTGTTGCTGTCGTTACTGCCGTTGCTATTGTAGTTGTTGCTGTCGTTACTGCCGTTACTGCCGTTGCTATTGTAGTTGTTGCTGTCGTTACTGTCGTTACTATTGTAGTTGTTGCTGTCGTTACTACCGTTGCTATTGTAGTTGTTGCTGTCGTTACTGCCTTTGGTATTGTAGTTGTTGATGTCGTTACTGTCGTTGCTATTGTAGTTGTTGCTGTCGTTACTGTCGTTGCTATTGTAGTTGTTGCTGTCGTTACTACCGTTGCTATTGTAGTTGTTGCTGTGGTTACTACCGTTGCTATTGTAGTTGTTGCTGTCGTTACTGCCGTTGCTATTGTAGTTGTTGCTGTCGTTACTGCCGTTGCTATTGTAGTTGTTGCTGTCGTTACTGCCGTTGCTATTGTAGTTGTTGTTGTCGTTACTGCCGTTGCTATTGTAGTTGTTGCTGTCGTTACTGTCGTTGCTATTGTAGTTGTTGCTGTCGTTACCTCCGTTGCTATTGTAGTTGTTGCTGTCGTTACTGCCGTTGTTATTGTAGTTGTTGCTGTCGTTACTGTCGTTGCTATTGTAGTTGTTGCTGTCGTTGCTATTGTAGTTGTTGCTGTCGTTACTGCCGTTGTTATTGTAGTTGTTGCTGTCGTTACTGCCGTTGCTATTTTTTTTTTGCTGTCGTTACTACCGTTGTTATTGTAGTTGTTGATGTCGTTACACCCGTTGCTATTGTAGTTGTTGCTGTCGTTACTGCCGTTGCTATTGTAGTTGTTGCTGTCGTTACTGCCGTTGCTAATGTAGTTGTTGCTGTCGTTGCTATTGTAGTTGTTGCTGTCGTTACTGTCGTTGCTATTGTAGTTGTTGATGTCGTTACTGCCGTTGCTATTGTAGTTGTTGCTGTCGTTACTGCCGTTGCTATTGTAGTTGTTGATGTCGTTACTGCCGTTGCTATTGTAGTTGTTGCTGTCGTTTCTGTCGTTGCTATTGTAGTTGTTGCTGTCGTTACTGCCGTTGCTATTGTAGTTGTTACTGCCGTTGCTATTGTAGTTGTTGCTTTCGTTACTGTCGTTGCTATTGTAGTTGCTGCTGTCGTTGCTATTGTAGTTGTTGTTGTCGTTACTGCCGTTGCTATTGTAGATATTGCTGTCGTTACTGTCGTTGCTATTGTAGTTGTTGCTGTCGTTACTGCCGTTGCTATTGTAGTTGTTGCTGTCCTTACTGTCGTTGCTATTGTAGTTGTTGCTGTCGTCACTGTCGTTGCTATTGTAGTTGTTGCTGTCGTTACTGCCGTTTCTATTGTAGTTGTTGCTGTCGTTCCTGCCGTTGCTATTGTAGTTGTTGCTGTCGTTACTGTCGTTACTGTCGTTGCTATTGTAGTTGTTGCTGTCGTTGCTATTGTAATTGTTGCTGTCGTTACTGCCGTTGCTATTGTAGTTGTTGCTGTCGTTACTGCCGTTGCTATTGTAGTTTTTGGTGTCGTTACTACCGTTGCTATTGTAATTGTTGCTGTCGTTACTGCCATTGCTATTGTATTTGTTGCTCTGGTTACTGCCGTTGCTATTGTAGTTGTTGCTGTCGTTACTGCCATTGCTATTGTAGTTGTTGCTGTCGTTACTACCGTTGCTATTGTAGTTGTTGTTGTCGTTACTGCCGTTGCTATTGTAGTTGTTGCTGTCGTTACTGTCGTTGCTATTGTAGTTGTTGCTGTCGTTGCTATTGTAGTTGTTGTTGTCGTTACTGCCGTTGCTATTGTAGTTGTTGCTGTCTTTACTGCCGTTGCTATTGTAGTTGTTGCTGTCGTTACTGCCGTTGCTATTGTAGTTGTTGCTGTCGTTACTGCCATTGCTATTGTAGTTGTTGCTGTCGTTACTACCGTTGCTATTGTAGTTGTTGCTGTCGTTACTGTTGTTGTTGTCGTTACTATCGTTGCTATTGTAGTTGTTGCTGTCGTTGCTATTGTAGTTGTTGCTGTCGTTCCTGCCGTTGCTATTGTAGTTGTTGCTGTCGTTGCTATTGTAGTTGTTGCTGTCGTTACTGCCGTTGCTATTGTAGTTGTTGCTGTCCATACTGTCGTTGGTATTGTAGTTGTTGCTGTCGTTACTACCGTTGCTATTGTAGTTGTTGCTGTCGTTACTGTTGTTGTTGTCGTTACTATCGTTGCTATTGTAGTTGTTGCTGCCGTTGCTATTGTAGTTGTTGCTGTCGTTACTGCCGTTGCTATTGTAGTTGTTGCTGTCGTTACTGCCGTTGCTATTGTAGTTGTTGTTGTCGTTACTGCCATTGCTATTGTAGTTGTTGCTGTCGTTACTACCGTTGCTATTTTAGTTGTTGCTGTCGTTACTGTTGTTGCTGTCGTTACTATCGTTGCTATTGTAGTTGTTGCTGTCGTTGCTATTGTAGTTGTTGCTGTCGTTACTACCGTTGCTATTGTATTTGTTGCTGTCGTTACTGCCCTTGCTATTGTAGTTGTTGCTGTCGTTACTGCCGTTGCTATTGTAGTTGTTGCTGCCGTTACTGCCGTTGCTATTGTAGTTGTTGCTGTCGTTACTGTCGTTACTATTGTAGTTGTTGCTGTCGTTACTACCGTTGCTATTGTAGTTGTTGCTGTCGTTACTGCTTTGGTATTGTAGTTGTTGCTGTCGTTACTGTCGTTGCTATTGTAGTTGTTGCTGTCGTTACTACCGTTGCTATTGTAGTTGTTGCTGTGGTTACTACCTATGTTATTGTAGTTGTTGCTGTCGTTACTCCCGTTGTTATTGTAGTTGTTGCTGTCGTTACTGCCGTTGCTATTGTAGTTGTTGCTGTCGTTACTGCCGTTGCTATTGTAGTTGTTGTTGTCGTTACTGCCGTTGCTATTGTAGTTGTTGCTGTCGTTACTGTCGTTGCTATTGTAGTTGTTGCTGTCGTTACCTCCGTTGCTATTGTAGTTGTTGCTGTCGTTACTGTCGTTGCTATTGTAGTTGTTGCTGTCGTTACTACCGTTGCTATTGTAGTTGTTGCTGTCGTTACTACCGTTGCTATTGTAGTTG
The DNA here is from genome assembly GCA_964016885.1 of Eledone cirrhosa. Classification (NCBI taxonomy): domain Eukaryota; kingdom Metazoa; phylum Mollusca; class Cephalopoda; order Octopoda; family Eledonidae; genus Eledone; species Eledone cirrhosa. Next base: position 261,527,629 of record OZ024742.1, on the reverse strand, counting down.
TTGCTGTTGTTGCTATTGTAGTTGTTGTTGTCGTTACTGCCGTTGCTATTGTAGATATTGCTGTCGTTACTGTCGTTGCTATTGTAGTTGTTGCTGTAGTTACTGTCGTTGCTATTGTAGTTGTTGCTGTCGTTACTGTCGTTGCTATTGTAGTTGTTGCTGTCGTTACTGCCGTTGCTATTGTACTTGTTGCTGTCGTTCCTGCCGTTGCTATTGTAGTTGTTGCTGTCGTTACTGTCGTTGCTATTGTAGTTGTTGCTGTCGTTACTGCCGTTGCTATTGTAGTTGTTGCTGTCGTTACTACCGTTGTTATTGTAGTTGTTGCTGTCGTTACTGCCATTGCTATTGTAGTTGTTGCTGTCGTTACTACCGTTGCTATTGTAGTTGTTGCTGTCGTTACTGCCGTTGCAATTGTAGTTGTTGCTGTCGTTACTGCCATTGCTATTGTAGTTGTTGCTGTCGTTACTACCGTTGCTATTGTAGTTGTTGCTGTCGTTACTGTTGTTGTTGTCGTTACTATCGTTGCTATTGTAGTTGTTGCTGTCGTTGCTATTGTAGTTGTTGCTGTCGTTACTGCCGTTGCTATTGTAGATGTTGCTGTCGTTACTGTCGTTGCTATTGTAGTTGTTGCTGTCGTTACTACCGTTGCTATTGTATTTGTTGCTGTCGTTACTGCCCTTGCTATTGTAGTTGTTGCTGTCGTTACTGCCGTTGCTATTGTAGTTGTTGCTGTCGTTACTGCCGTTACTGCCGTTGCTATTGTAGTTGTTGCTGTCGTTACTGTCGTTACTATTGTAGTTGTTGCTGTCGTTACTACCGTTGCTATTGTAGTTGTTGCTGTCGTTACTGCCTTTGGTATTGTAGTTGTTGATGTCGTTACTGTCGTTGCTATTGTAGTTGTTGCTGTCGTTACTGTCGTTGCTATTGTAGTTGTTGCTGTCGTTACTACCGTTGCTATTGTAGTTGTTGCTGTGGTTACTACCGTTGCTATTGTAGTTGTTGCTGTCGTTACTGCCGTTGTTATTGTAGTTGTTGCTGTCGTTACTGCCGTTGCTATTGTAGTTGTTGCTGTCGTTACTGCCCTTGCTATTGTAGTTGTTGTTGTCGTTACTGCCGTTGCTATTGTAGTTGTTGCTGTCGTTACTGTCGTTGCTATTGTAGTTGTTGCTGTCGTTACTACCGTTGCTATTGTAGTTGTTGCTGTCGTTACTACCGTTGCTATTGTAGTTGTTGCTGTTGTTGCTATTGTAGTTGTTGTTGTCGTTACTGCCGTTGCTATTGTAGTTGTTGATGTCGTTACTGCCGTTGCTATTGTAGTTGTTGCTGTCGTTTCTGTCGTTGCTATTGTAGTTGTTGCTGTCGTTACTGCCGTTGCTATTGTAGTTGTTGCTGCCGTTACTGCCGTTGCTATTGTAGTTGTTGCTTTCGTTACTGTCGTTGCTATTGTAGTTGCTGCTGTCGTTGCTATTGTAGTTGTTGTTGTCGTTACTGCCGTTGCTATTGTAGATATTGCTGTCGTTACTGTCGTTGCTATTGTAGTTGTTGCTGTCGTTACTGCCGTTGCTATTGTAGTTGTTGCTGTCCTTACTGTCGTTGCTATTGTAGTTGTTGCTGTCGTCACTGTCGTTGCTATTGTAGTTGTTGCTGTCGTTACTGCCGTTTCTATTGTAGTTGTTGCTGTCGTTCCTGCCGTTGCTATTGTAGTTGTTGCTGTCGTTACTGTCGTTACTGTCGTTGCTATTGTAGTTGTTGCTGTCGTTGCTATTGTAATTGTTGCTGTCGTTACTGCCGTTGCTATTGTAGTTGTTGCTGTCGTTACTGCCGTTGCTATTGTAGTTTTTGGTGTCGTTACTACCGTTGCTATTGTAATTGTTGCTGTCGTTACTGCCATTGATATTGTATTTGTTGCTCTGGTTACTGCCGTTGCTATTGTAGTTGTTGCTGTCGTTACAGCCATTGATATTGTAGTTGTTGCTGTCGTTACTACCGTTGCTATTGTAGTTGTTGTTGTCGTTACTGCCGTTGCTATTGTAGTTGTTGCTGTCGTTACTGTCGTTGCTATTGTAGTTGTTGCTGTCGTTGCTATTGTAGTTGTTGTTGTCGTTACTGCCGTTGCTATTGTAGTTGTTGCTGTCTTTACTGCCGTTGCTATTGTAGTTGTTGCTGTCGTTACTGCCGTTGCTATTGTAGTTGTTGCTGTCGTTACTGCCATTGCTATTGTAGTTGTTGCTGTCGTTACTACCGTTGCTATTGTAGTTGTTGCTGTCGTTACTGTTGTTGTTGTCGTTACTATCGTTGCTATTGTAGTTGTTGCTGTCGTTGCTATTGTAGTTGTTGCTGTCGTTCCTGCCGTTGCTATTGTAGTTGTTGCTGTCGTTGCTATTGTAGTTGTTGCTGTCGTTACTGCCGTTGCTATTGTAGTTGTTGCTGTCCATACTGTCGTTGGTATTGTAGTTGTTGCTGTCGTTACTACCGTTGCTATTGTAGTTGTTGCTGTCGTTACTGTTGTTGTTGTCGTTACTATCGTTGCTATTGTAGTTGTTGCTGCCGTTGCTATTGTAGTTGTTGCTGTCGTTACTGCCGTTGCTATTGTAGTTGTTGCTGTCGTTACTGCCGTTGCTATTGTAGTTGTTGTTGTCGTTACTGCCATTGCTATTGTAGTTGTTGCTGTCGTTACTACCGTTGCTATTTTAGTTGTTGCTGTCGTTACTGTTGTTGCTGTCGTTACTATCGTTGCTATTGTAGTTGTTGCTGTCGTTGCTATTGTAGTTGTTGCTGTCGTTACTACCGTTGCTATTGTATTTGTTGCTGTCGTTACTGCCCTTGCTATTGTAGTTGTTGCTGTCGTTACTGCCGTTGCTATTGTAGTTGTTGCTGCCGTTACTGCCGTTGCTATTGTAGTTGTTGCTGTCGTTACTGTCGTTACTATTGTAGTTGTTGCTGTCGTTACTACCGTTGCTATTGTAGTTGTTGCTGTCGTTACTGCTTTGGTATTGTAGTTGTTGCTGTCGTTACTGTCGTTGCTATTGTAGTTGTTGCTGTCGTTACTACCGTTGCTATTGTAGTTGTTGCTGTGGTTACTACCGTTGCTATTGTAGTTGTTGCTGTCGTTACTGCCGTTGTTATTGTAGTTGTTGCTGTCGTTACTGCCGTTGCTATTGTAGTTGTTGCTGTCGTTACTGCCGTTGCTATTGTAGTTGTTGTTGTCGTTACTGCCGTTGCTATTGTAGTTGTTGCTGTCGTTACTGTCGTTGCTATTGTAGTTGTTGCTGTCGTTACCTCCGTTGCTATTGTAGTTGTTGCTGTCGTTACTGTCGTTGCTATTGTAGTTGTTGCTGTCGTTACTACCGTTGCTATTGTAGTTGTTGCTGTCGTTACTACCGTTGCTATTGTAGTTGTTGCTGTTGTTGCTATTGTAGTTGTTGTTGTCGTTACTGCCGTTGCTATTGTAGATATTGCTGTCGTTACTGTCGTTGCTATTGTAGTTGTTGCTGTAGTTACTGTCGTTGCTATTGTAGTTGTTGCTGTCGTTACTGTCGTTGCTATTGTAGTTGTTGCTGTCGTTACTGCCGTTGCTATTGTAGTTGTTGCTGTCGTTCCTGCCGTTGCTATTGTAGTTGTTGCTGTCGTTACTGTCGTTGCTATTGTAGTTGTTGCTGTCGTTACTGCCGTTGCTATTGTAGTTGTTGCTGTCGTTACTACCGTTGTTATTGTAGTTGTTGCTGTCGTTACTGCCATTGCTATTGTAGTTGTTGCTGTCGTTACTACCGTTGCTATTGTAGTTGTTGCTGTCGTTACTGCCGTTGCAATTGTAGTTGTTGCTGTCGTTACTGCCGTTGCTATTGTAGTTGTTGCTGTCGTTACTGCCGTTGCTATTGTAGTTGTTGCTGTCGTTACTGCCATTGCTATTGTAGTTGTTGCTGTCGTTACTACCGTTGCTATTGTAGTTGTTGCTGTCGTTACTGTTGTTGTTGTCGTTACTATCGTTGTTATTGTAGTTGTTGCTGTCGTTGCTATTGTAGTTGTTGCTGTCGTTACTGCCGTTGCTATTGTAGATGTTGCTGTCGTTACTGTCGTTGCTATTGTAGTTGTTGCTGTCGTTACTACCGTTGCTATTGTATTTGTTGCTGTCGTTACTGCCCTTGCTATTGTAGTTGTTGCTGTCGTTACTGCCGTTGCTATTGTAGTTGTTGCTGTCGTTACTGCCGTTACTGCCGTTGCTATTGTAGTTGTTGCTGTCGTTACTGTCGTTACTATTGTAGTTGTTGCTGTCGTTACTACCGTTGCTATTGTAGTTGTTGCTGTCGTTACTGCCTTTGGTATTGTAGTTGTTGATGTCGTTACTGTCGTTGCTATTGTAGTTGTTGCTGTCGTTACTGTCGTTGCTATTGTAGTTGTTGCTGTCGTTACTACCGTTGCTATTGTAGTTGTTGCTGTGGTTACTACCGTTGCTATTGTAGTTGTTGCTGTCGTTACTGCCGTTGCTATTGTAGTTGTTGCTGTCGTTACTGCCGTTGCTATTGTAGTTGTTGCTGTCGTTACTGCCGTTGCTATTGTAGTTGTTGTTGTCGTTACTGCCGTTGCTATTGTAGTTGTTGCTGTCGTTACTGTCGTTGCTATTGTAGTTGTTGCTGTCGTTACTACCGTTGCTATTGTAGTTGTTGCTGTCGTTACTACCGTTGCTATTGTAGTTGTTGCTGTTGTTGCTATTGTAGTTGTTGTTGTCGTTACTGCCGTTGCTATTGTAGATATTGCTGTCGTTACTGTCGTTGCTATTGTAGTTGTTGCTGTAGTTACTGTCGTTGCTATTGTAGTTGGTGCTGTCGTTACTGTCGTTGCTATTGTAGTTGTTGCTGTCGTTACTGCCGTTGCTATTGTAGTTGTTGCTGTCGTTCCTGCCGTTGCTATTGTAGTTGTTGCTGTCGTTACTGTCGTTGCTATTGTAGTTGTTGCTGTCGTTACTGTCGTTGTTATTGTAGTTGTTGCTGTCGTTACTGCCGTTGCTATTGTAGTTGTTGCTGTCGTTACAGCCGTTGATATTGTAGTTGTTGCTGTCGTTACTGGCGTTGCTATTGTAGTTGTTGCTGTCCTTACTGTCGTTGCTATTGTAGTTGTTGCTGTCGTCACTGTCGTTGCTATTGTAGTTGTTGCTGTCGTTACTGCCGTTTCTATTGTAGTTGTTACTGTCGTTCCTGCCGTCGCTATTGTAGTTGTTGCTGTCATCACTGTCGTTGTTATTGTAGTTGTTGCTGTCGTTACTGTCGTTGCTAATGTAGTTGTTGCTGTCGTTACTGCCATTGCTATTGTAGTTGTTGCTCTCGTTACTGCCGTTGCTATTGTAGTTGTTGCTGTCGTTACTGCCGTTGCTATTGTAGTTGTTGCTGTCGTTACTGCCGTTGCTATTGTAGTTGTTGCTGTCGTTACTACCGTTGTTATTGTAGTTGTTGCTGTCGTTACTGCCATTGCTATTGTAGTTGTTGCTGTCGTTACTACCGTTGCTATTGTAGTTGTTGCTGTCGTTACTGCCGTTGCAATTGTAGTTGTTGCTGTCGTTACTGCCGTTGCTATTGTAGTTGTTGCTGTCGTTACTGCCGTTGCTATTGTAGTTGTTGCTGTCGTTACTGCCATTGCTATTGTAGTTGTTGCTGTCCTTACTACCGTTGCTATTGTAGTTGTTGCTGTCGTTACTGTTGTTGTTGTCGTTACTATCGTTGCTATTGTAGTTGTTGCTGTCGTTGCTATTGTAGTTGTTGCTGTCGTTACTGCCGTTGATATTGTAGATGTTGCTGTCGTTACTATCGTTGCTATTGTAGTTGTTGCTGTCGTTACTACCGTTGCTATTGTATTTGTTGCTGTCGTTACTGCCCTTGCTATTGTAGTTGTTGCTGTCGTTACTGCCGTTGCTATTGTAGTTGTTGCTGTCGTTACTGCCGTTACTGCCGTTGCTATTGTAGTTGTTGCTGTCGTTACTGTCGTTACTATTGTAGTTGTTGCTGTCGTTACTACCGTTGCTATTGTAGTTGTTGCTGTCGTTACTGCCTTTGGTATTGTAATTGTTGATGTCGTTACTGTCGTTGCTATTGTAGTTGTTGCTGTCGTTACTGTCGTTGCTATTGTAGTTGTTGCTGTCGTTACTACCGTTGCTATTGTAGTTGTTGCTGTGGTTACTACCGTTGCTATTGTAGTTGTTGCTGTCGTTACTGCCGTTGCTATTGTAGTTGTTGCTGTCGTTACTGCCGTTGTTATTGTAGTTGTTGCTGTCGTTACTGCCGTTGCTATTGTAGTTGTTGTTGTCGTTACTGCCGTTGCTATTGTAGTTGTTGCTGTCGTTACTGTCGTTGCTATTGTAGTTGTTGCTGTCGTTACCTCCGTTGCTATTGTAGTTGTTGCTGTCGTTACTGCCGTTGTTATTGTAGTTGTTGCTGTCGTTGCTATTGTAGTTGTTGCTGTCGTTGCTATTGTAGTTGTTGCTGTCGTTACTGCCGTTGTTATTGTAGTTGTTGCTGTCGTTACTGCCGTTGCTATTGTAGTTTTTGCTGTCGTTACTACCGTTGTTATTGTAGTTGTTGATGTCGTTACTCCCGTTGCTATTGTAGTTGTTGCTGTCGTTACTGCCGTTGCTATTGTAGTTGTTGCTGTCGTTACTGCCGTTGCTAATGTAGTTGTTGCTGTCGTTGCTATTGTAGTTGTTGCTGTCGTTACTGTCGTTGCTATTGTAGTTGTTGCTGTCGTTACTGCCGTTGCTATTGTAGTTGTTGCTGTCGTTACTGCCGTTGCTATTGTAGTTGTTGATGTCGTTACTGCCGTTGCTATTGTAGTTGTTGCTGTCGTTTCTGTCGTTGCTATTGTAGTTGTTGCTGTCGTTACTGCCGTTGCTATTGTAGTTGTTGCTGCCGTTACTGCCGTTGCTATTGTAGTTGTTGCTTTCGTTACTACCGTTGCTATTGTAGTTGCTGCTGTCGTTGCTATTGTAGTTGTTGTTGTCGTTACTGCCGTTGCTATTGTAGATATTGCTGTCGTTACTGTCGTTGCTATTGTAGTTGTTGCTGTCGTTACTGCCGTTGCTATTGTAGTTGTTGCTGTCCTTACTGTCGTTGCTATTGTAGTTGTTGCTGTCGTCACTGTCGTTGCTATTGTAGTTGTTGCTGTCGTTACTGCCGTTTCTATTGTAGTTGTTGCTGTCGTTCCTGCCGTTGCTATTGTAGTTGTTGCTGTCGTTACTGTCGTTACTGTCGTTGCTATTGTAGTTGTTGCTGTCGTTGCTATTGTAATTGTTGCTGTCGTTACTGCCGTTGCTATTGTAGTAGTTGCTGTCGTTACTGCCGTTGCTATTGTAGTTTTTGGTGTCGTTACTACCGTTGCTATTGTAATTGTTGCTGTCGTTACTGCCATTGCTATTGTATTTGTTGCTCTGGTTACTGCCGTTGCTATTGTAGTTGTTGCTGTCGTTACTGCCATTGCTATTGTAGTTGTTGCTGTCGTTACTACCGTTGCTATTGTAGTTGTTGTTGTCGTTACTGCCGTTGCTATTGTAGTTGTTGCTGTCGTTACTGTCGTTGCTATTGTAGTTGTTGCTGTCGTTGCTATTGTAGTTGTTGTTGTCGTTACTGCCGTTGCTATTGTAGTTGTTGCTGTCTTTACTGCCGTTGCTATTGTAGTTGTTGCTGTCGTTACTGCCGTTGCTATTGTAGTTGTTGCTGTCGTTACTGCCATTGCTATTGTAGTTGTTGCTGTCGTTACTACCGTTGCTATTGTAGTTGTTGCTGTCGTTACTGTTGTTGTTGTCGTTACTATCGTTGCTATTGTAGTTGTTGCTGTCGTTGCTATTGTAGTTGTTGCTGTCGTTCCTGCCGTTGCTATTGTAGTTGTTGCTGTCGTTGCTATTGTAGTTGTTGCTGTCGTTACTGCCGTTGCTATTGTAGTTGTTGCTGTCCATACTGTCGTTGCTATTGTAGTTGTTGCTGTCGTTACTACCGTTGCTATTGTAGTTGTTGCTGTCGTTACTGTTGTTGTTGTCGTTACTATCGTTGCTATTGTAGTTGTTGCTGCCGTTGCTATTGTAGTTGTTGCTGTCGTTACCGCCGTTGCTATTGTAGTTGTTGCTGTCGTTACTGCCGTTGCTATTGTAGATGTTGTTGTCGTTACTGCCATTGCTATTGTAGTTGTTGCTGTCGTTACTACCGTTGCTATTTTAGTTGTTGCTGTCGTTACTGTTGTTGCTGTCGTTACTATCGTTGCTATTGTAGTTGTTGCTGTCGTTGCTATTGTAGTTGTTGCTGTCGTTACTACCGTTGCTATTGTATTTGTTGCTGTCGTTACTGCCGTTGCTATTGTAGTTGTTGCTGCCGTTACTGCCGTTGCTATTGTAGTTGTTGCTGTCGTTACTGTCGTTACTATTGTAGTTGTTGCTGTCGTTACTACCGTTGCTATTGTAGTTGTTGCTGTCGTTACTGCTTTGGTATTGTAGTTGTTGCTGTCGTTACTGTCGTTGCTATTGTAGTTGTTGCTGTCGTTACTACCGTTGCTATTGTAGTTGTTGCTGTGGTTACTACCGTTGCTATTGTAGTTGTTGCTGTCGTTACTGCCGTTGTTATTGTAGTTGTTGCTGTCGTTACTGCCGTTGCTATTGTAGTTGTTGCTGTCATTACTGTCGTTGCTATTGTAGTTGTTGCTGTCGTTACCTCCGTTGCTATTGTAGTTGTTGCTGTCGTTACTGTCGTTGCTATTGTAGTTGTTGCTGTCGTTACTACCGTTGCTATTGTAGTTGTTGCTGTCGTTACTACCGTTGCTATTGTAGTTGTTGCTGTTGTTGCTATTGTAGTTGTTGTTGTCGTTACTGCCGTTGCTATTGTAGATATTGCTGTCGTTACTGTCGTTGCTATTGTAGTTGTTGCTGTAGTTACTGTCGTTGCTATTGTAGTTGTTGCTGTCGTTACTGTCGTTGCTATTGTAGTTGTTGCTGTCGTTACTGCCGTTGCTATTGCAGTTGTTGCTGTCGTTCCTGCCGTTGCTATTGTAGTTGTTGCTGTCGTTACTGTCGTTGCTATTGTAGTTGTTGCTGTCGTTACTGCCGTTGCTATTGTAGTTGTTGCTGTCGTTACTGCCGTTGATATTGTAGTTGTTGCTGTCGTTACTGCCGTTGCTATTGTAGTTGTTGCTGTCCTTACTGTCGTTGCTATTGTAGTTGTTGCTGTCGTCACTGTCGTTGCTATTGTAGTTGTTGCTGTCGTTACTGCCGTTTCTATTGTAGTTGTTACTGTCGTTCCTGCCGTCGCTATTGTAGTTCTTGCTGTCGTCACTGTCGTTGTTATTGTAGTTGTTGCTGTCGTTACTGTCGTTGCTAATGTAGTTTTTGCTGTCGTTGCTATTGTAGTTGTTGCTGTCGTTACTGCCGTTGCTATTGTAGTTGTTGCTGTCGTTACTGCCATTGCTATTGTAGTTGTTGCTGTCGTTACTACCGTTGCTATTGTAGTTGTTGCTGTCGTTACTGCCGTTGCAATTGTAGTTGTTGCTGTCGTTACTGCCGTTGCTATTGTAGTTGTTGCTGTCGTTACTGCCGTTGCTATTGTAGTTGTTGCTGTCGTTACTGCCATTGCTATTGTAGTTGTTGCTGTCATTACTACCGTTGCTATTGTAGTTGTTGCTGTCGTTACTGTTGTTGTTGTCGTTACTATCGTTGCTATTGTAGTTGTTGCTGTCGTTGCTATTGTAGTTGTTGCTGTCGTTACTGCCGTTGCTATTGTAGATGTTGCTGTCGTTACTGTCGTTGCTATTGTAGTTGTTGCTGTCGTTACTACCGTTGCTATTGTATTTGTTGCTGTCGTTACTGCCCTTGCTATTGTAGTTGTTGCTGTCGTTACTGCCGTTGCTATTGTAGTTGTTGCTGTCGTTACTGCCGTTACTGCCGTTGCTATTGTAGTTGTTGCTGTCGTTACTGTCGTTACTATTGTAGTTGTTGCTGTCGTTACTACCGTTGCTATTGTAGTTGTTGCTGTCGTTACTGCCTTTGGTATTGTAGTTGTTGCTGTCGTTACTGTCGTTGCTATTGTAGTTGTTGCTGTCGTTACTACCGTTGCTATTGTAGTTGTTGCTGTGGTTACTACCGTTGCTATTGTAGTTGTTGCTGTCGTTACTGCCGTTGCTATTGTAGTTGTTGCTGTCGTTACTGCCGTTGCTATTGTAGTTGTTGCTGTCGTTACTGCCGTTGCTATTGTAGTTGTTGTTGTCGTTACTGCCGTTGCTATTGTAGTTGTTGCTGTCGTTACTGTCGTTGCTATTGTAGTTGTTGCTGTCGTTACCTCCGTTGCTATTGTAGTTGTTGCTGTCGTTACTGTCGTTGCTATTGTAGTTGTTGCTGTCGTTACTACCATTGCTATTGTAGTTGTTGCTGTTGTTGCTATTGTAGTTGTTGTTGTCGTTACTGCCGTTGCTATTGTAGATATTGCTGTCGTTACTGTCGTTGTTATTGTAGTTTTTGGTGTCGTTACTACCGTTGCTATTGTAGTTGTTGCTGTCGTTACTGCCATTGCTATTGTAGTTGTTGCTCTCGTTACTGCCGTTGCTATTGTAGTTGTTGCTGTCGTTACTGCCGTTGCTATTGTAGTTCTTCCTGTCGTTACTGCCGTTGCTATTGTAGTTGTTGCTGTCGTTACTACCGTTGCTATTGTAGTTGTTGCTGTCGTTACTGCCATTGCTATTGTAGTTGTTGCTGTCGTTACTACCGTTGCTATTGTAGTTGTTGCTGTCGTTACTGCCGTTGCAATTGTAGTTGTTGCTGTCGTTACTGCCGTTGCTATTGTAGTTGTTGCTGTCGTTACTGCCGTTGCTATTGTAGTTGTTGCTGTCGTTACTGCCATTGCTATTGTAGTTGTTGCTGTCGTTACTACCGTTGCTATTGTAGTTGTTGCTGTCGTTACTGTTGTTGTTGTCGTTACTATCGTTGCTATTGTAGTTGTTGCTGTCGTTGCTATTGTAGTTGTTGCTGTCGTTACTGCCGTTGCTATTGTAGATGTTGCTGTCGTTACTGTCGTTGCTATTGTAGTTGTTGCTGTCGTTACTACCGTTGCTATTGTATTTGTTGCTGTCGTTACTGCCCTTGCTATTGTAGTTGTTGCTGTCGTTACTGCCGTTGCTATTGTAGTTGTTGCTGTCGTTACTGCCGTTACTGCCGTTGCTATTGTAGTTGTTGCTGTCGTTACTGTCGTTACTATTGTAGTTGTTGCTGTCGTTACTACCGTTGCTATTGTAGTTGTTGCTGTCGTTACTGCCTTTGGTATTGTAGTTGTTGCTGTCGTTACTGTCGTTGCTATTGTAGTTGTTGCTGTCGTTACTACCGTTGCTATTGTAGTTGTCGCTGTGGTTACTACCGTTGCTATTGTAGTTGTTGCTGTCGTTACTGCCATTGCTATTGTAGTTGTTGCTGTCGTTACTGCCGTTGCTATTGTAGTTGTTGCTGTCGTTACTGCCGTTGCTATTGTAGTTGTTGTTGTCGTTACTGCCGTTGCTATTGTAGTTGTTGCTGTCGTTACTGCCGTTGTTATTGTAGTTGTTGCTGTCGTTACCTCCGTTGCTATTGTAGTTGTTGCTGTCGTTACTGTCGTTGCTATTGTAGTTGTTGCTGTCGTTACTACCGTTGCTATTGTAGTTGTTGCTGTCGTTACTACCGTTGCTATTGTAGTTGTTGCTGTTGTTGCTATTGTAGTTGTTGTTGTCGTTACTGCCGTTGCTATTGTAGATATTGCTGTCGTTACTGTCGTTGTTATTGTAGTTGTTGCTGTAGTTACTGTCGTTGCTATTGTAGTTGTTGCTGTCGTTACTGTCGTTGCTATTGTAGTTGTTGCTGTCGTTACTGCCGTTGCTATTGTAGTTGTTGCTGTCGTTCCTGCCGTTGCTATTGTAGTTGTTGCTGTCGTTACTGTCGTTGCTATTGTAGTTGTTGCTCTCGTTACTGTCGTTGCTATTGTAGTTGTTGCTGTCGTTACTGTCGTTGCTATTGTAGTTGTTGTTGTCGTTACTGCCGTTGATATTGTAGTTGTTGCTGTCGTTACTGTCGTTGTTATTGTAGTTGTTGCTGTCGTTACTGCCGTTGCTATTGTAGTTGTTGCTGTCCTTACTGTCGTTGCTATTGTAGTTGTTGCTGTCGTCACTGTCGTTGTTATTGTAGTTGTTGCTGTCGTTACTGCCGTTTCTATTGTAGTTGTTACTGTCGTTCCTGCCGTCGCTATTGTAGTTGTTGCTGTCGTCACTGTCGTTGTTATTGTAGTTGTTGCTGTCGTTACTGTCGTTGCTATTGTAGTTGTTGCTGTCGTTGCTATTGTAGTTGTTGCTGTCGTTACTGCCGTTGCTATTGTAGTTGTTGCTGTCATTACTGCCGTTGCTATTGTAGTTTTTGGTGTCGTTACTACCGTTGCTATTGTAGTTGTTGCTGTCGTTACTGCCATTGCTATTGTAGTTGTTGCTCTCGTTACTGCCGTTGCTATTGTAGTTGTTGCTGTCGTTGCTGCCGTTGCTATTGTAGTTTTTGCTGTCGTTACTGCCGTTGCTATTGTAGTTGTTGCTGTCGTTACTACCGTTGCTATTGTAGTTGTTGCTGTCGTTACTGCCATTGCTATTGTAGTTGTTGCTGTCGTTACTACCGTTGCTATTGTAGTTGTTGCTGTCGTTACTGCCGTTGCAATTGTAGTTGTTGCTGTCGTTACTGCCGTTGCTATTGTAGTTGTTGCTGTCGTTACTGCCGTTGCTATTGTAGTTGTTGCTGTCGTTATTGCCATTGCTATTGTAGTTGTTGCTGTCGTTACAACCGTTGCTATTGTAGTTGTTGCTGTCGTTACTGTTGTTGTTGTCGTTACTATCGTTGCTATTGTAGTTGTTGCTGTCGTTGCTATTGTAATTGTTGCTGTCGTTACTACCGTTGCTATTGTATTTGTTGCTGTCGTTACTGCCCTTGCAATTGTAGTTGTTGCTGTCGTTACTGCCGTTGCTATTGTAGTTGTTGTTGTCGTTACTGCCGTTACTGCCGTTGCTATTGTAGTTGTTGCTGTCGTTACTATTGTAGTTGTTGCTGTCGTTACTACCGTTGCTATTGTAGTTGTTGCTGTCGTTACTGCCTTTGGTATTGTAGTTGTTGCTGTCGTTACTGTCGTTGCTATTGTAGTTGTTGCTGTCGTTACTACCGTTGCTATTGTAGTTGTTGCTGTGGTTACTACCGTTGCTATTGTAGTTGTTGCTGTCGTTACTGCCGTTGCTATTGTAGTTGTTGCTGTCGTTACTACCGTTGCTATTGTAGTTGTTGCTGTCGTTACTGCCATTGTTATTGTAGTTGTTGTTGTCGTTACTGCCGTTGCTATTGTAGTTGTTGCTGTCGTTACTGCCGTTGCTATTGTAGTTGTTGCTGTCGTTACCTCCGTTGCTATTGTAGTTGTTGTTGTCGTTACTGCCGTTGCTATTGTAGTTGTTGCTGTCGTTACTGTCGTTGCTATTGTAGTTGTTGCTGTCGTTACCTCCGTTGCTATTGTAGTTGTTGCTGTCGTTGCTGTCGGTGCTATTGTAGTTGTTGCTGTCGTTACTGCCGTTTATATTGTAGTTGTTGCTGTCGTTCCTGGCGCTGCTATTGTAGTTGTTGCTGTCGTTACTGTCGTTGCTATTGTAGTTGTTGCTGTCGTTACTGTCGTTGCTATTGTAGTTGCTGCTGTCGTTGCTATTGTAGTTGTTGCTGTCGTTACTGCCGTTGCTATTGTAGTTGTTGCTGTCGTTACTGCCGTTGATATTGTAGTTTTTGGTGTCGTTACTACCGTTGCTATTGTAGTTGTTGCTGTCGTTACTGCCATTGCCATTGTAGTTGTTGCTGTCATTACTGCCGCTGCTATTGTAGTTGTTGCTGTCGTTACTGCCGTTGCTATTGTAGTTGTTGCTGTCGTTACTGCCGTTGCTATTGTAGTTGTTGCTGTCGCTACTGCCGTTGCTATTGTAGTTGTTGCTGTCGTTACTGCCATTGCTATTGTAGTTGTTGCTGTCGTTACTACCGTTGCTATTGTAGTTGTTGCTGTCGTTACTGTTGTTGTTGTCGTTACTATCGTTGCTATTGTAGTTGTTGCTGTCGTTGCTATTGTAGTTGTTGCTGTCGTTCCTGCCGTTGCTATTGTAGATGTTGCTGTCGTTACTGTCGTTGCTATTGTAGTTGTTGCTGTCGTTACTGCCGTTGCTATTGTAGTTGTTGATGTCCTTACTGTCGTTGCTATTGTAGTTGTTGCTGTCGTCACTGTCGTTGCTATTGTAGTTGTTGCTGTCGTTACTGCCGTTTCTATTGTAGTTGTTGCTGTCGTTACTGCCGTTGCTATTGTAGTTGTTGCTGTCGTTACTGTCGTTGCTATTGTACTTGTTGCTGTCGTTGCTATTGTAGTTGTTGCTGTCGTTACTGCCGTTGCTATTGTAGTTGTTGCTGTCGTTACTGCCATTGCTATTGTAGTTGTTGCTGTCGTTACTACCGTTGCTATTGTAGTTGTTGCTGTCGTTACTGTTGTTGATGTCGTTACTATCGTTGCTATTGTAGTTGTTGCTGTCGTTGCTATTGTAGTTGTTGCTGTCGTTACTGCCGTTGCTATTGTAGTTGTTGCTGTCCTTACTGTCGTTGCTATTGTAGTTGTTGCTGTCGTCACTGTCGTTGCTATTGTAGTTGTTGCTGTCGTTACTGCCGCTTCTATTGTAGTTGTTGCTCTCGTTACTGCCGTTGCTATTGTAGTTGTTGCTGTCGTTACTGTCGTTGCTATTGTACTTGTTGCTGTCGTTGCTATTGTAGTTGTTGCTGTCGTTACTGCCGTTGCTATTGTAGTTGTTGATGTCGTTACTGCCGTTGCTATTGTAGTTGTTGCTGTCGTTACTGCCGTTGATATTGTCGTCTTTGCTGTCGTTACTGCCGTTGCTATTGTAGTTGTTGCTGTCGTTACTACCGTTGCTATTGTAGTTGTTGCTGTCGTTACTGCCGTTGGTATTGTAGTTGTTGCTGTCATTACTGCCGTTGCTATTGTAGTTGTTGCTGTCGTTATTGCCGTTGTTATTGTAGTTGTAGCTGTCGTTACTGTCGTTGATATTGTAGTTGTAGCTGTCGTTACTGCCGTTGCTATTGTAGTTGTTGCTGTCGTTACTGTCGTTGCTATTGTAGTTGTTGCTGTCGTTACTACCGTTGCTATTGTAGTTGTTGCTGTCGTTACTACCGTTGCTATTGTAGTTGTTGCTGTCGTTACTGCCGTTGCTATTGTAGTTGTTGCTGTCGTTACTGCCGTTGCTATTGTAGTTGTTGCTGTCGTTACTGTCGTTGCTATTGTAGTTGTTGCTGTCGTTGCTATTGTAGTTGTTGCTGTCGTTACTGCCGTTGCTATTGTAGTTATTCCTGTCGTTACTGTCGTTGCTATTGTAGTTGTTGCTGTCGTTACTGTCGTTGCTATTGTAGTTGTTGCTGTCGTTACTCTCGTTGCTATTGTAGTTGTTGCTGTCGTTACTGCTGTTGCTATTGTAGTTGTTGCTGTCGTTACTACCGTTGCTATTGTAGTTGTTGCTCTCGTTACTGCCGTTGCTATTGTAGTTGTTGCACTCGTTACTGTCGTTGCTATTGTAGTTGTTGCTGTCGTTACTGCCGTTACTATTGTAGTTGTTGCTGTCGTCACTGTCGTTGCTATTGTAGTTGTTGCTGTCGTTACTGCCGTTTCTATTGTAGTTGTTGCTGTCGTTACTGCCGTTGCTATTGTAGTTGTTGCTGTCGTTACTGTCGTTGCTATCGTAGTTGTTGCTGTCGTTGCTATTGTAGTTGTTGCAGTCGTTACTGCCGTTGCTATTGTAGTTGTTGCTGTCGTTACTGCCGTTGCTATGGTAGTTGTTGCTGTCGTTACTGCCGTTGTTATTGTAGTTTTTGTTGTCGTTACTACCGTTGCTATTGTAGTTGTTGCTGTCGTTACTGCCATTGCTATTGTAGTTGTTGCTGTCGTTACTGCCGTTGCTATTGTAGTTGTTGCTGTCGTTACTACCGTTGCTATTGTAGTTGTTGCTGTCGTTCCTGCCGTTGCTATTGTAGTTGTTGCTGTCGTTACTGTCGTTGCTATTGTAGTTGTTGCTGTCGTTACTGTCGTTGCTATTGTAGTTGTTGCTGTCGTCACTGTCGTTGCTATTGTAGTTGTTTGTGTCGTTACTGCCGTTTCTATTGTAGTTGTTGCTGTCGTTACTGCCGTTGCTATTGTAGTTGTTGCTGTCGTTACTGTCGTTGCTATTGTAGTTGTTGCTGTCGTTACTGCCGTTGCTATTGTAGTTGTTGCTGTCGTTACTGCCGTTGCTATTGTAGTTGTTGCTGTCGTTACTGCCGTTGTTATTGTAGTTTTTGCTGTCGTTACTACCGTTATTATTGTAGTTGTTGATGTCGTTACTGCCGTTGCTATTGTAGTTGTTGCTGTCGTTACTGCCGTTGCTATTGTAGTTGTTGCTGTCGTTACTGCCGTTGCTATTGTAGTTGTTGCTGTCGTTACTACCGTTGCTATTGTAGTTGTTGCTATCGTTACTACCGTTGCTATTGTAGTTGTTGCTGTCGTTACTGTCGTTGCTATTGTAGTTGTTGCTGTCATTACTACCGTTGCTATTGTAGTTGTTGCTGTCGTTGCTATTGTAGTTGTTGCTGTCGTTACTGTCCTTGCCATTGTAGTTGTTGCTGTCGTTACTGCCGTTGCTATTGTAGTTGTTGCTGTCGTTACTGCCGTTGCTATTGTAGTTGTTGCTGTCGTTACTGTCGTTGCTATTGTAGTTGTTGCTGTCGTTACTGCCGTTGCTATTATAGTTGTTGCTGTCGTTACTGCCGTTGCTATTGTAGTTGTTGCTGTCGTTACTGTCGTTGCTATCGTAGTTGTTGCTGTCGTTGCTATTGTAGTTGTTGCTGTCGTTACTGCCGTTGCTATTGTAGTTGTTGCTGTCGTTACTGCCGTTGCTATGGTAGTTGTTGCTGTCGTTACTGCCGTTGTTATTGTAGTTTTTGTTGTCGTTACTACCGTTGCTATTGTAGTTGTTGCTGTCGTTACTGCCATTGCTATTGTAGTTGTTGCTGTCGTTACTGCCGTTGCTATTGTAGTTGTTGCTGTCGTTACTACCGTTGCTATTGTAGTTGTTGCTGTCGTTCCTGCCGTTGCTATTGTAGTTGTTGCTGTCGTTACTGTCGTTGCTATTGTAGTTGTTGCTGTCGTTACTGTCGTTGCTATTGTAGTTGTTGCTGTCGTCACTGTCGTTGCTATTGTAGTTGTTTGTGTCGTTACTGCCGTTTCTATTGTAGTTGTTGCTGTCGTTACTGCCGTTGCTATTGTAGTTGTTGCTGTCGTTACTGTCGTTGCTATTGTAGTTGTTGCTGTCGTTACTGCCGTTGCTATTGTAGTTGTTGCTGTCGTTACTGCCGTTGCTATTGTAGTTGTTGCTGTCGTTACTGCCGTTGTTATTGTACTTTTTGCTGTCGTTACTACCGTTATTATTGTAGTTGTTGATGTCGTTACTGCCGTTGATATTGTAGTTGTTGCTGTCGTTACTGCCGTTGCTATTGTAGTTGTTGCTGTCGTTACTGCCGTTGCTATTGTAGTTGTTGCTGTCGTTACTACCGTTGCTATTGTAGTTGTTGCTATCGTTACTACCGTTGCTATTGTAGTTGTTGCTGTCGTTACTGTCGTTGCTATTGTAGTTGTTGCTGTCATTACTACCGTTGCTATTGTAGTTGTTGCTGTCGTTGCTATTGTAGTTGTTGCTGTCGTTACTGTCCTTGCCATTGTAGTTGTTGCTGTCGTTACTGCCGTTGCTATTGTAGTTGTTGCTGTCGTTACTGCCGTTGCTATTGTAGTTGTTGCTGTCGTTACTGTCGTTGCTATTGTAGTTGTTGCTGTCGTTACTGCCGTTGCTATTATAGTTGTTGCTGTCGTTACTGCCGTTGCTATTGTAGTTGTTGCTGTCGTTACTGTCGTTGCTATTGTAGTTGTTGCTGTCGTTGCAATTGTATTTGTTGCTGTCGTTACTGCCGTTGCTATTGTAGTTGTTGCTGTCGTTGCTATTGTAGTTGTTGCTGTCGTTACTGTCGTTTTATTATTGTAGTTGTTGCTGTCGTTACTTTCGTTGCTATTGTAGTTGTTGCTGTCGTTGCTATTGTAGTTGTTGGTGTCGTTCCTGCCGTTGCTATTGTAGTTGTTGCTGTCGTTACTGTCGTTGCTATTGTAGTTGTTGCTGTCGTTACTGCCGTTGCTATTGTAGTTGTTGTCGTTACTGCCGTTGCTATTGTAGTTGTTGCTGTCGTTACTGTCGTTGCTATTGTAGTTGTTGCTGTCGTCACTGTCGTTGTTATTGTAGTTGTTGCTGTCGTCACTGTCGTTGCTATTGTAGTTGTTGCTGTCGTTACTGTCGTTGCTATTGTAGTTGTTGCTGTCGTTACTGCCGTTGCTATTGTAGTTGTTGCTGTCGTTACTGTCGTTGCTATTGTAGTTGTTGCTGCCGTTGCTATTGTAGTTGTTGCTGTCGTTACTGTCGTTGCTATTGTAGTTGTTGCTGTCGTTACTACCGTTGCTATTGTAGTTGTTGCTGTCGTTACTACCGTTGCTATTGTAGTTGTTGCTGTCGTTACTGCCGTTGCTATTGTACTTGTTGCTGTCGTTACTGCCGTTGCTATTGTAGTTGTTGCTGTCGTTACTGTCGTTGCTATAGTAGTTGTTGCTGTCGTTGCTATTGTAGTTGTTGCTGTCGTTACTGCCGTTGCTATTGTAGTTGTTGCTGTCGTTACTACCGTTGCTATTGTAGTTGTTGCTGTCGTTACTGCCGTTGATATTGTAGTTGTTGCTGTCGTTACTACCGTTGCTATTCGTAGTTGTTGCTGTCATTACTACCGTTGCTATTGTAGTTGTTGCTGTCGTTACTACCGTTGTTATTGTAGTTGTTGCTGTCGTTACTGCCTTTGCTATTGTACTTGTTGCTGTCGTTACTACCGTTGTTATTGTAGTTGGTGCTGTCGTTACTGTCGTTGCTATTGTAGTTGTTGCTGTCGTTACTGCCGTTGCTATTGTAGTTGTTGCTGTCGTTACTGCCGTTGCTATTGTAGTTGTTGGTGTCGTTACTGCCGTTGCTATTGTAGTTGTTGCTGTCTTTACTGTCGTTACTATTGTAGTTGTTGCTGTCGTTACTGCCGTTGCTATTGTAGTTGTTGCTGTCGTTACTACCGTTGCTATTGTAGTTGTTGCTGTCGTTACTGCCGTTGCTATTGTAGTTGTTGCTGTCGTTACTGCCGTTGCTATGGTAGTTGGTGCTGTCGTTACTGTCGTTGCTATTGTAGTTGTTGCTGTCGTTACTGCCGTTGCTATTGTAGTTGTTGCTGTCGTTACTGTCGTTGCTATTGTAGTTGTTGCTGTCGTTACTGTCGTTGGTATTGTAGTTGTTGCTGTCGTTACTGCCGTTGCTATTGTAGTTGTTGCTGTCGTTACTACCGTTGCTATTGTAGTTGTTGCTGTCGTTACTACCGTTGCTATTGTAGTTGTTGCTGTCGTTACTGTCGTTGCTATTGTAGTTGTTGCTGTCGTTACTGTTGTTGCTATTGTAGTTGTTGCTGTCGTTACTGACGTTGCTATGGTAGTTGTTGCTGTCGTTACTGTTGTTGCTATTGTAGTTGTTGCTGTCGTTACTGTCGTTGCTATTGTAGTTGTTGCTGTAGTTGCTATTGTAGTTGTTGCTGTCGTTACTGCCGTTGCTATTGTAGTTGTTGCTGTCGTTACTACCGTTGCTATTGTAGTTGTTGCTGTCGTTACTGCCGTTGATATTGTAGTTGTTGCTGTCGTTACTGCCGTTGCTATTGTAGTTGTTGCTGTCGTTACTGCCGTTGCTATTGTAGTTGTTGCTGTCGTTACTGTTGTTGCTATTGTAGTTGTTGCTGTCGTTACTGCCGTTGCTATTGTAGTTGTTGCTGTCGTTGCTATTGTAGTTGTTGCTGTCGTTACTGTCGTTGCTATTGTAGTTGTTGCTGTCGTTACTGCCGTTGCTATTGTAGTTGTTGCTGTCGTTACTGTCGTTGCTATTGTAGTTGTTGCTGTCGTTACTGTCGTTGGTATTGTAGTTGTTGCTGTCGTTACTGCCGTTGCTATTGTAGTTGTTGCTGTCGTTACTACCGTTGCTATTGTAGTTGTTGCTGTCGTTACTACCGTTGCTATTGTAGTTGTTGCTGTCGTTACTGTCGTTGCTATTGTAGTTGTTGCTGTCGTTACTGTTGTTGCTATTGTAGTTGTTGCTGTCGTTACTGACGTTGCTATGGTAGTTGTTGCTGTCGTTACTGCCGTTGCTATTGTAGTTGTTGCTGTCGTTGCTATTGTAGTTGTTGCTGTCGTTACTGTCGTTGCTATTGTAGTTGTTGCTGTCGTTACTGCCGTTGCTATTGTAGTTGTTGCTGTCGTTACTACCGTTGCTATTGTAGTTGTTGCTGTCGTTACTGTCGTTGCTATTGTATTTGTTGCTGTTGTTACTGTTGTTGCTATTGTAGTTGTTGCTGTCGTTACTGCCGTTGCTATTGTAGTTGTTGCTATTGTAGTTGTTGTTACTGTTGTAGTTGTTGATATTGCAATCGTTGCGGGTGTTGGTATCGCAGTTGTTGCTGGCATTGTTATTGTATTTACTGCTGATGTTGCTATTGTCACACTTATAATCAATGTTGTTGTTGTTGTCGTTGCTATTGTAGTAGTAGTTGTTGTTGCTATTATAGTTGTTGCAATTGTACTTATTTCTGTTGTTGTTACAGTAGCTGTTGCTGCTGTTGCTAATGACGTTTTATTGTATCTATCGTACAAAAAAAAAAACAGAATGACAATGACTAGAATATTGTTGATCACCGGTCTGCTGCTCAGGCAAGGCTGACCTAGGGCTAAACAGCAACAATAACAACAACAACATCTATCAACAAGGACGCTTCTACATGGTGGTCCCATTTACTAGAAATAGTAGCTAAATCTTCAAACTGCACGCAATGTTTCCTTTCCTTATGGAAAGAAAGCGTTGCATAATGTAGTCATCGAAATATGCCTAAAAAGTCGAGGGGATCACAACTGGAATGTCTTTGATCATAGGTATGCCTGATCATAGGTATGTTCGATTCTTTCTAACTAGGTAGAATACAATTGAACGTTTTGAAAGAACTCAGATGTACGTATGTACATATATGTGAAGTTAATATCAGCTAAGAGCCTGAATTCAAATCCCGTC
>OZ024742.1:261486395-261501395 GCA_964016885.1 Eledone cirrhosa | reverse complement strand
TCTATCGTGCAATGCCTGTGCATGAAGATTATATATATATATATATATATATATATATATATATATATATATATATATATATATCCCCCCCCCCTCTCTCTCTCTCTCTCTCTATATATATATATATATACATATGTATATATATAAATATATATATATATACAGACATGTATTTATATACACATATGTTTATGACCAAGTGGTACCTGTGTCAATATAGATGCATTCTCGGAGATTTCGTTTGCTTGTTGTTGTTGTCGTCGTCGTCGTCGTCGTTGTTGTTGTTGTTGTTGTTGTTGTTGTTGTTGTTGTTGTTGTTGTTGTTGTTGTTGTTGTTCTTCTTCTTCTTCTTCTTCTTCTCCTTCTTCTGCGACCTGTTTCTCTTAATTCGGAATATTCTCTTACTCTTTCACCTGTCGATTGTTTGCACTCCATACCCCCACCCATATCATCATCATCATCATTATCATCATCATCAACAGCCTCAGCATCATTATCCTGATGTGTATGTGTGTCTGTGTGTGGAAAAGAGAGAGAGAGGAGGGGAGGATGGAGGAGAGAGAAAGTTTGTGAGTGAAAGAGAGCAAAAGAGAAAGAAAGAGTGTGAGAGAGAGCGAAAGAGAGAGAGAGAGAGAGAGAGAGAGAGAGAGAGAGAGAGAGAGAGAGAGAGAGAGAGAGAGAAGAGAGAGAGAGAGGGCGGAGGGAGATGGGGAAAAAGGAGAGAGAGAAGAATGTGAAAGTGGAAGAGGTGGAGCGTTAGGAGAAGAAAGTGAGAGATTATGTGTGTATGTGTCTATGTAGGTTTGTGTATTTGTGTGAGTAAGGGGTGTATTTGTGTTTGTATGCGTATGTGTGTGTGTGCATGAGAGATATAGTATGAAAGTATATAGATAGATAGATAGATAGAGAGAGAGAGAGAGAAAGAGAGAGAGAGACCCCAAAACGCATATATATATATATATATATATATATATATACAGAGAGAGAGAGAGAGAGAGAGAGAGAGAGAGAGAGAGAGAGAGACTTTATAGAAGCAAACCTCACAGTGAAGTTTTATTTAGCAGTGCACGCAGTTTTGATTTCAACCAAATAGTAAGATTGCGTCGAGGGTGTGCGCATTGCGCCAGCCGAGAGCGGCATATTGTTTTGTTTGATATATATATATACTACATACTAGTTGTTGATTCGAATCCATACATTTGACATATTCAAAGAGAAGAGAGGGGAGAGAGAGAGTGAGAGAAAGAGAGAGAGTGTGGGAGAAAAAAGAAAGGAAGAATGAGAGAGAGAGAGAGAGAGAGAGAGTGTGTTTGTGTGAGAGAGAGAGAGAGAGAGAGAGAGAGAGTGTTTGTGTGTGTGAGAGAGAGAGAGAGAGAGAGAGGAGAGAGAGAGAGAGAGAGAGAGAGAGAGAGTGTGTGTTTGTGTGAGAGAGAGAGAGTGTGTTTGTGTGTGAGAGAGAGAGGGAGAGAGAGGGGAAAGAGAGTAAGAGTTGCGGGAAGCGACATACCAAGTAGAAGACACAAGTGGATGTTGCGGGGAGGCGTTAACATACTTTGAAATGGATGCAGTAACGAATATAAATAGTTCTTGTGATAACAAGAAGTCCGCTGCCACTGAAGAAAATATGAACGGCAGTGGTCAGCAGCAACAGAAGCAGCAACAACAGAAGCAGCAGCAACGGCAGCAGAAAATACAACAGCAGCAGCAACAGAGAATTATCTACTTTACTGATGCATCTGGAGAGATGAACAATGATAAGGAGATTCTCAACTCTTCCTATGATGTCGAGGAAACCCCGCAAGATGAAGACACTGCTGACCTCTGTAAAGTTTCTTACCAGAGTCAATTTGAACAGCCAAGTAGATGTACGAATTCGAAGGGTGAGATTGGTTGGTCGTCACCCACAAACTCCGGTCCAAATACAACAGACTCTGTCGCTGCTAATGACAACGGAAATGCTATTGACAAGGAAATGACAGAGAACTCGCTAGATGAACTCAATAAATACGACAACAACAAAAACTTATCGGAAAACAACGGCAAGTCTTCTAACGTAGAAACTCTGAAGGATAATTTCCAAACAAGATATGAAAATACTGAATGTTCGACGTTTGGTAAATCGTCGCAGGAGTCCAGGGACGATACTCGAGAGAAAGAGAAAGCAAATGAATGTTTCCGGCAAGTAATTTCCAATGATAAAGCGAAAAAAACTCAGGAGTTCATTGAGGGAAAAACTACAAGGAAACCCAGAAGAAACAGCGAATTTACGGACAATGAATATTTCAACAGAAAGCTCGACTCCAAGAGATACAGTGAAGATATTAGAACTTTCGTACCGTTGATATCTCGCCCGTGTATGCAATGTACAGCCTGCTTCTCCGGCAACATTGCACTTTGTCCTAACAAACAACCACGGAAGAAAGTTATGTTACATATGACGAAAAAAGCTGAGGAATTTAGCAAGACTATGGAGGATGAAGAAGACGAATGCTTTATTACTCCTCAACAAAATTCAAGATCGTTTAACAAAGAATCACAAGAAACTGCTGAGAAATCTATAAAAAAGTCAAACGAAATTAAAACTATATCAGCAGCAGACTTTCAATTGCGCAGAACCAAGGTGGAAAGTTTTGGAGCCAAATCAAAGCGATATAAAAGCATAGGTCAATGTGAATTTTGTGCCATGCACTTAGAGAAAATTCTGAAAACAGAACAAGAGAGCAATAGAAATTTCTCTGTGAAATATTCGGACCCTATTGAAAATAGAATCAATCCCTCGAGGCATACTATAGATTACAGTAGCAAACGTTATGGCGAAGAAATATCGAATCATAAATCATATTCTGAAGACAAGACACACACTAGAGAGAACCCCAACCTAGCGGAAGTTCGGCATGTCCCTAAAAGCAAAAATCGGCTCCATTTTTACTCGAACGATGAAGGAGCCGATAAAACAGTATATCGCGGCACTTGTCAAGCGGTAGAGATACCAAACTTTCTTATCCACTCTGATAGGAACCGAGAAAGAACAATCGAAGAATTTAAAACATTTTCAGCAGCGATACCCATTCGAATTACAAAGATACCCTCAACTGACTCAAACGAACGGGTTTCATTTGCACGCAAAGATAAAGTTCATCACACAGCACCCAGACGGAATTCACAAGGTGCAAAATCTAAACATCAACAGGAACACAGACAACGATATTCTATCGGTAAAGTTGAAATCCAATCTCCCTCAGATAGTATAAACGTGGAGGACAAAGCACACTCTGCTCGGGTCCTTACTCATGATCTACCTGCTGGAACGTACACCTCAACAGAAATGGACAATTTACTGTTAGAAGCGAAACCATCGAATTACCTTTGGTTGGCTCTGTGTACAACCATTTTTTTCAACCCTGTCTTTGGAATTGTGGCGTTAATCCTCTCAAGTAAGTTAATGCTTCCTTGTTTGTTTATTTTTCTTAACATCACTTTTTAACATTTCATCTGCTGCAGTTTCTAGATTGCTTACATTGTCTGAATTATAAGAATTATTGGTTATTTGATGTTGTTCTATGGATGGTGTAGTTCAAGTAATTGGTAATGAGATCACTGGAATAAAGAGTGATGAGTGATTGTAGGCTAATATGGTGATGGATGGATGGATAAAAGGTAATGTGATGTGTCTGTAGGTGGGGCTGAAGACGAGCGGCTTAATGTTGAGTTCATTTCACGGAGGCGTGTTGTGTCCTCGAGCAAAATATTTTATTTTACGTTGCTACAGTCCAATCAGATGAAAATAATTAGGTGCATCCTTAATTCAAAGAGTCAGCCTTGTCACACTATTGCTCTGAATATCCATGAGAATGACTTAAAACGAGCACGTGTTTGTGGAATGCGCGGGCACCTCTACGTTAATTTCACGAACAAGCTATTCCGTTGAAAGAGCCAGCTTCGTCACAATGTGTCACGCTGAATCTCCACGGGAATTGTCTGAGGTGTACATGTGTCCGTAAAATGCTCAACCACTTGCTCGCTAACTTCACGAGTATGTTTGTTCATTTGAAAGGGCCAGCTTTATCAAATAATGTGTCACGCTGAATCTCCCTGAGAACTACATAAAGGAAGCATGTGTCTGTGCAATATTCAGTTACATACACGTTAATTTCATGAGCAGACTGTTACGTTGATCAAACAACTGCAACACTCATCGTCGAAAACGACGGATGATACAACATACAACATATGTAAGTTGTGTGGTGGTGTGGTGGTAGGTGTGGTGGTATGGTGGTGGATGGTGTGGTGGTATGGTGGTGGATGGTGTGGTGGTGGATGGTGTGGTGGTTGGTGTGGTGATGTAGTGGTAGTTGGTGTGGTGGTTGGTGTGGTGGTATGGTGGTGGATGGTGTGGTGGTGGATGGTGTGGTGGATGGTGTGGTGGTTGGTGTGGTGGTTGGTGTGTGGTGATGTAGTGGTAGTTGGTGTGGTGGTCGGTGTGGTGGTATGGTGGTGGATGGTGTGGTGGCGTGGTGGTGGACTGTGTGGCGGTGGATGGTGTGGTGGTGTGTGGTATGGTGGTGTGGTGGTGTGGTTGTGTGGTGGTGTGGTGGTGTGGTGGTGTGGTTGTGTGGTGGTGTGGTGGTGGATGGTGTGGTGGTGTGGTGGTATGGTGGTGTGGTGGTGTGGTGGTGTGGTGGTGTGGTGGTGTGGTGGTGGATGGTATGGTGGTGTGGTGGTGTGGTGGTGTGATGGTGTGGTGTTGGATGGTGTGTTGGTGTGGTGGTGTGGTGGTGGATGGTGTGGTGGTGTGGCTGTGGATGGTGTGGTGGTGGATGGTGTGGTAGTGGATGGTGTGGTGGTGGATGGTTTGGTGGTGTGATGGTATGGCGGTGTGGTGGTGTCATGGTGGTGGATGGTGTGGTGGCGTGGTGGTGGACTGTGTGGTGGTGTGTGGTATGGTGGTGTGGTGGTGTGGTGGTGTGGTGGTGTGGTGGTGTGGTTGTATGGTGGTGCGGTGGTGTGGTGTTGTGGTGGTGTGGTGGTGGATGGTGTGGTGGTGTGTGGTATGGTGGTGTGGTGGTGTGGTGGTGGATGGTGTGGTGGTGTGTGGTATGGCGGTGTGGTGGTGTGGTTGTGTGGTGGTGTGGTGGTGTGGTGGTGTCATGGTCTGGTGCTGTGGTGGTGGATGGTGTGGTGGCGTTGTGGTGGACTGTGTGGCGGTGGATGGTGTGGTGGTGTGTGGTATGGTGGTGTGGTGGTGTGGTGGTGTGCTGGTGTGGTGGTGTGGTTGTATGGTGGTGTGGTGGTATGGTGGTGTGGTGGTGGATGGTATGGTGGTGTGGTGGTGGATGGTATGGTGGTGTGATGGTGTGATGGTGTGGTGTTGGATGGTGTGGTGGTGGATGGTGTGGTGGTGTGGCTGTGGATGGTGTGGTGGTGGATCGTGTGGTGGTGTGGTGGTGTGGTGGTGTGGTGGTGTGGTGGTGTGGTGGTGGACTGTGTGGCGGTGGATGGTGTGGTGGTGTGTGGTATGGTGGTGTGGTGGTGTGTGGTATGGTGGTGTGGTGGTGTGGTGGTGGATGGTGTTGTGGTGTGATGATGTGGTGGTGTGGTGGTGTGGTGGTGTGGTGGTGGGTGGTGTGGTGGTGGATGGTGTGGTGGTGTGGTGATGTGGTGGTGTGGTGGTGTGTGGTATGGTGGTGTGGTGGTGTGGTGGTGGGTGGTGTGGTGGTGGATGGTGTGGTGGTGTGGCTGTGGATGGTGTGGTGGTGGATGGTGTGGTAGTGGATGGTGTGGTGGTGGATGGTTTGGTGGTGTGATGGTATGGCGGTGTGGTGGTGTCATGGTGGTGGATGGTGTGGTGGCGTGGTGGTGGACTGTGTGGTGGTGTGTGGTATGGTGGTGTGGTGGTGTGGTGGTGTGGTGGTGTGGTGGTGTGGTGTTGGATGGTGTGGTGTTGGATGGTGTGGTGGTGTGGTGGTGTGGTGGTGGATGGTGTGGTGGTGTGGCTGTGGATGGTGTGGTGGTAGATGGTGTGGTAATGGATGGTGTGGTGGTGTGGTGGTGGATGGAGTGTTTGAGTGTGGTATGGTGGTGGATGGTGTAATGGTTTGGTGGTGTGGTGGTGTGGTGGTGGATGGTGTGGTGGTGTGGTGGGGGATGGTGCAGTGGTGTGGTGGTGTGGTGGGGTAGGTGGGGATGGTGTGGTGGTGTGGTGGTGTGTGGTATGGTGGTGTGATGGTGTGGTGGTGGATGGTGTGGTGGTGTGGTGGTGTGGTGGTGTGGCTGTGGATGGTGTGGTGGCGGATGGTGTGGTGTGGTGGTGTGGTGGTGGATGGTGTGATGGTGTGGTGGTGTGGTGTGGTGGTGAGGTGGTGTGGTGTTGGATGGTGTGGTGGTGTGGTGGTGCATGGTGGATGGTCTGGTGGTGGATGGTATGGTGTTGTCGTGGATGGTATCGTGGTGTAGTGGTGTGGTGGTGTGGTGGATGGTGTGGTGGTGTGGTGGTGGATGGTGTGGTGGTGTGGTCATGTGGTGGTGTGGTGGTGGATGGTGTGGTGGTGTGGTCGTGTGGTGGTGTGATGGTGTGGTGGTGTGGTGGTGTGGTTGTGTGGTGCTGGATGGTGTGGTGGTGTGGTGGTGTGGTGGTGTGGTGGTGTGGTGGTGGATGGTGTGGTGGTGTGGTGGCGTGGTGGTGGATGGTGTGGTGGTGTGGTGGTGGATGGTGGTGTGGTGGTGTGGTGGTGGATGGTGTGGTGGTGTGGTGGTGTAGTGTTGGATTGTGTGGTGATGTGGTGGTGTGGTGGTGTGGTGGTGTGGTGGTGTGGTGGTGGATGGTGGATGGTGTGGTGGTGTGGTGGTGTGGTGGTGTGTGGTATGGTGGTATGGTGGTGTGGCGGTGTGGTAGTGTGGTAAGGTGGTGGTAGATGGTGTGGTGGTGTGTGTATTGGTGGTGGATGGTGTGGTGGAGGATGGTGTGGTGGTGTGGTGGTGTGGTGGTGTGGTGGTGTGGTGGTATGATGCTGTGGCTGTGTGTGGTATGGTGGTGTGAGGGTGTGGTGGTGGATGGTGTGGTGGTGTGGTGGTGTTGTAATGTGGTGGTGTGATGGTGTGTGGTATGGTGGTGGATGGTGTGGTAGTGTGGTGGTGTGATGGTGTGGTGATGTGATGGTGTGTGGTATGGTGGTGGATGGTGCGGTGTTGTGGTGGTGTGTGGTATGGTGGTGGATGGTGTGGTCGTGTGGCGGTAGTTGGTGTTGTGGTACATGGTGAAGTGGTATGGTGGTGGTCGGTGTGGTGGTGTGGTGGTGTGTGGTATGGTGGTGTGATGGTGTGGTGGTGTGGTGGTGGATGGTGTGGTGGTGTGGTGGTGTGGTGGGGGATGGTGTGGTGGTGTGGTGGTGTGGTGGTGTGGTGGGGGATGGTGTGGTGGTGTGGTGGTTGATGGTGTGGTGGTGTGGTGGTGGATGTTGTGGTGGGGGATGGTGTGGTGGTGTCGCTGTGGATGGTGTGGTGGCGGATGGTGTGGTGTGGTGGTGTGGTGGTGGATGGTGTGATGGTGTGGTGGTGTGGCTGTGGATGGTGTGGGGATGGATGGTGTGGTGGTGTGGTGTGGTGGTGAGGTGGTGTGGTGGTGTGGTGGTGCATGGTGGGTGGTCTGGTGGTGTATGGTATGGTGGTGTCGTGGTGTGGTAGATGGTGTCGTGGTGTAGTGGTGTGTAGGTGTGGTGGATGGTGTCGTGATGTAGTGGTGTGTTGGTGTGGTGGTGGGTGGTGTGTTGGTGTGGTGGTGTGGTGGTGTGGTGGAATAGTGGTGGATCGTGTGGTGGTGTTGTGGTGTGGCTGTGTATGGTGTGGTGTCGTGGTGGATGGTGTGGTGTGGTGGCGGATGGTGTGAAGGTGTGGTGGTGGATAGTCTGGTGATGTGGTGGTGGATGGTTTGATGGTGTGGTGGTGGATAGTATGATGGTGTGGTGTGGTGGTGTGGTGGTGTGGTGTTGGATGGTGTGGTGGTGTGGTGGTGTGGTGGTGCACGGTGTGGTGGTGTGGTGGTGTGGTGGTGTGGTGGTGTGGTGGTGGATGGTGTGGTGGTGTGGTGGTGGATGGTGTGGTGGGGGATGGTGTGGTGGTGTCGCTGTGGATGGTGTGGTGGCGGATGGTGTGGTGTGGTGGTGTGGTGGTGGATGGTGTGATGGTGTGATGGTGTGGTGGTGTGGCTGTGGATGGTGTGGGGATGGATGGTGTGGTGGTGTGGTGGTGTGGTGTGATGGTGAGGTGGTGTGGTGGTGTGGTGGTGCATGGTGGGTGGTCTGGTGGTGTATGGTATGGTGGTGTCGTGGTGTGGTAGATGGTGTCGTGGTGTAGTGGTGTGTAGGTGTGGTGGATGGTGTCGTGATGTAGTGGTGTGTTGGTGTGGTGGTGGGTGGTGTGTTGGTGTGGTGGTGTGGTGGCGTGGTGGAATAGTGGTGGATCGTGTGGTGGTGTTGTGGTGTGGCTGTGTATGGTGTGGTGTCGTGGTGGATGGTGTGGTGTGGTGGCGGATGGTGTGAAGGTGTGGTGGTGGATAGTCTGGTGATGTGGTGGTGGATGGTTTGATGGTGTGGTGGTGGATAGTATGATGGTGTGGTGTGGTGGTGTGGTGGTGTGGTGTTGGATGGTGTGGTGGTGTGGTGGTGTGGTGGTGCACGGTGTCGTGGTGTGGTGGTGTGGTGGTGTGGTGGTGTGGTGGTGGATGGTGTGGTGGTGTGGTGGTGGATGGTGTGGTGGTGGATGGTATGGTGGTATCGTGGTGCATGGTGTCGTGGTGTGTTGGTGTGGTGGTGTGGGGGTGGATGTTGTGGTGGTGTGGCTGTGGATGGTGTGGTGGTGTGGTGGTGTGGTGGTGTGGTGGTGTGGTGGTGGATGGTGTGATGGAGTGGTGGTGGATGGTGTGATGGCGTGGTGGTGGATGGTGTGGTGGTGTGGTGGTAGATGGTGTGATGGTGTGGTGGTGGATGGTGTGAAGGTGGATGGTGTGATGGTGTGGTGGTGGATGGTGTAGTGGTGTGGTGGTGTGGTGGTGTATGGTGTGGTGGATGGTGTGAAGGTGGATGGTGTGATGGTGTGGTGGTGGATGGTGCGGTGTTGTGGTGGTGTGTGGTATGGTGGTGGATGGTGTGGTCGTGTGGTGGTGTGGTGGTGGATGGTGTAGTGGTGTGGTGGTGCGGTGGTGTAGTGGTGCGGTGGTGTGGTGGTGGATGGTGTGGTGGTGTGGTGGAGTGGTGGTAGATGGTGTGGTGGAGTGGTGGTAGATTGTATGGTGCTCTGGTGGTAGATGGTGTGTTGGTGTGGTGGTAGATGGTGTGGTGGTGTGGTGCCATACTTGTGGGTGCTGGATTGACGGATTGCTATTGATTGGTCCTGGCAATATTATGCGGTCTCTCTCATATTGCTATGAATAACTCTCAAGATCCTCTAACAGGGGAAACAAACATAATGTTTCCTTTAGGCAATAATCTTTTGAAGTTCACACACGGCATTAGTGCACCATCAAAGATCAAGTTTTCGTAACTCCATCAAAGGTCACGACCTGAGAGAGCCATCAAATGTTGCAGACTTTCGAGCTTCTGCAGTGATCGAAGTCTTGAATCTCTCTCAAAGGTCGCGGTCTTAGAGCCTCTATAAAGGGCAAGGTTTGGAGCTCCACACAGAGGTCACGGTCTTGGAGCTCCTACAAGTCTTCACGGCCTCTACAAAGGTCATGGTGTTGTAGCCCTTTCAAAGAGCATAAACGCTGCACTTTCTTCTCTGAATAAGCCATCAAATAGCGACAATACGGACTGACGAAGGATACTCCGAATTTCAAATTGTTTCAATTATAGTAGAGGGATATTTCTTACTCTTAAAGGAGATCATTCATGGATATCATTCATGGCTTAAGGATATCCTTGATGACCACAATTAACAAATAAATATCGGTTATGGATAAGAACAGGAATAGCAGCTGGGTAGTTAGCATTATTGATTAGTCCTACAATGTGTGCCTTCTTTCCCAGTTATGTCCTCCTTTTCCCAACTATGTCCCCCTTTTCGCAGTTATATGTCCGTTTCTCCCAAATAAAGTAATCTCAACTTATAGTTTGTCGATCTGACGAACTTAGTTCGTGAGACTTCTTGCTTTCACCACAGTAACCACCCCAAAACACGCCCCCCCCCCCGAAAACAAAAAACAAAAACAAAAAACAAAAAAGCATGCATGGGAGAATAGAGAGAATGGGAAAATAGAGAGAATGGGAGAATAGGGGGAATGGGGGAATAGAGGGAATAGAGGGAATGAGTGAATAGGAAAACAAAGAGAATATAGGGAATGGAGGGAATGAGAGAATAGGAGAATGGGAGAGAAAAGGTGAAAATGAGGTTAATTCAATCTACAAAACCCAATAATCATTCTAATACTTCCTTCCTTAACACAGCCATTCCTTATACACACACACACACACACACACTTACACATACACTTACACATACACTTACACATACACTTACACATACACTCTCGTATTCCCTCGCTCATTAACCCCCCCCCCTCCACATGATCACAGTTACGTTCTCAAACACACACTCAGACTTTCTCTCTTTCTCGCACACACATACACACTCACGCATACTCACATACATATATAATTGTTTCTACTTTTTGGCACAAGGTCAGCAATTACCCAGTGCATTACTGGTACTTTATTTTATCGACTCTGTAAGGATGAACGGCAAAGTTAACCTCGGCGGGATTTGAACTCAGAATGGCATACATATATAATATACACACTATACACACACTACACACACAACCCCCCACCCCCACCACCCAAACACGCACATACACACTTAAACATTCGCATATACACTCAGGCACACACTCATGCTCAGACACACACACACATGTACACACACACAGACACACCCACACACATTCGACACAGTTTTATATATTAGGGACTTCCATGTCGATTTTCGATTTATTTTGTCTAAAGTGAGCTTCTCGCGCAACTGTGTGTGTTTGTGTGCGAGTGTGAATCCGTTGGTGTATGAGTGTGTGTATGTGACTGTCCACGTGTGAGTGTGTGTGAGAGTGTGTATTAGTGTGTGGGTGCATGTATGTGTGAGAGGGATGGTGTCTATGTGTGAGTGCCTGTGTATGTGTGAGTGTGTGCATGTGTGAGTGTGTGCATGTGTGAGTGTGTGCATGTGTGAGTGTGTGCATGTGTGTATATATGTGCGTGAGCATGAGTGTATGTATGTGTGAGTAGGATGGTGTCTATGTGTGAGTGCATGTACATGTGTGTATTAGTGTGCGAGTGTATGTATGTGTGAGTAGGGAGGGTGTCTATGTGTGAGTGCCTGTGTATATGTGAGTGCGTGCATGTGTGTATATATATGAGCGTGAGCATGAGTGTATGTGTGTATGCATGTATATATATATATATATTGGATCGTCAAGTATGAAATTTGTAGACATTTCGAGAAAAAAAAACAAATTTCTACAAATTTCCTACTTGACTCAATATTTAGTTCGTTAATTTTTTTATTAGTTCTATCTTGTTGAAATTGTTCGTGGTGTCAGCGTGTCATTTTTTCCAGAGTAATTGATCTGCAATGTTAGGAAAAATCAATCAATCAAATTACTGCAACTGGTACAGCCAGTCGATGGGGTGCCACTCTAGACCTTTGACTGTATGTTCATCATATCATTTCAGTGGATCTTATAAATACTTGGCGTTGCCCATCTCCTCTCCAAATGTCCAGGTTCTCAGTACGTTTAGCCTGCTACGATGAACAGTTACTTGCGGTCGTGCCCTTGGCAGTGGAGACATCTGGTGTCCTTGGCCCTAGGGCTACCTCCCTACTTACCACCATGGGCGCAGGTGTGAGCTGGAATGGCTCTTCCAGGGCATCTCCCTAACCATCCTCCGGGGAAACGCCTTCTCCATTCTGTCCGCCGGGGATGTGGGGCAGCCGGCACGTGGGACCCCGTTTGCTCATAATAGAGAGAGATGGAAGCAAATTTCACCTGTCATGTGTGTCATATGATATTTTACTATACATGTGTATTTGTCATTGATTAACTATAGGATATATTATGTCAGTAATGAACAGTTACTGTATCGGGGTGAGGTTGAACATTGTCCGGAACCAGGTGCAGTTTTGAGATAATGTTTATTTAAATCCTGGATAACGGTACGAATAGTATTGTTGCAATAACTATTCTTCAATCACTTCACTCTATTTTCAAAGGGACTTTAGGTAACACTGTGTCCAGGATTGAAATAATGTTTCTTTTAAATCATTTCACTTTGCCTTCAAAGAGTCTGGGTAACAGTCAATATATATATATATATATTGAGAAAGGCAATTGCCCATACATTTTTGAAGGCCTCTGCTGAGACCAGCAGAGAGAGAGAGAGAGAGGAGAGGGGTCGCTCCAAACCAGAAGTCTTTCTCTGATGCTTGCAACAGAGTGAAATCTCAAAAGGCTCCCAAGGGTGTTAAATACACCACAGTTTAAGTCTACTACCCAGAACAAGATTTATAAATGCACTAAGTAGGTTACAGCGCAGAGCCTCATATTCAGGGAACTTCGTCCCATTTGAAATATATATTGCTGCATTTAGCAATTCTATTGGTGCATGATTACTAACACCAGATCCAGCTTGTTTCGATGGGTCAGTGTGGACAACAGCATCATTTTGAGGGTAATGGGCTGTGTTTGGCCACCACCTGTAAAGCCAGACTGAAAATGGTATCTGTTATATATATATATATATATATATATATATATATATATATATATATATATATATATATATATATATAGGAACCAGTAAGACCCCGACGGCTGAGCTCAAGCCGTTTCGACGGCTAATTCTGGACTGAATTAGCCGTCGAAGTCCAGAATTAGCCGTCGAAACGGCTTGAGCTCAGCCGTCGGGGTCTTACTGGTTCCTATTACCCACTCTACTACCCCAAGTATTGAGTACTTTGGTGCGTTATGGTCCACCTGGTTCCTTACCACATTTCCTTCGTTATATATATATATATATATATATATATATATATATATATATATATATATATATATATATATATATATATATATAAGTAATAATAAATGTGAAGACTAAAATCTGAAGAGGGCTCGATAAGGATTATATATATATATATATATATATATATATATAAATATATAAATAGTCGTTTTGGAAACCTCAACAATGCAGATGGGTAAATGTCTGGGTAACAGAATCAGGTGGTAATGAGAGAGAGGTGTAAGAGGAAGCTTAGAAAGAGACGCAGAGAGAAGAACGTAGGTAAAGTGTAAAAATAATTGTTTCTACTTTTGGCACAAGGCCAGCAATTAACCAGTGTATTACTAGTACTTTATTTTATCGACCCCGTAAGGATGAAAGGCAAAATTAACCGCGGCGGGAGTTGAACTCAGATCATAAAGGGACGTAACCCTATGCTTCAAAGCATGGTATCCGATTCTCTACCGGTACTGCCGATCCAACGCCTATGGTAAAGTGTAAAAATAATAACATGAGATAGAGTTACCTTGGAAGTGATTTAATAGTCCCTATATTTCGGATTTCACATCCATCAACTGGGGGTTTTCCATATATATATATATATATATATATATATATATATATATATATATATATATATATATATATATATATATATATATGTGTGTGTGTGTGTGTGTGTGTGTGTGTGTGTGTGTGTGTGTGTGTGTATATCAAATGAAGCGTTTATCCCTGTATATATATATATATATATATATATATATATATATCGATAGAAAAAAGAACCAAGTTTTACTTGAAACATTTTTATTCTACATATCGAGCGGTGGACCATACCACGATATATACGTGGTATTTGGTCAGCGCTCTACATATTCTCAGGAGTCCAGATATTGTTCGAAGTGTCAACTGTATTATATACATGAGATAACTCCACACAACGGAAAAGGCTCATACCATACCAACAAAAATGCATAGCAAAACAGAAGCATAAGCAAAGGCAAAAGCAAACCAAAAGCAGTATAGATCCGTACATTAACAGACATATAGGATTTAAAAAAAAGGAAAATATTTACAATACCTTCATATACAATATGATGTGAGAACATATATGTGTATATTGACTAGAAATAAGGAGGACGGTAGTTAATCAATTATACGTTAAACATATAAATATAATAATAAATGGTAATGAAATTTAATTTCATATGAATATTTTTTTTTCATTGACACTTCCAACGACACAAAGAAAAACTTTTACAGGAAAACATAAGTACCAAACTTTTTATATAAGTATTAATATTGTTTATGATGTAATAAATAAAAATAAAAATAAAAATAGAAGGATAGATAATTAAACAAATATTTTCCAAAATTATGTACATTTATATATTAAAAATAGGTATGCGTAGGGACGTTAATGCTCACCAAATATAAAATATGTATATAAAAGCCAATATTACAATTATTAATTTAAAGAAACTGAAATTAGATATTACACTTAAGTAAATAAATAATCTACAATATTACCCTGCGTCTAGATGAAAAATAGTTTTGTTTTTTTATATACATATGTTTTATATACATATTTTTATATATACATTTATATATATATATATTTGGCGAGTATTAAGCTACCTACGCATGCCTTTTTTAATATATAAATGTACGTATGTAGCGAAATCCCTTCGCACATACTAACCCCCGAATGTCATCTGGTTGCTATTTCTCTTTATCTCTGTTGACGTCAGTAGTCTGGAGAGGCTGACCAGCTTGAGGTGAAGTGGGATAAATTTTTTTCGAGGTCATTCGACTCTGGTGGCTCAAACAAGTAGCGAGATGTAGTACTTAGCAAAAAATCTTCGGTCCTATCGACAAGGGCAATTCTTCCATCGGCATTTCAGCTTCACAGAATCATTTGCCTCATCATATAGACAACACAGTTTCCTTGCAC
>OZ024742.1:261471395-261481395 GCA_964016885.1 Eledone cirrhosa | reverse complement strand
AAGAGAAATACAATCCCGGCTTCAAAGCACCATTGCTTTCTGAACTGTATTCGGAACCAGTTAGAACATTTGAAGTAGAAGCCTGTGAAACACAGCTATTGTCAATTTACTGCAGCCATTCTCTTGTACAATATTTTTGTTACATAAAAGAAAGAAGCTAACGATGTTTTGCTAGGAAACCGTAGGATTGTTAGTGACAAAAAACTTTCTTTTGTACTAGCGTTTAATTCAAAGATCTCCGTCCACCACAGGTGTAGTCTTACTAATGTAGCTGACTCAGATCAGACAGTAATTCCAAAATATTTCATCTTTGTTATCGGTGCCCATAGTAATCTCTGATATCACTTGCTTGGCTCACATATTCTTTATTACTTTCAATATTTGCTCTCTTTTCCTGATTGTTACTATCGATATAGGCGGTGAATTGAGAGTCGTTAGTACGTCGCATTAAGTGCCTCGGTATTTGATCTCAGTTGAAATCCCGAGGTTAACTTTCATCCTTTTGTGGTCGGTAAATAAAGTTTTAGATCAGCATTGGAGTAGCTTCTTCTCTATTTTCCTTTTTCACTTTCTCTCCCACTCCCCTCTCTCTCCTTTTCTTTCTCCCCTTCTCACCTTTTTTCTTTCTTCCTTTCTTTCTTTATTTATTTCTTTATTTATCTATTTCTTTATTTTTTATTTGTTTGTTTCTTTCTTTCTTTCTTTCTGTTATTCTTTCTTTCTTTCTGTTATTCTTTCTTTCCTTCTTTCTTTATCTATTTCTTTATTTCTTTATTTATTTGTTTCCTCCCTTCCTTCCTTCTTTCTTCCTTTCTGTTATTATTTCTCTCTTTCTTTCTTTATCTATTTCTTTCTTTATTATTATTTCTTTATTTATTATTATTTCTTTATTTATTATTATTTCTTTATTTATTATTTCTTTATTTATTATTATTTCTTTCTTTATTTCTGTACTCCTTTGTCGTTTCTATCTATCTATCCATCTATCTATCTATCTATCTATCTATCTATCTATCTATCTATCTATCTATCTATCTATCTATCTATCTATCTATCTATCTATATATCTATCTATTTTCTTTCTCTATCTCGTTTTCTTTCTTTCTTTCCATCTTTATTCATTCAGCTATTTCTAGCTTTCTCTCTGTCTTCCGTCGCCCGCCCTTCTCTTTTCCCCTACTAAAGAGATCCATGAATAGCAGCCATTACGATTATTGTTCTCCACCCCACTCTGTCGTCGCTGGTGCTGGGTTTACGTGACTTCTACTTACAATGATTGCGTCTTGACTGAATAGGAGCCGTAGATGGAAGACCAGAAAACAGGAGGAGCACTAGGATGACATGGGAGTGGCACTGAAGTGGTACTAGGGGGTGACGCTGAAATGATGTGGATTTGGTAAAAATCTGGGAGTAGAATGGATTCAATTATGGCAGAGATTTGCACTAATGTTTCTTATTATAAAGCATTTGTTCAGAATGCATAGTCATGATTATATACAAATACACACACATACTTTCATCATATATAAAGAGAAATAGAGACAAGTCTACAAGTCGATATGTATAAGTATATGTATACCACCTGGTTCACCAATTACGAAATGGAATTCAGAAACGAACGCCATACATTCTTGAAAAAAGCTAAAATTCACACGCCACACTCACATTAAACAAAAAAAGTAGCAAAACGTCAAACATATCTCCAGCAAAACTATGAAGATAATCCCAGAATCCATAGACAACACTATAACCCTACTAAAAGAACCCAAGCACCCTAAAGAAAGACAAGACTGGAATCGATATCGTAGATGCCAACCCACACAGAACTTGTTTCCAAATTGTAGATAACAACCTACACATAGGAGCAAAATTTACAACCCCGACCAACAACAACCCGAACCTAAGTACGCCCGAAACTTCTATAAAAGACCACACAATAATTGCGGAAATGCCATCAGATACAAAAATACCCATGAAAAAACAATTCCAAAAGATTATTTTTAGACAAAGGCTACAGGACCCACGACACCCGGTGATACAAACCGATTTTGAAAAACCGAAAATAATCACTCTTTCAAATGAAAACCTCTCAATCCAAAAAATTTAAATTCTCTCAAAAGGAGTGAAATTCACCCCAACACTACAAAACTCTAACCTCAATGAGATAAACGATGATGGTTCATACTTCTGTAGAAAATTACGTCTAACTGGAATTATTTGACAAGGAGAATAGCGATGAATCAATTGTACGGAATAAAAGCAGCTACCAACCTACAAAGGGAAGAAACAGAGTTTTGGACACATTTTGAGTTCACATATAAACTTTTCCATATCATGAACTACCACAACCTAAACCCAAACCCAACACCAGTCATAAGGAATGGAAGATTATTCATGAGTTAACAAAACAATAATGACATCACGATTAAGGAAGCAGATAAGAGAAGTACTGTCGTTATTTTGGATGCTGAACACTATAAAAACTCTATATCCTCTCTTTGACAAGACACTACCTACTATGAAAGGGTAAACCACAACCAGCAATAAAAAACGATGACCAGATTAAACACACTCATTTGTCAACACCAAAAAGACTTAACTAAAAAGGAATGCGACTAATCAACACACTTCCGAAAATCTGAACTTCCGAAAATCCCCAAGAGCAAATGAATAACGATGCCTGTAAAAATCCACCTCAACCTGCGTAAACATACAACACCCCACTGATCTTAAATTAAGACCAATTGTAGCGGGCCCAAAATGTGAAACGCATAGACTAAGCAACTTTATAGACATATTACTAAAACCAATTCTCAAACACATACCAAGTCTTGTAAGCGATGACCTGGACCTCTTAAATCACCTCCCCAAACATGTCAACTACGACATTATTATTGTTACCTTTGATGTAGTAAACCTCTACACTACGATCTCACACCAATACGGACTAGAAGCAATAGGATTCTGGTTAGAAAAATACCCCAATGAGATCCCGAAAAGAATAGAAAAAGGTTTCATCACCGAGAGACTAAAGTTCATTTTACAAAACAATTTTTTTAATTTCAATGGCAACCATTTTTAAACATTTTAATCATAAAAAATACATAAACATTGAAACTGACATTTACTACAAATCAACAAATTCTAAACAATACCTGCTATTCACCTCCCCAAAGCACAGGAAGACGAGCATTGCATCTAACGAGAAGAATTTGCACAATTGTCTCAAATTATGAAACACGGAATAAGAGATCCAAGAATTAAAGGAAATTCTGCTCGAAAGACAATACCCATTGTTATTAATAGAAAATGGAATAGAAAGGACTAAAGCAATAGACATTGAAGCATTACGAAGACCGAAACAAACTCAAGGCACGTCCAATATTCTATCATATATCTCAACACACCGCCTAAGAAACACGGAAGCAAACAATATACCCACAAGAACATCCCACTATTGAAACAAGACCCAAGAATGAAAAAAGCACTTGAAACACATACAATAATCAAAGGTAAAAGACAACATAAATCACTAAAAAAATTACTCACCACAAACCCAACACCAACTGTCAAAAAATGTGGTCACTTTAATTGCGGGACTTGTTTTCACCTCATTCAAGGTAAAATGTATAAATTTCAATCAGGACAAATTTTTGTTGAAAAAAAAAACAAAAAAACATTTCACTTGTTCATCAAAAAATATATTTTATGCCATTAAATGTAAAGACTGTAACAAAGATTACATAGGGCAAACTAAACTCACCCTCAGAAACAGAATGAGAATTAATCGTCAACAATTACAAGACCCCACCACAAGACAGATACCACTCAGTCGATATTTAGACTTATGTGCAAAAAATAAGTTCACCAAATTCCAAATCTTCCCACTTTATCTTTGCTCGTCAATACCACAGACCAAACACGAATAAATAAATAAAATATTTTTATTCGAAAATATAGGGCACAGCTAAATATATTTTAATTACTTTAATATTTTAATATCTTAATATGCTAGCCCCCCCCCCCCACACACACACACACATAACGTCCTTAATTATTTTACAAATGGAATGATTTTTATTACTGTTGTTATTATTAAGGCGATAAACCGCCACTGTTACACACACACGCGCGCACACAAATAAAATATTTCTGTTTTCCGACAGTTACTCCCACACATACAAATACAATTCAGTATCCACAACACACGCACATACACACACAAACACACAAATTCTTTCTACCCAGCAATTACCATCACCGTCGTCATCACCGTCGTCATCAAAGACATATAAACCAATATGTTGTACATTCTATTGTTTGCGAGTCTTAAAATCTGACATTCCTCAGCACTTCCACGTTAGTTGAACCATAGCACGCCGATTTTTCTTGTCTTCTCTCACTTTCTGACCATCCATTTTTGGCGCAAAAATTCCTATGCCTAATCACGTGACCGTCATCAAACAATAAAATTGCATATTAAACAAATAGCAACAATTTTAAGAGGTGATCCAAACACCTCTTAAAATGTGACTTTGTCATTTGCTATACTCACTGAACCATAACACTCCAATTTTTCTTTTTTTCTTCCATTTTTTTACCATCTATTTTTGACGCAAGAATTACTATGCCTAATCATGAGACTGTCACCATCCAATAAAATATCAAATGACAATTTTGAGTCACTTTTCCTGAAGCAAACATTACTGTACCTAATCACGTGCCTGTCATCAACCAACAAAATTGCATTTTAAACAGATAGCAATCTGAGCCACCTTTTTGTATAAAACAAAAAGAATTTTCAAACTCCAGTTAGAGTCGAGACACGCCACAACAGAAACAAAACCCTCCATCTCAATTTCACTTTTGATAATCATCATAACTGTGAAACCGGTAAAGTAAATAAATATTCTTAAAAGACTTCAGTTGCATTTTCAAATTCTTTTCCATATATTTTTACCCGTGTGGGACATTAAAAAACCCCCCGACTTTCTTAAATATACACACAAATATATATATATATATATATATATATATATATATATATATATATATATATATATATATATATATATATATATGCGTGTGTGTGTGTGTGTGTGTGTGTGTGTGTGTGTGTGTGTGTGTGTGTGTGTGTGTGTGTGTGTGTGAGTGTGTGTGTGCGCGCGCGTGTGTGTGTGTGTGAGTGTGTGTGTGCGCGCGCGTGTGTCTGTGTGTGTATGTATATATGTATGGATGTATGTATGTATACACACATGCGTACATATGAAACGGAGTTGTGAATGATATTAAAAATAATGTATGCTTGCGCATTCAAAATAATGTATTCAGCGCTACTGGTAACATGTAACCCAGTACAATCTGTGCATGGTCGGGTCGTCAGTGACTAAACTGGCAACCCCAACAAGCTTGCTTGGTGAGGAGTGTGAATTTGGACACCCTGTAGGATGAAAAACAAAACTCGTCAAAGGGCGGGGGAACTCAGGAGAGTCAACGGCCATCCAATAAAGTTTTTTTTTTCAATTCTTTAAACATTTTTTCTTTTGTGGAGCGAGAGACTCCTAGTCTTCATTAAGATCTCTCTAGGAGAAGGTCACTCTGATATAAAACCTGTACTTCCTTTGCATCCGATCATGTTGACAAGTTCTTCTTTTGGGGAAAATGTATTCGATGTTCAGAGAGTGGGATTGGCCCCGTGCAAAGCCTTTCCTCACTTAAAAAAGATTCAAGCACAGGTATCGCTTGATATGTGACATTTTCTGACATGCATGATATTGCTGGCCATAGGCAAGTCCCTAGCAGAGCTAAAAAGCCACGGCCGTGATGCTGATGCTTAAGTATCAAGCGATGGCATTACTCGAAATCGAGTTGCAGCCATCATGTATGTATGTATACACACATGTGCACATATGAAACGGAATTGTGAAAGATATTCAAAATAATTGCATTAAGTATGAGAGATGTGCGGAATTTTATTTCATGCCGGTTATTTATCTTTTGGTGAAGAGACTAACAAAAGTAAACTGAAAACGAATGCATCTGTATGTCTAAAACAGAATTATTTATTTCGTCAAATGTTGGATTTGAAAACTCAATTATTTGTTAATATTTAAACGTCACTTATATGTATGTATGTATGTATGTATGTATGTATGTTCTTCTGGTTTTATAATTTCACAAAGTGTTACCAATAGAGAGAGAGAGTGGGTTTCTAACATAGACACAAGACTCTCTCCTTGGAATTTACACAACATCAACTAGGTAGATATGTATGTATGCCTGCATGTGTAGATATGGGTGTTATTGTATGTGTGGATGTGTATGTTTTGAGTTGCATGTGTGCAGGTGTATATGCTTTGCTTCTGTACATGTGTATATACAGTTATTAGATGCAAAATTTTTGGAATGTTTTACATATTTTTACTGTTCCATTAATGGATTGTACTTGTAATTTCCTAACTAGTTGTGTTCTTTCTGTTCCCGTAAAGCCTAGCTTCTCAAGATTTGTATTGAGGCAGTTACTAACATACCCCAGTGCCCCTATAATCACAGGCATAAATCTGAAGGTGTAATCAGGGTGGAGTATCTGCAGATTTCTCATTAGTTCTGCATAAATATTCTCCTTTTCGCTAATCTTTGATATTATATTGGCATCTGTTGGGCAGCTAATTTCCACTACTGTGCATGCTTTCTTTTCCCTGTCCCATATCATAATATCTGGTCTGTTATGCCTGCATTTTATTGGGGTTTTTACTGGAACATTCCACCAGTACTCTTTCATATTATGTACATGTATGTCTTCCACATTGCTGTAGCTTTTAATGTGTTTATTATCGGGGCTATCTTTTTTACGAACTGCATTGTGCAGTGTTTTGGCCACTACATCATGCCTCATAGGTAGATAGTACCGCGATGACATCTTTGGACAGCTGCTGATGACATGGGTGATATCCTCGATGTTAGTTCTGCAGAGTCTGCACTTGTTATCACATCTAGGTGTTTTGCCTGCATCCCTATCTCTTTTGTGAATCAGGTATTTCGTGTTAATCTCCTGTTCTTGGATTGCAAAAGCGTATCCTTCAAAGTGGGAGCCAATATAACGGTTGTTGGTCCAAGATAGACTACTTTCCTTATCTATATTACTCTCACTCTGGAGCTTCCTGGCAACATATCCATGCGTGATTTTTTGCTGCTAAGCATGCAGTTTTTCATCCATGGATTCACTGCGATACTGCTGAGCGACTTCTCTGGGTGTGACTTTT
This sequence comes from Eledone cirrhosa, assembly GCA_964016885.1. Lineage (NCBI taxonomy): Eukaryota > Metazoa > Mollusca > Cephalopoda > Octopoda > Eledonidae > Eledone > Eledone cirrhosa. The sequence goes on along the minus strand of OZ024742.1, from coordinate 261,474,133 downwards.
TGATTACCACACAGGGAATATCTCTCGAGGAGTTCCTTCCCAACTCTCATGATCTTATCTGTTTCATGCAGATAGACTTGCTCGAGAAACGGGCTCCTACGCTTCGAGGTTCGTAGATGTTGTCGGAGAGATATGATGCGACATTCAAATGTTGTCTGGGCTGATGTTAGGCCTCTGCCTCCCTCCTTACGTTTCAAGTAAAGGCGGTCTATGTCACTGTTGATGTGGAAGTTTCCGGTGTTGTTTAGTATTTTTCGAGTTCCAACATCAACTGCTCGGATTTCGTCTATTGTCCAATTGAGTATTCCAAACGTTGGTGTTAGGACAGGCACAGCAAACACATTGTGAGCCATTGTTTTGTTTTGTGCAGAGAGTTCCGATGTCCAGATCTTTCTTAATCGGGTGGAGTATTCCCTGGTTCCGCGTTCTTTATTACAGATACCATTATATGATATGTTCTCATCTATCCCCAGGTATCTGTAGTAGTCCTCATCACATATCGGTGAAACAGTTAGGCATTGATGACAATGCTGCTAGATTGGGTTGTTGTTTTTCCCCGCTTTACAGTCATGTATGAGCATATATCTTGGCCAAACTCCATTCCTGTATCCTTTGAGAACGTTGTAACCAGGTCAAGATTTTTCTTCATCCCATCCATGTTCTTGGCATAGAGTGTCAGATCGTCCACAAAGAAATTATGGGTTAGGTTCGTATTTCTGTCCTCCTGTGAGCCAATGATGTATCCCTCACATTCTTGAGCAGAATGACAAGATGAATAATGTCACAGAGAGACTGTCCCCCTGATATATACCCCTTCAATATTTTATTTTATCAGTGAAAATAGAGTCCTCCGTCTCTGTCTTTAACCTTAGGATTGTAGCCCAAGAAGAGGACAGCCTCTCTATAGGCTCGTGAAACACACACACACACACACATACACACATACACACACACACACAAACACATATTGTCTAAAGTCTGTCTTAAGCCTGAAGGTTTTTGGCCGGTGCTTATCCCGGTTTCATGGCGTGAAGCGACTGAGAGTACAAGACTTCCCCCTGGACAGGACGCCAGTCCATTAACCCCCCAGCTCATTTTCAGCTGAATATACTGGAGCAACGTGAAATGAAGTGTTTTGCTCAAGAACACAACACGCAACCCAGGAATCGAACCCACGACATTATGATCGTAAGTCCAACACCCTTACGACTAGGCCACGTGCCTCCACACTACCACACACATATATATACTTATGGTAAACATGTTGAGTAATCACGGTTGGGTATGCAACACACCGATCAGTAATCAATGATGCAATTCGCTGTAAGCACTTAACGTCGTGAGTTTTCTTCCAAATGTAATTTATTAATCTGTGAAGGAGTTTATGTAGAATAAGGATAAAGTTCGGTGTAGATGTTTAAAAATCCTTTATTAATAAATATGTGATACATATTTCAATGGCATTTACGGCTACGTGAGGGTACGATCACGCAACCGGCCACGCTACATCTTCAAACAGCATTTTATGTAATCAGGTTTCGTTTTCGCAGCAATCCAATCTAAAGACAAAGGAACGGACAGATATGATGTTTTCATTGCTGAATTATATTATATTACACCAATCATTGTAAAGTTTTCTATATTTTATGTATTTAATTCCATTTAATTCTCCCATCACTCATTTCACGACCACAGTTATAACGACGTCCCACTGCCAAGGTCAGAACAAGATAAAAACATGTCTGAAGTTGTCTCCCACATTTGCTTAGAAAAGAATGAAATAAGAATTGTATGTGTCATTAATTAATATGGTTTGTTTTGTAGTATGTTAACGTATTGGAAACTACTACAACGCAGGCTTGACTATCAAATGCTCGAAAAAGTTGGACATATAAACTTCTTGAGGCAGGTGACTCTCTCTACACTTCTTTGTCTCTAGGAGTTTATATGTCCAACTTGCGTTGTAGCAACTTATAATAAGCTAACATGCTTTAAACATTCAAATTCGCCCAAGATATCGTAAAACAATTGCCTATTTGTTTACATTTTCTGGCTGAAAGATAAGGTTTAAAAATGACGTATAAGTTATCAGTTCTTTGGTAAAATGGTAATATAGCTACCTGTCTGTCATACGAAAGATGGGAGTTCGATTTCCGCAGGCGATTCGACTATTTGATAGTGAAAACCTGCGCTGTAGCAGCTTATAATAAACTAATATAGTTTCAAATTAAAATCTTCCCAATTCTTTGTAAAACGATTGCTTAATTGTTCATTTTTTTATTTCCCACCTCGCAGTATAATACTTTCTAGTTAGTATCTCAATGTTCCCTACATCAAATATGTTAACCTTAACTCAATTATGTAACATATTCTTACTCATTAAGTCATTTAACCTATTCCGCCTACTTCTCTATGGAGAATCGATATGTATAAATATATTTGAAACTAATTAAGGCAATGTTGTTGGTGTTATTGTTGTTGTTGTGGTGATAGTGGCGGTGGTGATGTTGTGGTGATGGTGGTGGTGATGTTGTTGTGGTGATGGTGGTGGGGTTGTGGTGGTGTTGTGGTGAGGGTGGTGGTGATGTTGTTGTGGTGATGGTGGTGGGGTTGTGGTGATGTTGTGGTAATGGTGGTGGTGATGTTGTTGTGGTGATGGTGGTGGGGTTGTGGTGGTGTTGTGGTGAGGGTGGTGGTGATGTTGTTATGGTGATGGTGGTGGGGTTGTGGTGATGGTG
>OZ024742.1:261458895-261466395 GCA_964016885.1 Eledone cirrhosa | reverse complement strand
CACGACCATAAGTATTGCATGTGTAAAGTTTGAAACAGACAGACATTCTCTGTTTTAGATATATAGATATATACAAGCTGAAATCGCTCTTCTTGGTTAACTGCACACACACACACACACACACACACACACACACACACACACACACACACACACACACACACACACACACACACACACACACACACACACACACACACACACACACACACACACACACACACACACACACATATATATATTTAAAAAAGAAAAAGAATTACTTCAGTTGTAGTTCTAAACAATTTAGATTTAGTAAGTTCTTTGTTAACAAAGAACTTACAAGATCCACAAAACCAAATTGTAAAATTATAACATTATAAAATTAAATTAAATTGTTTAGAACTACAAGTGAAGTCATTCTATTTTTTAAAATATACCTAACTGTACCAAAGATTTCATACATTTTCCAATATATATATAGTTAACCAAAGAGAGTTAATACTGCCAAATAATAACATTTTCAAGCTTAATGTGTTTATGTCAACATAGATCGAAATTTAGAAATAAATAAGGGACATAAAATAACACAGAGATATATAACACATTGAGATGACAGGGTAAAGGTTCAAGTAAAAAGAATTATGTCAACAAACTTTCAAGCTTAATGTAGCTCCACGATCAGCAAAGTAAGTGGAACCATCTCAAGAATCAAACAAGAATCAAACGAGTAAATACATTTCATGAATTCTCTGATGACACAAGTATGCTCAGATTATAATATATAGAATATATTAAGACGTCTATATATTAATAATAGAGCAGGGGCAGGTTTATTTTAACAGTTTTCTCCCTTAATTTTTTCGATCATCTTTGTAGAAACATTTGATAGAAAATCCTTTAAGGTTCAGTAATGCGCCGAAGGTCTTCAATATTGGCAGCTGGTTGCTTCCTATTTAGCCTTATGGACGTATATAGTTTTCTCATTTCCTCATTTGTCCATGGTTTCCCATGAATTATTCATATTACAGTGATTGGTTCAGGAATCTTGGCTACTGTATTTGAAGCTTGCAGATGTAAACAATCGAGATTATTCACACTTATATGGCGAACATGATAGGACTAGAGCTCCTATCATTAAAACATCCAAGAAAGCTCCTATGAGATAGAGCCTCGTAGGAGTTCGGCTAAGACTGTATAGATGTAAGCTGTAACAACAACATATCGCTTACAATTGACAAGCAACGTAGCATATAAAATAGTCGTTTTTTTTTTAACGATTGAATTTGAAGTCTGTGTACAACACAAACACAGAGTCTGTATGTAGGTGATTGTTATGCGCGCATGTGAGTACATATGTGTGTACGTACGTGTGTGCATGTATGCATGTGTGTGCATGAGTGTGTATGCATATGTGAGGGTGTTTGCACATGTGTGTGTGTATATATATATATATATATATATATAGTGACGAAACATAAGTCAATGGCATGAACTCATAATCCTTTATTTACTGCTATATATATTTCGATGATAGCCACTGAATGGCTATGACCTCATCAGGCAGTTAGTCAGTTGTTAGATATGCCAGCTCTTTGCTTATAGTGTTGATGGTATCAGAGCCTTGGGACATATCTATATATATGGGACATATATATATATACATACGAGTGTGAGTGTATGTATCTGTGTGTGTATCTATGTTCGTCCAGTTTGTGTCTGTGTACATGTATGAGGTTAGCTTTGCCTTTCATCCTTACGGGGTCGATGAAATAAAGCACCAGTAATGTACTGAGGTAATTGCTAGCCTTGTGACAAAAGTAGAAACAATTATTTTGCTTCATTAATAAGATCACATCAGCTGGGGTACTAGTATGTAAGATGTGTGTGTGTGTTGTTGATGTTGTATGTGCGTGTGCGTGTGTGTGGGGGGTGTATTTACCTTATTTTCGACGGAAGGCATTCCAGTTGTTCGATAGCGGAACAGCCTGCTCATGAGATTAACGTGTAAGTCACATATCAATTCACATATACCTATACAGTTAACGTAAACCTTAGTGAGATTCGACGTGATACAGTGTGTCACAAGGCTGGCCCTTTGAATTAAAAGTATTTCTGCTGAATGAACTAGACTCTAGTTCATATGGCAGCTGTTAAAAGATCAACGGCGAGGTAAAGTGTCGCTGGTAATCGAACACAGCCGAAAACTCTAGCCACTAAGCCACGCTCCTTCAGCACCAAGTATGCGTAAGCATGATTAGTTCAACCAGTTTTGTTGCATATACAAGACTGACTGCATTGTACTACAAACGTTCTCCTGTAGTGCATTCAACTTTCTATATTTCAGTTTCAATTGACAAAGTTTGTTTGCAATATTCATTTCAATAGCAAGCGGACAGAAATAATTCGAAAATGTAGTTTCAACTGTTTTGATGAAGCACTACAAATGTCGAGGTATGTGTATGGAACTGTTTACCACCCGACTTCGTGATCTTCTGCAAAATTGATTTACTGTTTTCTGGCAAAATTATGGCGTGTCAATGGTTTATTCGACAAACACTTCCTGTCTTTAAGAAAGTTGGCGGAACTGCTATCAGAGAACATTTTGGAAGAGAGTGACAAAATTGAAACTTCCTATGAACATGCAACAACAGAATCGCGGGGACCATGATTATGTTGATTTTTTTTACTTTGAGTTGGTGAACTGCCTGGTGGCAGGATTGGTCTTCCAAGTAGTGTCGAGGTTGTATCAAATGAACGTGAAGTTTTGATAGCTTATTTAACTTTGCAAACTTCAAAAGAAAAAGAAGGAATGAGCCCTATTGATAGCGTCGCAGAGGCACCGACTTGACACGACGTATATTGGAAATTTTAAACCTAGCGGAGCCCATTACTTTCAAGCTTTGAACAAAGCTGATTTTTCCAAAAGAAGAAAAACAAAAGAGGAAGAACTGACATCAATACTGAACTGGCACTTTTTTTTATTGGCCTCCAAAGAATGAAAGTCAAAGTTGACCTCGGCGGGATTTGAACGTAGAGAATCGGGACAAATACTAAGGTATTTAATCTGACTTTGTTAATTCGCCGCCTTGAACTTCAAAGACCGAGCGATGTCATTCATATCACTGCTGTTGCTGATTCGATACATAAGGAAATTATTAATATATTGGATGGAGACACATTCACTGATACCTGCAATGCTGGAGATAAACTATACAATAACTGAATGGAGTTCCTAGACAACTGTAAATTTGCTGAACTATCCCATCTCCCGCCACCCGCTCCACACTTTCATCTTGAAAAGAGACATGTTGTAATATTATTGCGAAATTTAAATAAAATTAATAAGCTTTGTAATAGAATAAGAATTATTATAGAATAAGCCATTTATATGAACTTAAGATTGGAGGCGACATTGTTACAGAAAATGAACATTGTAGAAAACTTGTCATTTCGCTAATAATTAAACTGCGACCTCCAGCATCACTGTTATTCACTCTCATGGACGCAGTATAACCGTTAAGGAGTTCGCTTGGCAATCATTAGGTTCGGGTTCGACCCCATTGTGTGGAATCTTGGACAAATGTCATATCATAACCACCAGTCGACCTATGCCTTCTGAGTGAAACTGATTACGTCGAAATAGTTTGGAAGCCCGTCAGATGGATTGTACCCATAATTCAAAGTGCCTGTCTTACTAGACACTGCGCCGCGAAGAATTTCCTTGAGACTTATGTTAAAGGAACATATGTTTGTTGAATGCTCGGCTACTTACACTTTAAATTCATGAGTAAGCTGTTCCATTGATCGAACAACTGGAACATTTATCGTTGTAACCGACGGTGGTTCATTTCACTATTCACCCCTATGTGGTTACAATTTTCTGTTTTTATCGGTTCGCAATGTCAGTTTAATAAAATTCAATGCAAGCTGTTGAGTAAAATTTATTTGTTCTTCCAAACTAATCTATTATTACACAGGCAATTGTATGTTTCCCTGTCAAGAACTACACTGGATGTTCAAGGCGGAATGGCAATGTTGGCAAAGAAAGTTACCAACATAATGTACATTGAAGTTTTCTAGTGTTAAAACGCTATTTACTTTTATATTATCTAAATAATTCATTCAGATACGTGTATATCTGCTGAACTTCCGTCGGTTTTAACAATGAGTTATTGATTCGGTCACCTGAATAGCATGCTCGTGAAATTAAAATGCAGTGGCTGAGCATTCCACGGACACATGTGCTTAATGGTTGGGTCGATTTTTCAGCTGAGTGAAATAGAGCAACATAAAATAAAGTATCTTGCGCCGTCGGGAATCGAACTCACGACCTTGAACCGTACACCCTAACCACTAACATACGTGCTTTGACCTCATTTAGATAAATTTATGTAGACCTAATATACCTTAGGCGGCGAATTGGCAAAATACTTAGAACGTCGCATAGATTCAAATCTCTTTCGAGGTCAATAAAGAACCAGTTAGGTACATTGTTCCCGCACCCTTTTCTCTTTCCCTCTCCTCTTCTATCTATCTATATTATATGTAAACTTGCCCCTTTGTATTTGTCCCCTTCTTTTGTGCCCCTGTGGCTAATAAAGAAACATATCTATCTACCTATCTATCTATCTATCTATCTATCTATCTATCTATCTATCTATCTATTTATCTATTTATCTATCAAAATAAAGAAATATATCTATTTATCATCTATCGATCGATTCATTTACCTATCTATATGTCGATATTTCAATTTGTTCAGACACAGGCGTCGTTATGTTTAAAAATGCTCAAAACAGCAATAGTAAAAATACAACAGAAGTGGTACTATTGTTGTTAATAATAGTGTTTGTATTAGTGGTGGTGGTGATAGTGGTGGTGGTGATAGTGGTGTTGGTGTTTGTGATGGTGGAAGTATTGGTTGTGGGGGCGGTGATATTCATGGTTGCGGTAGGGGTGGTAGTTGTGATGGAGGTGATGGTTGTGTTGGTGGTAAGGAACCGATACTATATATGTTGACAGTAGTGATGGTAGAGTTGGCGATGGAAGAAAGTGACACTATTGTTGTCAGTACGTTGTTGACAGTACTGGTGGTGATGGTTGTGGTGGTCGTGGTAAGGAAGTAGTACTATGTATGTTGACAGTAGTGGTTGTTGTGGCGAGGGAGTCATTCTTTCTAATAATGTTGTCATATTGTTACCCCACCGCCACCCCAATTATATACGATCAATACGGTGATATCAAAATAATATGAAAGATAACTAATGGAAAGCTATTTCACAAAAGGTAGACGACCGACTATTCCAAGCAGAAGACAGCTAACAAAAATATGTATATATGTGTGTATATGTCCTTTGAGTGTCTCCATATATATATATATATCACACACACACACACACATATATATACATATATATATATATATCAGACACACAGACACACACACACACACACACATATATATATATATATAACTCACACACACACATGCATATATATATATACGCACGGAGCGTATGTGCATAAACACACATGTACCGTGTCGTATTTTGACAGCATTGTATAAGCTCAGTATACGAGAACAGAGCCGTTTTATGTAAAGAACGCTTACATACTCAAACAGTTTTTATTTGCTGACAATGTTTCATCCATAACAGGAATCATCAGAGCTTAATAAACAAAAACACAGTGCTGAGTATAAGCTCTACCAAGCTTAGTCACACAAACAATTGGAATACAATAGAGGGTAAAAATAGGGAGATCGGAGATGACGAATAAGGAGAGAGTACATGTTGGGGTTGTTATTAAGCACTACAGCTAAATGCTAGGGTACAGGCAGATTTTTTCCACAAGCTGCAGATGCAAGTGATGGCACACAAAAGCAAAAAGTATAAACAATGGTTTAAACATATAATACAAAATATAATAAAAAAGTAAAAGGAAGATAATATAAAGAGATAAAAAATAAATAAAAATGATAAACAAATTTTAAAAAGAAAAAAGAAAAAAGAAAAAAGAAAAAAGAAAAAAGAAAAAAGAAAAAAGAAAAAAGAAAAAAGAAAAAAGAAAAAAGAAAAAAGAAAAAAGAAAAAAGAAAAAAGAAAAAAGAAAAAAGAAAAAAGAAAAAAGAAAAAAGAAAAAAGAAAAAAGAAAAAAGAAAAAAGAAAAATGTTTAAGCTTATAAAAATAAAAGCCAGAGGAAGTAAGCGCTGGTGCCTATATATAACAAGTGAATAAGATCTCCATAACTTAGTTATATAAATACTAAGAGGTTCTTAAGGTACCTCCAGAAAGCCCAAGGTGATTTTAATCCTCGCCATAGTATACATTGTGGGGCTGTGTGGAGGAGGTGACGTCAGATGTGGACGCTTGACCGGAGGTGGAGGAGGAATGAGAGGAGATGCGTTTCCAGGGCGGCATCCGGAAGTCTTCCTTTTGAGGGCGTACCGGATTAAGCTGCAGCTTGACGAAGATTGATGCCCGGCTTGGAGTGAACCAGCAGACTCGCGGTAAGTGGAGTAGCGTACTCACCACAAGCTATTTCGGCACATGAAAACGTACAATTGAAAAAAAAAAAAAAAAAAAGAAGGAACAAAGACTATCTTGTTTTATCACTTACCGCAGGACTAAAGAGATGGCGACAAGATTACGGTTGAGCGGTGAAGTACTTAAAGCTTTTACCGGTGAAGGAGACGTTATCGCTTGGATGCGGAAGGTCCGGGTGGTCGCCGAGCTACAAAAGATAGACGATGTGGCCGGTCTTATGGCGCTATATCTCGAGGGGGATGCGCTAGCATTATACCTCGAGATGGACGAAATCAGCCAGAGGGACGAGCATATACAAGTACGAGTGGCGGCACCCATGCATGGTACCACATCAGCCAGTAGAGAGAGAGAGAGCGCATTTGTACAGGTGGGCGAGGAAGTCTGGGTTAAGCCCCCAGGTGCACGCTGCACATCTCAATGGGGAAAGGGAACGGTTACGGCCGTGAATTCCCAGAATAACGTGTCCGTGGACGGAGTGCCACGTCATGTCCTGGATGTCCGTAGAATCGTTGTTGGCGGACTCCGAGGAAGAGGAAGAGGAAATCGAAAGCGCCGCCCCAACATTACGGAGATCGCGACGGGATCGCCGACTGCCTGGGTGGATGGGCGGAGTATCACATGCAGCAGAGTGAGGAGGAGATTGATCCTTGAGATCAGGGGGGCGTGTGGGGCTGTGTGGAGGAGGTGACGTCAGATGTGGACGCTTGACCGGAGGCGGAGGAGGAGTGAGAGGAGTGCGTTTCCGGGGCAGCATTCGGAAGTCTTCCTTTTCAGGGCGACTTTGGAGCAAAACGGACGTACCGGATTAAGCTGCAGCTTGGCGACTTGATGATAACGACGAAGATTGATGCCCGGCTTGGAGTGAACCAGCAGACTCGCGGTAAGTGGAGTAGCTTTCTCACCACATACATAAACAAGGTATATTAGTAGGTAATTGAATTACGTGGCCCATGGGTGTTCAACAAGTATACA
>OZ024742.1:261431395-261453895 GCA_964016885.1 Eledone cirrhosa | reverse complement strand
TGAATGACTTAACTGTAGTATAAAATGTTACCGTCGTCCTACGTCTATATAAATATTCGTACGTGATCTTTCTACGTGTGTGTGTGCGTAGAAACATCACATACGAATATATATAGACGCATACGTGTGTGTGTGTGTGTGTGTGTGTGTGTGTGTGTGTGTGTGTGTGTGTGTGTGTGTGTGTGTGTGTGTGTGTGTGTGTGTGTGTGTGTGTGTGTGTGTGTGTGTGTGTGTGTGTGTGTGTGTGTGTGTGTGTGTGTGTGTGTGTGTGAATATGTGGTTGTGTGTGATCAGTAATTGATTGCGTTAATCCGATTGAGTGAGCCGTCATTAATAAATGAAAGTGAAATCAATTTACGTTTATCTCCTGAAATTTACTGCTTCGTCGATCTAGAATTTTCTTAACGCCAAACTTTTTTAATTGTGCGTTTGTCTTCTATCATTACTTTTTCTATTTTGAAGATCCCACTCGATACAGATCTACCAGATCTGTATCTCGTACAAATCCATCATGTTCTTGAATCAGTGTAAAACCTTGTATCTGTACAACGCTCAATTTCTCTGGCTATGCTCTAAGAGGATATTCGATAAGGTAGTCGCTATTACAACAGAAGCCTCATAGAAAGCGGTTTCAAATATAAGATTCAGTACACACCTAGTACCTCCCGAATAAAATAGACCTAGGAACAGGATAAGAAAGATTTCCTGGCTCAGGCCCACCTAGTCCCTAAACGTAAAAACTAACGTAAGAAATTCTTAGAATTAACAAATAAACACTTCACCGTCAGCACAGATATAGTAATATTTTCAGTAGGTACTCCATTAAAATCAGTTATTCTTACGGCCTTTCCATGAAGTCGGTAATAACTGCAAGAAATAAACACAAAGAAGAACCAGGCTGTTCTTGCAAGGTAAAGGATGAATGCCCTCTGCAACAGAATTGTAACATTAAATCTATAATATATGAAGCGGAAGTTACCCCTGCAAAAATCAACCAAGCGGTGAACAGTAAAACATCGTGGGTATGGTGCAAGACAAGTTTAAACAAAGCTTTTATTCATACGTCTTGTCCTTTGGAGACTCTGAGATGAATCTGCGAAAGAATCTGACAATTGAAAGACAGAGGCATTCTCCATGTAATAAAATGGAGAATTCTAGAAAAGTCCAGACCATACAATAACGGATCAAACAAGTGTGTTTTTGTACCAGTGAAAAATACAGAATTCTCCAGCGCTTGAAATCACCAAATGAATTTCTAAACTCCGAAACTGATGTTTTCAGGAGCTGTTTACATCTCAAAAAGGACTTGCTTTCCTCGTGGAAAATTCAACCCAAGACATACATTCTACACAGCTAGATGTACAAAATCTACCTTAATATTGACCCTACATGCCAATATTCTAGTTCTTCTTTACATCTATAATTATCCCCCCTCAAAATATCACATACATAAGTGACCTGACAAACTCATGAACATAAGCTCATATAGCAATATTTAAAGAATGTTCTCTTTTCACGAGAACATTTCAAAATTGACACCTGAAGAAGTGTTTATTCATTACCGATTGCGATCATACAATCTAGTTATACCATGAAACCTAAGGTTACTACAGTTCTCGTATGTACAATTCATAATAAATTAGCACTGTTTATACATAGAGCGCTTTTTCTTTTCGTTGGCTGCTTTTTCAACACACACACACACACACACACACACACACACACACACACACACACACACACACACACACACACACACACACACACACACACACACACACACACACACACACACACACACACACACACACATATATATATATAACCTCTCATGTATAAGGAGCGAGAGACTGATGACGAGATAGTGGAGATAGAGAGAGATATAGAAATTGATACCGAGATAGAAGGGGAAGAAAGAAGAAGGAAGCCACGCCAATTACAGATTTGGTTTCAAATTCCAACTCCAGGGAACAATTAACGATGCTTTCAAAGTAACAGGTTACATCACTGAATTCTATTTACTTTACACAACTGAGCTTCCATTAACATATATACAAAGAGATTCCACCTTCATCAGCGTACATAACGCTCACAGCCGACACTTCATTACTTCATTGATATATATATGTGTATATGTAAATGATGTGTGTGTATATGATATGTATGTATATATATATGTATATATATATATATATATATATACATACACACACACATATATATATATATATACGCGCACACACATATATATGTATGTATGTATATATATGTATGTATATATATATATGTGTGTGTGTGTGTGTGCGTATACTAAGGCCACTCATTATGAATAGCTGATGAACGGAAAAGTTGTTTATGTTTTGTCCAGCCTTCCATTGACGCTACACAGTCATTCTCCCATGATTCTTTGACTCATTATTTGTAACTGTGAGTTCAAATCCCGCCGAGGTTAACTTTGCCTTTCATCCTTACGAGTTCGATAACATAAAGTACCAGTAATACACTGGGATAATTGCTGGCCTTGTGCCAAAAGTAGAAACAATTATTTGTAACTGTGACCACAAACCGCTTCTTACATATTTTTATCTCCATATACTTTCGACTTTTCCCGTCAGTTACGTCATCTGACCTTATGTCTCCATGATTTAAGCCATCAACACCAGTTTCTGTGTTTTGTTCTTTCACCACGTGTCTTCGTGGTAGTTGGACAATTATTTTTTCTCTTTCTCTCGGTCGTAAAGCCCTCTTTCATCACTTCTATTTGTTGTCTGCGTGTGCCTTTTGTCTAACGCCAGGGCGGTCGACTACAAATCACTTCCCGACTTTATATACTTATTCTTTTTATCTGCTTATCCGTGTTGTACCCTTAGGTATTTAAAAAAAAGTTGCTCAAGATGTATCCTTAAATATTCAAACAAAACATTTTTTGTTCTTAGTCATTTTTTGTTTGTTTTGTGTTGTCAGTTTTTTTGTTCACCTTGTAGTGGATAAATGTATTCAGTTCTGGATGAATGATAAAAATAATAATTGTTTCTACTTTTGGCACAAGGCCAGCAATTACCCAGTGCATTACTGGTACTTTATTTTATCGACCCCGTAAGGATGAAAGGCAAAGTTAACCTCGGCGGGATTTGAACTCAGAATGGCAAGGACCGTAACTCTATGCATCAAAGCATGGCGTCCGACCCTCTACCGATACTGCCAATGCCAGAATTGTGATGTCAACAATGTTTATTTTACAATAACCATATTCACTTGTTGGTACATTGAATATCGAGTAATAAAATTGTGACAGCAATTATCACAACATTATTTGCTGGCTAGCTACTTAGAGCTAGCGTGTATGCATGTATCAACACAACGATATAATAGACGTGAAATAACAGGAAGACGAAAGATTAGTGAAAAACACACGGACTGCTGCTTCGTGGTCTCTCTGATGGATTCCCTTAGTACTTGTATTTATAATAACCCTATAGCTACAAGGATGTGTATATGGGTTGATTTATGAGTAGCCATGTGTGTTTCATCTGTCAAGAACCTGGGGTCACAGGTCAAGTGGTATGAACGTCTATCATGCTTGTTTCTTGACAGGACAATGGTGGGAAACTCCCAACAATAGGTGGTTTTAGAGGCGAGAACCCTCAGATTCGGTTACGAATCTTCGCCGGTTAAAAAATAAGATAATTCCGTTACAATTCTGTTTACAATTTCGGTATACTTTGTGTCTACGACAATATAAATATTGATTTGCAGATTAGTTAATAAATCTATCAAATCAATAAACATTGTAATCACATATCGCATCTCTTCAGGAAACCAATATTCATCTCATATATAAATATTTGGTGTTATTGTGACAGACGGTCTGCCTCAAAATTAACACCGAATTCGCGGGCTATCTCCAAATCAAATATATTCTCTATGCTTTGTTCGTGTTTGCCGAAATTACTTTTATTGATTAACTAATTATGCAATCCCCACCTGATGATGTCGCCAGGATGTTACGTAACCAGGCCATTGAAATATATATGGTGTTTTTTGCAACATTAAAACTTTAAAGGGATATTTCCAGTCTTGTCTTCTATTGTTTCAATTCAATAAATATTTAATTCCGTTCCTGCACCAACCACGCGATTCAACATATATGATGAATGAGTTGCATGACGTAGAATGCTTTTTTACTATTACATCAAGATTAACTTAACGGAATGACCAGTTCTACCCATTGGTGAACCACACAACATAAATGTATATATATATATATATATATATATCAAAGGCATGTATTGAGTTAGAAACTCAAAATAGTCTCATTACAGTAAATTAGTTCTAGGAAAGATTTTTCCGAGCCGTATAGTATAACTGAACAAAAAAGAAAAACGAACACAGACATATACATATTTGTGTTCAAATCGTAATGGACCAGAATCGCTAAGGTGAAAAAAATACTAACTACAGACAATAGAGTTTGTCAGACTCAATTTAAGAACAAATCAAGAAAAATAAATACAAACCATAATTGTGGTAACGACCGAACACCCGGACTCATGAGTGTGTGAGACACGCTAAGTTCGGGAACTAGATGCGTTATATATACACACGGTATCCAGTTTTTCATTATATTTAGAAGTTATCAGGATACTAATTTCTTCACCCGCTGATGAGCTTAGGATTTTGGTATTCCTTTTCGCAAATAATATTGCGAAACAGTTCTATCAAAACTGTCCGGGTGTTCGGTCGTTACCACAATTATGGTTTGTATTTATTTTTCTTGATTTGTTCTTAAATTGAGTCTGGCAAACCCTATTGTCTGTACTTAGTATTTTTTTCACCTTAGCGATTCTGGTCCCTTACGATTTGAACACATATATGTATATGTCTGTGTTCGTTTTTCTTTTTTGTTCAGTTATACTATATATATATATATATATATATATATATATATATATATATATATATATATATAAGTTTACTATCAGTATAATTATCAGTATAATGAGTATATATATATATATATATATATATATATATATACTCATTATACTGCTAATAAACAACAACGGAAGACCGGACTGGAAACTTTATAGATTTAATCCCGCGAAAATACGAATATGATGCCAGACCCGATTTCATTAGGTGTTAATTGCAGAATTAGTTATGGAAGAGAACAGGATTTAGGCGAACACAAACAGAGAAAAGATAATAGAAAATAGAGGATCGATTTTGATTTGGGGATGGCCCATCGATTGCCTGTTATTGTGACGGCAGGTCATCCCTTAATGTCATGTACGACGTCGAATGCTTTAATCTATTGCATCATACCATTTGCTAACCGGAATCACCAGTTCCACCCATTGATAAACAACGTAACATAAATGGTGTCTTTGTGTATATATATATATATATATATATACAAAGACACACACATATATAGAAAATGCATTGTATGTTCGTATACGTGAATTTTAAAGTGTTATATATATTTATAATATTGGGCGGTTCACTGAGATTCGTGGTTTACTGAGGCAGGTATCAAAATTAGCACTCTATGTTAGGTTGAAGAGATGGCCGACTTCTGTAAAGTGGCAGTTATCATATATATATATAAAATAATTTCCTCGGAGGACTAACAACACACCCAGGAGCTGGACATATCGATCAATTGACAGAGTTGAACACATTTCAACAACATGTTTACCTGTTGTTTTCCACATTAATTCGTACTGCCTGATAAGGTCACAGCCCATATTAGCTGTCACTGAAATATATATAGCAGAGAATTTATAATAAACGAAGCCAAATTTAACATGTTTAACTAACTTACTTTACATTACTCCGGAGTAAACAAACCAATCTGCATACTTCGTCGAGTGCTCCATTCTGCATACTGAGGTGTCGGTAAACAACCAACACATACTAAAAAAAAAAAAAAAAAAAAAAAAAAAATATATATATATATATATATATAACAATAAAATAAATTTATACGAAGACAATACAGTATATATCAATCTGCATATGCACTTAGTATTTTTAATCTCTTCTGTGCAACCCAGCCTATATAGAGAGTAATATAGAAAGTACGTAATACTGCGGCTGCACCCTGATGACGTCTATCACTTCATGTCACTAATTGGACTAGGTTGGTTGCTATTTGACCAAGAGAGGGCAAGCATGGATTTGTTTACGTTATAGTTAAGGCTTATACGGTCTTAGTTTTACGTACACACACACACACACACACACTCACACACGCACACACATCCCCCCCCCCCACATATATATATCGCCATTGAAACTGCATGAGTCAGTTGTCGGGCATTGATTTTAACTACATATATTTTTCCCCGTCTCCAGGAGTATTTTACCCAACTTATTCATTAATCCATTATTTATAGTTTTCAAATATTTCTATAGTTATCTGCATTGTGGTAACTATATATATATATATATATATATATATATATGTGTGTGGGGGGGGGTCTGTGTGTGTATGTTTATATATATATATATATATATATATATATATATATATATATATATATATCTATATATATATATATATATATATATAAATATTTATATATATATATATATGTATATATGTATATAAAGTGTAAACGGTTGTTTTTGGTTTTCCTTCCTCTTTTCAAGTTTTCACTTCTGTATTTCTAATTTGCATTGTACTGCGTTTCTTAAAACATTTTACACACACACACACACACACACACACACACACACACACACACACACACACACATATTATATATATATATATATATAATACGTGTACATGTGCGCGAGTGTGTGACGTGTAGACAGAATTACTTCACATAGTTAACGAAGTGGAGGAGAATAATTTAAGAATAAAGGAAATAAATGAATGAAAAATAAAGATACCATGAGTAGATAAAAGGCACGTAGAGTGGAATAACGGAAAATGGAATTAATGATGTAAGAAATAATAAAGATAGAGAAGAATGACAATGGAAGAATTAACGGAAATGAGAGGGCAGGGGAGATAAACATTTCGAAAATGGGTGAAGCGTTTTATACCATAGTGACAATTCCATTTATTTTCTTTTTCGTATATCTTTTCTATGCTATTTAGTGAGACATAAATATATATTTGAAATATAATCGCTACAACGCAGATAACTATAGTACTTGTTTCTATATTTGGCACAAGGCCAGCAATTATCCCAGTGCATTACTGGTGCTTTATTTTATCGACCCCGTAAGGATGAAAGGCAAAGTTAACCTCAGCAGGATTTGAACTCAGACCATAAAGGGCCGTAACTCTTTGCTACAAAGCATGGGTCAGCCCTCTACCGATACTGCCAATCCAACTATAAATGACTAGGGAGCTACGCCGTTAATAATGAACGTATTTAATTTTTGGTGTCCAGGAGTGGTATGCCATGAATATCAGGGTTGATGGATATATGAACAATCATATAAACTGGGAATTTTCGTTTTAATAAGAGAAATCCTATAGCTTGTGTTGATTAACAACACGTGGAAATGTTTAAAGATAACAACGATATTTTTCTAATTTATCTCTAAGAATATTCAGCATGTAGAAATGACACACAGTAAGTATGAGCAACTTAGGTGAACAAGCTATTTACCGGAAAATTTAGGGTCAGAAAGTGAACTTTTTATGGTATTAACACAATTGAAATAGGAAATACATTGTGTGTGTGTGTGTGTGTATATGTGTATGCAAATTTTATAGAGTTACACACACACACACACACACATATGCAAACACACCTTTATTATAACGATTGATAGTTGAATATATCATGTAAAGTACCCCACAAACGGAAAACGTGCAGAGACGCCTGGTGGTGAACGAATTACGCATCAACGAGGGGTGTCTAGTTTTCCAATCTCCAGGAATACTTATTATTTATAGTTATCAATTATTATTATTGTTTTTTGCATTGTGGCGACTATATTTTCAAATTTCCTAAATATTTGTAAGTTAACCAAATGTCGATAAATATATGTCTAAGTGTTTGTTTACGAGGCAGTTAATTATATTTCAAGTTTAAACAACACAAACAAAACAAATAGATGTCTGATCTGCTTCCAGACGAAGTTCTAGCTACCAATATTTGCTAGCTGGCATCCAAAAGAGTCAGTACCGTATGAATAACTCTATATTTCTGTGTTGTCGTTACATTTGGTACAATCATGGCTCTGGTTGTACCCTTCCTGAAGGTGACTTTCCGAAGTATAGTTTGGTATTCCATGAAAACCAATTTCTAGATAACCTGCACTTCAGAATCATAAGCTTTTTCGCTTTTTATCAGTTTCTTGACAGTATTTCAACCCTTTCTATTCCTAAACCAATGCCACCCACAAATATTCGTATAATCTGCGTACGGTGCTCCTTACGTTTTTCATAAACTACCTGTTGATACTTTTGTGCATCGGAGGGAACTTTCTAGGTATAAATCCTATAGTCATTCGCGACCGAAAGGGGTCTTTACTCTTTACCCGTTATATATATATATATAATAAATGTAATCGGAGTTTTTCGAATATTAATAATTGTTTCTACTTTTGGCACAAGGCTAGCAATCACCCAGTACATTACTGGTACTATATTTTATCGACCCCGTAAGGATGAAAGGCAAAGTTAACCTCGGCGGGATTTGAACTCATGTCGTAAAGGGACGTAACTACGCTGGAAAGCATGTCTGACTCTTTACCGATACTGCCAATTCACCGCCCTTTTCGAATATTAATAATAATATTCGATTCGTTTGCAATTATGCAAACAGCCTCTTTTTTTAAAGCCATGTCAGTCGAATGAGCCGATCATTCTTGCTCTTGTGTTGGCATGTAAACAGAACTTTATTGTTTTTAATTTATTATATATATATATATCTTGTGTCCATTTGTAACTGTCCCATGCGCAGTGGAGCCAATTGTATCGATCTTAAAGCACTGAAACAACATATCTCCAGCGATCGACTAATGAGAGGGAACAGTTCGTGTTTCGTTCGTTTTTCCGTTGTCTTTGTCCACATTTTAAAAATTCATTTTGTATGATTATAGCCACGCACGACTCTCTTTTAAAAAATTGATATATCTTATTTTACACCAAAGCAAACTCTGATATATATATATATATAACGAAGGAAATGTGGTAAGGAACCAGGTGGACCATAACGCACCAAAGTACTCAATACTTAGGGTAGTAGAGTGGGTAATAGGAACCAGTAAGACCCCGACGACTGAGCTCAAGTCGTTTCGACGGCTAATTCTGGACTAAATGAAAATTTATCCTGGTATTTAAATAGCCGAGCTTCTCAAGGGGTAATTCCATATATGGTCAAAGTGATTGTCAAAAGTCAGTAGTAATTCTGTGATTGCAAATTAGTAGGGGAGATGGTGGCTAAACCTGCCACTAGGAGAAAAAGGGGAGGGGGTGGAGTAGACCCAATCATGCGTTGGTAGTGCCAGCTACAGCTGGGCATGAGGTCAAAGAAGATACTGGGGAGGGGGAGGGGGAGGAAGTCAGAACGGTAGGTAGAACAATGAGGGGTAAAAATATATATATGAAAGAAAAAATACTGAGAGTGATGAAAAGCGAATAAGTGTAAAGAAAAAAAGTATAAAAGCAAGTTCTACGACCTAAGTCTCTAGCTATTGTTAGGCTAGATAAATAAATAAAGAAAGAAAGAAAGAAATAAAGAAATAAATAAAGGAATAACGAAATAAGTAAATAAACTAGGTGGGACGGAATAGGCAAGGACCCTTTTAAGAGGTATAAGTAGGTAAATCATACGGTGACGGGTAAAAAAATGGGGCCAAAATACTAAAGGAACTACCACGAAATAAATAATAAAGGTTTCTATCCCGGGCACAATGCCAGCAACCACCCAGTGCAGCAAAGTAAACTAGTACGAGATAATAATTCTGAGTCCCGTAAAATATATATACTAATGCTAACTCTAAAAGATCTTATACAAGCTACATGAAAGTTCGTACGAAGTAAAGGTAGAATACGGACAAATAAATTCAGAATCCACCCCGCCCAAAAGAAAAGAGAAGAAAGAAATACTGAAACGAGAAAATAAGGCATAAGTGCCACTAAGAAATATAGAAGGCACGGAAAATAGTGGGAGCGGTCGGAAAAGGGGGCAAGTATCCGAGGTCTAACAACTGCTATAAAAAGCGGAGTCCGCCAAATCTATCATAGACTAGAGGAGGGAGTGGGGGTACTGAGGCTACAAGGGGCCAAAGGGCAGCCTCGGGTGGGGGAGAAAAGACGCCGACAAAGAAGAAGAACTGGGGTAGAAGGACTAAGGAGGGATGGGGGGGAAGAAGGAAATAAATGAAGCGATAAAAGAATAAAAAGAAGATCTTACGTCTCCCTAGGCAAACAGGGGTTACCCATTGCAAAATCGGCAAGTGGGGTGTTATAGCCCTAGTCTACCCCCCCCCCCCCGGGTCATTATGGGGTTTGAGGGCGAGGTAAGTCCTACGCAATCTATGTTTACATGCAGTAACCAGTTCATCTTTCTTGTTTAGGAGTTGGTCCGTCGAAAACACCATTTGTAAAGTTTCCTCCGAGCATAAATTGCACGGACGGCGTCCTCCCGTGTAAGAATTGGCTCTGGACAGTAATCTCCAAGTGAGATCATAGGTGATGTTGTCCTTGAGGTCCCATATGTGGCCTGAAAGTGTAGTGGCGTGACGCCGGGCCGGGCCTAAACAAGAAAGATGAACTGGTTACTGCATGTAAACATAGATTGCGTAGGACTTACCTCGCCCTCAAACCCTATAATGACCCGGGGGGGGGGGGGGGTTAGACTAGGGCTATAACACCCCACTTGCCGATTTTGCAATGGGTAACTCCTGTTTTCCTAGGGAGACGTAAGATCTTCTTTTTATTCTTTTATCGCTTCTTTTATTTCCTTCTTCCCACATCCCTCCTTAGTCCTTCTACCCAAGTTCTTCTTCTTTGTCGGCGACTTTTCTCCCCCACCCGAGGCTGCCCTTTGGCCCCTTGTAGCCTCAGTACCCCCACTCCCTCCTCTAGTCTATGATAGATTTGGCGGACTCCGCTTTTTATAGCAGTTGTTAGACCTCGGATACTTGCCCCCTTTTCCGACCGCTCCCACTATTTTCCGTGCCTTCTATATTTCTTAGTGGCACTTATGCCTTATTTTCTCGTTTCAGTATTTCTTTCTTCTCTTTTCTTTTGGGCGGGGTGGATTCTGAATTTATTTGTCCGTATTCTACCTTTACTTCGTACGAACTTTCATGTAGCTTGTATAAGATCTTTTAGAGTTAGCATTAGTATATATATTTTACGGGACTCAGAATTATTATCTCGTACTAGTTTACTTTGCTGCACTGGGTGGTTGCTGGCATTGTGCCCGGGATAGAAACCTTTATTATTTATTTCGTGGTAGTTCCTTTAGTATTTTGGCCCCATTTTTTTACCCGTCACCGTATGATTTACCTACTTATACCTCTTAAAAGGGTCCTTGCCTATTCCGTCCCACCTAGTTTATTTACTTATTTCGTTATTCCTTTATTTCTTTCTTTATTTCTTTCTTTCTTTCTTTATTTATTTATCTAGCCTAACAATAGCTAGAGACTTAGGTTGTAGAACTTGCTTTTATACTTTTTTTCTTTACACTTATTCGCTTTTCATCACTCTCAGTATTTTTTCTTTCATATATATATTTTTACCCCTCATTGTTCTACCTACCGTTCTGACTTCCTCCCCCTCCCCCTCCCCAGTATCTTCTCTGACCTCATGCCCAGCTGTAGCTGGCACTACCAACGCATGATTGGGTCTACTCCACCCCCTCCCCTTTTTCTCCTAGTGGCAGGTTTAGCCACCATCTCCCCTACTAATTTGCAATCACAGAATTACTACTGACTTTTGACAATCACTTTGACCATATATGGAATTACCCCTTGAGAAGCTCGGCTATTTAAATACCAGGATAAATTTTCATTTAGTCCAGAATTAGCCGTCGAAACGGCTTGAGCTCAGCCGTCGGGGTCTTACTGGTTCCTATATATATATATATATATATATATATATATATATATATATATATATATAATGGAAAAATTTGAACAGGGACAAAACAGAGAGGCAGTACAATAAATGTTTATTAATTTCACGCTCAGGATATATATATATATATATGTGTGTGTGTGTGTGTGTGTGTGTTTGTGTGTGTGCATGTGTGTGTGTGTATGCGCGCGTCTGTGTGTGTAACATTATCACATAATTCACCATATATCATTTTTCAAAATATTCAGTATCCTTGTGGCAAATATAGAAATGATTAATTTGCATATTTACTTGGCTTGTTTTCGACTGATATAAATTTTAAAGACTCTTCTTGATTCCTAATAATTATAGACTTGAATACAGCGTTCTTTAATTTCATATTTAATATCTTAATAAACAAACCTCGGACAAACCAATGATATAGCTATATATTGCCATTTATAGCTACACGCTGCAATACTGACTGACGGACTCTTGCTAGAAGGAAGCGTGCACGCAGACACATACACACATACGCACAAACTCACATACATATCTGTATATATGTGTGTATGTGTATATATATATCTGTACGTGAAAGTTTATTTATATATATGTGTGTACTTATGGATGTGTGGGTATTTATGTTTGTGTATGCGCGTGTGTGGGTGTTTGTACGTGTTTGTGCGTGTGTGTGTGTGTGTGTGCGTGTGCATGTGTGCGTGTGTGCGCGTGTGTATGTGTGTATTGGGCTATTGGGGGAATTATTCACATAAAATCCTCATTTAAATTCTATTACCGTACGAACGTCTCAAATAAAACTGAAAAAATAATGGTTTCTATTTAAGGCAAAAGGCAAGTAATTTAGAAGGGGTGGAGGGAAGTCGATTACATCAAGCTCACTACTTGACTAATACGTTAATTTATCGATGCCAAGAGGATGAAAGGCAAAGAAAACTCTTCGGTGGTTGGCATCACCACATAAATGACAGAGAGGTTTCCTGTCTTTAATTACGAGACGCGGCTCAACTCCATTCTGCAGGCAAATGAGGTATGTCGTCTTATCTAGGTTTTCCAGTTTGATGTGTAACAGGAGCTCAAAACTGACCCTATATCAGTTTTCACACCGGGTATTTTTAACGTTCAACAGGGTGTTTGTTTCTCTCCAAGACAACGCAGACAAGGATCCACCAGTTGTCTAAATTCTGACACTGTTCTTTCAAAATAGGAAGGGAAAGAACGTAGTCGTCGCTGCGACAAGGGACCACAGAATGTTTTATAACGAGTGCTTTGCTTTTGAAAAGCCTTTCTATGCTTCCAAACTACTTTTCCCTTGCGACAAATTCAACGCCCGGCCATATTTTTTAAAGGTTCATTCAATCTGAGCTTGTGGTTATGTTTTGGGGCTTCTGAATTGAGACGCAGTGATACAAAACCGTTCTATGGGGAAGAGGCAGTTGCTGACAACATCTCGAATGGGATAGCTAATATTGCCCGTCTTCCTTCCACTTTGGTCAGTTTTTCCGCTTGTACCAGGATATATTAAAATATTTAGCAGGGATATATTACAATGCTCCGCTACTGTGTGGCTGATATTGGTGTCAATGCCTTCGATACCGATGCTGTCGTTGTTGCTGTTGTTGTTGTCTATGCTGTTGACATTAGTGTTGCTGTTGATGTTCATGCTGTGACCATTAACGTTGCTGTTTTTGTCGCCATTATCATTTCATCGTTTTCTATGATATATTGTGTTGGTGTTGGCAGAGGCAATGGTATTGTTTTGATTGATGAAAGAAAATGTGTTGTCTTTTGAGCTTAAAGTATAATTATTGCTGCTGGCAGTGTTGTTGATTTTGGCTTTTATTGTGGTGATGGTGGTGGTTAGAGTGCTAGCTGTTTGCAAGGCAGGATAAGACGCATGATATTTTGCTGTTTTCCCGTTTTGTTGTTGTTCTTTTCTTATGTTATATTGACGGCAGCGTGAACTCCATTTGAATTAAGGGATCAGAACAGAAAAAAAAAACGATTGGTTCTCAAGGATTCCAATCGATTTAGCAACAAAACAGGATGGAAATTTGAAGAAAAAAAGGTTTTCATAATAGGTGAAGAAGCAACAACCCTACGGAGTAGAAAATTACCTAGCGAATCCTTAAGAAACAAAGTATAACAACGACAACAACAATAACAACAACAACAACAACAACAACAATAATAATAATAATAATAATAATAATAATAATAATAATAATAATAATGATTTCTTTATTAACCACAAGGGTTTACATAAAGTAGACATTAAGGACAGTGCAGGACAATGCAGGACGGTACAAATGGGCATTTCTGCGTGTAAAAAACAAAAACAGAGGATGTAACAAAAAAATAACAATGAAAAATTCCCCAATAGGGGGGAGACTTCGGAGGGACATTTGTGGAGAAAGCCCAGTAAAAGGCCACAGTGACCCTGACCACCAAGGCAAGTGCCCTCTCCCAGTTTTCCACCTTTAATTTACAGATATATACTCAGAGTAGGCCCATTCACTCGGGCCATTCTTGCTTCTCTCACCCATCTTTCAACAAAATGCTGGGAAGAGAGCACTTCCCTCTCTACTCTGATTTTCCTTTTAAAATGAAATTTGAAAAAGTCAATCAGAGCATCACCGAAGAGGTAAGTGCTCGTCTTCAGCCCTTTCAAACGTGTCCACCATACTATCTCTTTCGCCATGGCCACCAGACAGATAAAAACTGCCTGCCCTTCCCGGCTAAAGGAGGAGGGCGGGGCAATCCTCACGATGGATTCAGATGATAGCCGGATCCGTCCTAAACGCGACAGCAGGTGTTCGACATAAACCCACAAGTCAGCAATTTTCGGACACTGGACGAGTGCGTGCAGGACGGTTTCGTCGCCCTGCGCGCATCTCGGACATGCCCGGCTGACGGCACCTCCATGCCTGTAGAGTTTATCCCGAACTGGCAAGGCTCCTCGGTAGCACTGCCAGGCCAGAGATTTCTGGAAGTTGTCCATAGGCCCTGGCCCGAAAGTTCTTCCGAAGAGATTGGCTAGTTGATTTTCGTCGACGCCTAGAGTTTCCCCAATTACGTCGTCGCTCTTCCCTCCACTAATCCTCTATAGAACGCCGAGGTGGAGTTTCCACCGATCACATTGCCCGATTGGTCGAGGGCTGTGAGCGCCTGAAGACATTCCAGTCTCCAGGCGCTCCCTCTCGGTCTTCACTTGACCCAGGACTGCAGCTCCGTCAAGGAAACGAGCTGGGGAAATACGTGTCTAGCAAACGGCGACCACACCTGATCACCCTCGAGGAAGAGGTGGAGATGTCGTAGCCTGAGCGCGTGCCTGCGCATCATCAGCCACGGCATGCCCAGCCCTCCACGTAGCGGGTGTTGACAACAGATGGACCGCCTGACCATCGGAGCGCGTCCCTTCCACAAAAAGCGAAAGAGCAAACGCTCCAGCGCAGTCAGGCGAGGCTTAGGACAAGGTACGACGGTCAGGCGGTAGCAGATGACAGACGCGATGTACGCGTTAGCCACCTCCGCTCGACTTTTCAGGGATAGCTTCCTCTCGGCCCATTTCTGGGTGAGAGAATCCACCCTGCTCGTCACCTCGTCCCAGTTTTTGTCCGTCTGGAGGTCCGGACCGAACCAGACCCCTAGCAATTTAACCGGTCCGTCCGTCCAGCGTCCGACGACGCTGTTGGACGGCATGGACCTGCCTCTCCAGGTGCCGAGCTGCATGCCCACTGACTTTTCCTGGTTGATCATTGCTCCTGTCACCACTTCGTATTCTCTTAGTGTAGTGCCGATCGCCTCGATGTGTTTGGCGTTCGACACCACTACGGTGACATCGTCCGCATATACTGACACGGATCTTCCGCATCCTAGTTCGCGCGGGACGCCCCTCAACGTCTCCAGTTTGTGCAGTAATGGCTCGAGAGTCAATACGTACAAGAGGGACGAGAGGGGACATCCTTGGCGGACCGAGCGCATGATGTTGAACGGTTCCGACAGGTGACCGTTCACTCTCACCACAGAGCAGATGTCGCTGTGCATGGCAGCGATCAAGCCTCTGAAGACGGGCCCAAAGCCAGCCGCCCTCAGGACTGCCGCTAGGTAACGATGGTCGACCCTATCGAAAGCTTTCGACTGATCTAAATTGATCAAGGACACACCCGTGCCAGGTTCCCTAGCTACCCTCTCTACGATGTATCGCATGAGGTGGAGGTTGTCGTGGATGGATCTGTCGTGAATGGCGCATGTCTGCGCCTCTCCCACCAGACCACCAACGACAAGCGCCAACCTCTTTGCTAGCACCTTGGCCAAAATCTTGAACTCTGTGTTTAGCAGAGTTATGGGCCGGAAATTATCTATGTTATCTCCCTTGTTCGGATCCTTTCTCAGCAGTGCCACCGCTCCTCGGCTCACAGAACTGGGAATTCTCCCGTTCTGTTGCCAGTTGCAGTAGACGTCCGCCAAGAGGCCTCCGAACAAGTCTGGCATCTGTACGTAAAGTTCATAGAGCAGACCATCCAAACCAGGCGATTTACCCCTTGTGCAGCCAGTCATTGCCTCCCTTACTTCAGCGGCTGTTATCGGCTTTTCGCAACACTTCGCCTCAGTGGCCGAGAGCCGCGGCAGTCCGTCGAGGTAGACACTAAAGTCCATCCCTCGATCCGGCCCGCCGCTGCCCCCGAACAGCTGTGCGAAGTGTCGCTGAAAAGCTTCACACATTTTCCCGGGATCGAGTAGCATGCGCCCGTCGTTGTCCACCAAAGACCGGATCGTGGCTTTGTTGCCACGACGCGCCTCCGCCACTCGAGCCCATTGAACGGCTTTCGTCCCCTCGTGTCTGAGAGCACGCACCCTTGCTCTGACAACGCAGCCTTCGTGCTTTGCATTGAAGAATTGGTCAAGGGCCAATTTCGCCGCAAGCACGTCGGTCGCAATGCCTTTGCTAAGCGCCTCGTCTAATTTTCTAACTAGTTCTCCCTCTGCTCTATTTTTCTCTATTGCTAAAGCCTTGCTAAACCTAATGGATTCTATTCTAATCGCTCTTTTCAGAGCAAACCACCACTTGTTGTTGACGATGGCCCCCGTCAACGCCCGCTTAACTAGTTCGCTAATCCGGTCTCTGTAGGCCTTGCGCGCTGGTAAGGACGCGTTTAGCTTCCAGTAGCCGGGTCCTCGTCTATGAAGCCTATCTAAGTCAAGCACACAGATCACGAATTTGTGGTCCGTGTAGCTGACTATCTTGAATTGTGGACAGCCTATGCTAGACCTATCTATTTCCCTACAAAATACTCTATCTAGATATGATCTGGATGACCCTATGAGGTTTGTCCAAGTCCACATTGGCACATTCGGGAAATCCAATCGGTACCTGTCAGACAGTTCAAAACGCCTGAGCAGGTTGGTGAGGCTCTTGCACCCTCCACCCTCCACCCCTATCCGCTAATCCCACACAGTCCCAGCGTGCATCTAAGATCCCGTTCCAGTCGCCCACTAACACTAAAGAGCGGGACGTTCCAAGAAAGGTCTCCAGACGCCGGAAGAAATCAGGCCGCCCTGCTCCTGTCGGGGCATAAACGGCCACTAGCCTGAAAGCTTGCCCGTCTCCGTTGGTCACGTCCAGCACCACCAACTTACCTTCTGGGTCCAGGAAGATGGCCTGTATGGTGAGATCCAAACCTCTCTGAAAAAGCACAGCAACTCCTCCCCCCGATCCTGGACGGCTGGGAGATGCGTACACATCGTAGCCGCCGAAGATCGGTGCGAAGGCCCGTGCCTCGGAGATTCTGGTCTCGCTGATGGCCACTACATCTATGTTTAGTGACCTGAGGTCGTTGAGTAGGTGACCCTGCTTCCATGACGACCCCAAGCCACGCGCATTTATGCTGCCTATTCTGAGTGAGGTCATGTTTAAAATAGAGTGGAAAAGATGGGAAAGACCACTTACCGTACTTTTCGTAGAGGAGGGATGGTTATTACATCCCTTTTCACTTGATCGTCTGGTGAAGGGACCGTTGAATCGTTCCTTCGGCTGGTCATCGGCTCTTCTATGAGTATGTCCGAATATACTCTTCGGTTGATAGTTCCTCCTGGGGCTCTGAAATCACCAACTGCGTTGGGGAATTTCGTTTTAATGTTTGTGTATTGTTTCTGTGCTATTTTTAGCAGTCTTATGTTAGTTGGCGTTTTGATTGGTGCTGGTATTATGTAGTCGTGTTGTGAAATGTCTGTGTGTTCAATTATGTAAGTCATTAGTTTCTTGTTGTGTGTATTTATTGCCGTGCATTTGTTTTTCTGGGGGTGGGGTGTGGTTCTGCTATTTTCTTGTCGTTTTTGCTGGGTGTGTGTGTTTTGTTGTTGTGTTTGCGATGTTGGTGCTTGTGGTGGTGGTGTTGAAGGTGTTGTTGTTGTTGGCGGTGGGGTTGTCACCGGTGGTGATGGTGGTGCTAGTGTGGGTGGTGATGGTGTTGGTGGTGTTGCTGCTGTGAGTCTCTTTGCAGTAGACTTTACCCTTTTTTCATTTCTTTCGGAGATTCTGGTCTCGCTGATGGCCACTACATCTATGTTTAGTGACCTGAGGTCGTTGAGCAGATGGCCCTGCTTCCCTGACGACCCCAAGCCACGCGCATTTATGCTGCCTATTCTGAGTGAGGTCATGTTGAAATGGAGTGGAAAAGATGGGAAAGACCACTTACCTTACTTCTCGTAGAGGAAGGACGGTTTCTCCATCCTTTTCACTGCTTGTGGCCTCCTCAGGATGGATGTCCTTATAAATCCTCCTGGAGAGTGCTTGTCGGAAGTCTCCGATGTCTTTGGGGAATTTTTGTTTTTGTGTCATGTACGTTTTCTGTGTGATGCGAGTGATTTGTATGTGTGGGGGTGGTGTGAACTTTCGGGTTGTTGTGTAGTCTTTTTCTGTGATGCTGGTGTTGTGTTGGATGTAGTGTAATAATTGGTTGTTGTTCAAATTTAATGTTCAAATTTAATGCTGCGTTTTGGTTGTTTTGTTTTGTTTGTGTTTGTTGTGGGTTTGTTTCTGTTTCTCTTTTTGGTGACTTTTGTGGTGTAGGTGATGGTGGTGTTGGGGTTAATGATGGTGATGGTGTTCGTGTTTGGGGTGATGGGGTTGGTGATGCTGGTATGGATGGTGGCATATCTGTCCTAACTTTTTTGTTTGATAGTTTATTTGTTTCCCTCTGTATTTTGTTTTTGGAGGGGGAAGGAAGAGAATTTTTTCTTTTTTGGTTTCTTTTTTTCTTTTTTCCTGATACCGTTTCCCACTCCTCGTCGTCACAATCTGTCTCCAGTTGTGATAGGCCGGGGAGTGGAAAATCGTCCACGGGCGTTAGTTTTGGTTGTGGCGTGGTGGATGGTGTAGGCGCTGGTGCTAGTTCTGGCGCGTTGGGTGGTGGTGCTGTTGGTTTTGCTACTGTTGCTGGGGTTGTTGCTGTTACAGTTGCTTCTGTTGTTGCTGCGACTCTGCTGCTGGTGGTGTTGATGGTTGAGTCACTGGGGTGGGTAGGAGAGGTGGCCTCAACCTTTTAGCCTGAGGGCAGAAAGCCCTTAGGTGGGTTCCTTCACCACAAACGACACACCTAGGCCTTCTGCCCTTGACAATTACGGTGAGGTGGCTGCCGTCAGTGAGGTCTATTACCTCTGGGATCTCCTCAATGCTTTTTTGCTCCGCTTGGATCAGGAGCTCCATCACATATCCGGACCAGTTCTTCTGCTTTTCTTTCGCTATTTCGATTATCTTGGTGTTGGCTTCGATGCCGGCGAGGACGGCAGCTATTAGCCAGGGAATTTCGATGGCCGGTGGAACGTGGGTGACCCTGATCTTTACGAGTCTCTGGCCACAATAGCTTGGGACGAGTGTGAAGTCATCACTTCTTAATGGGTCCATGGAGTGTTCTTTAGCCTCCTGTGGTGTTTCAAAGAACACGCCCACGGTTCCATACTTCTGCCCACGTCTGATGTGGGGGTTTTTTGCCCACACATGTCCCAAAGCTTTTTTGATTTGGGACTCGGATGCCCGTTCCACTCGGCGCGATTTTATATTAATTGTTCGATAAGACACGGTGCATAGGCGCCGATGCTCCATTTTATTAGGTGTGTGTGTGGGGGGGGGGGGTGAGACTGACCCTGTACCCATCTTTCTTTACCATTTTTTTGGCGTCTTCTAATTCCTCCTGAGTTACCTGAAATGCTTCGCACTGTTTTGCTACTCTGGCAAAACTCAGGGTGGTTTTCTTAATGTCATTGTTGCTGTTGTTGTTATCGTTATTTTTGTTATTATTAATTTTAGTTTCAGTTGTGGTGGTGGTGGCGTCAGTGGTGTTCTGTGTGGAAGAGTTCATTTTGGTTGAATTCATTTCGATATCACGAGTTAATTTATTTTTTTCTTTTGTTTCTGTTGTAGCGGGGGTGATGGGGGTGGGGGGTTGTCGCGGTGGTGTGTGTGTGTGGGGGGGAGGTTGTCGCGGTGGTGGTGGCGGCTTTAACACCTGCAGTCATTGGTAATGGCGGGAAATGAATGTCTGCCTGAGACAAATTTAAAATATTGCTACTGCTTATATGTGGGTGTCCTTTTCAGATAACAATGTATGTGCACTTATATACAGTTAACAATAAAATTTTCCATAAATGGCAATTTTGAACAACTGAAAATAACAAACCTTTGCGGAGCTCACGATGATACGATTTACTACGTAGGTCGCCAATAATAATAATAATAATAATAATAATAATAATAATAATAATAATAATAATTGAGAACTAAAACAATACCAGTGGTTGTAGGCGCTCTGGGAATGATACCTAAGGGGTCTAATGATTACTTATCGCAAATCCCAGGAAACCCGCGTATAGGAGAAATACAAAAGATAGTACTAATGGGAACTGCCCATATACTAAGGAAGATTCTGTCAATATAAGTACATCACAAGTCTAAACACTAAAGATGCATGTGTGAATATGTATGTTCTTTCTTGAACATGGCGGACCTTGTTGTCTCTTGAGGTCACTGGTTGTGACTTGGTGATAACTCGTATGAACATAAAGCAAGATAAATGCAACTATAATAATAATAATAATAATAATAATAATACCGATACCAAGACTTAAATGGTTAACCGATACTAAGACTTAAAGAGGGAGGTAAAAAGGATTTGGAACTGCCATGAAGTCAGAGTCGTCCCGATTGTCATAGGCGCACTAGGTACTATCTCAAAGAGTTTCTAAGGATGGTTAAAGAAAGTTAGTCCAGCCCCGCTTTTGGGAACACTTCAAAAGGCATGCTTGCTGGGAACAGCAAGAACCCTCCGATACGTCCCGAATATCTGAGGCTGCAGGTAGCGGCTTGATATTCATTTCAACAAACTTTCCAGTTAAATAACATCAATGACTGAGGCTCAAACAACAACAACAACAACAACAACAATAATAATAATAATAATAATAATAATAATAATAACAGGCATTCGACATGGTACCTCATTCTTGGATAACCAAAAGACTAGAGATCTTCAAGGTGGCAGATAAATTCAGACAGTTGTTGAGCAAAAGTATCAAGTCCTGGGAAATAGAGTTAACATCGGGTGGAGAATCATTGGGAGGCGTGAAGATCAAGAGAGGTATCTTCCAGGGAGATAGTTTGTCCCCTCTGTTGTTTGTCCTTGCCCTGATACCCCTGACCATTATACTACGAAAAGTGAGAGCAGGATACAAGTTGGGAAAAGGAGAGCTTACCATCAACCACCTCCTCTTCATGGACGATCTTAAACTCTTTGGGAAGAGTGAGAAAGAGTTGGATGTACTTGTTGACACTGTCCGTATTTTCAGCAATGATATATGTATGCAATTTGGTATTAATAAGTGTGGAGTCCTAGTGATGAAGAGGGGTAAATTGAGCAGAAACAACGGAATCCAGGTACCCACAGGTGAGATGATAAAGGAAATTGACACTGAAGAAGGATACAAATATTTAGGTGTTCTGGAGGCAGATGACATCAAGAACAAAAAAAAAGAAGGAATTGATAAGATCTGAGTACATTAGGAGAGTAAGGAACGTATTAAAATCACATCTAAATAGTAGGAATGTCATAAGTGCAGTGAATTCCAGATGGCAGTATCGGTAGAGGGTCGGACGCCATGCTTTCCAGCATAGTTACGTCCCTTTACGATCTGAGTTCAAATCCCGCCGAGGTTGACTTTGCCTTTCATCCTTACGGGGTCGATAAAATAAAGTACCAGTAATGCACTGGGTAATTGCTGGCCTTGTGCCTAACGTAGAAACAATTATTAGGTACAGTGCGGGAATTCTGAAATAGAATGTTGCTGAACAAAAAGAAATGGATAGATTAGGAAGCTATTGACTATCTACAACATGTTCCACAAGAGGAGTGATGTAGATAGACTCTACTTAAAGAGATCTGAAG
>OZ024742.1:261403895-261426395 GCA_964016885.1 Eledone cirrhosa | reverse complement strand
AGCATATCCTACTCAAACGTACACATATATACATACTTACGCGCGCACATACACATACGCCCAACCTTCTATACATTTAAATATATATATATATATATATATACACACACTCATACACACACATATATACATACACACATACATACACATACATACATACACACACACACACACACACACACACACACACATATATATATATATATATATATATATACACACATACATACATACACACACGTATATATATAAATGTATACTCACACATGTCCACACATACATACGAATACACATACGTACATAAACATTACCTACACGCGTACATACACACACACACACACACACACACACACACACACACACACACACACACACACATATATATATATATATATATATATATATATATATCTATACATATATACACACAAAAGAAAAGGGACAACTTAACATGCGTACGCACATCCACACATATACATACTAATACCCACGCATATACCGATATACATACATCTACACATGCATACGCATACGTGTTACCACATCCATACACCTGCACGCATGCACATCTGCCTACACACACAAAAGTGCCACCACATATACATATATAAACACACCTGTAAGTGAACAGTTAAAAATACATTATACAATAAAAACAGTATAATAACGGTAATTTATCGTAACATAAAAAAATATATAATGTAATATAATATACAATATGATATATATTACCGTAGAGTGCTTCCAATCTACTGTAAAACACATTCTTTGACATAATCATTGAATATCGTTTAACACTTTAATATATATATATATATATATATATATATATATATATATATATATATATCCCTATTATACACATATACACACATATATATACACATATATATATACACACATACACGCACACACACACACACGTACACGGACTCATACATACATATACGGATATATACGGATATATATAGAGGATATGTGATAAAATAATACAACAAGAATAATAGTAATAATAAAAAAAGCATACAAAGTCCATATATAATCATCCGCACACATTCCTATGAGATGCACATAAACACATACTTGTATGCACAAATACATATACACACATATAGAGGCCCGCAAATGCATGCACCTGCACCCACATACACATCCACATATATACACATACACACACACATATATATACGCACACTTACCCACCCGCACACACACACACCTACTCATACGTGGCTATACGTACATACTCACACATACACATATAGACATATATATATATATATATATATATATATATATATATGCTCATATATAGACACACATATACACACCCACACACACATACACCCACATTCCGCCACATATGTATATATATGCACATGTCTGCACATACAGGCGCGTATAAGCTCGTGCACACACGCACCCATGCCCATACCCCCCCCCCCCCCCAACACTCACCCACGCATATATATATACATACATACGCATCTACTCACACACACACGCACATATACCCACACACATGTCCACACATAAAAACTCGTGAACATAATAAACACAATATGATAATAAAATAAAATGGATAAATAAATTGACAATATTTTAGGGTACATTAAAATCTGTATGTAACTGCATAAATAGGTACAAAAAAGGAGGGGTAAAATAAAGGAACGGGTAAAATAAAAAATTAAAAACGGGGGGGGGGGGTACAGGAGAAGGTGCGTGCGTCCATGCGATATACTACACACAGGTATGATGAGATGCAAACCTGTGTCCGTGTATAGAACAGGTAACAGTAACAGAACAATGATATAACAATATTAACAATCACTGTGGAACAGGTGTAGAGTATATAGTCACGATTGACGGTGTACACATTCAATGTGACGCCCGCCACGGTCGTCATGGGGCATGGCAGCGTGGATGGGGTGTGCTGTTCTAAACGTTTAGTGCACAGGTCCGGGCGGCAGTGGGCCCCGTGTCAGCCGGTCCCGGCCCATACGGTGTATCTTCCAATGTTGTGTGCCCGGTCACGTGCGCATCCGGTTTACATATGATTGCCCCACGGGTCGGACATCGTCATCATGGCATATCGTCAGGTCCCCTAATCCCGCTAGGCCAATCGGATCTGAGCGTTCTCATTCCCATGCTCCATGCCTGCATCACCCGGCGGATTCCATGCTGCAAAAGTGCATCTTCTCTGGTGTCTGCATGTCATGATAATTTCAGACTTCAGGTTGACGGCGTCATCCTTCAGTCTCTATCTCCATGGCCTCGTGTAGGCACAATCGGCACTTTCTACTTCCGGCCGAATATGCCCTCGCGTGGCGAACGATACTTCATTCCAGGGCGTATGGAGTGCCGTGGTCTTTCATGTTCCACACGAGGTCCGCTAACCTAGTGGAGTGCCTTTTGCTACGGTCCCTGAAGGAATTAGTGTGATTATACATCCGCGATTTAAAGGTCGTGGATGTTGCGCCGATGTATGTTCGATGCGCATTCTGGGTTGTAACCACACACTTGTATATTAAGTCTTTCATTAAGCATTTTCCCTGTAGAGGGCACTGGGTGCCCGCTCTACAGTTGCAAGTTCTGCTGTCATTTCTTGTGCGTCCGATGTCCAGGCCCCGATCTGTTATGGCCCTCTCAGAGTTCTCAGTGTGTTGCACCGCCGACACATTTGTCTCCCTCATGCCACTATTTCCCTCTCGGTGTTGGACCATATCACCCTCGGCGGGCGCTCTGGTCGCTTCGGTGGCCGGGTTGTCATTTGAAGCAGGTCCCTAGGTGGTTCTCCGCGCTCCGAAACATGGTCACTCTGTCGCCGCGGTTGACGGCCAGTGTGCGCCATCTTCACCGCGTTAGTTCTAGCCATGTAGTCGGCCATATTCGGCGCCGTGGAGAAGGAAAATTTCACCGTGTGGCGGTTGAAGATTTTGTGGTACTTGTTTGTCGGCGGAAAGCACTCATCCAGTGCTCGGAAGAAAAGTCCTGGCACGTTAGTGCGTACATGTTTAGAGTAAGGCGCATTGAACCAGGTAACGGCCTTAGATCTGTTCCTTCGTGTGCGTGGATTCTTGTTGTTGTGTCCAGGGCTCGGTGTCCGTCCAGTGCTTTGCCCAACCACAATTTCATCTCGTGTGTTGTCCCTGTCTATTTGCCCGCTACGTTCGTCGTGGTTATGTTCTACAGTTATAAATTTACGTCGTTCTATGTGGTCATCTATACGTCTATTCCCCTTAGTTCTATGTGATGCTGTTGTCGGTGCTGTAGCACTAGAACCAGGCTGGTCGTGCTCCGTGGCGTGTGCCCCGTTCTTATTTGTCGAAGTCCTGTCCAAGGTCCCAGTTGCCACTGAGTATGCAGTGTGCGTGTCAGGCCTATGCCTCCACACACCGGGTGGTCTGGCTCCCATGGGTGCCTTAGTCCTATCTCGGGTCGGTCCTTTGTCATTAAAGTTAGTAGTGTTGTTATTTGTGTTCCTGGCTACTGCTACCGGGTCACTTCTTCTACCTAAGGGGACGCCCTCACTATTGGCATTTCTGCACGCCATATCATTAGGCTCTACTCTATCCGGGTTATATATTATGGTGTCTTTGTAACCGGCCCCGCGCAGTGCCTCATTATAATATTTGGCGTGCTGTTTAAACACTTCTGCGTTCGACGACAGGGTGGATACAAGGACCATGACTCGAGCCTCATGCCGGCGAAACATTTGTAACACGAAATAAACTAAGTCCAGATGCAACACTGATTTTTCGTTTTCTTTATAATATATATATATATATATATATATATATATATATATATATATATATATATATATAAATGAGACGTATAGAGATTGTTTTAGCAAGAAGCTAACGGCATTCTATAACATATATGCGACTATAACGTCAAGATGGGAAAAGTAGTTAACGAAAGATTTAGGAAAAATAACTCAAACTCATCTCAAAAGAGAATCAGGATACAAATTCATCCACAGAATTTAGTAAAATCCATGGAAAAATCTATAGACCTTTAACTCATGATAAAACAAAGTCTGAAACACTTATCCTTCAATTTGGAATAACATCAAATGCTCTGTATAGTCTTAAAAGACTATTTCATGAAAACTTTCAGTGGAGATGGTCACGGTTGGAATATCATTCATCAGCAGAGCTCAACAGAAAACCAGGGCTCTCACAGTAATATAGTCCGAAAAAGGGAATTCTAAAACTGGCTAGTTCACCTTCATGTGTATTTATGAAAAAGCACATGAGGAAAAAAACGGGGCTAGTGACGTCAGGATGGAAGTGAATGTTTATTTACAAGAAATAGCAGTCAAATACATTCTGAAAAAAACTCTACAAGGAGTTCAGCAAAATAGCAATAATTATCACAGTTTTTATGAAAAAAACCGGGATTAGTCACAGATAGTTTAAGCACTCTAGGAAAAGAATCCGAGTATAAATATAAATGAGACGTATAGAGATTGTTTTAGCAAGAAGCTAACGGCATTCTATAACATATATGCGACTATAACGTCAAGATGGGAAAAGTAGTTAACGAAAGATTTAGGAAAAATAACTCAAACTCATCTCAAAAGAGAATCAGGATACAAATTCATCCACAGAATTTAGTAAAATCCATGGAAAAATCTATAGACCTTTAACTCATGATAAAACAAAGTCTGAAACACTTATCCTTCAATTTGGAATAACATCAAATGCTCTGTATAGTCTTAAAAGACTATTTCATGAAAACTTTCAGTGGAGATGGTCACGGTTGGAATATCATTCATCAGCAGAGCTCAACAGAAAACCAGGGCTCTCACAGTAATATAGTCCGAAAAAGGGAATTCTAAAACTGGCTAGTTCACCTTCATATATATATATATATATATATATATATATATATATATATATATATATATATATATATGTATGTATATATATATATATATATATATATATATATATGTATACACACACACATACACACATATATATATATATATATTCAATATTACAAAAAAAAGTTTCTACGTCCGTTTCAATACGATTATAATGATACATACATTTGCAGAACATCAATTAACTACACCATACATAATACCTATTACTCGCATATCCCCAGAAAATAAGAAGGGTTTTAAGAATAAAAAATAATATCAAAGCATTGAGCATAGAGCAAGCAGTTAAATACAAAACGTATATCTTGTATATGAAGTTTTTTGACCGTATAAAACTATAGTTTGAGTTACAATTCCTATGCCATTACAGTTTACAATGTTATTAGTTTTTTTTTTGTACAGTTAAAGTAATATCTATTGTGTGACATTACAGGAGTGGAAAATTATCTAAAAGGTGGTAGTAGGTAGGTTTATGTACCAGGATTACTTATCTATTATTTATTTAGAATGTAGTTATTTTTATATAGATGGAACAAAGTTTGTTATTAAATTTGCAGGAATGGAAATGTTTTTAAAAATCAGTAGTAGGTGCAGACAAAGAATTAGCATTTCACACAGAGAATTAATATATAAAGAAATGTGAAATTACCATATTTATCAGTCCGGTTCAAATACAAAGCATTTGTCTCGAGTTGATTTGGAATTATTCATGACACTGTTTATTTTTTCTATTTTAAATGGATAAAATATCAGTCTTTATGTTATTAGTATAATATTAGTGGAACGGTGTATTTGTATTCTGGCGGTGTTTATTCCGTTTATGTCGCTTGTTAAAAAATTGTCGTTATCTACTTTGTATTTATCCGTTCTTACAATTTTCTCTAATACTATTTTTTTAAATTATTTTAAAATTCTTATTTCTGTTTCTTATTATGGAGTATCATACGTGTAAATCAATGCTTCGAGTGAACTTATGTATACTTATTCGAATAGATCCAGATCTGTGCTTGTATATGCAAATATATTCATATTTGCATTTATATACACTCCCTCCTACATATATACATTCAAATGTGCATGTATGTATTATGTATATATATATATATATAAAAAGGTGCAGAGCAGTAGAAGTCGATGGAAACCGCGGAGTGGGGAGACCCAAGAAGACCTGGGATGAGGTGATAAAAGCCGACCTTACTCAATTGCACCTTTCAAGGGCAATGACACACGACTGTGACCTCTGACGTCACGCAGTAATACAGAAGACCCGACGTCCCACAGGAACAAGCCGAAGCTGAAGCATATAGACAATAACCCCCCCACACACACTCACACACCTTTCCCACTGCAAAGTGGTCGTGGAGGTGCCTCGGCAAAAAAGCACCCAGCCCACACTATAAAGTGGACGTGTAGGCGCCACGGAAAAAAGCACCCAGCACTCACTCTAAATGAGGTTGGTGTTAGGAAAGGCATCCAGCTGTAGAAATCAAGCCAGAATCAGTTCCTGTATGAGCAAGACAAGGCCAGCTGACTGGACACTGCCCATAACAGGACAACCCGTCTAACCCATGCTAGCGTAGAAGAACGGACGTAAAACGGCGGTGATGATGATGATGATATATATATATATATATATATATATATATTTCGTTTCTGAATTTGTTTAGCAAGATTCTTTATATGTGTGTGTGTGTGTGTGTGTGTGTGTGTGTGTGTGTGTGTGTGTGTGTGTGTGTGTGTGTGTGTGTGTGTGTGTGTGTGTGTGTGTGTGTGTGTGTGTGTGTGTGTGTGTGTGTGTGTATAGCTCGTTTCTCATTGATTGTTCAGATTGTTTGTGAGAAATTTATTCCTTAATTAAACAAAACAGATTATTTTCTCAATATATTTGTGTAATTTTATTTTATTTATAAGATTTTTTAACATTTCAAGACACAACTGTTTCGACATAATCGTGTCTCATCGGTAAAAATTAATTTGAGATAAATTTATTCAATTACATTTGGTACGAACTGGAAAATAATAGGTGAAAATTGATAGAAATAGATCGATAAAAAGATCTGATATAAATTAATTTGGTTTGTAGTTCATTTCAGATCAGCTAGACGAGGAGGTAAATTTAAATTGACCTATAGATTTATAGATTTTTTTAATAACACAATTCTCATAAATTTTCTTCTGCTGACGATGGTAATAGATCATATTTCAATATTTTGTGAGTGGAAATCTGTATGTATGTATGCAAGACCCGGCGGAGGAACTCAACAGAGTCAACGGCCATCCAAATAGTAGTTGTTTTTATCACAACACCTTTCTAGAAGAGGGAAACTCTGAAAAATAAACCTGCGGCTTCGGAAGCATCCAATGATGTTGACCGGTTCTCCTTTTCGGGTAGTGTTGTCTATGCTCAGAGAGTGGGATTGGTCGAGTGCAAGACCTTTCTCCACTTTAAAAACCTTCAAAGCACAGGCATTGCTTGTTCAGGATATGTTACAGGTTCACGTGGCTGGCAGTAGCCTAAAAGTGCACCAAACCCTATAATCTGACAAGCAATTGCAATACTCTTAGCAGAGTTTGCAGCCATCATGTAGGTATATCATTCACTATCTTTCTATCGTATCTAATTTGAGATTTTATTTTTGCTTGATTAACACGTCTGATTGGGGCTGGAGTTGGGTATATAACACAAATATGGATCCTGAGCCACACAACTGTGAAACGTTCGTAACTGGGCCTGTTCAATAAAAACCTCAATGTGAGGTTTGTTTTTAATGTGCGTTTCGGCATTCTTAGTGCTTCTACAAAACGATGGATAAAATAAGTAGTAGGCTTGAAAAGATATGTATTAGGAACAATATGATCGACTAGATCTCTTCAAGACGGTACCCAGCATGGCCACAATCTAATGACTGAAACAAAAAAGATTAAAACCTTTTCATACTTTAATTTATTTCCGAACAAATGTTTTATGGCCATCACTATTTATAACGGTTGTAAATCCAGCAACGCTGCCTTTATATTGATCCTTTTCTTTCTTTCGTGTGGCTGTGTGCGTTCATGCGTCTATTTGTGTCTGCGCATGTATATATATATATATATATATATATATATATATATATATATATATATATATATATATATATATATATATATATATATATATATATATATATATATATTATATATATATATATATATATACAATACAAGTGAGCACGCGCACACACACACAGACAGAAACATACACACCTACATAGCGGAAGGTGTAAATTATTATATCATAATGTTTATGTTCTTTAAAACTGTTGGTAATCTTTGGTTCTTGACATCGCAATTTTCCTTTTAATAATTCAGTTACCTTAAAAACACGTTTAGTTATAGAAATGTTATAAAATCTTATAACCATAATCATTAAATGGCTGCCACGAGCGAAAGAAAATGTAGAAATCGAATAATAATTTCATTACCGTCAAATAACAGTTGTGGACAGAAGACTGGGCGATTAAGAAATTGCTGGCTGCTAACTACCAGGCATATTTTCACTGTTAAGCTAAGGTGTTTCAGCTCAGTTAAGATGACTGACTAAATAGACGTCTGATGATCAGAGGTATGTTTTCACTGTTCAGCTACGGCGAGACTAACAAATTGCTGATTGCTGAGGGCCAGAGACATGTTTTCGCGGCTCAGTTAAAGCAACCGACTAACAAACTGCCGATTTCCAGTTTTCACTATTCAGCTGAAGTGATACTAATAACTTGCGGACAGTAGAAAGTCAAAGGCGTGTTTTTATTCTCAACTAAGACAATACTAACAGACTGCAGACTGCTGATGGTCATAGACTTGCATTCATTGCTCAGTTAAGAAGACATTGAGAACTAGAGGCGAGTTTCACTGCTCAGCTGCTCAGTTGCGGTAAAACTGTCTAACAGACTACTGAGTGGCGAGGGTGACATTTTGTGAAATTTTTTCAGCTGTTTATTTTTACCTATTCTAGCGGTTCGCTGGGCATTGACTAAAATATCGTGTGGACTGTTCACCTCTGGTTCTGAATGGAGATAACCCTTAACTCCTAATTGAGTCACAGGGGTGAATTTTAAACTTGGTGGAGCCCTTCCCTCTTCAATTGCAAAACAGTCGATTTCTTTTTTTCAGAGAGGGGGAGAGGGCGGTGGAGGAGAGAGAAAGAAAGTGATAAAGAGAGACCATGGATTAACTAACCTCTTTTGTGGACAAGTACTTTATCTATTGACCTCGAAAGGATGAAAGGCAAAGTTGACCTAATTGGGATCTGAACTCAACGTTCAGTGAGCCGCAATAAACACCGATGTATTTAATTCGCCAATTTGTAGTCTTTTGTTCTGAATAGAAGACGTAAACTTCTTCGGATTCATATCTTATTTATGCATTCATATTTACGTATCACAATATGATAAAGGAAGGAGTGCAGGACTGTGTCCTGAATATATCTTTTTATCCCGTTAGTAAAATAAGTTGGATTACTTTGAATAAATAATTGTTTCTACTTTAGGCACAAGGCCAGCAATTACCCAGTGCATTACTGGTACTTTATTTTATCGACCCCGTAAGGATGAAAGGCAAAGTCAACCTCGGCGGGATTTGAACTCAGATCGTAAAGGGACGTAACTATGCTGGAAAGCATGGCGTCGGACCGTCTACTGATACTGCCAATCCACGCCCTTTACTTTGAATAAATAATGAATGAATATTACATAATTTATCTACTAAATTTCATAACTCTTGATTAAATATAAATAATTTTATTGCTTATTTCAAGGTTCCCTTCTTTTAAAATTTTAAAATTTCTACATTTCTGGTAAATCGCCGCCACCACCACCACTTCAACTATACACACACACACACACACACACACACACACACACACACACACACACACACACATACACACACACACACACACACACACACACATACACACACACACACACACACACACACACACACACACACACACACACACACACACACATATATATATATATATATATATATATATATATATATATATAAAGAGAGAGAGAGAGAGTGAAAGAGAAAGATCAAGAGATTAGGATTTTTTTCAACACGCTGACGCATATGTGTATGTGTGTGCGTATGTGTATGTGAATATACATATATTTATATGTATGAGTAAATAACTATAATCGCGCAAACACAAACTTACTTTCACACAAACACATACATACATTCACACATACATTTACACAAACACACACATAGAGTCATACAATCATGATAGCAGCGTTCGATAAATTAGAAATGGGAGGGTAAAATGAAGTAAAACTTTTTATTTATTTATTAACAACACAGTTTAACTCTTTTTTTAAAAGACTCCTTTGTATAAAAATATAAGATAACGGTTTATTTTTTTTTTTTCGAAAACACAAACAAATATAATATATACAAAGGAAAAAAGGAAGAAAAAACACACAAGTCTTATCTGGGACGTCACAGTTGGCGACTCTTTTGGTTAACCAGGGATACAGGGTAAGACCGTCAGGTGTTTTCCCATCAATTCTGGACAACCCAGACGGTTTTAGAATTGAGGGGATGTTTGCCCGGGCCAAAGCTCTTAAGTGGTAATAGGACAGTGTGCGTATGTGCGCGCTTGTGAGTTTATCGGTGCTCTTAAATTAGAGATGTGTGTGTGTGTGTGTCACTGTTTTTAATTTTGGGACATGTATATGTGTGTATCCCCTTCCTTCCTTTTACGCACACATACATTCACACACACTGTGTGATGGACGGATGGACAGAAGTCTCTCAAATTTATATACATGTGAATGGAGTTCTACTGAAGCAATTAGAAAAGTATCTCGAGGCCGTGTTCAAGAGTGATGGAAGGCAGGAGGCTGAATTAAGTGCAAGAATTGCAAAAGCTGATGCAGTAATGCGCCAACTTCAGCATTCAGTATCAGAAGAAGGGAGGTAGGTCTAAAAGCCAAACTCGCTGTCTGCCTGGTATTCCTGCCAACTCTTACCGAGGGTCATGAATCTTGGGTAATGACCAAAAGAATACAATTGCAAATACAAGCACCAGAAATGGGGTTCCTCCGAAGGATCTTTGGAGTAATGTTACTCGATAAAGTGCATAGCTCAGAGACCAGAGAGTCACTCCTGGTAGAATTGCTACTTCTCCGAATTACGAGATCACAACTCCGATATTAAGGGCATGTGGTTAGAATGTCTCAGTAAAGAATCATTGGACACATTTTACAGGCAAAACCAACCGGCAAGAGAGCCAGAGGTAGACCTTGAGCAAGATATGAGCTTGGCTGGTCACGCTTTGGGATCCAGCTGGATCAGTTAGAGATATTTGCTACTGACAGACTCGCTGGAAGGAGTGTGTGAGAAGGACTCTGCCCCCACGACC
Organism: Eledone cirrhosa; assembly: GCA_964016885.1. Classification (NCBI taxonomy): domain Eukaryota; kingdom Metazoa; phylum Mollusca; class Cephalopoda; order Octopoda; family Eledonidae; genus Eledone; species Eledone cirrhosa. Next base: position 261,415,092 of record OZ024742.1, on the reverse strand, counting down.
CTCTTAGAAATAAGTGCGCGAAGATATTGTCAATTTACTTTTCAATTTACATATATCTATATGCATATATATTTGCGTATAATACCAATATGCTCACTACATACGCTAGAAGAAAACCACCTGCTGGGCGGTTTTTCTGATAGTTCATCTAATTTTGTTTCATCACATCTGATCGGGTCATATTTGATGACTGCAGCCGATACGCAAAATATATCACATATGTGATTTTAGGTGAAGGGAATGTGTTATAGGTTTATATTCTTTCATATATAACACATACAACTAACAGCAAGATATTTAGAATAAAACATGTGTACCAATCTCAGCAACACGATGGATTAGAATCTATTCGATTCTGGGCGGCGTGCTGTGTTCTTCAATAAAACACTTTATTTCACATTGCTCTAGCAAGCCAATTCAGCTGGAAAAAATTAGTTGTCTCTGTAATTCAGGTCCAGTCTTGTCGCACACTGCGCTACGCTGGATCCCCCTAAGAACTACGTTAAAGGGGCGCATCTCTGTATAATTCTCAGTTACTTGTACGTTAATCACCTGAGCAGTTTGACCGTTAATCGAATCAACTGAAACACCCGCCGTCGGAACCGAGAGAAATCCTCTACACACACAATACTTAGCGTAATGTCACAACATTCTGGCAGAGTACATGTATTCGTTCGAAGATGATGATTGCCACCCTCACTATTCCGGAAGTCAATCGCTTATATCATCACACCATACAAATCTTTCTTTTTGTGGATTTTTTTTATAGATATAAGGAATTTATATATGAAGATATAGACTTCTGATGTTTCACTCTTCAACACATTTCACCTATCTATATGTATATATAGTATATACATGGTGGCTGCCAACTCATTTCGAGTACGGCCACTACTTTATATCCATGTAGGAGAACCCCTACCGATGCGCTGAACGAGTGTGACTTTTTAGTCCAGCCAGCGACTTGAAAACTCTGGTACAAACACTACACTTGTGACAATTATTGACACATAGTGCTGGGCCCATGATACCATGTGACGACAAGTGCAGAGAGATCTCCAGATATAAAGCAATGCCTGTGCTGTGAAGCTTTTATAGTGAGCAAAGGCACTGCACAAAGCCAGTCCCACTCTCTTAACCAAGATGATATTTACCCAAAAAGAAGAACAAGTCAACATCATTGGATACCATCAGGGTTGCTATGCATATACATACATACAAACATACATACATACACACATACATACATATGCACACACACACACACACACACACACACACACACACACACACATATTTATACATACATACACACATACATGCATACATACACAAAATTTGTGAAATTATAAAACTAGAAGAACACACACACACACACACACGCACGCACACACACACACACACACACACACACACACACACACACACACACACACACACACACACACACACACACACACGTGTACGCGTGTGTGTTTGTAAAAATCACGATTTATCTTTCTATCAGTTATGTCTGGAGAAAACAAATCAAATAACTATAAAACCTAAGACAAATATATCAAATATATTTTGATAAATCGTATATTAAATTTAGATTTGTATCAACAATGGCCAACAAAGTTTATTTCTATTATAAATCACATGAGTTAAATATGATGTATCAAAATTCGATTTTCTGGGGGGTGGGGGAAGAGAACGTTTCTGTGCCCTAGAACTCTTTAGGCGCCCTCAGAATCTGAACAAAACCCCATGAGACATAATTCCCAAGGACGAACGCTCCTCCCAGGAAAGGCTCCATTAGATTTTAAAAAAAAGCAATTAAAGTACAAAGAAGTTTGAAACATAAAAAAAAAACCCTAAGTAAAAGAAAGATAAATTTCTCTTAAACAATAATAGTCCACTAGGATCCCCCTTTGCCGTTCTGGATAAAACTGCAGAGGACCAAACCTAAACTGAAAGTTATATTCGAGTGATTTTGTTAATGGAGTCGGTGAAGATTCGGCGAGAAATGTCTAGTTTGCGCGTGGAAAGGCGCTTGGTATTAAATATCAGGGTGGTGATGCAGGGTGGCATCATCTGAGTATGAGTTGGCGTTGTCGGCGGGTACGGCAAGTAGCTTGTTGATGTATAGGAAGGAGAGTGTTAGGAAAATAAGGCCAACCTCCTGAGCACGCTAGAGATCACAGACGTTGTTGTAATAAAGGCAGAAGATGCACACATTTTGTATTGTATGAGTGGAAGGGTCGGATGCTGAATATCTTTAATGTTTTAAGGATGGTATCTCTTTAACAACACTGTTCAGTCGGGCAATCAAAGGATTCCATTTTATAATTATTAGTCTGCTAATTGCCTTCAACGCTTCACTGTCATTACTTTTATTATATCAAGTACGTGTGCATATGTGCGAGTGAGTGTGTATGTAAGTGTACGTGTGAGTGCGCGCGAGTGTGTGTGTGAGAGAATGTATGTGTATGGGTGAGTACCTATATATATATATATGTATATGTACGTTTGTGGGAGTGTGTGTAAGAGCGTGCGCACATGTTTGTGTGTATACACACGTGTGTATGTATATGAGTATGTGCATGTGGGTGCGTGAATAAATGTGTGGGTAAGTGTGTGCATGCATGTTCAGATATGAGATAAATTGTTTACTCAAATCGGAATTCCTTGGATGGTATTGCAGAATCGGTAGAGTGTCCGTTATGTAAAAATGTCTTATAGAATGTACTTTCGATTTTGCTTTTCACTCACCCAGACATATACTGGGGGACGACTCAATCAATATTATCCCTCATCGCTTCCTAATGACGTTAGAGATCCTCATCATACTCAGACTTAAGGTGGCAGAGGAGGTAGAAGGCCGCATATAATTCTCTGAAGAATTTACAATCGATTATACACCTTTCCAATATTTGTGTGTATGTATCGGAAAATTAGAAATTCCTACCAATCCCAAACTTATTAACAATTAGCAATAGTACCAGCACTTGCTCGCCTTTAATAATATCTAAAATAAATACAAAGACAGCAGTTTGGCAGATCCATTAAAGTGGGAGATTAACAATGCCTCGGTATTTGTTCCGGCTCACTGCGCCTTGAGTTCAAATCACACCGAGGTCAACTTCACATTTCATGCTTTCGAGATCAATAAAGATGGGTACCACGAGATTTAAAATTGCCAAAAACCCCCGTGTATTAGGATGGTCCCCTAGGACTCTATCATGAGGTAAGAGACCTTACCTAAAGTGAATACAATTACATAAATTCACTATATCGACAATCTGTGAACACACTATGCTGACAATATTCGGTTGGTCTGGAAATATATATTCCATCAAAATTGTTCCCTCCAATTGAAAAGATGGTTCAAGTTGAATTTTGTAAAACTGCACAAAACAAATGCAGAACCTAAAGTATGATTTTAAACTTAATTTTTATTCATTTTTCGATAAAAAATAAATAGCATATGTGTATATATTTAAGAAAAAATATTTAGAGTAATTATGTAAATTAGTAATGTCTTTGTTAAAGTATTTTCCGATAAAAAAATACTTTAAAAAAAGACATTACTAATTTATATAATTACTGTAAATATTTTTTCTTATATATATATATATATATATATATATATATATATATATATAGTAAAAGATTGAAGAATAACATGGTCGGTTGTACAAAAAGGCTTTATTTCTAGTATTAACAATTGTTTCATTGATCAGGTGAGTTTAAAGGCCGCTAATCACTCGAAGCTACGTCACTCGACCTTAAATACAGTGTTTACCTCTGATCAAATCATCGGAATACTGGAGGTTTTACATATGGCATTGGTATTTATATAGAGATACAACGGAGAATCAAAACAATAACATCAATTATTGTTTCTACTTTTGGCACAAGGCCAGCAATTATCCCAGTGTATTACTGGTACTTTATTTTATTGACCCCGTAAGGATGAAAGGCAAAGTTAACCTCGGCGGGATTTGAACTCAGACCATAAATGTCTTGGTAGCTGCTTTGTGCCTACAGAAAATTAGGCACAAAGCAGCTACCAAGTTCGCAAATTTCAAACCAACATGATTCGATCCAGCAATCTCAGAATTCAAGCAGAACCACCCGGATTTTAATGTACTAACTACATACCACCCCACTGTTATTAGCTGTCAACTGACCATCTGGTCACTAAATCAACATCATAAATCTCCTAACCTTTCTTTCACTCTCTCTCCCTAAAGCCACATCACCCCCTTTAAGATAAGACAATCAGCATGCAGACATTTACCACACGTTTCATCGTATCGTCACCCCCACTCTCTGTCTCTTGTCCTGTATCTCCTCCCCTCTCACTTAATTTTTAAATTATTATCTTTTATCTGTCAATTGTTACTATTTTTTAATTTTCTACTCTAACCCTCTGAGATTTGACCACTACGTACTATGTATGTATCTAATGTTTCGTTTCATGTTAGTATTATCTCTACCCTTACCACGTCTTTACACATACACTTACTCACCACTGTAACTTTAATCACCCCCCCCCCCACCACTATTATCAGCAATCGTATTCTGTACTTATTATTATTTTTACTTATTTTTTCATCTTCATTCTAACTTCTTTACTTCTTTATTATTATCTTGTATTATTGATGTTATTGTTTTGATTCTCCGTGGTATCTATAAATACCAATGCCATATGTAAAATCTCCAGTATTCCGATGATTTGATCAGAGGTAAACACTGTATTTAAGGTCGAGTGACACAACTTCGAGTGATTAGCGGCCTTTAGACTCACCTGATCAATGAAACAATTGTTAATACTAGAAATAAAACCTTTTTGTACAGCCGACCATGTTATTCTTCAATCTTTCACTACTATTACTCCAAGAATAACCTGCATAGGAATTCTCGCGAACTCGCTACCTAACGATGGAAACATCTTATTGAGTCAAACAACGCCGTACGTTAAAACTATCCACAATACGGAATACTCACAACCTCTAACTGGATTACCTATAACGATAACTTGTTATCCCATATATATATATATATATATATATATATATATATATATATATATATAAAATAGTATATGTATATATATATATATATATATATATACATATACTATTTTATTAAATACATGACAAACTGGCGTGTACCTTCCTATGTACTCGGAGTTTTCCGGATCAAGTTGATATTACAACGTTCGTCAGTAGTTGGGAAACTTGGAAGGTATACCTCAGTTTGCTATGTATTTTATATAATATAGTATATTTACCTCCACGATTACATATTGAGGGCTCTTTCTTGATTGATTACAACCACACGTTCTGGCAACAATATACATATATAACGAAAGTAAGGAAAAGGTTTAGGGGAAGGAAAGGGAGAAAGGCAATGTTTAAATAAAAGAAGAGAGGAAAAAAAACTGTGTGGAAACTTAAGAAGGAATACCAAACAGTACTAAAAAAAACAAACAAACAAATCCTCGTTTAATACATACATACATGTATTATACATATCTGCTATTTCAAGCGTTAAACTAATATATTCCTTCCCTATATTGTACCGATTGTATTGTTATTTCTGCTTACCTTTCACACACACACACACACACACACACACACACACACACACACACACACACACACACACACACACACACACACACACATATATATATATAAATGTATATATATATATATATACATATATAATATATATATACATATTATATATATATATATATATATATATATATATATACATTCATGTATATATATATATATGAGCATGTACGTATGCGTGTGTTTATGTGTGTGTATATGAATTCTTTCACAAAAGCCTGTTAGTAGCAGTTGAAATTGAAAAGAACTCGTTATTTCAACGTACAAAAATGACGTTATGGCGTACATAATAATACGACTGATGATAATAATGTGATGCGTTCTTCTGAATTACACACAAAATGTCGTCGTCTTTTCTCTCAAAAGCAAGTAGGGTTGAATGCTTTGCCTAAGGAGACGGCAGCAGCACATTCAGTGACAGAATAATTGTTACACGCTGAATTAACAATCACGATTTACTATCATGTTGTTGTTGTTGTTGCTTTCATTGTGGTAGATGTTGATGCTCTTATTGTTGTTGTCATATAGTTGGTATTTTGATTGTATTGTAATTGTAGTACGTGTTGGTGCAGCGACTGTTACTTATACTATTGTTGTTGTTGTAGTCAAGGGTAAATGTGTCTGTAGAATGTTCAGCCACTTCCACATTAATTTCATGAGTTGACTCTTCCGTTGACTGACCAATTTAAATGAGTATTAGCCCAAACACTCACATGCACACATGTTTGTGTGTGTGTAAATGTGAGAGAGAAAGAGAAAGAAATTGAGAGAGAGTGAGAGAGGGAGAGACAGAGAGAGACATACAGATAGAGAAAAAAAGAAATGAGAAAGAGGGGGAACACACACACACACACACACACACACACACACACACACATAACATCTTGTTTCATCCGACTTGTTTGTTTATCCGTCCATTTCGAATTGTCGTGGCTTTCAAACTTCGAGTTCTTTATATATATATAATTATGGGGATCGTGAAGAAATATTCTTACCTAGGTTTTTTCGTGTTTTCAACTAACTCGACCTTCCACATGCTTGCAATCGCCGTCTCTTCCAAATATGGAATGAGGAGGGGATCATCAAATTTCCCCAGCCTCAGAGATTTCTTTAGTGCTAATAACAGAGGCAGGAAGGGAGGGGGCCACTCGGAGTTACAGTTAAGCACCTCTCAGGCGTTTAAATTTAGAGAAAAGCAATCTCTTGATACTGAAGGATGTTTTGATCTTTCATCATTTTGTAATTAAGTGTTCTCCAATTTCCAAATCCACCAATACAATGAAGAGTGGCTGTGAGAAAGAGCAATCTTTACCCACCAAAACATCACAGTGAATGCCATCAACAAAATATCACAAAAGATGCCTTGGGGTAGCCAGGCCTACAAATCTATCGATAAAGTTATTGAATTTCTCAACAATCTGGAACTGTCCAGTAGGCTATCACACAACCTTGAATTTAAGAAGGGCACAGTCATCAGGCTTCTCAGAAACCTGGATAAGCCACGATTGTGACTGAACTACAACCTCACATTATCGAAGCCAAAATCCTGATTGGATGTGATAAGGGAGACATCGTATTTATAGCCAAAATGCCGCTAATATCAAATGATGTCCTTTTTCGTTTCAAATGATTGCAATTCCCAGTGAGAGTCAGTTATGTAATGACCATTATAAGTGCAAAGGTAAAAAAACAGCAGGTTGTTGGCCTCCATTTAAAAGAGGCAGTTTCCAGACCAGGAAAACCCCAACACTCTTCATATATGCTCCAAAAAGTAAAAAAACATTGTATATACTGAAGTTCTGTAAATATTTTATAATTTTCGTAGAATACACTTTTCTGTTATTTTCTTTATAACTTTCTGTATTTAGATATTCTAAATGATTTATAAAATTATTTTATACAATATTTAAATACCTTTTAACATCTTTTATTCTAGGGAAAATGGACATTACGATAGATGACAATAGGTGCCTTATGAATAGATTTGTGCACATTACACAACGGGGCGAATACCACCTCCAACTCGGCTGCGCATATCAATCCTGTTCATGAAAATAATGAACAGGAGAAATGACAGTACGCACCCTTGGCGGAGTCCGATTTATCACCATTTATGTACGCGTACGTACACACACACATTATATATATATATATATATATATATATATATATATATATATATATACATGTATATATATATATATGTGTGTGTGTGTGTGTTTGTTTGTTTGTCTGCATGTATATATATATATATATATATATATATATGTACGTATGCGTACATATATATATATATATATGTGTACGTATGCGTACATAGCTGTATGTATATTTATATAAATGTACATCTACATATAAATTCATGTATGTGTATATGCATGTGTATACGTTCATTCGTGTGTACGTGTATAGCTGAATCATCCTTTATTAGTTGATGTATCAGTAAGTAGAGGTTGACTTTGCCTTTCATCCTTACGGGGTCGATAAAATAAAGTACCAGTAATGCACTGAGTAATTGCTGGCCTTGTGCCTAAAGTAGAAACAATTATCAGTATAAGGGCGGTGGATTGGCAGTATCGGTAGAGGGTCGGACGCCATGCTTTCCAGCATAGTTACGTCCCTTTACGATCTGAGTTCAAATCCCGCCGAGGTTGACTTTGCCTTTCATCCTTACGGGGTCGATAGAATAAAGTACCAGTAATGCACTGGGTAATTGCTGGCCTTGTGCCTAAAGTAGAAACAATTATTAGTATAAGAAGCAGTGTACTTTTACAGTACTGTTAAATAATAGGTACAACACATTTCTTGCCGGTTGAGTGAACTGCAGCGCTCGGTCCAAGAATCGAACTCACGATCTTGTGCCAAACACTGACCCACCATACATGAACAACCGCATAACTGTGGAGTTGGCAAAATAACTAAGCATCGTCCCACCTCTCTCTCTCTTTGACATTAATGACAAGTGGATCTGACATGTATGCCAAATGGTTTCAACGTTCTACTAACTCGTAAAATCCTAACATCTGACTGATTGAGTTGAGATAAGAACGATTTATTAGCTATGTCGGAAAATGCTTGGGCTTCTTGGAATTATACACTTCCTATTTGTACATTAATTACATAACACACGCACACACACACCAACACACATGCGCACACGCACGCATTCGCGCACACACAGACAAACACGTACACACAAACGCAAGCATATAGACACACACCCAGACGCACACACTCGCAACGATATGCAGACCGACACACACAACCACATCAACACGCACATACACATAACAATCATACCCCGTTTAATAAATTAACCACCTGGAAGCAATTATATTTTACAAGATGGACGACATGGATACCCAAATTAATATACAGAGCTAAAGTGTTGTTATTGTTGTTGGACCTCCGACGGTTATGTCGATTAGTCTTCTTTTTCTTCTTCTTCTTCTTCTTCTTCTTCTTCTTCTTCTTCTTCTTCTTCTTCGCCCACTTACTCCTGAGAGGGTCATGGGGACGCCCGAGGATATCAACAAAGTTACACGTGTCTGTGGGCAGAGTCCTTCTCAAACACTCCTTCCAGCGGGTCCTGTCAGAAGCAACCGTCTCCAACAGGTCCGGCATGACCCCCAAGAGAGACTAGCCGAGCTCCTGGATGTTATCCAACCATCTTGTTAGAGGTCTACTCCTGAGTTTCCTGTCGGTTGGTTTTGCCTGTAAAATCTGTCCAGCGATTCTTTCCTGAGACATTCTAGCCACATGCCCATGGTATCGGATCTGTGATCTCTCAATTCGGACAAGTAACGGCACTACCTGGAGTGACTCTCTAATCTCCGAGCTACGCACTCTACCGAGTAACATTACTCCAAAGACCCTTCAGAGGAAACCCATTTCGGCTGCTTGTATTCACGATCGTATTCTTTCGATCATTACCTGATTCATGACCATAGGTAAGGGTTGATACGAATACCGAATTGAAGATAGCGAGTATCATTGCACCATTTCCTGCAATTCCTGTACTTAATTCAGCCTCCTACACTCCATCACGCGTGAACACGGCCGCGAGATAGTTCAACATTTCCACCTGCTTCAGTGGAACTCCATTCACATGGAGAGTGCATTGCACACGCTTCCTTGAGAGGACGAGTGTCTCAGTTTTCGCAGCACTGATTTTCATTCCAGCCATGCAGCACTCGGCATCAAATCTATCAAGTGCAAGTCGAAGATCATCTTCTGTCGAGTCAAGTAACACCATGTCGTCTGCAAATTCCAACACGGCTGCGCATATCAATCCATGAAAATAATGAACAGGAGAGATGACAGTACGCACCCTTAGCAGAGTCCGATTTAGCACCATTTATCCGAACACAAATACTTTGGCATTCGTATAGGGACACCAGGGCAGCAAGAAGCTGGCCATCGAACCGAGACTCCAGCAGACCCTTCCGGAGCAGGTCCCGACGAACGCAGTCATATGCCTTTTCGAGGTCTACTAAACAAGAATATACCTCTGGGCAATAATCTCAGTATTTCTCGAAGACCTGCCGTAGTGTGTATATATGGTCGGCTGTGCTGCATCTGAGGCGAACACCACACTGTTCAACAGCTAGCTTTGACTCGACAATCTCACTGCATCTCTTTGCAGACACTTAGCATAGACGTTACCGAGTAGGCTTAACAAGGTGTTTTACATAATTTGGGCACCGTAACAGCCAGCTTGTGAAATGAAAGTAAAAGTGACCGAGAACTCTACAGACACGTAGTTCTCAGGGAAATTTAGCGTAACACGATGTATGACAAGGCCTTTGAATTATATTTATATGTAATTGAATTATATATATATGTAAAAAAAAAACAAAAAAAAAACTGGTTGGCTTAAGAAACATTGGAAAAGTTTGAAATTTGAAATGCTCTCGTCCCAACACGAATGGCTGTAATAGTCGATCACTATAAATAACAGGTGAGAAACTCGAGGAAAGCACCACGCCAACTATCTGTTTTTGTTTCTCCCGCTATCGCTTCTCCCTTGTTATTACCACTGCTGCTGCCAATACGTCTGCTCTCTTGCCGCCTACTGCTGTCTGAATAACAGACAGCGTCTTTTCCTGTCGACCACGGCTTGGTGTAGATGTACACAACTGCTCTCTTGTTTCCCTATTCCAGGGTCAGAACAACAAAAAATTAGGTTCTGTTGCGCGGGCTAGACTTATATATATAGCCCTTCTTCTCCCCTGAGAAACTGTGTCGGTCTAGAAGGAAGCTGATGATTCATATAACGCTAAATTTTTATTTTCCATGTTAGTTTAATTTCTCCATTATTTTTATTCTTTTTCGTATTTCTCCAAAAGTTCTGCTCCATCGATCTCATTCCTGCTTTTCTCTTCTCCTCTCATCTTCTCCCCTCCTCTTCTCCCCCCCCCCTCTCTCTCTATACCCCTCTTATTTCTCACTGCATGCTTTGGACTCTCTTCCTTTTTCTTCCGCTCTCCGTTCAATATGAGGTTATACTGTACCCCGATGTTAACTATACATTTAGCATTCACGTTGAGAATACTACAATTTTACGA
>OZ024742.1:261391395-261398895 GCA_964016885.1 Eledone cirrhosa | reverse complement strand
TAACTCTATCTTCTGATGAAGGTCTAGTGTCCGAAACGTTAAGACTCTCTTCCTGCTTTTTCAAGCGTTTAACTAATATATTTCTTCCAACTAATATATTTCTTTAACTCGGTTAAAGAATGCCAATTCCTATCGGAACGCATCCATTTCGCTAAATTGCAATCTTTGCAATCTTGAGACTCTATTGATAATTACAAATTATGACAATTTAATTAACAAGAAAAATGAATTATTCAGAGGCTGCCAACATAAATTCGGTAAAACATTCCAGGCATTGTACAAGTTTCGAAAAAATATTGACAATTAATAATAATTTAAAAAATATATATATAATCTTTTGCCTTACTGGGGTAATAATTTATTGATGTTTTATCTATAAGAATAATTTCATTAAGAGTTTCTGTATCCTATGTTTTGATTAGGACAGTTCAATATTTAACTTGACAATTGTTGATTTATGGTTTAGAAATATCACTAGATTTCAGAGTAGTTAAATGTTCACATATGGCGAATGAGTTATCTTCCTTTTGTTTACATTCTTCGTAAATATTTTTATTCTGTTTGAATAGCTTACTAAATTATATTTGACATGAATTATGTAGTTTATTAATATAAGAATATCTTTAAAAGGAAACTATAATAATATGTAATTACAGAAGTAAATATAAATTAACGAAATAAAACTTTTGAGAGTAAATATAACAGCAATTTAATCCTGTAATTATATGATAATTAAAGAATAGAAATGATTTTATAAAGAGAATATCCTATTTAAATTAAATAATTCGGCTAAAAAATGATCCTAATATATTATATATATTGATGGTGATATATGCATGTATTTTAATATATATTTTAAATGCATGTTTAATAATTATTTAAATTTGCTTTAAAGATAAATTTTTATTTATTTTTAAAGTTGTAGCAAAATACTTAAGGAATATATTACCTAAACCAAAAATTATAATCTATAATGAGTCAGATGTCAGGTGAAGTGTGGTCGACGAAGTTCTCTGACAGCCAGGCTTGGGTCTTTCGGCTGGTATGGCAGGGTGCTTAGTCTTGCTGCCACACGTACGGCCTACCTGAAGCTACCTGGTCGATCCAGGGCTTTACTACCTCGCTCAGAACGCGGATGTAGCCATCGGTGTTCAGCTTGAGGCCCTCAGGGAAGAAGTGAGGTGGCATGACGTCACCTTGACCGTTGACGACACCTAAGACCAATGTTGTCGCTGGAAACTTTGTCTGCATGACTCTGGGCACGTCTTTGGATGAGACAGCGAGCCACCTGTTGTTCTGGGAGTTGATCTTCTGGTCTTGGCAGAAGTTTTTTTCGTCGGAGAAAAACCACAGCATGTCTGGCTCCAGTGGGTGTTTCAACTTGTTGATCAGCTTCTTTGCGTGCTTCAGTCGCTTTTCTTGCATCGCCTTTGACAGAAATTGTCCTTTCCTCATCTTGTATGAAACGTAGCGAATGTCTTCATGTACCACCAGCCTAATGAGCTTTTCATCCACGCCTTTCTCCCTTGCAATGGCACACATCGACTTGCTAGGTTCATTGTTGATGATATCCTGAACTTCAGCGACGAACTCGGGCGTTCTGAAGGCGTCAGATCGTCGATCATGTGTTTTCCTCACTGATGTTGCTTCGTATTCGAATCCTGAATCTTTCAATTCCTTTCTGACCTTTTCCACCATTCTCCTGCTGACGCTGAGAAAGTCTGAAATTTCCTTATTTGTCCTCCCAGCGCAGATTCCAAGAAGAACTCCGTGTCTCTTCCACAAATTTGGAGGTTCAAAATTATTTATAATCAATTATTCTGAAAATAAATAATGGAAATATATGAAGACAAGAGTGACAACGGAAGTAAAAAAAAAATTTGCATAAAATTAGCAGTTGAAAATTGCGAACAAATATCGTCCTCACCCTGTATATATAATAAAGCATATATTTTGATTATGTGAATATCTTCATTTGTTAATATTTTGAATAATATATATATATATATATATATACCTTCAAGGTAGTTGAGGTCTATAGAAATGCCGATGCCGATCTACAAGGAATATTTCTTTAGTCAAACAAGTTAAGCCTCTTTATTTCCGTTAGTTTTACCAGATCGATAATAATTGGCATATTAGAAATATTGGAATATTGTATTGGTTTGTGTGTGCCACTGTATGCGTGTTTGTATACGTCATTGTGTGTGTGTTTGTGTGCGACATTGTGTGTGTGTTTATTCGCATTTGACTGTTGATACAATGTAACGTAATACACTTCGAGAACTCAAAAGCAATGCTAGCATTTATAAATTTAAATCCTATTTGAGAGTAATCAGATTTCTGGTGTGAATATAAACATTTACATATATATGCACACATGCATACACACATACCTATAAATACACATAAACATACGCCTACATACACACATACGCGCACATTCATATACACATAAACACAACACGCATGCATGCACACACCTACACACATACATATATACACACACACACACACACACACACACACACACACACACACACACACACACACACACACACACATATATATATACATATATATATATATATATATATATATACATACACATAAACATATATATACACACACACAGACATACACACAACATGAACACACATACACATATTGTGAAATGAAATATTGATATAACAATGAAGTAGAAGTCAGTAGGTTAGAATTTACCTCATTTATTTGTTGCACAATCGTTGTTATACGTATTTCGATGGTAACTGTTATGTAACAGTCACGATCTCACCAGACAGCTATTACGTGGACAGAAAGATACACGATTAAAATAACATGAACAAAAATAAAAATCAGTCATGCAGTTACCATTCAGTGATATGTCTCGGGAAGTTATTGGTGTTGTTCCCACAAAGACTTGCTGATATACGAATTAGTACAAACTGAAGATAGTTCAGACCTTACATCTTCATTGCCTTCTTGAACGCCCCAGTAGCACCAAGCTCTGAGATCGTCCACACACTCTGGTAATCAAGCTTTCCTTGATCTTCTTCTTCTTCTTCTTCTTCTTCTTCTTCTTCTTCTTCTTCTTTTATTTGAACTTTATATATTATTTTGAATATTTTCTTTTGGGGGGTAAAACATGGACTGAGTACGTCCCTTCCCTTTAAGTCAGGTGTCAAATGACAGCGACTGAAATATCGAGCGGAATAACACCGCCCCTTCCACAACGATTACAAACACTAACATCACAATAGACAGTATTGCCAACAACAAAAACAAAATACATGAGAGCAGCAACCAGAATAATGACAACACGTCCGCCCCAAATAAAACTGCAACAATAGCAACAAGAACGGCGAGAAAACATGTGATAACAACACCAACAACAACTGCAATAATGACAACAACACTAACAATAACAGCAAATACGACAACACCAAGAACAATACCAACTGCAACAGCGACAACAACAACGATAACATCACCACCAACAACGATAACACCATCAACAACAACGACAACACCACCAATAACAACAACATCACCAACAACAACAATGACAACACCACCAATAACAACAACATCACCAACAATAATGTGACCAGCAACAAAACCGGTAACAGCAACACGGACAACAACAAGAACTCTTTCGCTGCTGCAGCAGCTAAAAAAAGATCATGCTTCACCATGGACCTCAGTGAAAAAGAAAAAGTTGGCCTAGTCCTGGAAGCTCATTAAACAAGAGCAAACCTGGCCCAACTTAACTGTCCCGGCTGAAACCATAGAATTGGTGGAGAGGATAACGGTGCACTTCAGATGCATCTCAGTGAAGACAAAAGAGCGGCAATTATTCCAGAAACCGAAATTGAAGCTGCGCTAAGGTGCATCAGGGATGACACCGTGTACATGGCGAGGGGCAGACAATACAGCAACATCTTGGTGCTGTTTAAGTCAGAAGCCCTCGCTGTGGAACACGCGGTGACCTCTTGCAAAAGCAGCAAGGTCATTATGTACCCCTCTCACATAGGAAAAAGAACAGTAAGAACCTCTATTCCCGGAATTCCAACAGGACTAGAAATGTGGTGACTCCGAAGGAGGGCACAAATGCCGTCCAGATTGAGGTGACGAGAACAGCTAGGGAGGACTGGTGTGAGATGGACCTAGAGATACTTCTCCACATCAGTCCTGATGACCTGAGAAAAATCCCGGACCACATCCATCTCCAAAACGGAACGAGAGCAAAAGGCCGCGCTATTTCGTCTGCGAGGAAACAGCTCACTTGCGGGCCTTCTGCCCGCAACTGAAAAAATGCAAGGGGGCATAAGCCTCCTATGCTGCCGACACTTGGGCTTGCACCACCACCAACACTAGCACCGACAACACTACCACCAGCAACACCAGCGGAAACGCCACCACCAACTTTGGCCAACCAGAGGGAAAACGAGGAAAGCTCCCCCTTCCAAAATACACATATTGAGACAAATACAAACACACAGACTCACTTACAGACATAGACACCTCGTCTTCCAGTAGCGAAGACGAGGCAAAACCTAAAGCCAAAAAACAAACAAAAAGGCACAAAAATCTTCAGACATCACACACTCACCAACAACAGAAAATGCAGACATCACACACACAACACCAACACCAGGTTTATTAGCTTTTATTGTTCTGTCTGTATGCACAGGAAAGTCCAAAAGGATCGTTACATATTCTCCCTCAGTTACAACCTCAAAGTGACATTCATACAACTTGTCAGCTGTTTTAATTTTATAATGCCGACATATTAACCAGTATAGATATTGACCAACTCTGTCATGCCTTGATCTTTACTCTACTGGTGTTAAAACTTTACATCCAGAGATTAAATGGTCCACTGTTTCAATCTCATCATTGCAGAATCGGCATTTTGGATCTCTTCTATTTCTCATCACATTGGCTTCATAGTTCCAAGTTAATAAGCTTTAATTGTGAGTAGCTAAGATGAAGTCTTCACTCTCTGCCTTTAGCTACTTAGCCACTGATAGGTGTGCTTGCTGGTCAACATCAGATTGTTTGCTACGGGCCACATATTTGCTATGCAGAGATTTCTGCTCCCATCTCGATGTTAATTATTCATGTTTTTTTTAGCCATTAGTTTTACTTCCCTGCTTCACGGCATAGAGTTTCGGCCCTTTACTTCTGAGTTCAAATCCCGCCAACGTTAGCTTTACCTTTCATCCTTACGGGGTCGATAAAATAAAGTACCAGTCACGTACTGGAATCGATTTAATCGATTTACCTCTCTCCTAAAAATTGCTGGCCTTGTGTCTAAATCAGAAACCATTATTATTAATAAAGTACCAGTAATGCACTGGATATTTGCTGGCCTTGTGCCTAAAGTAGAAACAATTATTAGTATGGCGGTGGATTGGCAGTATCGGTAGAGGGTCATACGCCATGCTTTGACGCATAGAGTTACAGCCCTTGCCATTCTGAGTTCAAATCCCACCGAGGTTAACTTTGCCTTTCATCCTTACGGGGTCGATAAAATAAAGTACCAGTAATGCACTGGTTAATTACTGGCCTTGTACCAAAACGTAGAAACAATTATTATTATTAGTATCCTCCACCCACTTTGGAAGTCTCTCTCTCTTATTCTCCCTCTCCGTTTCTTTCTCTCCACATCCGCGTAAGTCTTTATTTCTCCCTCTCTCTCTCATTGTCTGACACTCTTCTTGTCCACACTCGACCTATACCACCACACACCTCTTCTACAACAATTATGTCTTTTTAAATGTTCTCCCCTTCCTTCTCTTTGTAGTAGAAAGAAGTTAATCTCAATCGTCTTTATGAAAGATTCTATTCAGAAACCATTACAACAATGGTTGTTGTAATGGTTTCTGTTGGGTTTGGTTGGGTTTGGGATTTAGCTTGATTGAGTTTTTGTATTTTTGTGGCAATCCTGTCTTTCTCTCTCTTTCTGTTTCTCTCTCCCCAGAGACATGCTACACTGTCATTCCTATCTTATTGGGATTTCGACAATGC
Source organism: Eledone cirrhosa (assembly GCA_964016885.1). Lineage (NCBI taxonomy): Eukaryota > Metazoa > Mollusca > Cephalopoda > Octopoda > Eledonidae > Eledone > Eledone cirrhosa. The sequence goes on along the minus strand of OZ024742.1, from coordinate 261,392,859 downwards.
TTCAGGTGTATATACTTATATAAATATACATGCATATACATACATACATATATATATATATATGCATACAAATACACACACGTACACACACATATCTATATATATCACCCAGTGTATCTGTATATATCGATTAATTTATCTGTCACTGTAAACATACTTACATACATACGTATATATATATATATATATATGACAACAGAACAATATATACACATGCTTACATATATATGACAACAGCACAGTATATTTAAAGATCAGTTAAAATAGCAGTCAGTCGATGAGAATCCAATCTCCCAGTAGTCAAACAATTGCAACAATTCCCAGCACAACAACATTACCTGGCAGTCTTTTGTTCTTACGTTTATTCCACTAACCTACTTTTCCTTTTTCGATCAAAAACTCGTCTCCAACTTAATTACCATCATAGATAACATTTGCAAACGTAACATATAATATATACATACACACATGTTAAGGATACTCGTGCTTGTGGAATACTCAGCCATCTACAATATACTATTAGATGGAGTGCAACTGTAATTTAAAAATCCAGCCTTGTCACTTTATAAACCGTCATCGTCAACTTAATAACGTCTTCGTTAACTCAATTACGTCTTCGTCAACATCCAAAACATAAACATACACATACCGACAATAATTAAATATGGAATGATACGCGATGCCCCCCCCCTCCACACGCACACACACACACAGCCCCGGCGGTCGGAATGAAGAAGGCGTTTCCCCGGAGGACGACAAGGGAGACGGGCTGGAAAAGCCACTCCAACTCGCGGGGCTCACACCTGCGGCTGGCCAGCTCAGCGCCTATGGTGGTGAGTAGAGAGGTAGCCCTAGGGCCGAGGACACCAGAAGTCTCCACTGCCAGGAGTACAACTGCAAACCTGTCGGAGAGCGACAGGTATTTGAGGAGTTTGGCCTTCTCAGCCCGACGTGCAGCAGAACCCGGGTTAGTCGCAGACTGCACCAGGATGCAACTGCAGAAAGTGTCGGTGCAAGTGGCATCCCAGACGAGGGGTTTGCCACCGCGGAACGGGAAGATGGTCATTCCATCTGGCCTTTTGCTGTCCCCTCGGTCCAGCCCCACCGGCTCGAGCTGGGAAGGGAAGCCTGCAGCATCCAAGCCATGCTTTATGACCTCGTTGAGGGCAGCATGGCGTGAAAGGCGACAGGAAAGCGGGTGGAGGCCGAAAGGGTCCACGGTGGTCAGGGTTATAAAATTGTCGTCTAATTGTTCCTTAAGTTTTCTGTCCCACCATACCATAAAGAGGTTAGCTATGTCACCTGCAATGCCAATGGCTGTCCCCTCCTCTTGGGTATATGTTTTACCATTAAACTTGAACATATGTTCCTTAAGGGTCAGTTTTATACTGGCCCCCACCGTATATGCGACCATTTTCTTTAATTCATCATGGTTTTCGGGGGTCCTTATGGCTCTGGTCCACC
>OZ024742.1:261381395-261386395 GCA_964016885.1 Eledone cirrhosa | reverse complement strand
GTAAAGAAGTCTCAACAAAACCTGGATAGTATCCTCCATTCACGGATTCTTCAATACCTTGAAATTTACAAAATATACCCAATAATTATGAATGTTTCGAAACAAAGAATGAGTTCATGGAAAACAACACTTACCCGAATCATATCAAAAGGGCAATACATTAACAAGAAATCTCGATAAGCAAAGCAACATTCTAGGAATACTCACTGTCCCCTCTTCTCTTCTGTATAGTATTAATCTATCTTTTTCGTAAACTAAGGAACACTTAAAAATGATAACAAATTAGAGGGTCTGTTCAAGACAGTAAAACATTCAAGTGATGACATAAGCATGGATTTTAGTCTTGGTAAATGTGCAAAATTGACCTTGAAGAAAGGCAAACTAACTGCAAGTTCCATCACAGACTAAAACAATAATAAGAGGAGACCTACAAATACCTTGGTGCCAGTGAATATAGGGGGCATAAGTCACGCCCAAATGAAAGAAACAGCCAAAAAGGAGTATTATAAGCGAGTGTGATTTACTTTCAACGCTGAGCTCAATTCAAAGAATAGAAAATCTACGATCAACAGCTCATCTGTACCTGTTGTTCAGGATAGCTTTAACTGGATAGTACAAGAAATCAATAGAAGTGATACTAAAATCTGTAAACTTTTTCACATGTCACCGTATGCATCACCCCCAAGGACATTGATCAACTCCACTTGCTCAGATCCGAGGAAGGCAAACGTCTCATCCAAATGGAGCTGTCCTACAAGACAACAATTGGTTTGCACCATTATCTTGAAGCAACCAATGATAGGGTGATGCACGCAGTAAAACAACAAAGAACACAGTTGAGACACTCGAAACTCATTTACCGCTAACAGTGGCAGTAAAAGCCACAAAACTCAAAGCAAAGGAATCAACCCTTGAGCAAATGAAGAAAAAATGGCAAGATAAACCTTTGCATGACCAGTACTTGACTCATACCATGTAAGCTGATGTAAACAAAACCCAGACCCATCAGGACTGAAAGCTAAATCAGAAAGGTTCATACTGGCTGCATAAAACCAATGCTTTGCCACAAAAAATGATCAGGTAAATATTTTGCGAAAAAATAACCAGACAAAAATATTGAAACAGTGGACCACCTAATGTTTGCCTGCACTATCTTAGCATTGTCTGAATACAAAAACAGACATGATAAAGTGGAGCAGTACATCTACTAGAAAATATGCAAAAGTAACAACAAGAAACTAGCATGAACATCATCTTGATCCGGTAAGGGAATTTGGTAATATTGTAGGATTTCACAATGCAAATAGACAGGACATTCAAAACCAATAGACCAAATATCATAATAAAAGATAAAAACAAAATGTGCCACATGATAGACATGGAAGTTCATGCTGACTGTAGTGTACCTTTTAAAATAATTGAAAAAATTTCGAAGTACAAAGATCTTGAAATAGAGATTTAAAAACACAATCCCCGTTATTCTTAAAATATGCATGTATTTGTAAAAAGAATGTTTAACATGTAAATACTCTAATTGGTTTTATTGATTATATGTGTCTGTAAATACTATATATAGACGTTTGGAATCTATGAATATTCTGTATGTGTATATTCATGTCTGTGCATATGTGTGTATAAGATGCATTGTTGGTTTAATGTACAATGATAAATTACTTGCTTTCTCAAATGCTCAACAAAATACCATCAGTTGTCTATGGTGCTGAGAAACATAGATCATAACAAGCCATCCTATACTCAAGGCCTCTGATTGAGATCCAGTGGGATGCACGTGAATGCAAATGATATCCAAGGAAAATAAATAAATAAATAAACAAATAAATAATGATGATTTCTCTATTAGTCACAAAAGGCTGACATGAAAAAAGAAAAACATGAAAGGCAACACATGATGGCTCAGGATGATATAATATGGGTTTTTCGTGTAAAAAGTGTAATAACAGGAACAACAAACATGTAAAAATTAAAAACAAAAGTTCCCAATTGGTGGGGACTTCCATTGGTTACTCGAAGAGAAAACCCTTATACAGCCGCAGCCACCTTAACCGCTATGGCATGTACCCCCATCCCAGTTGTTTTCCTTTAATCTACAGACACATACACAGATCTTGCTCACCATTTTCATCCACCTTTCAACAAACTGGCTGGAATGCAGCACTTCTCTTCCCATTCTGATTTCCCTCTTCAAGTAAAACTTGAATAAAAAATCAGGGGCTTGCTGAAGACGAAAGTGTCAGTCCAACACTTTCAGCAGCGTCTACCACAATCTCTTTCGCCACGGCCACCAGGCAGATGAAAACTACCTGCTCTTTTAAACTAAAGGAAATGGTGGGGCTATCTTCAGGATAAACTCAGTCAATCAACGGATCCGTCCTACACATGACAGCACTGTTCGGACTCTGGACAAGTGCGTGCAGGACAGTTTCATTACACTGCGCGCATCTCGGTACTTCCGCGTCAGTAGAGTTTATAGTAAACCGGCAATTCCTCACGATAGCACTGCAAAGCCAGGGATTTCTGGAAGTTTTCCATTGGCCCTGAACCGAAAGTTCTGCGGAAAAGAGCGACTAGTTGATTGTCTTCGACCCTCAGTAGCCCTCCAACAATGTCGTCGCATTCAATTACGCTCACTTCTCTTTTAATAATTAATAAAAAAAAAAAAAAAGTGAAATACTTTTAAACTGTAGACATAAATTGTAGCATTGTTTGCTACACACATTGTCCCTAATTCAAACAGGTGGAGCAATATTAACATACCGTAGCAGTCTTAACAAATATTGACAAACACATGCATGATAGTAAAATAACATATAAGGTATGAAATAAAACACTCTGATCAGAGAGTACTTTTCAGACATTTATGTTGATATAATAGTAATAATATCCAAATGATTTTGAATGTCGGATTAAAATGACACCTTCTTTTAACAGCACACTCCTAATTCAGCATACATTGACAGACATAGTCCACGAATTATATAAATTCGATTAACGAGCCTTGCTCTCAATGTTTTGAATAATTGTATTCGTGATCTTGATTGTAATCAATATTGATGAACTAAATTGTTTAATCATTCTCTTATATTCTTCTTATTTTACTTCCACCTCTCGGTATCTCCTATTTACTCTTTTAGCTACATGAAGCACCGCCTCACCTTCTCATTCTGATTCCACCATATTGCTTTCTGTTTTTTTTTCTCTTTCTTTTCCCATTTTTATCTGAAATATTTAAATCATAGATCTTTTTTATGTGAATGACTTCGATCCGTAAATATATCTGGAACTAACTCTGATACGTTCTTAGTGACAATTGGTAATTGGTAATTCAGGACACCACAGAAAATATCTGATTGTGGTCACCCTATTAAATTTAGCTTTCAACCCACCGAAGCAATAAACCGTGCGGTAAACAGTCTGTTATCCGTCTACTGTCTGTCGGATGAGAAGAGTTTATTAACCTTTGAGCATAAATTAATATATTTTAGAATATTTTTTCTTATTTATTTACAATTTTGTGATTATTTTCATAATTTTATTGGATTATATAAAGCAAATTTTACATGACTTATGTACTTTTAAAAATCTTTTTGTGGGCTCTACACTAATTAATCACAACTCCATATATCTCGATTTTGATTCTGATTTTTATCTTTTATTACCAACTTTATGTTATACCATATGTTTATCCTACACGTCCATGTAGAGTTAAGATCCACTCGTGAGATGTAATTTTATTTAACTTTTTATTTATCTTGTTATTCTTCGTTTTAATCTATATTTACTTTGTGATTTATCACTTTATTTAGGTTTTGGGATTTGGGAGGGGCTTGTATGCATGTATAAATTACAAATAAAACCTTTAGACAAACAGAGCTAAAGTGTAAGTGTTCGTGTAAATGTTTGGTGAGTTAATTACATCGGAGTCAAGTTATATGTTGCAAAAGTATTTTGTAACCGCCACTAGTTTTCAGCCGTTCAATTGCGAAACATGTCATGTGCGAGTATACGAAAAAAATCTGTTACAATAAAATTTCACACACACACACATACATATATATGTAGCGAAATCTGTCCACGCCTTGAACCTTGAGTGACACCTAAAGGTCAAACTCTAGGTCACCACCCTTTTGGTGTGAACAGGTTCATGCGTGGGCTATCCTCTCAAGGTGGGAGACAGAAAGCGACAGGTATATAAAGCCTATATTTTCCCACCTTAGACACAGAGAGATCGGAGCACCACGATACAGACAAGCCATGTGAGAGATTCACCGCTATCTTCAGGCCCCAGAGGTCTACAGACAGACAGAGCGACCGGAGCAGTACGCTATCACAAGCTATCTACAGGCCACAGTGGTCTACAGTCAACTACAGGCCATTCAGAGGTATACAGACCATTACTCTCTCTCACTCACTATGGTCTCAGACTACAACAGCCTCATGAACCAACAACAAAAATAACATTGTCAACCTTCGCAACTCGTGGTAATATGTTTATTGTTTTTTTTTTTTGACTGAAGTGAAGTAAACCTTTATATATAAAGTAAATCATCTAACAATCTTGTTATAATCATTCTAACAATTTCAAGCAACTAAAAATTACCCTTCATTAAATATATATATATATATATATATATATATATATATATATATATATGTGTGTGTGTGTGTGTGTGTGTGTGTGTGTGTGTGTGTGTGTGTGTGTGTGTGTGTGTGTGTGTGTGTGTGTGTGTGTATGCTAGCTGAAATATCCGGCTTCGCCCGGGAGAATAGTTAAGAGAAGATGGATAAAAGAGAAAACAACTGTATTGGACATGTTGTCTGGTATGAGGTGATACCGCAATGTGTGTAAGTGTGTGTGAGAGAGGCATAAAAAAAACAATCATAAAACTTCCTTATTAGGCTGGGTGAGTAAACTGCCGATTAAATGGTAGCATTGGCCTTGGCTTTTTAAATGTTGTGAACTAACCATAGTCAGTATGATC
>OZ024742.1:261368895-261376395 GCA_964016885.1 Eledone cirrhosa | reverse complement strand
GCTGGGGTCTCGGACGTTTCAACTCATTAAAGACAATATGTCTATCCCCAGTGCGTCAATAACTTTGTAGTTGCTGTGGTCATTACTGCTTATGTTGTTGTTCACCGTAGGGGATTCTAAGTTGGTATGAGAGGGGGGGGCTTCTCTCTCGCGTCATCTGTATGCTGTGGGCAGAAACCCTTTAGGTGGGTTTTTGTGCCACATGTGTGATTCTTTGGCTCTCTGCTTTCCACGATAGTGGGGAGATGGGTGCCGTCTGAGAGGTCTATTACGCTGGAGATTGCCTCGATGTATTGTTAGTCTGTTTTGATGAATAGCTCCATACATATTCCAAACTAGTTCTCCCTTTTTATCCCGAAGGCCTTCAGAAAAAACTTCAGGAAGTTGCTATTGCACGGCACCTGGGTCACTCTGACCATCACCAATCTTTGGTCGCAATAGGAGGGCATCATCACTTCTTGCTGGTATTAGGAAGTAGGGTGTGGCCTCCTGTGTGATGGTAAGCCTCACTCCCAAATATTCTGTCTCAATTGATGCATTTGTGACTTCGCTCCAATTGTACAGCATGTTACCATACAACGTCAGATGACGCTTTGAAGCTTGCCATGTGACCATTTTTTTACCATCCGCTTCGCCCCTGAAGGAAGCGACTAGCTCGATGCAAATTCTTGTTTGTTGCTGGCAGCGTGTCGTTTTTTTTTTGTTTAACAACTGGTTTATTGACTGGGCGGCTGGCTAACTGAGTGGTTTGCGGGCTGACTGGTTGACTGGTTGACTGTGTCATTGTTGTTTTAACTGTTGTAGTTGATATTGTTGTCGGTAGTGGTCGTGTTGATAAGATGTTTTTAAAAATAGGTATTATACATTTAAAGATAATCTTGAATTGATATCAGATGTGAGAAAAAGAGAGTGAGACAGAGAAGGAGACAGACAGAGAGGGGGGGGGGCTGAGAGAAAGAAAGAAAGAAAGAGAGAGACAGAGACGGACAGGAGCTGATATAGAGAGACGGAGACTGAACAAATGAGATAGAGAAAGATAGAGGATGAATAAATGAGACCGCGAGAGAGAGAGAGTCAGATTAAGAGAGAAAGACAGAAAGTGATATGTATATATATATATATATATGTATGTATATATATATACATATATATATATATATATGTATATATATATATATATATATATATATATATATATATATATATATATGTATATATATATATGTATATATATATATATATATATATATATATATATATGTATATATATATATGTATATATATATATATATGTATATATATATATGTATATATATATATATATATATATATATATATATATATATATACATATATATATATATATGTATATACATATATATGTATATATATATATATATGTGTGTGTATATATATACATACATATATATATATATATATCACTTTCTGTCTTTCTCTCTTAATCTGAATCTCTCTCTCTCTCTCACTCTTTCTTTCTCTGTCTCATTTACTCAGTATCTTTCTCTATCTCATTTGCTCAGTCTCTGTCTCTCATTCTCTCTCTCTCTCTCTCTCTCTCTCTCTCTCTCTCTCTCTCTCTATATATATATATATATATATATATATATATATATATATATATATATGTATATATATATATATATATACATATATATATATATATATATATATATACATATATATATATATACATATATATATATATACATATATATATATATATATATATATATACATATATATACATATATATATATATATATATATATACATATATATATATATATACATATATATATATATATATATATATATATATATATATATATATATATATATATATATATATAGAGAGAGAGAGAGAGAGAGAGAGAGAGAGAGAGAGAGAGAGAGAGAGAGGGAGAGAGAGTGAGAGAGAGTCAGGGAGAGAGAGAATCAGTGAGAAAGAGAGAATGAGATAGTATTATTGGATTAAATTTATGAAATTGTCATCAATTAACCAATCCATTATTGTTAATGTTTCTGTGAAACAAGAACGGCTACTTAAATATTTTTACCACGTTTAATGTTTGCTTTTCTTTTCTTTTTTCCGAACTTTGAAATTTCGAGAGAAAAAAAAATCAAAATTAATCCAATGTTCATTATTATACATTGGATTGGCAGTGTCGGTAGAGGAACGGACTCCATGCTTTGCAGCATTGAGTTATGGCCCTTCACTTTCTGAGTTCAAATCCCGCCGAGGTTAACTTTGCCTTTCATCCTTACAGGGTCGATAAAATAAAGTACCAGTAATACACTGGGGTAATTGCTGGCCTTGTGTCAAAAGTAGAAACAATTATTATACATTGGATTGGCAGTATGAATGAGTTTTTCTTGTCCCAACTTGCACCAACAAGGCATCAGAAGAACATTCTGGATCTAGTGTTTAGTAACCACACTAACACTATACATAATATTACAGTGGAAAAGACCCTTCTCTCAGACCACGACATGGTTCTTTGTAAGCTGAGATTCCACCAGCTGAAAGCTAATCTTAGGGACCTCTATGGATCTCTACAATGCCAACTGGGATGCAATTATGAACGAACTATCATATGTTGACTGGTCTTTTACACACGCACACATTTCCACCAACATCAAAACATCTTGGCAGATCTTTGTATGCACTGTCACAAATATATGTACAAAACACACCCCACTAAAACCTGTGAAGAAAACTAAGTGCAGTATCCCTCAAAACAGAAAAACAATTATCAGAAAAATAAAACGAACAAACCAAAAAATTAACACACTAAAATACTGCCAACAGCAACACACACATTCAATGGCTATCGCACTGCTTGAATAACAAAAATATAACCTCCAACAATGTATGAAGACCATCATCAATAACCAGAGAACAGCTGAAGAGAGGTGGGCCATTGAGAAAATCAAACTCAACCCCAAAGTGTTCTTTTCATTTGCTAAAAAACACAAGGTCACTGTCTCCACTGTTGGCCCACTCCAAATGGCACACTCCAAGATAATGCCAAAACCATGGGCGAGATACTGCAGAAACAATACTGCCCTGTTTTCAGCAATCCTGATATGGCCGATCTGGGCTGTATCAGTGATGTTAATCCCCAACACACTATATCAGACATAACGTTTGGCGCCCCTGATGTCTTAACGGCAATAAACGAAATTAAACACAATTCAGCAGTAGGCCCCGGCAGGATCCCTGCTTGTGTCCTGAAGGTGCGTCGACACCAACTTGCATCTCCTCTTGTTAATCTGTAGAGGAACTCACTGGATACTGGCTATATCCCTGAAAACTTTCTGTCCCAGTCCGTTGTCCCAGTCTTCAAAAAGGGAAATAAGTCCTTTGCAGTGAACTACCGCCCGATCTCACTCACCTCTCATATTATCAAGGTACTTGAGAGGGTGGTGAGACCACGAATAGCCCACTTTCTTGAAAACAACGGCCTGCTGAACTGCAACCAACATGGGTTCCGTAATGGAAGAGACTGCCTAACGCAGCTCCTGCATTACTTTGACGATGTTTTGAGAGCCTTGGGAGAGGGCTCCAACACTGATGTCATCTACCTTGATTTCAGCAAGGCCTTTGACAGGGTTGATCATAAGATTATACTGAAAAAACTATCCAATATTGGTGTCTCTGGAAAGTTACTACAGTGGATCAAATGTTTCCTGACAGACAGAACCCAGCATGTTGTAGTCGAAGGAGTAAAATCAAGCCCTGCTAAAGTCAGCAGTGGCGTCCCACAAGGCACTGTGTTGGGCCCACTTCTTTTCATCATCTACATTAATGACATTACTGACATCATCAAGCACAGCAACATAAGAATCTTCGCAGATGATTCCAAGCACCAAAGGGTCATCAATGAGGTGGGTGACCGTTGCATGAGGATAAGTTTGAATTAATCCACTTTGGAAAAAAGGATGCCCTGAAACTACCATACTCTCTTCCTTCGGGTGAAACTCTAGTGGCATCCAACAACACTAGAGACCTGGGAGTAATTGTGGACAACAACATAAGCTGGGCCACTCAATATAAACAGCAAAGTTGACATGGTCCGCAGAATGTGCCCTGGATTCTCAGAACCTTCCAGTCGAGAGATATCCACACTGTTATCCTTCTCTTCTCCACTTTTGCCCGACCCCACATTGAATACTGTTGTCCACTGTGGTCTCCCCACACGAAACAAAGTTTCATGAAAGTTGAAGCACTCCAAAGATCGATTACAAAAAAGATAGTTGGCATGACAGGCCTTGACTATTGGGGTCGATTAGAAAAGCTCAAACTTTATTCTCTTCAACGTCGCCGTGAGCGCTACGTTATCTGCATAATGTGGAAAATATTCCATCAGCTTTGCCCAAATGATGTTGGCATCACCTTTAATGTACACCCAAGGCTTGGGCCCCACGCTATCCGCCCACGACAAAAATCTCACTCGCATCTCATAACAACAATACGGCACAATTATTTCACCTAAATTGGCCCTGCTCTCTTTAACATTACACCAAAACACATCAAAACAGAAACAGACCCCATCAAGTTCAAGAAGTATTTGGACAAATTCCTTCAAGAAATCCCGGATAAGCCTCCTACACCCGGATATGCCTCCGTAAACAATAACTCTCTGCTCGAGTGGGCCATGGTGCCCAAACCCTGATTTGTAAGACTTCGCCAGGTGGTGCTATTAAGTTAGACATGGCCTGGGCCAATACTGAATATATATATGTATGTATGTATGTATATATATATGATGTAGAACAGTAATTGACAAACTAAAATTTGTTATCGAAACTCAGAACAATTACAACTGCTTCTTTTTGACGACACATGATTTAGTGGCTAGGGTGTTCGGTTGTAGAACGTCAGATTGTAAGTTCGACTCCCGGTGGAAAGTTGTTTCCGTGAGCAAGACACTTTACTTCATGTTATACCTGCGATTCAAAGAGCTGGATTTGATTACACACTGCTAGAATGAATCTCCCTGAGATCTACATTAAAGACACACGTGACTGTGGAATGCTCAGCCACATGCACATTAACTTCATAGGCTGGCTGCTTCGTTGATCAAACAAATCAAACAACTGAAACATTCATCGTCAAAACCGACGGAGGTCCATGCCATAGTTATGTTCTGTGTGTAATACATGAAGCCGGGATATGATTATTATTTTTAAGATAAACTGTGGATTGGTAGAGGGTCGGTTGCCATGTTTTGAAGCATAGAGTTACCTTCCTGTATGATCTGAGTTCAAATCCCGCCGGGGTTAACTTTGCCTTTCATCCTTCCGGGGTCGATAAAATAAAGTACCCTGGGTAATTGCTGGCCTTGTGCCAAAAGTAGAAACAATTATTTTTAAGATAAACTTTTTAAGATAGTCATTACATTTTTATTTTATTTTATGATATATTTATTTATTTTACTTATTGTTAATTAATGAAATAACATTACTGAAACACTAAGCAATATATAGATTTGGGGTAAGTTTATTTTCTGAACATACACTTGTCTCATTCTTTCTCTCTTCACACTTCTCTTCACTAATACCTATTCTCTCTCTCTCCCATTCTCTTTCCCTTTCTCTCCTACCCTCACTCTCACCCTTTCTCACTCTCTCTCCTTCTCTTCTCCACTCCTTTCTCTTTCGTTCTTTCCAGATGTCTTTCCTCATTGTCTTCCTCTCTAATTCCCATTCTCTTCTCGACACCTTCCCTCTTTCACTATTACTCCTTATCACCCTCATTTCTCCCCCCTCCCCCTCTCACTCTCTGTCGTAGTTCTTTCATTTAGAAAGAGCGTTGTGCTAACGGCATGTTCTTTAGAATCTCTCTGACGTCACTGTCATCATGCTTAGCAACAGAATGAACTGTCGAGACAGATGTGTAACACCTTAATATATATATACGGTGAATTTAAAAAAAATTATTTTAAGATTTTTTCTGTATTTGCATTCCCTTGATTTTATATATATATATATATATGCATATACACACACACTCATACATACACACATACATACATACGTACCTATATACATATACATATACGTACATGCATACATACATACCTACATACACATATACATACATACATACATACACACTCATATATATATATATATATATATATACATACGTACGTACATACATACATACATACATACATACATACATACATACATACATACATACATACATACATACATACATACATACATACATGGTGGCTGCCAACTCGTTTTCGAGTACGGCCACTACTTTATATCCATGTAGGAGAGCCCTTACCGATGTGCTGAACGAGTGTGACTTTTTAGTCCAGCCAGCGACTTGAAAACTCTGGTACAAACACTACACGTGTGACAATTATTGACACATAGTGCTGGGCCCATGGTACCATGTGATGACAAGTGCAGAGAGATCTCCAGATATAAAGCAATGCCTGTGCCGTGAAGCTTTTATAGTGAGCAATGGCACTGCACAAAGCCAGTCCCACTCTCTTAACCAAGATGATATTTACCAAAAAGAAGAACAAATCAACATCATTGGATACCATCAGAGTTGCAGGTGTTATATCAGAGTTTTCCTTCTCCTAGAATTCTGCCTTGACAAAGGCTAAGGGGTCATCTCTCCCTTTGCCCTTTGACAGGTTTTGTTTTTAGTCCTGCAGGATGTCCAAAGTCACCCTCCTCACCAAGAAACCTGGTGGGGTTGCCAGTTTAGTCGCCAACGACCCGACCATGAGACAGGTTGTACTGGGATACATGTTACCATACATACATACATACATACATACATACATACATACATACATACATACATACATACATACATGATGGCTGCCCCCTCGTTATCGAGTATGGCCATTGCACAATAAAAAAAAAAAAAAAAAAAAAAAAATAATAATAATAATAATAATAATAATAATAATAATAATAATAATAATAATAGCAATAATAATAATAACGACAACAACAATAATAATATACATATTCATATATATATACACACACACGCACGCACATAAGCATATCTACACACACACACACACACACACACAAACACACGATAGCAACTAACAGTGCTGCGATCGAATGTGGCTTTTTAGCCCAGCCAATGATCCAAAATGTCTTGCACAGAGTCGGCAACCAAAACATTTACTGGGAATAGTCGGCTGTGGTTGGAGTTCGTGTACTTTTGCATGTCGCTTGAGTCCTCCTGCTGATTTACATTCTCTACCACATGTTTGGCAAGCATGATGAGTAGCATCTCCAACAGCAGCCTGGTAGTCAACCACTGGTCTTACTTTATGACTGCGAAGATGACTTTCGAGTCCAGCTTTGCTTAGGCAGAGTCTCGCACAGACGCTGCATGTCAGAAACATAGGAGGACCCTCGCCGTCTGGAAGTGCAACAGCAATACCCTTCCTCACGTCCCGCTTTACTTTCTCGTGTGCGATTCGAGAT
>OZ024742.1:261318895-261361395 GCA_964016885.1 Eledone cirrhosa | reverse complement strand
AGAGCGTCGTCGCACTTGCTGCGCACCAACCCTCTATAGAATGTTGAGGTTGAGTCTCCACTGATTGCCAGATCAGCTTGCCAGAGGGCCGTGAGCGCCTGGGCACATTCAATGTGCCAGTCGCTCACTTTTCTAGGTCTTTGCTTGACCCAGGATTGCAGCTCGGTGAGTGAGACGAGTCCCGGAAAGGCTCGCCTCACAAAAGGGGCCCACACCCGCTGACCGGCGAGGAATACCTGGAGGTACCGTAGCCTTAATGCGTGTCTACGCATCGTCAACCACGGTATCCCCAGCCCTCCATTCGAAGGGTGTTGACAGTAGATGGATCTTCTCAACAAAAGGGCCCGCTTCTTCCAAAGAAATCGGAAGAGCGCGCGCTCCCTTTTGGCGAACGTTTTCGCTGGGCAAGGCACGACGGTCAAGCGGTAGCAGATGATGGACGCTATATAAGTGTTCACCACCTGCGCTCGACCTTTCAGGGATAGTTTGGGGGCGAGTGCATACACCCTGCCCGTTACCTCGTCCCAGTTTTTCTCCACCTGGAGGTCCGATCCGAACCAGACCCCGAGCAGCTTCACCGGTCCCTCCGTCCAGCGTCCGACGACGCCGTCGGAGGACATCGGTTTGCCTCTCCACATTCCGAGTTGCAAACCGATGGACTTGTCCCGGTTCAGCTTGGCTCCTGTAAACCTTCCGTATTCCTCCAGTAAGGTGCCGATCTGCTCGATTTCCGAGGCGCACGACACCATTACTATCACGTCATCGGCGTAGGCCGACACCGCTTTCCGCTATCCCAGTTCCAGGGGGATTCCCTACAACAGCTCCAACTTCCGCAGTAGTGGCTCGAGAGCCAGCACATACAGAAGGGAGGAGAGAGGGCATCCCTGTCGGATGGATCGCGCGATTTGGAACGGCTCCGAGAGGTAGCCGTTCACCTTGACCATCGAGCAGGTGTTGCGCATGTCTGCGCATCTCCCACCGGTTCCCGACGACAAGCGCCAACCTCTTCGCTAACACCTTGGCCCAAATCTTTAACTCTGTGTTTAGCAGAGTTATGGGCCTGAAGTTATCTATGTGATCCCCCTTGTTCTCGTCCTTCCTCACCAGCGTGACTACGCCCTTGGTCACAGAACTGGGAATTCCACTTTTTGCCTCTGTCACTCGGGCCCAGCTAACAGCTTCGGCTCCCTCGTTACCCAGAGCACGTATTTTACTCCTGACAACGCAGCCCTCGTGCTCCGCGTCAAAGAACTGATATAGGGCCGTTCTTGACGCCAGCACGCCAGCCACGTTGCCACTCCTAATCGCCTCTTCTACTCTATCTATCAATTCCCTTTCAGTTCTATTCCTATCTGATGTTAATTGCTGACTAAAACCTATCAATTCTATTCTAATTTCTCTCTTGAGAGAGCCCCACCACCTGCTGTTGACAATTGCCCCCGTCAACCGCTGCTTAACTAGCGTGCTAATCCGCTTACTGTAAGCTTTGTTTGTCGGTAAGGACAAGTTTAGCTTCCAGTAACCGGGTCCTTGTCTATGGGTTCTATCAAGGTTGACCACTCCGGTCACCAACTTGTGATCCGAATAGTCAACCATGAACATTCGTGGACAGCTTAATATGTCCCTATCCTTATTTCTAACTAGGAACCTATCTAGGTACGACCTAGATGTTCCGCTACGATTAGTCCACGTCCACAGTGGCACAGTCGGAAAATCTAGTCGATATCTATCGGCCAGATCAAATCGGACGATTAACCGTTTGAGGCTGTTGCACCCCCCTTCCCTCTATCGGGACATGCCCCTACATAGTCCCAACGTGCATCCTGGATACCATTCCAGTTCCCCACTAAAAGCAAGGAGCGAGACGTTCCCAGAAAAGTCTCTAGGCGCTGGAAGAAGTCCGGTCGCGGTGTCCCAGATGGGGCATACGCTGCCACCAGCCTGAAGGCTCCACCTTCACTACTGCCGACGTCTAGAACCACCAGTCGACCTTCCTTCCGTGTTGCGAGGCCCAGGTGTTTTCGCAGCAGTACGACCACCCCGCCCGCACCGCCGGCTGACAGAGAGATGCATAGATCTCAAAGTCGTCGAAGATGGAGGCCAGTTGGTGCTCGCTGCTAATCCTGGACTCGCAAATAGTTATCACATCCATTCTGTGCGACCTGAAGTCATTTAAGAGTTTGCCCTGCTTCCAGGACATCCCCAGGCCGCGCACATTTAAACATCCAACTCTTATAACAGCCATGTTGGTGGTGAAGAGTTTAGAGTGGAGAAAAAGGAAAAGACACGTACCTGTCCTTCTCCTGGGAACCAGGCTGCACAATTTCCATGGGGGTGTCAGCGGGGTTGTTTGGTGGGGTGGGGGTGTTTGATGGGGGAGGGGTGTCTGGGGTGGTGGTGGGGAAACATTTCAAGAGGACGCGGTTGCTAGGTCTAGTGCAGGTGTTCCCCACGTCCTCGGGGAAGTTCTGTTTGAGCATTGCGTAGGAGTCCCTTGGGACCCTAATCATTTTTAAATGCGGTTTAGTCGCCGCGTTGGTGAGCATTTTCCCTTCGGTTTCCACCGAAGGGTCTTTGTCTATTGTTTGCACAAGTGTTTTGTTGTTTGTGTTGATGTATGTATACTGTTTTTGTTGTGTTGTGTTTGTTTTTGTTTGTTGTTCTTGTGTGTGTTTGCGTTTTGTAGTATGTGTTATGTTTTCGGGAGGGGTGGGTTTTTTTGTTTGTGATGTTTGTTCTGTTTGTGCTGGTGGTTGTGCGTTTGTTGCATTTTTGTTGATGTGGTGCCTTCTTTTCTTTCTTTTTACCGGTTGAAAGGGTTCTCCCTCGTCGTCACTGGGTGACGTTGATAAGGGGTCCTCGTCCGTGTTGTTGGGAGGGGTATATTTGGGGGTTTTGTTGTGGTTGATTTTGTATTTGTTTTAGGTGGGGAGCCGTTGGGTGGGACAGTGTCTTGTGTTGTTATTTTTTCGTGTACTGTGGTTGTTGTTGTTGTGGTGGTGGTGGTTGTGTTGTTGTGTGTGGGGTGGGCAGAAGCGTCTTTGGGGGGGGATTTAAAAGGGGACAGGAAGCCCTCAGGTGACCACTTCTTGAACAGTGGTAGCATGAAGGCCGCCTGCCCTCAACAGAAATGTTTATGAAGGCGACTCCATCCAGGGACACACGCTGCGGTATTCTTGCTATCCGTTCTGGTCTCATTTGGACCAGAACTTCAAGGCTATTGCCGCCGAATACGCCCCCGGTGTATTCGCCTATCGAAAGGATTGTGTCCTCATCTTCTAAGAATCCCGTTAGCATCCACCAAATGCTCACATTTGGCCTGATGCCCGAGATTCTTATCTTTTGAGTTCTTTTCCCCAAATATGTGGGGGAAAAGGTGTATGCTTTGGATACAATTGGCGACACAAAATATTTCCGTGCCGCCAATTCATCTTGCATTAAAACAGATATGCTTCCATACAATTTCCCTTTCTGTATGAAAGCGATATCCTTCCAGGCACTACTTAGGACCAGCTCAATTTCGCTTTGGAACAATTGAGCCGGTTTCCTAGTCGTGTTCGAAACTGTCCTAAAGATTACGGTCCTGAGGACTGTGTCCCTTCTAATTTCTTCGGGGGAGGTAATTGTGAATTCCCTACCTTCCCCGAAACTTACACAATTCCTTGCTTCTTTCAGCAATTTCTTGGCATTCGAGATGTCCAGAAGACTGCGAAGAAGACTGCATCTGTGGGTCCGTTTTCTTTCGTGTTGTTATCATTGTTGTTGTTATTCGTGTTGGTTTGCTTTTTTTCCTTTGTTGGTGTTGTCATTATTGCTGTTGTTGGTTGTGTTGTTATTGTCATTGTTGCTGTTGTTGGTTGTGTTGTTATTGTCATTGTTGTTCTTGTTTGTGTAATTGTTACTTTGGGGTTTTCACCCATTTCCACAATTTTTTCTTTTGATTCCGTGGTGTCTTTTGCGGGAGTGAGGAGGGAAGGCTTACAGCGTTGTGCTGCTACCTTCTCTCTATCACTTTCCGGGGGGGGGGGGGGCATGCGTCGTGTTAATGGCGTCCATTGTCACTAAACGACTTTTTATCGACAATTTATAACTCTCAAATTTCGCCCCAAAAAGGGGCAACATTTATTTTACCCAACGTCTGCAGGCCCAGGCGAGGGGTTAAACACAACAAATAACAAATTACTTAAACAGACCTACCGCTTCTCGTAATAAATTCCGACAAAATGCAGGAGCGAAACAAAAACACGTCTACCTTCTCCGAGATAGATAGATAGATAGATAGATATATTTCTTTATTAGCCACAGGGGCACAAAAGAAGGGGACAAATACAAAGGGGGAAGTTTACATACAATAAAAACGTGTAAAATGTTATCACAGATGGAATTTAAAAGTTAGTCGATTTTCCCCAATAGAGGGAGACAGTTTATATGGGTAACACAGACCCCCGAAAAAAATGTGCAACCCTCATCTCCAGGAGTACGAAGAGCTTGTACTCCTTTCCTCTCCTCCTCCTTTTCCTCAACCTACAGGCTGATATAGAGAGAAGGCCCATTCACTCGGGCCATTCTCGCCACTTTCACCCACCTTTCATAAAACTTGCTGGGGTACAGCACCTCTCTCTCCATCCTGATTCTTCTTCCAAAGTGGTATTTGAAAAAAAGAATCAGTTGTTGGCCGGAGAGAAAGGTGTCTGACCTCAGCCCTTTCAACCTTGTCCACCATACAACCTCTTTCGCCATAGCTATCACACAAAGGAAAACTGCAGGAGCGAAACAAAAACACGTCTATCTTCTCCGAGATAGATAGATAGATAGATAGATTTCTTTATTAGCCACAAGGGCGCAACAAGAAAGGGGACAATACAAAGACATGCCGGGGATTTTACATACAGTCGTGTAAAAAATATAAAAACAAACAATTTCAACAATCGAAATCCCCAATAGGGGGGAGGCGCCACAAATGGGTTGTTTAATACCCCGTCGATAGAACAACCCTCAACTCAAGGAGCGTGTTGTGCAAGTGCTCCTTTCTTCCTTTTGCTCTCTTCCTCAACCTACAGGCTTATAAACAGAGAAAGCCCAATCACTCGGGACATTTTCGCTTCATTCACCCACCTTTCAGTAAATTTACTGGGGTGCAGTGCCTCTCTCTCCACCCTGATTCTCCTTCTAAAGTGATACTTAAAGAAGGGAATCAATTGTTGTCCGGAGAGAAAGGCATCTGTCCTCAGTCCTCTCAACCTCGTTCACCATATAACTTCTTTCACCATAGCCACCGTACAGAGGAAAACCGCCTCTCTTTCGTTTTTGAAAGAGTCTGGCGGTTTGATCCTTACTAAGGACTCGGCAGTCAACTGTATTTGTCCCATACGCGACAGCAGTTGTTCTGCATAGTTCCACAGGTCGCTTACGCCCGGGCAGTGTACAATTGCGTGCAGAACTGTTTCAATGTCCTGCGCACATCTTGGACACGTCCTCTTGGAAGGATCCCTGCCAGGGCGTCCGTGCCTGTAGATCTTGTCACGAATCGGTAGAGCTCCTCGGTAGCACTGCCAGGCCAGGGACCTCTGGAAGTTGTCCATAGGTCCCGGGCGGAAAGTCCTACCAAACATACTGGTGAGCTCATCGTCTTCGACGCCCAGAGTCTCTCCGAGCACGTCGTTGCCCTTGTAACGTACAATCCCTCTATAGAATGTCGAAGTGGAGTCTCCACTGATTGCTGCGCCCGCTTGCCAGAGGACTGTGAGCGCCTGAGCGCATTCAATGTGCCAGGCGCCCATCGTTTTCGGTCTTTTCTTCACCCAGGACTGCAGCTCCGTTAGCGAGACGAGCTGTGGGAAAGCCTGTCTCACAAACGGTGCCCACACCGGTTGGGGGTCGGTGAGGAATACCTGGAGATGCCGCAGCCTCAGCGCATGTTTGCGCATCATCAGCCACGGCATTCCCAGCCCTCCGTTGGAAGGGTGCTGACAGCAGACGGATCTCCTCACCAGCGGAGCCTGCTTCTTCCACAGAAACTGGAAGAGCATGCGTTCCATCTTGGCGAGGTGTTCACGGGGACAAGGCACGACAGTCAAGCGGGAGTAGATGACGGACGCTATGAAAGTGTTCGCCACCTCCGCTCGACCTTTCAAGGACAGTTTGCACTCTGCCCACTTCTGAGTGAGTGCAAACACCTTGGCCGTGACCTCGTTCCAGTTTTTCTCCACCTGGAGGTCTGGACCGAACCAGACCCCGAGCAATTTCACCGGTCCGTCCGTCCAGCGTCCAACGACGCTGTCGGATGTCATCGGTTTGCCTCTCCACGTACCGAGTTGCAAACCGACAGACTTGTCTGGGTTTAGTTTTGCTCCCGTCAGCGTTTCGTATTCTTTCAGTATGTTGCCGATCACCCCGATTTCCGAGGTGCTCGACACCATTACTGTCACGTCGTCGGCATAAGCCGACGCCGCTTTGCGCAGTCCCGGTTCTAGGGGGATGCCCTGCAACAGCTCCAATTTCCGCAGTAGTGGCTCTAGAGTCAATACATACAGAATGGAGGAGAGAGGGCATCCCTGTCGAATGGAACGCGTGATTGCGAACGGCTCCGATAGGTAGCCGTTCACCTTGACCCTCGAGCAGATGCTGGTGTGCATCGCCTCGATCCATCCTCTGAACACGGGACCGAAACCGGCCGCCTTGAGAACCGCTTCCAAGTATCGATGGTCGACCCTATCGAATGCCTTAGACTGATCCAAGTTGATCAGAGCCCCACCGAAGCCGGGTTTACTACCCACCCTCTCTATGATGTATCGCATGAGGTGGAGGTTGTCGTGTATGGACCTGGTCGGGATTGCACACGTTTGCGCTTTCCCTACCAGGTTCTCGACGACAAGCGCCAACCTCGTCGCTAGCACCTTGGCCAAAATCTTTAACTCTGTGTTGAGCAGAGTTATGGGCCTGAAGTTGTTAATTTCGTCCCCCTTGTTCTCGTCTTCCCTGATCAGCGTTACTACGCCCTTGCCTGCAGAACTGGGAATTCTCCCGTTCTGCTGCCAATTGCAGTAGACGGCTTCGAGGACGCCAGAGAACAAGTCCGGCATGCCTATGTAAAATTCGTAGGGTAGACCATCTAGACCGGGTGACTTGCGTTTCCCGCAGCGGCCCAGAGCGTCCCGTATCTCAGTGTCCGTGATCGGTCTTTCGCAGAACTCGGCGTCCGTGTTCGAGAGACGCGGCAGGCCGTCGAGGTATGAACTAAAGTCCATTGCCCCGTTCGGCTCACCGTCGTTCTGCTCAAACAGTCGCGCAAAGTGCCGCTGAAAGGCCGCGCACATTTGCTTGGGGTCAAGTAGCACGCGTCCGTTTTGGTCTTTCAAAGACCGAATCGTGGACTTGTTGCCACTTTTTGCCTCCGCCACTCGGGCCCAGCTGACAGCTTTCGCTCCTTCGTTTCCTAGTAGATAGATAGATAGATAGATACATACATAAAAAAAATGTGCATCTAATAACTGCATATACACATGTACAGATACAAAGCATATACACATGGACACATACAACTCAAAACATACACATCCATATCTACACATGCATGCATGCAGACATGCATACATATCTACCTAGTTGATGTGTAAATTCCAATGAGAGAGTCTTGTGTCTATGTTAGAAACCGACTCTCTCTATTGGGAAAAAAATTTGTGAAATTATAAAACCAGAAGAACATACATATGTACTTACACACACACACACACACACACACACATACATATATATATATATATATACATACATAGCCGATAAGAAATTTGACAACACATGAATCAACTGATTCTATCTCGACTGTTGTGTAAAACACTGTTAATAATACATCTGTCATTAACTTGGAAAATCGAGCGAATAAACAATTGGAATATACCCTCAGCGAAACTTTCCAGAGCGAAATTAATTCCTGTATAAACATTTCTCTCGCGGAACCTAATAAAACAACAGTACTAAAGAAAATGAAACTAGATAATTGTTTCTACTTTTGGCACAAGGCCAGCAATAAAACTAAATAATGAAATGGGGGGGGGGGGGGGTTAATAGTTACGACAAATTTAAAACCCCTACATTTTGGCAAATAAACGTCTGTTTATATGCCCTGGTAACCACATTGAAACATTATCTTGGTGATAACAGAGTTGTTAATAAGAACAAAAAACCACCAAAACCACCATCATATATTACTAAAATAGGAAAAAAGATTGCTGACCTACAGAAAATTATAGGATATGTGACAATGCTCCTTACATGCAAACAAAAAATCTACACTCCTCACCAACAAAGAGTTAAAAATAAAATAGAAACGATGTTTCGTGACAGTACAACCAGAACTCTTCGATATAAGCTGATCACCTTCAAACAAGAATTGAGAGCAGTCAGCGAGAAACTTCGATACCAAAAGAGGGTCGTTAAAAGAAAAATAATTAATAAAAGATTCAGACGAAACCAAACATCAGTCTATAGAGATATGAAGGGCAAAGTAATAAATGTCACTGCGGCTCCATCCCAGAAAGACGTAAACTGCTTCTGGAGAAAAATACAGTGTGAAAAGAAGAAATTCAGCCAAGATGCAGTGTGACTAAAATAAATCCAAAAGAACTGCACTACCCCTACACTACAACAAAAACATAGAGAATAAATGATGATACACTTCAGACTGTGATAGGAAAACTAAGATAAGAAAACACCAGGAAGAGACTTGATTGTCGGCTACTGGTACAAAAATTGACATTCTATCGTATGTATCGTATCAACCTCTACCAGCAAGCTCTCAACGGAGATGCACATATACAAGGGTGGTTGATATTAGTACAAACAATATTGGTCCCCCACCCACTTGGCAAAAACTATTGACCCATTGCATGTCAGAACCTAATGAATAAAATGTATACAGCCTGCCTGAATCTATTTCTCCAAGATCACTGTGGCAATAATAACATCATCACAGATGAGCAGGCAGCTGGGAAGAAAGGTGTTTGGGGGTGTGCTGAACAACACCTATTAACAAGACTGCGATGTCAGAGGTGCGATACCTTAGGGGGAATATGGTTACAGTCTGGCTCGACTATAGGAAAGCATTTGACTCCGACTTTCTAAAGTCACAGAAACAATTATCAGAGCCATAGAGAACCTATATTCTCCTTGGGCTACTATCCTAAAGTTAAAAACAGAGAATGAGGACTCTATTTTCACTGACAAAATAAGAGATCACAGGGGTATATTTCAAGGAGACAGTCTCTCTATGCTGCTATTTATTCTGTCATTAAACCCCTTGTCCTTTCTGCTCAAGAAATGTGAAGGTTACATTATTGGTTCACAGAAGGATAGACATACGAAACTAACCCATCATTTTTTGTGGATGACCTGAAACTATATGCCAAGAACGTAAATGGGATGAAACAAAATCTTGACCTGGTTACGTCATCTTCAAAGGATATAGGAATGTTCATATATGATTGTAAAGCGGGGAAAAAACTACAAGCCAATCTAGCAACATTTTTATCAGTAGCTTAACTGTTTCACCGATATCTGACGAGGACTACTACAGATACCTGGGGATAGATGAGAATATATCCTATAATGGTATTTGTAATAAGGAACGCTTAACCAGGGAATATTGCACCCGGTTAAGAAAAATATGGTCATCTGAAATCTCTGTGCAAAATAAAACTGTGGTTCACAATGTGTTTGCTGTGCCTTTTTAACACCAACTTTTGGAATAATCGATTGGATGATAACGAAATCCGAGATATTGATGTTAAAACGCGAAAACTCCTAACCAACACCGGGATCTTCCACATCAACAGTGACATAGACCGCCTCTACTTGAAACATAAGCAGTGAGGCAGAGGCCTAACATCAGTCCAGACAGCATTTGAGTATCGCATCATATCCCTCCGACATCTACGAATCACCAAGTGTAGGAACCCATCTATTGAGCAAGTCTGCATGAGACAGATAAGATCATGAGAGTTGGGAAGGAACTCCTTGAAAGATACTCTCTGCACGATAATCAAAAACTCCCACCTAGGGAAATTGCCCAGCAATACCGCAGCGAATCTATGAATGAAAGACTGCATGCTTATCAGCAAAGTATCATGCATGGATATGTTGTCAGGAATCTCCAGAGTTAGAGTAGTATAGACAAGCAAAGTAGTCTATCTTGGACCAACAATCGCTATATTGACTCTTACTTTGAAGGATATGCTTTTGCAATCAAAGAACAGGAAATCAATACAAAATACCTGATTCACAAAAGAGATAGGGATGCAGGCAAAACACCTAGATGTGACAACAAATGCAGACTCTACAGATTTAACATCGAAGATGTCACCCATGTCATCAGCAGCTGTCCAAAGATGCCATCACGGTACTATCGACCCATGCGGCATGATGTAGTGACCAAAACACTGTACAATATAATCCGTAGAAACGATAGCCCCGACAATAAACACATTAATAGTTATAGCAATGTGGAAGTCATATACATACATAATATGAAAGAGTACTGGTGGAATGTTTCAGTCAAAACCCCAATAAAATTCAGGAATAACAGACCAGATATTATGATATGGAACAGGGAAAAGAAAGCATGCACAGTAGTGGAAGTTAGCTGCCCAGCGGATGCCAATATAATATTAAAGATTAGCGAAAAGGAGAATATTTATGCAGAACTAATGAGAAATCTGCAGATACTCCACTCTGGCCATACCTTCAGATTTATACCTGTGATTATTGGGGCACTGGGATATGTTAGTAACTGCCTCAATAAAAATCTTGAGACGCTGGGCTGCACAGAAACAGAGAGAACACGACTATTTAGGAAACTACAAGTACAATCCATTAATAGAACAGTAAAAATATATAAAATATTCCAAAGATTCTGCATCTAATAACTGCATGCACACATGTTCAGACACAAAGCATATTCTCATGCACAGATATAACTCAAAACATACACATACAATAACATCCATACCTGCACACACACGCATGCAGACATGCATACATATTTACCTAGTTGATATCTAAATTCCAATGAGTCTATGTTAGAAAACGTCTCTCTCTATATTGGTAAAACTTTATAAACTTATAAAACCAAAAAAACTTACATACATACATACACACACATACTTACATACATACACACACACATGCATACATACATACATGGTGGCTGCCAACTCGTTTTCGAGTACGGCAACTACTTTATATCCATGTAGGAGAACCCCTACCGATGCGCTAAACAAATGTGACTTTTTAGTCCAGCCAGCGACTTGAAAACTCTGATACAAACACTACACCTGTGAGTTATTGACACATAGTGCTGGGCCCATGGTACCATGTGACGACAAGTGCAGAGAGATCTCCAGATATAAAGCAATGCCTGTGCCGTGAAGCTTTTATAGTGAGCAAAGGCACTGCACAAAGCCAGTCCCACTCTCTTAACCAAGATGATATTTACCAAAAAGAAGAACAAGTCAACATCATTGGATACCATCAGGGTGGCAGGTGTTAACTGCATGCACACATGTTCAGACACAAAGCATATTCTCATGCACAGATATAACTCAAAACATACACATACAATAACATCCATACCTGCACACACACGCATGCAGACATGCAGACATATTTACCTAGTTGATATCTAAATTCCAATGAGTCTATGTTAGAAAACGTCTCTCTCTATATTGGTAAAACTTTATAAACTTATAAAACCAAAAAAACTTACATGCATACATACACACACATACTTACATACATACACACACACATGCATACATACATACATACATACATACATACATACATGGTGGCTGCCAACTCGTTTTCGAGTACGGCCACTACTTTATATCCATGTAGGAGAACCCCTACCGATGCGCTAAACAAGTGTGACTTTTTAGTCCAGCCAGCGACTTGAAAACTCTGGTACAAACACTACACCTGTGAGTTATTGACACATAGTGCTGGGCCCATGGTACCATGTAACGACAAGTGCAGAGAGATCTCCAGATATAAAACAATGCCTGTGCCGTGAAGCTTTTATAGTGAGCAAAGGCACTGCACAAAGCCAGTCCCACTCTCTTAACCAAGATGATATTTACCAAAAAGAATAACAAGTCAACATCATTGGATACCATCAGGGTTGCAGGTGTTATATCAGAGTTTTACTCCTCCTAGAATTCTGCCTTGACAAAGGCTAAGGGGTCATCTCTCCCGGTGATTTTGGATGGCCATTGACTCTTAAGAGCTCCTTTGCCTTTTGATCTTTGACAGGTTTTGTTTTTAGTCCTGCAGGATGTCCAAAGTCACCCTCCTCACCAAGAAACCTTGGTGGGGTTGCCAGTTTAGTCGCCAACGACCCGACCATGAGACAGGTTGTACTGGGATACATGTTACCAGTAGCACCAACTGGTAACCTGACATACATACATACATACATACATACATACATACATACATACATACATACATACATACATACATACATACATACATGGTCAGTCAGTCAACGCGATCAGTCGCATATTTTGGCGTGGGAGACTATTTATTAAATTTAAGATGAATACCATCTCCGACAGTAATGCCACAACTACAGTCATGTTGAATAACTCGATGTTCTTCTAACTATATCCACTGAAGACACCTTTTATTCGAATTCGTAGAGATATCCGACTAAATACATAATTCATTTTACAAGAATTTGCTACAAACAGCATGGCTGAACACAACATCAACAACAACAATATCAGTGGAATACAGAAAAAAAAACGAGAAAGGTAAACAAAATTTATCCAGTTGTAGCTACAGAAGAAACCGAAATTGTAAAGCGCATTTCTCTTGGAGTTGCGAACTTAATGATGATTTATTTAATTGTTATAAAATGGCAAAAAACAATCCCTCCATTGGCTATATGAACAGAATGAAGCTACACTGGGACGAAATACACCCAGAGCTAAATCACTTCACAGCGAAACAATTACGCCAACAAGCGACGTTTGTTGAACGTAAAAATAAGATAAATATTATTAATTGTAAGTCCCCCACAACAAACATGGAATCAACCACACGTGCTACAGGTTGCCATGCTACTAGACTTCCTAGTAGCCAGGTCGAACAGTGCCTTGAAACAACTATGCCTGTAAGAAACTTGACACCACGTGTATCATCTAAGTCTACCTCGAATACTGGGGAAAACACTATCGATAATAATAATAATCGAAGAAATAATAATAATAATCGAAGAAATTTGACACTACGTGTACCATCTGAGTCTACCTCGACTATTGTGGAAAATACTATCGATAATGATAATAATCAAAAGTATAAACAATGGAAAATTTCCCTCAACGAAATCTTCCAGAGAGGAATTAATTCATGTATAAATATCTCTCTTGCTGAACGTATTAAAACAACAATATTTAATAAAAAAAAAAAAAAAACGAATAATGAAATATTACGTGTTATTGACGAAATAGGGGATGAATATTTACGACGGATAAAAACCCCAACATTTTGTTAAACCAACGCCTGCTAATATGCCTTAGCAACGACAGTGAAGCATTATCTTGGTGATAGCAGAGATATTAACAAGAACAAAACACCACCAAAAATACCATTATATATAACTAAAATAGAAAAAAAGATTGCTGACCTACGAAAAACCATAGGATATGTCACAATATTCCTTACATGCAAACAAACACAAACAAACCTAATTCCTCACCAACAAAGAGTGAAAAGTAAAATAGAGACGTTGTTTGGTAACAGTAGAACCAGAACTCTTCAATATAAGCTGATCACCCTCAAACAAGAATTGAGAACTGATAGCGAAAATCGCCGATATCTGAAGAAGGTAGATGAAAGAAAAGTGCTTAATAAAAGATTCAGACGAAACCAAACATCAGTCTATAGAGATATGAAGGGCAAAATAATAAGTGTCACTGAGGCTCCATCCCAGAAAGACATAGATTCCTTTTGGAGAAAAATATAGGGTGAAAAGAAGAATTTCAACCAAGATGCAGTGTGGCTAAAAGAAATCCGAAAGAACTATTGCTCCTACACTACAACAAAAACATACGAAATAAGTGAGGGTACCCTTGAGACTGTGATAGGAAAATTCCAAGATAAGAAAACACCAAGAAGAGACATGATTTTCGGCTACTGGTACAAAAAAACTGATATTCTATCGGAGGTATCTTACTGACCTCTACCAACAAGTTCTTAAGGGAGATACACTTATACCAGAATGGTTGACATTAGCATAAACATTACTGGTCCCCAAGAACAAAAACACCCACTTGGCAAAAATCTACCGACCCATTGCATGCCAGAACCTGATGTATAAGATGTATACAGCCTGCCTGAACCTATTCCTCCAAGATCACTGTGAAAATAATAACATCATCACAGATGAACAAGCAGCTGAAAAGAAAGGGGTTTGGGGATGTGCTGAACAACTCCTAATCAACAAAACTGCAAGGTCGGAGGTGCGACAACTTAGGAGGAATATGGCTACAGTCTGGCTGGACTACAGGAAAGCTTTCGATTCTGTTTCCACTCTTGGATGATAGAGGCCCTCCAATTTGCTAAAGTCCCAGACATTATTATCAGAGCCATAGAGAAGCTGTCTTCTTCTTGGGCTACTATCCTAAGGTTAAAGACAGAGAAGGAGGACTCTATTTTCACTGATAAAATAAAATATCGCAGGGGTATATTTCAGGGAGACAGTCTCTCTGTGATATTATTCATCCTGTCATTAAACCCCATGTCCTTTCTGCTCAAGAAATGTGAAGGATACATCATTGGCTCACAGGAGGACAGAAATACGAACCTAACCCATATTTTCTTTGTGGATGATCCGAAACTCTATGCCAAGAACATGGATGGGATGAAGAAAAATCTTGACCTGGTTACAGCATTCTCAAAGGATATAGGAATATAAATGCTCATATATGACTGTAAAGCGGGGAAAACAACAACCCAATCTAGCAACATTGTCATCAATGGCCTAACTGTTTCACCGATATCTGATGAGGACTGCTACAGATACTTGGGGATAGATGAGAACATGTCCTATAATGGTATCTGTAATAAAGAAATGTAACCAGGGAATACTACACCCGATTAAGAAAGATTTGGTCATCGGAACTCTCTGCGCAAAACAAAACAGTGGCTCACAATGTGTTTGCCGTGCCTGTCCTAACACCAACGTTTGGAATACTCAATTGGACGATAGACGAAATCCGAGCAGTTGATGTTAGAACTCGAAAAGTACTAAACAACACCGGAAACTTCCACATCAACAGTGACAGGAAATTAACACGAAATACCTGATTCACAAAAGAGATAGGGATGCAGGCAAAACACCTAGATGTGATAACAAGTGCAGACTCTGCAGAATTAACATCGAAGATGTCACCCATGTCATCAGCAGCTGTCCAAAGATGTCATCGCGGAACTATCTACCTGAGGCATGATGTAGTGGCCAAAACACTGTATAATGCAATCCGTAGAAAAGATAGCCCCAACAATAAACACATTAAAAGCTACAGCAATATGGAAGACATCCATATACATATATGAAAGAGTACTGGTGGAATGTTCCAGTAAAAACCCCAACAGACCAGATATTATGATATGGGGCAGGGAAAAGAAAGCATGCACAGTAGTGGAAGTTAGCTGCCCAGCGGATGCCAATATAATATCAAAGATTAGTGAAAAGGAGAATATTTATGCAGAACTGATGAGAAATCTGCAGATACTCCACCCTGATTACACCTTCAGATTTATGCCTGTGATTATTGGGGCACTGGGATATGTTAGTAACTGCCTCAATACAAATCTTGAGAAGCTAGGCTTCACAGGAACAGAAAGAACACAACTAAATAGGAAATTACAAGTACAATCCATTAATGGAACAGTAAAAATATATAAAATATTCCAAAGATTCTGCATCTAATAACTGCATATACACATGTACAGATACAAAGCATATACACATGCACACATACAACTCAAAACATACACATCCACACATACAATAACATCCATATCTACACATGCAGGCATGCAGACATATCTACCTAGTTGATGTTGTGTAAATTCCAATGAGAGAGTCTTGTGTCTATGTTAGAAACCGACTCTCTCTCTATTGGTAAAAATGTGTGAAATTATAAAACCAGAAGAACATACATACATACATACATACATACATACATACATACATACATACATACATACATATACATACACACTATTTGTGTGTTTATGTGGTGTGTATGTTTATGTGTGTGTGTTGTGTGGTGTGTATAATGTGTGTGTATGTGTGTGTGTGTATGTGTATGTGTGTGTGTGTGTGTAATAATGCAATGCAATATCTATTAATCCGGCATAGTTCATGGTTGAGGACACATTTAGTTTACAGCTAACTTAGACGCATACCAAAGTAATATATTAATGACAACACGTTTGTATCTATTTGGAATATTCAATTTTTCCATTATTATAAAAGCATTTGTGGGTATATTTACGACGATTGGCGTATATATGGATGTCTGTCTGGTAATCACGCTTTGTGTCATATAATGGCTTCGAGATTAAGTCTCAATAGAGGAATGTCACTTTGAACGTAGTTCCGTTCGTTTGATCTCTCAAATATCATATACTCACATGCACTTATACTTAATATATAATTGGAGACACGGTTAAAGTTAGAAAAGTGCTTTCCTTTTTCTTCATATTTGTGTCTGCTATGTAAAAAAATAAAATAAAATAAAAGGGATCTTAACTCCCGAGGAAGTTGATGCGGTGCCGTCCTGAAGCATGTCATGACATGGCGGGTTTTGAACATTTTAAACCTGGTGGAGCCCATCTCTCTCTCCAGGTTTGAACACGATTTCTTACAAAGAAGAGGAGAGATAAAGAGAATCAGGGGGAATAGACCCCACATTAGACTGATACTTTATTTATCGACCTTGAAAATATAATGTACGACAAAGTTGACCTCAGCAGGTTTTGAATTTATAACGCAGAGAGACAACAAATATCGAGGTACTTTTTATGCCCTAATGACATTGTCAATTCGCCACCTGTTGGCCACGTAGATAGTAGTAAATATCGTTGCTAAAAACAAAATCCATGCGAATACTCTCTTCTTTTTGTGTGGAGTTATATATATATTTTATTTATTTATTTATTTATTTATTTTTGTTGTCCTGAAATGAGATGTTTGTGGTGCAGTAATGATGCAGTTTTAGTGATAACTAGCAGAATGACTCGGCGTTGCTCGGGATTTGCTTTTCTTATATATTTGATATATATTTATCCTTATCGAGTCTCGTGAAATAAATACGTTTGTTTATATTTTGTTATTCTGTATGCAAAAATATCTGTAGATTAATAATCGTAGATTACCAGGGGGTTTTTTTTTCGTGCGAAGAAAAGCAATACTTTACCGCGAAATAAATACTTTTGTTTACATTTTGTTATTGTGTATGCAAAAATATCTGTACACGAATATATATATATATATATATATTAAAATAACAGATTAAAGTTTAAGCAAAGAATCGTTGTTTTCACCCTTAACGAGATCGTCTGAAACTAAAATTTAAAAAATCAATCTGTGAACGCAGAAGTAAATATTTCGAAAAACGTTACACAATATATATATATATATATATATATATATATATATATATATATATATATATATATATATATATATATATATACACTATACACACAGACACACACACCGCGTCATAATGTCGTAATGCAGACAGCCAGACATACAGACAGATATTATAAGGGCGCAACGTTATATCTATGTATCTATCTAAAAAGAGAAAGACTAAGAGAGAGAGAGAGAGAGAGAGAGAGAGAGAGAGAGAGAGAGAGAGAGAGAGAGAGAGAGAGAGAGAGAGAGAGAGAGAGAGAGAGAGATCGCTAAATGCTAGGGCATTGAAAATTTGAAATTTTATTTTCTCAAAACACTCACATGACCATAAGTATTACATCTGTAAGGTTTGAAAACAATCAGTTGGGTGGTTCTCGAGTTTTAGTGAGCGGACAGACAGACAGACAGACAGACAGACATTCTCTATTTTATATATATAGACTAGCAGAAAACCACCCGGTGGGCTGTTTTCTGCTAACAAATCTAGTGTATATACTGATATTGTTGAGATTTGGATGAGAAATGTTTTCGGCACCACATGTTCACCGTCTCTCGGTGTGTCTTTTATTCATGTATAAATATATATGTTATCTATACCGTGAAATCTTTGAAATAAATATATGTTAAAACGAAAAAGGAGAAAAAGAGATTAGTGACGGAAATATAAACGTTATGATACATAAACGTTATGATATAACGATGGAAATATATAAACGTTTACGATAAAACGATGGAAATAGAAACGTTTATATATAATTGTTTCTACTTTTGGCACAAGGCCAGCAATTACCCAGTGTATTACTGGTACTTTATTTTATCTACCCCGTAAGGATGAAAGGCAACGTTTATATATAATGATAAGCCGAAACACTCGTAAACCGAAACGCTCGTAAGTCGAAACACTCGTAAAGCGAAACGTATAAATAAAGATTAATGTAATGAATTTGAAAAGCATAGAGATTTGAAACCGCGTCTATTTGTTTCCTTGGCGTTTTTTACAGACGGACAGACAGACAAACAAACAGAGAAATGCCCATTATATATTATAAGCAGACTTGGCATGGTGTCAAGTCAGAACCGCCTCGAACTGGTTACTTCTGGCTTGTGCAAGGAGTCTCTATAGCAACCAGCGATTCCCTCGGCCTCAGTGACCAAAGTCAGTGGAGAGAGGAAGGTAATGTTTCTATAGCGACAGTGTTTCTCTTGGTAGTACCAAAGTGGAGAAAGGAAGGGGAAGGTAATATTTCTGTAGCACCTACATTTGAGTTTTAGGGAAGGACAGACAGACAGACAGAGAGACAAACAGAGAAATGCCCATATATTTCTGTGTGTATATATATATATATATATATATTACACACACAGAAATGTATATATATTTCTGTGTGTATATATATATTACACACACAGAAATGTATATATATTTCTGTGTGTATATATATATATATATATTTCTGTGTGTATATATATATATATTACACACACAGAAATGTATATATATTTCTGTGTGTGTATATATATATATATTACACACACAGAAATGTATATATATTTCTTAGAACAAAATTATTATTAATGTTTTGCTGTTCATAACAATTGGAATTGAAAAATTACTTTTGAAATTATTAGTTATTTTACTAATGCTTAGATATGTAAAAATGAAGCAATGTTTCTAATAATTGTTTCTACTTTTGGCACAAGGCCAGCAATTACCCAGTACATTACTGGTACTTTATTTTATCGACCCCATGAGGATGAAAGGCAAAGTTAACCTCGGCGGTATTTGAACTCAGACCGTAAAGGGACGTAACTCCATGCTATGAAGCATGGTGTCCGACTCTCTACAGATTCTGCCAATCCACCGCCCTAATGTCTGTACGTAATGATGGAGTGAGAGGGGAGAGAAAGAAAGGCAGAGGTGAAGTGACGAAGTGACTCTCTCCTCCTCCTCCTCCTCCATCTCCCCATTCGTCACAGCGATAGAGGGGAGGAATGTTAGTGTGTTACAAAGAGAAAGAGTGAGAGTGAGAGAAACAGACAGACTAAAAGAGAGGGATAGCTGGAGAGGGAGAGATAGCAACAGATACAGTACAGTAGCTAAGGGATGTATATATATTTCTGTGTGTATATATATATACATTTCTGTGTGTGTAATATATATATATACACAGAAATATATATACATTTCTGTGTGTATATATATATATATATATATATATATATTACACACACAGAAATGTATATATATTTCTGTGTGTGTATATATATATATATATATATATATATATATATTACACACACAGAAATGTATATATATTTCTGTGTGTATATATATATATATTACACACACAGAAATGTATATATATTTCTGTGTGTATATATATATATTTCTGTGTGTGTATATATATATATATATTATACACACACAGAAATGTATATATGTTTCAGTAGCACTCCTCAATTCCTCCCCTCTCTCCCTCCCGCTATCCCCCTCTTGTAGTCTGTCTCTTTCTTTCACTCTCACTCTCTCACTCTCTCTCTACGCGTGCGCAAAAAACATTCGCACGCGCGCACGTGTTTCCACTGTCGGACAGACAGACAGAGAAATTGCTGGTTATATATTATAAGGAGATAATGATTTCTAATTGAGGCACAAGGCCAGTACTTTGCTGGTGCTTTCTTTTATTGTCTCCAGAAAGATGAAAAGCAACGTTAACCTCCGTGGGATTTGAACTCAGAGCGGAAAGGGCCATAACTAAATGCCTCAAAGAATTTTCTCCAGCGCTCTAACGATTCTGCAAAATCAACTTCGTTTTAGTATTGACTAGCAGAATGGCCCGGCGTTGCTCGGGATTCTAAACATAGATTGGCATGGTTATCCCTCCTTTCTGAAACAGTACAGAGAAGTACGGAATACCTCGGCCTGGGGATGATGTCTACCTTTTGTGCTTATAAAAAAAATTCGTCGTAGATTACCAGGGGTTTAACTTAATTGGGTGTCTGAGAGTAAAATGTTCAACTCACGAAAGCCAAGAAGATAGGGTTAAGTAAAAAGGCATTCGACAAACCGAACATGTATTTGTTGTGCTATGGTACAATGAAAGCAATAGTTACAGAGCAGTAAGCATGTGGGACTGCAGTGGTGGATAGCATGAAGGAATTTAGTTGGATACTTTTAAGGTTTCAGGCCCTAACGCAACCAAAATGCTTCAAAAAATCGGTTTTTCGCCTAATGCGGTCCCTAGGGCATTGAAAATTTGAAATATTGTTTGTTCAAAACACTCATACGACCATAAGTATTACATGTGTAAAGATTGAAAAAAATCGGTTGGGTGGTTCTCGAGTTTTAGGGGGGCAGACAGACAGACATTCTCTGTTTTAGATATATAGATAATATTTTGCTAACTGTATGTTTAATGAGAGTCTATAGTATTAGGATTTAAACTTCGAGTCAAAAACATATCACTCATATATATAAATGGTTGGGTTCATGGCTCAGGATCGTAAGGCAGGGAGTTCGATTCCAGTTGGTGCGTTGTGTCCTTGGGTAGATACTTTATTTCGCGTTACTTCAGTCCACTTAGGAGGGAAAAGTGTTGTATTTGTAATTCAAAGAGCCAGCTAAATTTCCCTGAGAATACGTTAAAGGTACACGTCTCTGTTGAACGCTCAGCACGTTAATTTCACGAGCAGGTTGATCGTATCAAATGGAACACTCATCGTTGGAAACGACGGAAATCCAACACACTATGTA
This sequence comes from Eledone cirrhosa, assembly GCA_964016885.1. Classification (NCBI taxonomy): domain Eukaryota; kingdom Metazoa; phylum Mollusca; class Cephalopoda; order Octopoda; family Eledonidae; genus Eledone; species Eledone cirrhosa. The sequence continues at coordinate 261,339,934 of OZ024742.1, read as the reverse complement.
CCAATGGATTACGATTTAGAATTTCCCTGAACATTATATCAAAGAAAATGCCGTGAATTTTTGCTTAATGTCGAATATGTCTGAAACCGTTCGTTATTTAACATAACATTCTTCACAAACTTTCACCCTCGAATCATTAGCCTCTAATGTCATTATACTGCCTTTTTTTAAAATATGTTAGAGCAGACATGTCAAACTGAGGGTCACCCGAGGGTCACATAGGTCACATATGTGTTGTCTGAGGGCCACATACGACAACTAATTGCGCACATTACAACAAATTTTATGAAGATAAAACATGCTCGCGTGTAAAAACCAGTAGCGAAATTTGTCCACACCTTGACTCCGGGGTGTCATTATACGGTCAAATTCTGGGTTACCTCCTTTTTGGCGTAAACAAGTCTCTGGAGGTCACTCCTGTGGTTCTCAAGGCAGGGGACAGAGGAAGCGACAGATATAAATAGCCTGTCTTAGACCAAGCAAAAGGCAGTTCGAAGCAGTTCCTGATAGAGTAATGATGTAAAACATTTGCTTTCTACAGACCCTTACTCTCTCTCTCTCTCTCTCTCTCTCTCTCTCTCTCTCTCTCTCTCTCTCTCTCTCTCTCTCTCTCTCTCTCTCTCTCTTTCACCCAATCTCTATCTCTTGGTCTCTCTCCTAACCAAGCCAGTGAAGTTTATGTAGTTTTCTTGGTAAATACAATATAATTCTACTTTTATAAACAAATTACTTTACTTTTATTACGTTACTTTTACAAACAAATAACGTATATAATCCCTGTCTATTTTTAGTATAGCTCCTGCGTGAGTTATTTTCAATAAATTAATAATTGTTTCTACTTTTGGCACAAGGCCAGCAATTATCTCAGTGTATTACTGGTACTTTATTTTATCGACCCCGTAAGGATGAAAGGCAAAGTTAACATAGCGGTTTGTGTCATCGTGGTTCATTTATATATATTCATTTTCTGCGTGATCAAGAAACTATCATATCATCATCATCTTATTGAACACTTACTCAGTTACCTGCACACATGCAACCTCTGGTCACACTGTATCACACCACAGTGGCCGCACGACACAGCAAGTTACAAGGGAGCACACACGCAACAAACGAATTAACACCACAACTCAATCAATCCACTACCAACATCGACCAACAAATAATCGCTATAAACCTTTGTGCGGGCCTCAGGTGTGCTTGTAAAGGGAAGCATGCCCCTGCGGGCTGTATGCTTGACACTCTAACGGTTAGAGTGTAATTGGAGGCTGGTTTGGCTGATATTTTTAGCAGTTTGTGTGACCATGTAGAAGCTCCTTCGTTGGTTCGAGAGTTAGTTGTCTCTCAGATGTTCAACTGTATATTGTTTGAAAGAAAGTATTTTCACTGAACATACTGTGTAAATATATGCACAATAGAAATACACACACACACACACACACACACACACACACACACACACACACACACACACACACACACACACACACACACACACACACATGCACACTCAATTAACATGTATGTAAGTATTTATGTGCATGTATGTTTGTATGTATTTAACGAAGGGTATGTTATGAGTAATTTATATAGAATGAATATATGTGGTTATTAGAAATGATTATAACAGAGTTGTTAGATGAAATAACTATAATAATAATAAATGTTTTGGTTATATATGGTTTGCTTCACGTGAACCAATTAAAAAGTACATATAAAAAAGTTACCAAGAGTCGTTAAGGTTGACAATGTTTTTGATGTGAAAACAGCGAGCAAACAGATAATGTTGTTGTTGTTATTTGGAGTCCGTGGTAATAGTTGTGAGACCCTAGTTAGTAAGAGGGAGAGAGATATGGTTTGTATACCACTGTTATGGTCTGTCGTAACTGTGAACTACAGAGGCCTGCAGACAGCGGTAAATCTTCCACATTTGTGTTCTGTAGTAATAGGGCTCCAATCGTTCTGTGTATTTCTGTAGACCACTGGGGTCTGTTGATAGCAGTGAACCTTACATAGTTAGTTGCTAGCGTAATGCTCCGATGTCTCTGGCTGTAGACCACTGGCGTCTATTGATAGCAGTAAATCCTTACATAGTTTGTTACAGGTGTAATGCTCCGACGCATCTCCTTTTCTGTAGACCTCTGGGGTCTGAAGTTAGCCGTTAATCTTTACATAATTTGTTATGTATCCTAGCGCTCCGATGTCTCTGTCTAAAGTAGGATGATACAGGCTCTATATATAGCTGTCACTTCCTGTCTCCCACCTTGGGGGGATAGCCAACGCATCAACCTGTTAACACCAAAAGGGTAATGACCCAGAATTTGACCTTTCGGTGTCACCCAAGGTTCAAGGCGCGGATAGATTTCGCTACATGTATGCATGTATGTGTATGAATGTGTGCGTATATGAGTTTATATGTGTACGTATGCATGCGTGTGTATGTGCATGTATGTAGATGTGAGTGCAAATGTTGTATGCATTGGTAAATATATATATTTATCTACGTATGTATGTATGTATGTATGTATGTATGTATGTATGTATGTATGTATGTATGTATGTATGTGTGTGTGTGCATGTATATAAGTATGTATCTGTATTAGTGCATATGTATGCATATATATGTGTAAGTGTATGTGCGTGAGTGTGTGTTTGTTCGTATGTGTGCGAGGTAGTGTATCACTGTGTGTGTATGTGTGTATGTGCGTGCGTAGGCATGTTTGTATGTATGTATGTATGTGTGTATGTATGTATGTATATATGTATGTATATATATTTGTACACGTGTGTTGGCTTTCGAAATATTTCAAGTAAAGCTGGTAATTAAATTAGCAATTGACTCATCTCCTGTTGACACTAACAAATGACGTCACATCGCTCTCACCACAGACGTCACATCGCTGTCACCACAGACGTCACAACGTTGTCGCAAATGACGTCACGTCACCATGACAACAGGCTGGCACTATAAATTTTGTTTATATTTAATAAAAGTCTTGTAACAATGCTGTGTGATATTGAAGTTCGTGGTTAAATGAGAGAAAAAAATTGTTTTCTTTGTTTCTTAATAAATGAATAAATGTATGTATGTATGTATGCTGTAGACGCACCCCTCTCTCTCTCTCTCTCTCACACACTGCTTGCATGCTTATATTTACACACACACACACACACACACACACACACACACACACACACACACACACACACACACACATACACACATATATATATATATATATATATATATATGTATATATACTAGCAGAGGTACCCGGCGTTGCTCGGGTATTAAATAGCAGTTGGTATACCATTTATGTCAATACTTCAGTGCTGCTTCGAAAACTATACTTTTACAAAATCATCGGCTTTTTCCAAAAGGGGGTTCCTGCCCCCATGGGTCCCCTACTCAATATGTGCCAATTCTGAGAGTTCACATTCATCTGTAGGACAAACAGCCCATGTGTCAAGTTTTGTGAAAATCGGTTGCGAACTCCAGAAGTTATGACGTGTTGTTGTATTGCACTGCAGTGCTTCAATCGACTCCAAGAAGGGTGGTTATTGCCGGGAGGCCCTATAATCAATATCTGGAAAAATGAAAGTGCCCATGACCATCCGGAGTACATAAGTAACCTATGTCTTAAGTTTGGTGAAAATACTGTAGAAATGCATAAGGTTTATACATACTCGTGCGTGCGTGCGTGCGTGCATGCGTGTGTGTGTGTGTTTGTGGGTGAGTATGTATTTGTGTGTGCGTATGTATGTGTATGTCCGTCGGGGCATACGTATGTACTGGCCTAAATCTTCACTATTTACTTTTACTATTTTAATAACCTCTGTCATTTTCGATTTCAATTTTATTTACATCATTCTTAAACTCCGGGGCTGGAAATCATTCTGTTATTTTAAATAGAATATTAGTCTAACGACTCCATTTATACCATAAACTTGGTCTTGTCTTTGCTTGAAATTGTTCTTCACGCTCCACATAACGACGTATTATCCTCGCTTTTTTCCCGTTCATTGCCAGGGAACGTCTTCACGAACCAAAATATCGTCTTCCTGCTTTCGTTCGGTTGCAACGTTTCTCGAAATATTTACTTCTGCGTTCACAGATTACTCTCAGTTCAATTTGAATGGGAAATTCCTGTTTCATAGATTTTCTCCCTAACCATGGAAGTTTGTAGCTTGAAAGTCGACCCAACGCCTCCTCGGGTCATTCTGCATAACTGTGTAAATGTTCGCTGCATTCCACCAAGCCGTTTCGACGTTTATCCGACTACACCTACTTACTTAAATATACAACGACCGACCACTTCCAATTTATATAGTATATATATATATATATATATATATATATATATACTAGCAGAATCGCCCGGCGTTGCTCGGGCTTCTAACCATAGATTGGCATGTTTATCCCTCCTTTCTGAAACAATACAGAGAAGTATGGAATTCCTCGGCCTGGGGATGGTGTCTACATTTTGTGCTTAGGCAAATAATTTTCCATTAAGATTTTTAAAAAGCATGTAATTGCGTTCCCTCTCTTTTTTGTTGTTGTTTTTACTGCTTTTGGTGTGACAGCAGCCGTTGGTCGTACTACTAACACAGTCTCGTCCTTCTTCAGCCAACCGTGTATATCCCCTTCTGCCTTGTCTACCTAAACAATGATTGTAGCACCTCCTTGTTCTTCCATGTCGGGCATATGCAAAGAGATTTGTCTTCCTTCCCACTCTTGAGCAGCCAACGTATAGTTGCTCGTGTGAAAAACATGACTCTTCCAAAAGAAGACCACCAACAGCTAGGGTCTGATCCTGGGATTTGTTGATAGACATTGCAAAGCTGACACGGTTCGGCGAATGGTTCGTTGGTTTTCTGTTTCAAGTGCTCTTCTGGTGGCAGTACGTTCAGCATCTTGCAAGTGTCGAATAGCAGACTCCACTGACGATTCGTTCGCCCGCCTTGTTCTTTTTCGCAGTATTTCGGCCAATGGAGTATCTCTTCCTTCGCGGCATGACCTAAAAGCAGGGCGAAGTGCACTAAGACTAACTTGTAGAGTAAGGAGTAAACTCGTCAGTGATGCATGTGATTTCCGAACCGTTGACTATGTATTTGCTGGTCTTGTGCCAAAAGTAGTGGGACTTTTTGGGTGGCATATCGGCAGTAACAATGACGATAAGCCGTCTGTGCTTTCGTGAAATAAATACGTTTGTTTATATTTTGTTTTTGTGTATGCAAAAATATCTGTACACGAATATATAATTATATATATATATTAAAATAACAGATTACAGTTTAAGCAAAGAATTGCTGCTTTCACCCTTAACGGGATCTTCTGAAGCTAAAAAAAATCAATCTGTGAACGCAGAAGTAAATATTTCGAAAAACGTTGCAGCCGAAGGAAAACAGAAAGACGATACTTTGGTTCGTGAAGACGTTCCCTGGTAATGAACGGTAAATAGCGAAGATAATACGTCAGCAATGAGAAAAATGTTTTCATAATGTTGTAATGCAGACAGCCAGACATACAGACAGATATTATAAGAGCGCGACGTTATAGCTATGTATCTATCTAAAAAGACAGACTAAGAAAGAGAGAGAGAGAGAGAGAGAGAGAGAGAGAGAGAGAGAGAGAGAGAGAGAGAGAGAGAGAGAGAGAGAGAGAGAGAGCTAACCGGCGCCTAACACCCCTTTAACAACAGAAAATTTAAAAATAAAAGCTGCAGTTAATATCTTTAGAAGTTTGAAGTCAATCGGAGTAGAAATGTGGGTTTGTATAGACTTTGTAAAAATTAGGACACACACAGAGACAATTTCAGTTTTATATATATGTATAGATATGTTTATCCCGGGTTCAATCGGGGGTAACCACAGTAAGTAAGGTACTCAATACATAGCAAAGTATAGATATTTAATATAGAAATGGCTTCTACAGGACTAGAATTGTTTCATTCAGGAGAAATCATCAGGGCTTTCCTGGTGATTTCTCCCGAATGGAACAGTTCTAGTCCTGTAGAAGCCATTTCTATATATATATATATATATATATATATATATATATATATATATATATATATATATATATGTATGGTTGATGGTATATTTAATCGATTTCCACGTGCTGTTGAAATGTTGGGTAAATATTCTATGGCGGTTGGTCGCGAAGAGATTGCTATCGTTTATTTATCTACTATTTCTTCATAGGTGCCTTTTAATCTTATAACCTGGTCTAATTGATTTTTTGTGTGGTTAATTATGCTAATTGAGAGAGGAAATGGTGTATATATATTATCAAATGATTCTATGGACATACTTTATAGTATATTGCTCTGATTATTTAATTTATTAATTCATCATTGAGCCACATCGTGAATGGTTGCCGAAACATATATATCTGTGACTTTGTCTAGTTTGTGTATATGTAAATCTTTATATTTAATAATCTCCCATAAGGTTGAGATGCAATTTGGGCAATATTGGGCTGCGCTTTCTAGCAACAAGCCCACTCGCCGTAAGCAACCAATCACATTCTTTCTGACTTGACCACTGCCACGTCACAGTTCTTAGCCATTTTGAATTCGTTTCTGGCGGGGATCACTTAAGAAAATCCTTTGTCCAAATGAGTTTGTTTCCTGATGAGTTCGAAGCTCGAGATGTTATCTTTAATAGGATATTTCCAAAAGCGAACGAAACCATAGGGTAGAGAAACGTAATCCTGGTATGTGTATATGCATATTTTCTTATAACTTTAATTTTATACCTAATTGTGTATGGTTGACGGCATTGAATCGATTTCCACGTGCTGTTGAAATGTTGGGTAAATATTCTATGGCGGTTGGTCGCGAAGAGATTGCTGTCGTTTATTTATCTACTATTTCTTCATAGGTGCCTTTTAATCTTATAGCCTGGTATAATTGATTTTTTGTGTGGTTAATTATGCTAATTGAGAGAGGAAATGGCGTATATATATTATCAAATGATTCTATGGACATACTTTATAGTATATATATATATATATAAAATACATCGATAAATACATAAATACAGGTATTATGTATGTCCGTGTGTATATGTCCTTTCTTTCAAGGAACATAAAATTGTGCAACTAAAAGACAACCCTGCGAACAAACGAAGGAGCCTCTTCGTGGATGTTAAGAGTGAATTTTAGAAAAGGTATCAATTCATTAGAAAAAGCATCAGCACCATATAACCCCAATATCATACTACTTCTGACAGTATAAAGCAGTTGCTTCTCAGTGTAGGAACTGAGGATAAATATTAGTGAGAGGAGGAATCGAAACTGGGAAAGAATAGTGTAACTTGTGTATATATGAAATAACAATATACCCAGCTATAGTGAACATTGTGTATATATTAAATGAAATACACATCGATAAGGGTGATCACGAATTAATATTTCGCAAAAAATTAATAAATTAATTTACTTTAATACATTGTTTTAATAATTAACACTGTAAAAGTATTCGGCAATTTTCAATAGTTGTTTGTTTGTGTGTGTGTGTGGTGGGAGGTTGGGGCGGTGGGGAGTGGAGGGAGGGGAGTAATGATGAAACCTGGGATCTCAAGTGGAGGAATGTGACCTGAACTTTTGAGAAGCACTGGTATAAAGTTATGATTTGGGTAAAAAAGAAACAGTATGTTGATGTTTTAAGCGCATAAAGGCTGTGTTACGGTATCCGTTTCATTATTGATTGAATACATCCTCTTGAGAAAGGCGTTATCATTTTGCTCCACTGTTAAATATGTAGCTCTTTTGTGAACGCTTGCTTGGTGGGGAGGGTGATTTGGGACACCCTGTGGGATGAAAAAGAAAACCCGTGTAAGAGTGGAGGAACTCAGATGAGTCAACTGCCATCCAATAAAGTATTTTTAGGGGGTAGGCAGTGGAGTGAAAGACCCCCTAGTCTTCATTAAGACATCTCTCTAGGAGAAGCTCACTCTGATATAAAACCTGCGGCTTCGTTTGTATCCAATGATGTCTACTTTTTGGGTAAATGCATTCGATATTCAAAGAGTAGGATTGGCTCCGTGCAAAGCCTTTTCTCACTTAAATGTGACATCTTTTGCTTTGCATGGCATAGCTGTCCGTATGCAGGTAACAAGCCATGTCCGTAATGCTCATGCTTAAGTATCAAGCGATGGCATTTCTCGAAATCAAGTTGCAGCCATTATGTATGTATGCATGTAAGGGCCGAAGAACTCATAAGAGTCAACGGCCATCCCAAAGTGTGTAAATATGTATATAGACATGTACCGCCCGGTTAAACCACTGGAAGTGAAGGACCCCTAGCCTTTGTCAGGGCATTCTTCTAGGAGAAGGCAACTCAGGAAACTGGGATAACTCTGATATAAAACCTGCCGCTCAGTAGTTACCGATCATGCTGATCTTTTCTTCTTTTCGGGTTATAGATACTGTCGCTCAGGGAGTGGGATTGGCTCAGTGCACAGTCTTTCCTCACTTTAAAAAATATCTTCACGCACAGGCATTGCACGATAGAATTAATTAATAATTATTAATAATGGTATATCGTGCAATGACCATACTCGATAACGAAGGACAGCCATCATGTATGTATGTATGTATGTATGTATGTATGTATGTATGTATGTATGTATGTATGTATGTAGGTAGGTAGGTAGGTAGGTAGGTGGGTAGGTAGCTAGGTAGGTAGGTAGGCAGGCAGGTAGGTAGGTGGATGTTAATGTGGGTGGGCAGGTTAATAGGTAGTTAGACAGGGAGGTGTTTATGTAGGTATGTAGGAAGATATGTAGCTAGGCAAGTATTTCAATAAGTAGGAAAGGCAGGTAGGTAACGAAAGAAAGTAGGTAAATAGGCAGAGAAGGAAGGTAGGTAAATGTGTAGGTATGTATGTAGGTATAAAAAGAAGTATAACGTATATTATTGCTAAACACTTTATTGGTATGGATTTCAAAAATAGTTATATTCAGAGTCAATTATAATTGTTTCTAATTATAATTGTTTCTACTTTTTGGCACAAGGCCAGCAATTACCCAGTACATTACTGGTACTTTATTTTATCGACCCCGTAAGGATGAAAGGCAAAGTTAACCTCGACGGGATTTGAACTCAGACCGTAAAGGGACGTAACTATGCTGAAAAGCATGGCGTCCGACCCTCTACCGATACTGCCAAAATTATAATGGCGTCGTAACAGAGAGGCTAAAATATAATTTCATTGATTTATTTTCTCACATAACTTACTAGAGCTATCATCAACAACAATAAAGAAATCAAATATTTCCACTATCTAACAATGATTTTGTTCTTATGAACTGAATTAAAACCAAATTCCATACACGTATTGCAGCTGAATTCACTCACCAACAACAATGACGTGAATAAAACTTTAATTCTAAACCTTTTGTTTCTTTGCTATGTAGGAAGTTCCATTTTGGTATCAGAAAACAATTTATTCTTGGAAATAAATAATAGTAATAAAACGGAGGCTAGAGATAGAAGCTAAGAGGTATAATACTTTCCCAGATATACAAACTATGTTTGACTGCTTTTGTATTCGTGAATAAACACATCCGGTACCAAAGGCTCCATATTTCTTACGGTAGCAAGTAGCCAAATATTCAGGATGCCCCAAAAAATGTATACACACTTTTATTACCTGTACAGGCAATATTTATTAGAATGCACAGCCTTTCCCAAAAATAAAATGATCTAGACATAATTCAATTGTATGTAAACAATCAAAAATGTTTACATAATTTAAATAATTGTTTCTACTTTTGGCACAAGGCCAGCAATTACCTCAGTGCATTACTGGTGCTTTATTTTATCGACCCCCGTAATGATGAAAGGCAAAGTTAACCTCGGCGGGATTTGAACTCAGACCATAAATGTCTTGGTAGCTGTTTTGTGCGGGATTTGAACTCAGAACGTAAAGGGCCATAACTCTATGCTGCAAAGCATGGTGTCTGAGGCTCTAATGATACTGCCAATCCACGATAAAACAATTTATTTTAATGCATTTTTTAAAGATTTTATTGTGTATACATTTTGGGGGACACCCTCTATATCTGATTGCATGTATACACACACATCTCATACATTTTATTTATCAATCTCAAAAGGGTGAAATGCAAAGTTGACCTCGGCTGAATTTGAACGGCGTTCTAATGACTGCCAATACGCCGCTTTCAAAACTTCAATGAGACGCAAAATAACTAAAACCGAAGAGAGTAAATTAAATTCATGACGGTGATGGATTGGAAGAATCGTTAGAGTGTCAGACGAAATACTTTATGGTATTTTTCCAGCCCTTTACGTTCTGAGTTCAAATCCCTTCGAAATCAACTTCACCTTTCTTCCTTGGGGAGTCGATAAAATAAAGTACCAGTCAAATACTGAAGTACATTTAATCGACTCCACCACACAATCTCTTTCATTATGGCCACCAGGCAGATAAAAACTGCCTGCTCTTCCTAGTTAAAAGAGGGCGGCGGGGCAAACTTCATGATGGATTCAGCTGATAACTGGATCCGTCCTACACGCGACAGTAGATGTTCGACATAAACCCACAAGTTAGCGATACTCGGACACTGGACCAGTGCGTACAGGACTGTCTCGTCGCCCCACGCACATCTCGAATATACCCTGTTGACGGCACTTCCATGCCTATACAGTTTATCTCGAACTGGCAACGCTCCCCTGTAGCCCTGCCAAACCTCTGGAAGTTATCCATTGGCCCTGGACCGAAAGTCCTCCCGAAGAGAATAGCTAGTTGGCTTTCGTCGACATCCAGAGTTTTCCCAAGGACGTCGTCGTTCTTGCCCTCTATAGAACGCCAAGGTGGAGTTTCCACCTCGATTGGCAAAGGGCAGTGAGAGCTTGGATACATTCCAATTTCCAAGCGTTTCCTCTCGGTCTCCGCTTGACCCAGGATTGCAGCTCAGTCAACGAGACGAGCTGGGGAAAAATTTGCCTATCGTCAGGCGACCACACCTGTTCAACGTTGAGGAATATGTGGAGATGTAGCCTCATTACATCATCAGCCACGGCATACCCAGTCCTCCACATAGCAGATGGAGCGCGTACCTTCCACAAAGAACGAAAGAGCAAACGCTCCAGTGCAGTCAGATGAGGTTTACGACAAGGCAAGACGGTTTGACGGTAGTAGATGACGGACGCGATGTACGCGTTCGCCACCTCTACCCGACCGTTCAGGAATAGTTTTCTCTCATTCCATCTCTTGGTGAGTGAGGCCACCCTGCTCGTCACTTCGTCCTATTTTTTGTCCTGGAGGTCCGGACCAAACCAGACCCTTATCAATTTAACCGGTCCGTCCGTCCAGTGCCCGACGACGCTGTTGGATGGCATGGACCTGCCTCTCCAGGTGATGAGCCGGCCGCAGAACCACCGTTTTTCCTGTTTAATAATTTCTCCTATCACAGCTTCGTATTCTCTTAGTGTAGCGCCGATCACCTCGATGTGTTTGGCGTTTAATGCCACTACGCGACGTTGTCAGCATAAACTGACACAGTCCTCCCGCATCCCAGTTTGAGCGGAATGCCCCTCGACGTCTCCAGTTTGTGCAGTAATGGCTCGAGAGACAATACAAACAACAGGGATGAGAGGGGTCAACCTTAGTGGACCAAGCGCATGATCTTGAACGGTTCCAAAAGGTGACCGTTTATTCTTACCACAGAGCAAATGTCGCTGTGCATGGCAGCGACCCACCCTCTGAAAACGGGCCCAAAGCCGGCCGCCCTGAGGACGACCGTCAGGTAGTGATGGTTGACCCTATCGGAAGCTTTCGATTGATCTAAATCAGAGCCCCACTTGTTTCAGGTTCCTTAGCTACCCTCATCACGATGTATCGCATGAGCTAGAGGTTATCGTGGATGGATCTGTTTGGAATGGTGCATATCTGCGACTCTCTCATCAGACTCCCGATGACGATTCGTTGCTGACACCTTGGCCAAAATCATGAACTCTGCGTTCAGCAGAGTTATGGGCCTGAAATTATCTACACTGTCCCCCTTGTTCGGGTTCTTTCTCAGGTGCGCCACCACTCTTCAACTCACAGAACTAGGAATTCTCTCGTTCTGCTGCCAATTGCAGTAGACGTATCCCAAGATATTACCGAACAAGTCTGGCATGTGTACGTAAAGCTCGTAGGGTAGACCATCCAAACCAGGCGATTTACCCCTCATGCAGCCAGTCATTGTCTCCTGTATCTCAGCGGCAGTTATCGGCCTTTCGCAGACTCCACCTCCGTTGCCGAGAGCCGCGGCAGGCCTTCGAGGAAGAGATTAAAGTCTATTCCGCCATCCGTCACGTTACTGCTTCAGAACAGTTGATCGAAGGCCGCACACATCTGCTCGGGATCGATTAACATACGCCCGCCGTGTTGCTCTGAAGACCGGATCGTGGCTTTGTTGCCCCGCCACACCTCCACCACCCGGCCCATTGAACGGCTTTCGTTCCCTCGTGTCTTAGTGCACGCACCCTAGCTCTGGCAACGCAGCCTTCGTGCGATTGGTCGAGGGCCAATCTGGTCGCTCGCACGTCGGTTGCGATGCCTTTTCTAAGCGCCTAGTCTATTTTTCTAACTAGTTCTCCCTCTTGTCTATTCTTTTCTATCATTATAGCCTTGCTAAACCTTACAAATTCTACCTTGATCGCCCGTTTCAGGGCGAACCACAATTTGTTGGTGACGAGTGACTCCGTCAACACCCGCTTAACTAATTCCCTAATCTGGTCTCTGTAGTCTTTGATCACCGGGAGCGAGACGTTCAGCTTTCAGTATCCGGGTCTCTGATTATGAAGTCTATCTAAGTCGATAACACAGATCACAAATTTGTGGTCTGTGTAGTCGACTATCTTAAATTATGGACAGCCTATGCTAGACTATCTATTTCGCTACAAAATACCCTATCTAGATAAGATCTGGATGACCCAATGCGGTTGGTCTATGTCCACATTAGCATATTCGGAAAATCCAGACGGTACCTGTCAGACAGTTGGAAACGTCTGAGCGGGTTTGCGAGGCTTTTACATCTTCCTCCTCTATCCGCTAGTCCCACACATTCTCAGCGTCCGTCAAAGATACCGTTCCAGTCGCCCACTAACATTAATGAGCCCAACGTTCCAAGAAAGGTCTCCAGGCGCCGTAAGAAGCCAAGCCGTCCTGCCCGAGACGCCACTAGCCTGAAAGCGTGTCCTCCGCTGGTCACGTCCAGCGCCACCAACTTACCTTCTGGATCCACGAAGATGGCCCGTATCTCGAGATCCATACCTCTCCGGAACAACACTGCCACTCCACCTCAGATCCCGGACAGTTTGGAGATGCCTACACCGCTTAGCCGCCGAAAATGGGTGCGAATGTCCGTGCCTCGGAGATTCTGGTCTTACTGATGGCTACCACATCTATATTCAGCAACCCGATATCGTTGAACAGGTGACCCTGATTCCAAGACGATCCCAGGCCACGTGCATTTATACTCCCTATCCTGAGAGAAGCCATGTTCGATAAGATAGGAAAAAAACAAATGAGAGGGAAAAAACTTCACCTTCGGCTTTTTAGAAAGGGGGTGGGTGATCCATCTCTCCGGCCAGTGGTGGGTTTCTCCATGTGAATGTCAGTGTATATTCTCTTCGAGAGAGTCCCTCGATAGTCTCCAATTGTCTCAGGGAACTTTTTTTTTAAAGTTGTATAAGTTTTTTGGGAGATTTCGATTATTTCTATGTGTGGGAGGTGCAATTTTGGGGGTTTGTATGTAATTCGTTTCTGTAATGTTAGTGTTGTGTTGTATGTAATTTATGAAATTTTTTGCTGTTTGTGTCTATCGCTGTGTATTGTATCAGCGTTTGACATGTTGTTGGTTCTTTTTGTGTTTGATGTGGTGTTGATGGAGGTGACGTTAGAGTTGATGAGGATGAGAATGCGGGTGGTGGTGGTGGTGTGGGTGCTAGTGGTGATGGTGTTGTTGGTTGTGGCCATGGGGCTGTTGATGATGATGGTGGAGGTGGCGTTGACGTTTTCACTTTTTTGTTTGTTTCGCCCTCTTTTTTTAGGGCAACGGGTGGGAGCTCTTTCTTTTCCACCCTTCAGCGTCATCACATCCATTGTCCGATTGTGCGATATTAGGAACGGGCATACTCTCAATTGGCCTTGGTGGTGCTGTTGGTGTTGGAGATGGTGTTTCTGTTGTTGATGTCGCCGGTGCTGGTGCCGGTAGTTTTGCCGCAACTGTGGCCACAGATGGTTTAGCCACTCTAGTTGTGGGACACAGCGTATGGAGGAGAGGGAGCTCGTTCCAACTTTAGTTAGTTATAGGTAGAAGGTCCTTCACTTCGAGGGTGCCTCTATATTTTATTCACATGACGTCTGAGATGGTGGTTGTCTCTTCGACGTCAGCGAGGACGGCCGCCATCAACCAAGAGATTTCTACTGAGAGCAGAACCTGGGTCACTCGGATCCTCACAACTTTTTGGCCGCAGTACGGTGGCACCATGGTGATCTCTTCGCTGTGGAGTGGCGTAATAGAGTGTGCTCTGGCTTCTTCAGGTATAGCGAAGAGAACATCCAGGTGCCATTTTTGTCCCTCGGACTATGTAAATTTTTGTGTCCAGACAGCACTCATAACCCTTTGGACTTGGGACTCGGTAGCCCGTTCCACCCGGCGCGATTTGTGTCCAATTGTACGGTACGATACCGCACACAGACGTCTGATTTCCAATACGTCGGGTGGATGGATGAGGCTGACCTTGGCCAAAAACTTGGCCTCCCTCATCTCCTTGTCACTAACGTATATTTTTTCTACATTTTCTCAGGATATGGTCGCTTGGGCAGCTCCTTCTGCTTTTAGGGCTCGCCATCTCAGCTGCTGCTGTTGCTTTCGTTCTTGATGTTATTGTTGCTGCTGTTGCTGACGGTGATGCTGCTGCTGATATTGTTATTTACCAACAGCATCAATACCAGTAACAAAATAACAAGAAAAATAGAACAATGAAAATTCCCCAACCACCCAGGGTTGACTCAGGTACCCCACCAATCCTGAACCACTCGACATTTCGAGAGCACCTGGGAAGGGCATCCTTCTCCTCCTCAAATTCACCAACCTACAGGCGCATGGTCAGAGTAGGCCCACTCACACGGGCCATTCTCGCTACATTCACCCACCTATCAGCAAACGTACTGAGGAGAGGGGGGGGGTGTACTTCTCTCTCCACCGTCAACTTCCTTTCCAAGCGAAACTTGAAAAAGTTGATGAGGGATCGACCGAAAAGAAAAGTGCCTGTCTTCAGTCCTTTCAACCAGGTTCACCATATAACCTCTTTCGCTATTGCCACCAGGCAGAGGAAAATTGCCTGCCCTTCCTGGCCAAAAGAAGGCGGCAGGTCGATCTTCACTATGGACTCGGCCGATAGCCGGATCCATTCTACACGTGACAACAGCTGTCCGACATAACTCCACAAGTCAGTAATGCACGGACACTGGACGAGTGCGTGCAGAATGGTTTCGCCGCTCTGCCTGCATCTCGGGCAGGTCCGTCTGACAGCACTTCAGTGCCTGTAGAGTTTATCTCAAACCGGCAGTGCCCCTCTACTCTTAATATGGCCATGTTGGCAGGCTAAAAGAGGGAGGAACGGTTTACTTACCTCCCGGGGTCTTGTGAAGGTCGGGTGGTTCGACCTTCATAGTTGGTGGGGTTTCTTTTGGAAACCCCTTTAAAAGTCTCGATGTGTTTCACGTTCGGGGTTCCCACGTCCTAAAGAAAGCTCTCTCGAATACCTTTGTAGGAATCGAGCGAAATCGCACCAGAAACAAATCTTCTGGTACACGATAAAAAAAAATTTCCCTTCTGTTTGAATTTCTTTACTTCGTGCTACGAGGGCCATCAATTCCTTGTTGGCCTTTCTGACGAGCAGGAAGTTTTGTATATTTTATTGGTGTGGTTTTAATTGTTTGTGTGATTGTGGTGGTCATGGTTTTGTAGGTGTTGTTTCGGTTGTGTCTGTGTTTGTTGTGAGTGCGGTGTCTGTGGTTTCAGATGTTTGTTTGTGTATTTGTTCTTGCGTCTGTTTAGATTGTTTAAGTTTTGGGGGATTCTGGTGATGGTGATGGTGATGGTGGTATTGATGTTAGTGTTGTTGGGGAGATGTTTGCGTGGGTGGTTTCTGCATTTTTTATTGTGGGTGTTTTTGTGCTATGTGGAGTTTTTTTCTTTGTGCGTTTTGATTTTTGTTTGGGGGGTATTTTGGTTTTCCCTCATTTTTCCTACTGGAAGATGAGCGGTCTGTGGCTGTAAGTGTGTCTGTGTCTGTGTTTATGTTTTTGTTCATGTGTGGGGTTTTTTTTTGGGGGGGGGGGGGGCTTTCCTCATTTTCCCCCTGGGTGGCCTATGTTGGTGGAGGAATTTCCTTTGTTGTTGTTGCTAGTGGTTTTGCCGGTGCTGGCGTTGGTGGTGGTCCTCGCGCCAGCGTTGGCAGCAGTGGAGACCTTCGATCCCTTGCACCTCACTTCAGCAGTTGAGGGCAGAAGACTCGCAAATGGGTTGTTTCTCCGCAAACGAAACAATACGGCCTTTTACCCTCAGTCATTATATGTAACATGTTCTGGAGACGGATGTGGTCCAGGATTCTTTTTTACATCTTCGGGCCTGATCTGGAGAAGTATCTCCAGGTCAATCCCGAACCAGTCCTCCCTGGTAGTCCCTGTAACCTCTATCGGGACGGTATCCGTCCCTCCACAATCACAAATCCCAGGAGCCACCACATGTCAAATCCTGGCAAATCCCGGGATTGCGGACATGAGTTGTTCGTTTTCTCATGTGGAAGAGGTACATAATGACCTTGCTGGTTTCGCAAGGGGTCATCGCATGTTTCATAGCGAGGGTTTCTGACTTAAACAGCACCGAAATGGTACCATATTGTCTGCCCCTCACTATCTACTCAATGTCATCCCTGATGCACCTCAGCGCGGCTTCAATATCTTCCTGGGCAATTAAAGCCGTCCTCTTTGTTTCTGGTGAAATGTATCTGAAATGCACCATTCTACGCTCCACTGCTTCAATGGGTTCTGCTGAGACAGTTAAGTTGGCCCAGGTTTGCTCTTGTTTGATGAGCTTCCAGACCTGGGCCAACATTTCGTCTTTATTCGAGAGGTTCATGCTGAAGCATGGCCTCTTTTTGGCTGCTGCCGCAGCGAAAGTGTTCTTGTTGTTGTTGTTGTTGTCATTGTTGTTGTTACTGTTGCAGTTGGTCATATCTTTGGTACCGCTGCTGTTGTTTTCGGTGCAGTTGGTTTTGGTGTTGTCGCTGTTCATGTTCTTGTTGGTGGTGTTAATTTCGTTGTTTTTGTTGTAATTGTTTCTGTTGTCTTTCTTTTGGATGTCGCTGTTGCTATTGTGATTGGTGTTGTCATTTTTTTTTATAGGTTAGTGTTCTCACTGTTGCTGTTGTTGGTGACGTCCATGTTGTTTGTGGTATAAATTGTTGTGTTCGCCGTTTCCCTCCTCTCAACATTTAAGCCGCTGTCACACAACAGCAGACTTACCGTTTGGTGTGGGGGGGGGTGCTCAGCAACGTTTTATTTTCTTTGATAATTTTTTTTTATACACAAAGTTCAAATATTTGGACCAAAAGGTTCAAATATTATAGCGTCTCCCCTTCACAGGGCAAAGACGGAAGTCTTACAACCCTTTTGCAAAAAATATAGCAACTAATACAATTGAAAAAATCTTAAAATTCCCTACCTTGTGGAGCTCACAAAAAACACGTCTTCACTGTCTGACAGCTAATAATAATGGTTTCTTATATAGGCACAAGGCCAGTAATTTGGGGGGAGGGGAAAGTCGATTAAATTGACCCCAGTGCGTGACTGGTACTTTATTTTACCGATCCCGTAAAGATGAAAGGCAAAGTTAACCTCGGCGGGATTTAAACTCAGATCATAAAGGGTCGTAACTCTATGCTGCAAAGCATGGCGTCAGACCCAATACTGCCAATCAACGGTCCATAATAATAATAATAATTGGTTTCTGATTTCGGCACAAGGCCAACAATTTTTAGGGGGGGGGGGGGGGGGTCGATTAAATCGACTCCAGTGCATACTGGTACTTTATTTTATCGACCCCGTAAGGATGAAGTAGTAGTACTAGTAGTAGTAGTGGTGGTGGTGGTGGTAGTAGTAGCAGTAGAATGGAAGAGGAGGAGGAGGGTGGTCTAAGATCATAATTGTTAACTTTGTACACCCCTTTTAACTTGAACATTGTAATGTAATGGAAACTTGACGTATTTCTCAAATAACGGATAAAAATATATATAATAGTATCAACAACAATAATAATAGTTTAGTACTTCGATGAAAACTATTCATCAGAAATACTATGAATGATATTGAACAGCACAACATTAACCGTCAGGTTTATTCATCTATCATCTCTTCAAACACTGTTTTTTTCTTTCTTTCTTGCTTGCTTCCGTCCTCTCTTTCTTTCTTTCTTGCTTCCTTCCTCTCATTCCTTATTTCTGGCACCATCTTATAATATACCGTATTTCCCAGCGTCGAAGACGCTACTTTTTTCCTAAAATAAGTCTCAAAAATCTACCATGCGTTCTGGAAGCCGAAAGTTGTTTATTATTTTTTTATTTTTATTTTTGGTTGTCAAAATTAGGGTGCGTCCTCGAGGACGAAGCGTCTTCGGCGCCGGGAAATACGGTATTTAGCGCGTGGCTTAATGACTGGGATGTTCGGCTCACGATCGTAAAGTCGTGAGTTAGATTTCCGGCGACGCGTTATGTCCTTGAGCAAGTCATTTTATTTCACGTTGTTTCGGTCCACACAGTTGGTAAAAATGAGTTGTATTTGCAATTCAAAGGGGCTAACCTTATCATACATTACGTCACACTGAATCTCCCTGAGAACTAGGTTAAGAGTACATGTGTCTGTGGAATGATCAGCCACTTCCACGTTAATTTCACGAGCAGGTTGATCCGTTGATCGAATCAACAGGAATACTCATCATCATAGCTCTCATGAATAGAAGCTAAATCTCTGTCAAATTACACCCTACAGTCTTGTGTATGTATCTCTATTTATATACATATGTGTGTAGAAGCCCGAGGTGTATATATATATATATATATATATATATATATATAATTCGTTTTTGAATTTGTTTTGCGAGATTTCTTATCTGAAAACGTGTTTTGAAACAGATATTGTTATCCTTTGGGAGGGTCATGCTGTCAATAAAAACACACGCACCTGTTGGTTTTCACTTCAATTTATTATAAGTTTCTGGTTGGTTGGTTGGTTGGTTGGTTCGATAATCGGAAGGTTGTTTATATATTGTCAAAAACAAGATGGTGTAGGACAGAACAAAGGAGAGACACACAAAATAAAAACCTAGTCTATAAGGAGGTGTCACAGAATGTGTGACGAAAGAAGTTTGACAATATATAAACAACCAATCAAAAACTTATGATAAATTGAAGTGAAAACCAAAGGTGCGTGTGTTTTTATTGGTAACATGACCCTCCCAAAGTATAATAATATATATATAGGGGGGGGGGGGGCATTATATGTGTATGTGTCAAAAGTAGATGGAAAACAACAAGGCAAACAAAACGGTACAATTAAGTTATATATTAGTTTAACGCTTGGTATGGTACGAAAAGACTTAACGTATCGAACGCTAATCCTTCTTCAGAAGAGAAAGAAACAGAAAAAATACTTTGTGGAGAAGTACGTGTGTGTTCAGTCACCAGTTTGGGGGGAAAGTGAGAGAGAAAGAGAGAGAGAAGGCGTGTGGTTTAATGGGTAGAGAGATGGATTCGCAATCGTGAGGTGGTGAGTTCAACTCTCGCCGAGACCAACTTTGCCTTTCATCCTTCCGAGGTCGATAAAATAAATTATCAGTGATGGACTGGAGTCGATTTAATCGACTTTCCCCTCCCCTAAGATTTCTGGTCTTGTGCTAATATTAGAAAATATTATTACTGGCGTAGAATCTGAAGGAGAATTAGGATTTTTCTCACTGATCTGGACTTTTAATCTCTTTTTATAACTTACTATCACGGGGCTAGAATATTTGGAGGGTTCTTATCTTCTGTAACAACAATATCCAATACGTGGATATAATCTAAACTGCGCATAGAGAGAGAATGGACTTGAAACCCGCCTCCTTAACGTGTCCAAAGACAAGGTGCATCTATTATACAATACTCCACACACGAAAAAAGAAAAATAAGGTTTCATGTTCAATATTTGTGCACACCTGATTATAGAATGTGTATGTATATGTGTGTGTAAACATGCATATATAAGCAGAGCAAATAATACCGAACATCTGAAAATATCATTAAGTTTAAATGGAATATGTCTGTAACCAAATTATGTAACCACAATTATATACATTTCAAAGGAATGATAAAAAATGCAAGTCATACCAAAGTTATAATGTCTACCATGTGAATTGAATGGTAGAATATACAAAGCGAAAAAAAGAAGTAAAGTTATAAGTGTATCATATCAAATGAATTGCATTATATGCAAAGCAAAACAAAGTAATGTTATAAAGAAACTGTACAGACGAATACATAGTGTCTGCATGTCTAATTGAACGTCTGTAATTTATTTAGCAAAACAAAGTCTTTGATTTAGCGGAATTGAGTCTCTCAGATACAGTTCGACATACAGCTAAAAAAAAATTCACAATACAAATATATTGATCGGTAAATAGAGTAGTAAGCATCGCGAGAATTGTTTTTACTTTCGAGCATGCAAGTGAGTTTTACGTGCGAAAGTTATAGTGTAATATCAGTAACGTGCTGATATATTAAATTCATTTGCATTTTTCTATGAGATTGTTTATCTGGTTTCAAATGAAATGGCATTGGTTAGTGGATATGATCAGTTAATATGAAGAATTAACTGCTTTCTAGATAATGACGGAAATGTCTTTGTTTTGTTTTTGCTTTTTTTGTGGCGATCCAATTTCTACAAAATCATGTTCTCGGTATATATTTAAAAATTC
>OZ024742.1:261263895-261311395 GCA_964016885.1 Eledone cirrhosa | reverse complement strand
GAATCGAACATTATTATTAATGTTCGATATAACCCATACGTACATATGTATATGTGTATATATATATATGTGTGTGTGTGTGAGAGAGAGAGAGTGTGTGTGTGTATGTGTGTGTACGTGTGCATTCTTGCTTTTATGTATCAACTATGCTAGGGCGAGACAAAATTCTAATTTGACTTTTTTTATAAAGTCGTTTTACACCAGTCTTTGATTTTACGTAACTCAGAAAAAATTGATACTATTTGAAATTAATCTACGGTGTATATTAATTTATCTTTTTGATGATAGTGTCATGTTATTATTGACCTAATTCAGAATATGAGACGGGAAACGGAAAGGTTAAGACAAGAAAGACGATCGCAACTTTCTTAAAGTATACAGAACCTAAGTCAAGAAACAAAAAGATTAAGGCAAGAAGAAAGACTATCGCAATACATAGAGGTTCAATATGAAAATCACCAAAAAGCATAACAGTTGCGATGCAAACTCGACGAGCACAAAGGACTCTTCAAGGCAGAATAAATTGGCTAAGAGCTGCGTTTTCATATGATCCAGCGAAGAATTATGGAAATGATCTTAAAGTCGAAATTGGTAGCATGGATATTACACTTGGCATGTGTTACTTAGGAGGAAAGATCAGACTTCCACTGATAGAGGACCCTCCAGCTTTTATCCATATACTGCTTACAGACCACACTAACGAAGCTAAACACTTCAGGAGCAATGTTATGCGGTGTACTGCTGCGTTTCAGATGACGCCCTTTGGAGCTGAAAAAAAGTCAAACTGATTTTGGTTAGTTCACAACATTTAAAATCCAAGGCCAATGCTACCACTTAATCGGCAGTTTACTCACCCAGCCTAATAAGGAAGTTTTATGATTTCTCTCTCTCTCTCTCTCTCTCTCTCTCTCTCTCTCTCTCTCACACACACACACACATTACGGTCTCACCTCATACTGTAAACCAGACAACATATCCAATACAGTCGTTTTCTCTTTTATCCGTCACCTCATAACTGTTCTCTCGGTAAAGCTAACCTTGGCGGTATTTGACAGACGAACGTAAAGGGCAGTAAGTCTATGCTGCAAAGCATGGTGACCGATGCTCTGCCAATCTACCGGCCTTAACAAAATCATAAATAATTGTTTCTACTTTTGGCACAAGGCCAGCAATTATCCCAGTGTATTACTGGTACTTTATTTTATCGACCCCGTAAGGATGAAAGGCAAAGTTAACCTCGGCGGGATTTGAACCAAAATCATAAATAATGGCTTCTGATTTAGACACAAGAACAACAATTTTGGGGGAGGGGAAAGTCGATTAAATCGACCGCAGTGCATTACTGGTTTATTTTATTGACCTCGTAAGGATGAAAGGTAAAGCTAACTTCAGCAGGGTTTGAACTCAGAACGTAAAGGGGCGTAACAGTATGCTGAGAAGCATGGTTTCCGATGCTCTATCGATACTGCCAATCCACCGTCCTAACAAAATCATAAATAATAAAAATGAAATTCACTTGCCCCTATCTATTATGACGTGTAACCTGTCCAATGACTTCCCAAAACTAGTGTATAGCAAATACTACTTAGTAATCAGACTGTATTTTATTCATATACAATAGAAGTACAAATTTTATTTACATAAATATTTCGCATAATAAAAAGAAAGAGGGGAAAATAAATAATGTAAAACGGGAGAAGGGTGGAGAGAAGGGCAGACTCTACACTTCTGTCGAAGCAGTATATCTCAGCTACGTCACGCGGACAAAATGATGTAAGCATTGTCATGGACACCAGCGACACCCGCTGCATCAACAACTTAACTTCACTGAGTTCCTTCCACGGGCGGTATGCACTTCTCCCCAAATAGCGGAGGAAAAGCGACAGGTCCGGGACCGAGAACACTGGAGATCTCGACGGTGATTCGATATCTTCCGCTCCGTTGCGTTGTAGGTGACAGGGCTTGAATTTGTGGCCGAAGCGACTTGGTTGGATGCGAAGAACGTGTCGTAGCTCGTGGGATCCCATACCTTATTCAAATGAGAAAAAGTATAGTCCGTCAAGGGGCATACTCTGACCATGGTCTAGGCCGGCAGGCTCCAGTTGTGAAGGGAAACCGGCTGCGTCACGGTTCCTTCTAATAACATCATTCACAGCCACATGCCAAGAGAACTGTGACAACAAAAGAGCAGATGTAGTCCGGACTCGTTGACCATGGCTCCACAACGGCATTTGTGTGTCCCTTACACGCAGTGTCTAAATCGTGAGACTATTCCAATACGGGTGAACTCATCATCAAGAGAGCACCGAATTGAACTGTATCATTGTTTGGCTGTGAGACGGTGTTGGTACAAGGAAAACACGATCCGCATGCAGGTGGAACTGTATTTGATGTTATCACAGTTGGTATCGTCAACCCAAACGGCCAGACCAGACACGAGTTCCCAGGACCTCGCCGGTGATGATGCGGCTGGAGATAATGGAAGATAAGTTGGCCGGTAGCTCAAAATGAGTTATTGTACGAAGACCCAGTCCACCGAAACTCTCGGATTGTTTTATCTGTTGCCAGCAGGTGCCATCGAAACTAACGTTGGAACTAAGTTCAGTGCAGTGACCGTTGGTGGTGTCAAGTTCCCTGAGGCATCCCGCGTGCGGATGGCAAGGCTCACGTCTCAGCCAAAAGAGAAGTTTGGGGAAGGCGAAACAGTTCCCCGGGAGGAAAGGTAGGTGATGCGCATCGACGAGGAGGAATCTGTCCGTTATGTTCGCTAAATCGGCTTATTTGATCTCTAGGACTCTAGGAGGTGACGTTGAGGGTGCATGCTTAATGAAATGTTTGCATGCACCCTCGTGGGTACATAAGAGAGATGCGTAAGAGGAAGTATCGAGGGAGGACCATCTCTGACACGTCTCTAGGATATGGTCACGTATAGCATTATTAAACGCGTTTCACATGTTCAACTTTGCCAGGAGACGAGGTGACGTTGTAGGTGCATGCTTAATGAAATGTTTGACTGCATTGAACAACTGCCTCACATTCGCATTTAACCCCTTCTCCTAGCTGGATAGGGAGTTGTTTCATACCGAGGTTCCTCACAAGTTACCTGCATGCTATTTTGCTCGCAAGTCGCCGACAGACGAGAATCACTGCGATGAGCCGGATACTTTAGTCATTCTTTATCAACGCAATCATGTTGATCGTTATATAGTGAGTTTTCAAATCGATGGATATAAATAAATACATATTCGGTTCTACACCAGTGCAACAGTTGTTTGATCAACGGAATTGCCAGCGTGTGAAATTAACGTACAAGTCACTGAACATTTATTCTATAGATACGTGTGATTTTAAAATAATTTTCTGGGAGGCCCAGCGTGAAACAGTGTCTGACAAGACTGGACATTTGAATTACAGATACAACACACTTTTTCTAGGCTAGGTGGATTGGAGCATCGTGAAATAAAGTGCCTTGTTCAAGGACACAACGCACGGCTGAAAATCGAATTCACAATATTACAGCCACGAGCCGAGCACCTTGATCACTAAACCACACGCCTTCACACAGCATATATCACGCGCAAAATGATACAGTTTTGCGGTCAGAATAACCTGTATAGGTTTTCATTTGACATACCATACTTGTTGCAACTATGATTTGATTATTGATATATAATTAAATCAAAAGGAACTACAATAAAGATTTTCAGAATTGTTACTGTTTATTGATTGTCGAATTGTCGAAAACACATTTTATGTGAGAATAGAGTTGATACTAGCTTTAGCTCATTTTCCTCCTCAAACCGTGTTGACATTTTTAAATATATTTGAATATTGTATATACAAAATTGTATATCACCACTGTATGGCTGTAGATAAAGATCTAAGAATACAAGTTTGATTATATAAACGAATGATGTGACTAAGATATGTTGGTTTTCGTGTTTAAAATATTTTAATATATTATTTATATGCCTGTGAGACGATGGCGCTTACAGTAGAATTACAGGGGAAAATATTGACATTCGAAATGAAATGCTAAAACAAATCATAAGCATCTTCTACTCGGACGAGATAAACAACTAAAGCATTTGCCTGGCAACATATGGGTAACTACGAAGGACTGCTAACCGCCATAGAGAAAAGAAAAATGAGATGGTACGGGCACATGACAAGATCTGATGGATTGACCACGACTATCCTCCGAGGAACAGTTCAGGGATAACGAAGGCAAGGACGACTAAAAAGGAAATGAGCGGATAACATCAACGAATGGACCGGTAGTCCTGGCTCGCAATAGAGATGATTAGAAGGAGTTGGTACACTGCTCCACCCAGGAACGCTCCCATCCCCGATCCTGAAGGATCAAGGAAAAAGGGAAGTGGTGTAAATTGCTATAATGTTGTGTTGGAATAGATGCAAATAAAAATATAATAATTATGCTGTGGTTTAGGGATAAATTTAGTCAGAGTTTTCATATATGATACTATAGCTTTGAAAAGGTTAAAATTTTTCGATTTTGTTTTTCTGTTTAATATAATTAAATAAAATGTTGAATGTCCGCCGGGAAAATGTCTTGTTTTGTGTTAAAAACTGAACTTAATTAGATTATTAAACAATTTTATGTATTGCCAACGGTAGCAAACAACAAACGATAATATTTGTTTTTTCAAAATGAGGATGGTCTATAACAACTGATTTCGTTGTGAGAGATAAACTTATTGAAGAAGGCACACACCCTTTTTTCAGTTATTGCTGACGAATATACTGATGCGTCAAACAAATAAAAACTTATATTATGTACTCGTTGGGTTAAGGGTAATGAAATATTCGGTCATTCAATTGATCGAACAACTGAATGTTCATCGTCGAAATCGACGGAAGATCCATCATAATCAGGATCCCATGCTGTAGTGGTGATGGTGTATCAAGGTAATGTTGCCAATATAAAATATTTGGATAGATTTCGAAAGACACATTAGCACAATTGTAACAGCTACAGAATAGGCTATGAAACTAGGTCGGAAATTCGTTCAGAATTTTCTCCACTTATCTGTCAGTCGACATGCCCTTGCAAAATTAATGAAATTAATCTCCGAGATATTTGAAACCATGCTGCGTGCTGCAGCATCTCTAAACATAATAATGGTTTCTGATTTAGGCACAAGGCCAGCAATTTGAAGGGGGGGGGGGAGTTGATTAAATCGACCCCAGTAAGTCTGGAGCTTTATTTTATGAAAGGCAAAGCTAACCTCTGCGGTATTTGAACTCAGAACGTAAAGGGCCGTAACTCTATGCCACAAAGAATGGTGTCCGACGCTCTACCGATACTGCCAATCATAATAATGTGCGGACATTTTCACATACAAGACAAAGAAATGAATTATTTTAAATAATTTTAATTGAAAATATACAAAATTTGAATCTATTCTCATTGTTTCTTTTTATTTCTTCCCCTCTAATCTATTCCATTGTTATTCAGTTTTTACACAGGGGTAACTGGCGAAGAATGTTCGTCATAACACAAGAAATTTATATAAAGCTGAAAGTCATTCCCTAAATCTTGAAAAGCAGGTTTACATATTATATAAAAGAATTTGGACAAAATGACTGTCTCTTTAAAAAAAATACATATTTAGTCTGGTTGAATATACGCATTTAAGTCGGCGAATTGGCAGAATCATTTGGGCTTCGGATTAAAAATTTCTCAGTATTTATTTCAACTCTCTGGGATCTCAGTTCAAATCCTGCCTATGTGCGTGTGTGTTTGTGCGTGTATATATATATATATATATATATATTATAAAGAAGAGAGACGGTTTTAAATGTACATCCTCTATTTATTGTATAATCCTGTTATACGTATTTCAAAGACGTCAACGTGATTGCATAATAACCCTTTGACGTGTTCTCATCAGATGGGTGTAAAATTGTAATGTTCTTGTTTTTGATATGCTACTGTAGTTAAGAACGTGGTGGTAGTAGTCCACTACATTAGGCATATGATGTACATAACTGTTTTTATAGGCAGGCAGAGTGTGGGAGGTACCACCCTTTCAAACATTTTTGGGATGATCAATAGACTAAGGTATAAAATTACCAAGAGGGTCAGTCGCTCCGGTTCATATAAGTTAAAGAATTATTCTGAATAATTCATTAATTTATTTATTTTATCTTCTGGTGTCGTAATCTTCTCTATTCTGTCCGCCGGGCGCGTGGAACTCCATTTGCTGAAAGTGGTGAGAAATGGGGAGGATGAGAGAGACAGAGACGATGACAGTGGGAGTTCGGCTCGACTGAGTTCGGACCTGGGGTACATGTGTGTGTATGTTTACTTCTATTCATCCGAAACACTCCAAAATATTTTTAAAGTGGAGATAAAAGCATAGAAATCTAGGGCTTGACAGTAGTAAAGAGAGAGGCAAGTATGTTCAGTAAAAGTTGTTTTGGTAAAGACAGGAGTAAGCAGTAGAAGGCTCTCTACATTTGTAGCTTGTAGTAACGATGGAGATTCAGTATAAAATCCGATTTTGTGATATGCTGCAGGCAAAAAAACACGTCAGCCGGACACAAGAGAAGAAGGACGTGTTTTTTGCCTGCGGCAAAACACAAAATCGGATTTTGTGTTATGGTTCCCATAACAACAACAAACGCATAAGTTACATCATGGATTGCATAAGTGAACCGTTGAAATAATTATTATGAATACACGATTTATGTAACATCATCATTTTTCTTAATGTTATTCTTTTATGTATATATATATATATATGTATGTATGTATGTATGTATGTATGTATGTATGTATGTATGTATGTATCTGTGTGTGTGTGTGTATAATTGAATAAAGTAACAGGAGGCCGGAAAGTTCAAATTCCTTTGAAGGTTTTTATTTTTGCAGACACTATATATATATTTCAATGACCAGTAGAATTCCAGAGACATTATCAGGTTCATTGCATAAGAGTCATAAAGAAATCATGGTAAACACAAGCTGGGAACACGGAGACAAAAAATAAAAAATAAGATTTGAGATATTTGATTCAGGGGCGGCCTACGTCCAGTTTGTTAGACTGACCACCCCTGGATCAAATATCTCAAATCTTATTGATGTATGTGTATGTAACTTACTAAGGCGTAACGTACGTAACGAACACGCAAACACACACAGACACATACACAATCATATACAAAATGTGACGTCGTCGTCGTGTTATAAAATATCCGTTTACTTATAGTTGTCTATAGTAGATTATTTTAGATAAAGTGTTATATTGTTTTAATCCAAATGAAAATAAAAATTATATGTCGACACTCCCGGGGTCTAATAAAATTTGATTTGATTTGGTCGAACCGTTTGGGAATGCATAAGGAAAAGACAGACAGAGAAACAAAGAATTTGATATGTAGAGAGATACATATAAAGACCCCTTCGGTCATGAATGACCATGGGATTTGCACCTAGAAAGTTCTCCTCTGCGGCACAAGTCTGGGTTAGGTTGTTTGTGGAAGACCAGCAGTCGACCATGATTACCGGCCCCCCCCCTTCTCCACACCAACGATGTTTTCCAAGGGAAATGCAATTGCCGATACAGCTTGACACCAGTGACGTCGCAACTTATTTCGACAGTTCAGTTAAACTGGAACACCATGAAATAAAGTCGCTTGCCCAAGGACTCATCACCCGGTCCGAGAATCGAACTCACAACCTCATGATTGCAAGCACAACGCTCTAACCACTTAGTAAACTTATGTTCTTTTTTTATACCCCATTTCAACATGTTTTAGGTCCTCCTATATATAGAGATTGTTGAAACTATATCCACATGAATTTCCAGGTGTTTCGTCAAACACCGATAAAGTTTACTTTACATGTATTGATGATAACTAAAACACGCACACAAATATATGATTATATTTAACTTTTATTACACATATATATTAATGTTCAGTTGGCGAAGTGTAGAGGAATGATAAGAAAGTTCGTTTCGCAATCATTAAACCTTGTTTCAATTTTACTGCGCGGTATCTTCGGCAAGTGTCAGTTAGCATAGCCTCAGATCAATCCGTACTGTGAGTGAAATTGAGTAAACTGAAATTGTTTGGAAGACCATTGGATGGATTGTGTATGTAATTCATGAGGTACCCTTGTCACATTGTGTCAGGTTCAATCACCTGGGAATTACGTTAAGGGTACACGTGTCTGTCTGTGAAATGCACAGGTACTTACGTAATTTCATGAACTGGTTGTTCCGCTGTCAAAAAAACCTGGAAAACTCATGGCCGAAAGCGATGGAGGTCCATCGATACAAAATATACACACGAGTTTATGATTATATTTAACTATTACATAAACTTATATATTAATATAGAATATGTACTATCTCTTTCATGTTGTGTACCTCAGAAATAGACAAACATTTCGCGAAGTAGGTGGGAAACAAAATGTTCTCCTACCTTTATCGTTATTGATTTATAGAATGAAATTCGGAGGTGATTAACGTATGGTTGTATGTAAGTAAAAAATGTTATACTTCAACTGGTGGTGTTTTTGTTGATGGTGGTGTTGATTTTGTTGTTGGTGGTGGTGTTGATGGTGGTGGTTTGTTGCAGTGTTAGTGATAACGATGATGATGGTGATGATGATTATGTGATAGTGGTGGTCTTTTTGTTGTTGTTGTTGTTGGTGGTGGTGGTGGTGGTTTGTGGCAGTGGTGGTGATAACGATGATGATGATGAAGATGATGTGATGGTGGTGGTAGAGCGAAGGGGGGGGGGGGGGGGGAAGTGATTGTGCTATTATCATCATTACAGTCAAGTTTACTTTAAACACCATTAGTTTTCAATCGGTTTATTTTATCATACAATAATTCATTATTGATTCCCTGTACAATGTCGAACAGAGAGACAGGATGTTTTGAGAATAAAAATGTCCTTCATATCTTCATCGGTAGAGGGTCGGACGTCATGCTTTGACGCATAGAGTTACGGCCCTTTCCATTCTGAGTTCAAATCCCGCCGAGGTCAACTTTGCTTTTCATCCTTACGGGGTCGATAAAATAAAGTACCAGTAATGTACTGGGTAATTGCTGGTAAGTTTTTTTGTAAATTCTGCATACAAAAAATCGGAATTTTTGTTTAAAAAATATATTGTTTCGTAGATTAACCCCCAGGCTGAATTGTCAGCTGGGCGGTAATCTCATTTTTCGCCACACAGAGGCGGAAATTTTATTTGAAAAAAGTCTTTAAAAAAAAAATGATTATACAATGGCTAGCTCGGAAGGAACGCTAGTCTCTGCCGATAAAAGTAGAGAGAGAAAGGCAGAAATTAACGTTGCCGCAACGCCTGCCTGCCGAGGCGTCACTATGCTGACAAATAGTGACAACACAGTTTTGTTTCGCCAAGAAGGCGAAAAAGGCAACTTACAAGATGGACCACACAGCATAGAACACACATAAAAAAAACCCACTAATAATGAAACAATTTCCACAACTATAAACGAAAAAAGTGACAACCACAACAACAAAAACACCAAAAAAATATCTTTTGCACAAACAGTAATAAAAAAAATAAGACTTAAAAAATCTTGATATCTCCAATGCGAGGGAGATGCTTAGTGAAGCAAAACAAATTGTAATTTTCGAGGAGAAGGGTGGGTTTAAAATAAACTCACCCCGAAATCCGACTTGAAACACTTTGAAGGGCGGTTACCTTCAGAACTGTTTCAAATGATACAAGAAAGCCGGCATTCCTCAAAGGGAAATAGAAACAACATTGAAGGAGGTTTTACCGGATATAGATTTTATGCAGAGGGCCAGACAGTATGGAAGCATTTCGGTGCTCCTAAAAAGCGAAGCCCTCGCACATGAATATTCTGTAACGCCAGTGACTTCTAGTAAATACGCCTTTTTCCCTTCTTACCTGGGAAAAAGGACCCAAAAGATAAAAATTTCAAACATACCACCAAATATTAATATTTGGTGGATTTTGGCAGGATTTTTAGAGGAAGGAGAGGACACCATCCTCTCCATCAAAAAATCAACCAGACACACGGGGTCTGGTACAAATTTGGAGGTTCTGGGGCAAATGAGGCCGGAGAGAATCTCCAAAATACCGGAAGAGTACTGGTGGATAATAACAGCCACATCAACATTTCCACTGAAGTAGGGAGGCCACACTACTTTCGATGTGCCAGCACATCACATTTAAAGGCCTCCTGCCCTTTACAGACAAACTTGAAAAAACAAGCCAAAAAAATACTCTTACCAACACCAACACCATCATCACCACCACAACAACAATAACAACACCACACAAAACAAGCAAACACACCAAAACAAGCAACCACTCAACCAACAACAACAGAAAAAACACAGACAACTCCCCTGAAGAACACAGTCCCACCCCATCCCACGTCATCCAACACTACCACAAACACACACACAAAAACACCATCACCACACAGCATACCACTCCCGCACACTCCTGATGACGATTACTCATCAACAGACGAAGCTACTTCTCCATCCCCAAGCGAGGATGAAGGAGAGCCTCGGAAATCAAAAAAACAAAACAAATAAAGAAACACCGCAAAGCCACAAAACCACCAATCACCAACATAAACACACAGCCACCGACACAAACAACAACACAAACAACACCACAATCAAATCTCCCCCTACCAACAAAACAAACACCAATACCACCCCAAACACAAACACCCACCATAAAAAGAAAACTCCCAGATGAAAAACAAACAAAAACAACACGACAAAAACACAAACAACAGTACGCATACATCAACACCAACAACAAAAATTTGATGGAGGTCATCTCCAAAAACCCCAAGGTGGAGACCGAGAGGAAAACTTTCGTAAAATCGGAATCGGCACCACACCTGAAACTAATAAGAGTTTCCATGGAAACTTACAGCAAACTAAAAAGCGAATTTTCGCAGGACGTCGGCAACCCCTGTCAAAAACCTATAAACCGTGTCCTATTAAAATGTTTCCCCATCCCACCCAACCAGCACCCAAATGGAGATTGAACAACCTGATCTCCAGGAAACGAAAAGGTAAGTGCATCTTTTCATCCTTTTCGCCAACTCTTCTCCACCAACATGGCTAATCTACGAGTTGGAAGTGTGAATGTGCGTGGCCTAGGGATGCCCTGGAAACAAGGCCAACGTTTCCAGGGCATCCCTAGGCTTTAGGTCACAGGGTATGGATGCGATAGCCATCACCGAGTCCAGGATCCACAACAGGCAGCAACTAACCCACATCTTCAATGACTTTGAGATCTACGCATGTCTCTGTCAGCCAGGAGGTGGATGGGGAGTGGCTGTCATGTTTCGGAAGAACCTGGATCTCGAAATACAGCAAATACACTTGGACCCGGATGGTAGACTGGTAGTCCTAGACGTGAACAGTGTTGGAGGTGGAGCCTTCAGACTGGTGGTCGACTGGGCAATCGTGGCCAGACTTTTTTACGCGTCTAGAGTCTTTTCTGGGAACGTCTCGCTCCTTGCTTTTAGTGGGGGACTGGGATGGTATCCTAGACGCACGATGGGACTATGTAGGGACATATCCCAGTAGAGGGGGTGCAACAGCCTCAAAAATTTAATCGGCCAATTCCAACTAGCCGATAAGTATCGACTAGACTTCCCGATTGCACCACAGTGGACGTGGACAAATTTTAGCGGGACATCTAGATCGTATTTAGATAGGTTCTTTATTAGAGAAAGAGACAAGAAGATATTAAGATGTCCACAAATGTACATGGTTGCCTATTCAGACCACCTGCATAGTCGACCATGATAGAACGCATAGACAAGGACCAGGTTACTGGAAGCTGAACATGTTGTTACCTACGCGTAAAGCCTACAGTGGACGGATAAGTAGATTAGTTAAGCAACAGTTGACGGGAGCCATCGTCAACAATAGATGGTGGTACACTCTCAAGAAAGCAATTAGAGTAGAGTCGATAGCTTTTAGCAAAGAACTAGCCTTAGAGAAGAACAAGACAGAAAGGGAACTAGTAGCCAAGGTAGAGGAGGCGCTTAGGAGTGGCAACGCAACTAGAATGCTAGCAACGAGAACGGCACTAGACCAGTTCTTCGATGCGAAACACGAAAGCTGCGTGGTCAGGAGTAGATCACGTGCTCTAGGAAACGAGGGAGCAAAAGCTGTTAGCTGGGCCCGAGTGGCAGAAGCGAAAAGTGGCAACAAGTCCACGATTCGGTCTTTGAAAGACCAAAACAGACGCGTGCTACTTGACTCCAAGCGGATGTGCACGGCCTTTCAGTGGCACTTTGCGCAACTGTTCGAGCAGAACAGTGGTGCGCCGAACGAGGCAATGGACTTCGGTTCATACCTCGACGGCCTGCCGCGTCTCTCGAGCATGGACGCCGAGTTCTGCAAAAGACCGATCACAGCCACTGAGATACGGGACGCTCTGGGCCGCTGCGGGAAACGCAAATCACCCGGTCTAGATTGTCTACCCTATGAGCTTTACATAGGCATGCCGGACTTGTTCTCTGGCGTCCTCGAAGCCGTCTACTGCAACTGGCAGCAGAACGGGAGAATTCCCAGTTCTGCAGGCAGGGGCGTAGTAACGCTGATCAGGAAAGACGAGAACAAGGGGGACGAACTAAGCAACTTTAGGCCCATAACTCTCCTAGAGAGTTATGACGAATGTGTTAGCAACGAGGCTGGCGCTTGTCGTCGAGAACCTGGTGGGAAAAGCTCAAACGTGTGCAATTCCAACCAGGTCCATACACGACAACCTCCACCTCATGCGATACATCATAGGGAGGGTGGGGTGTAAACCCGGCTTCGGTGGGGCTCTGATCAATTTAGATCAGTCTAAGGCGTTCGATAGGGTCGACCATCGATACTTGGAAGCGGTTCACAAGGCGGCCGGTTTCGGACCCGTCTTCAGAGGCTGGATCACAGCAATGCACACCAACATCTGCTCGGCGGTCAAGGTGAACGGCTACCTTTCGGAGCCGTTCGCAATCACGCGTTCCATTCGACAGGGATGCCCTCTCTCCTCCATTCTGTACGTATTGACTCTAGAGCCACTACTGCGGAAGCTGGAGCTACTGCAGGGCATCCCGTTGGAACCGGGACTGCGGAAAGCGGCGTCGGCTTATGCCGACGACGTGAAAGTAATGGTGTCGAACACCTCGGAAATCGTGGCGATCGGCAACTTACTGCAGTTTGTTCACAGGAGCAAAACTGAACCCGGACAAGTCTATCAGTTTGCAACTCGGAACGTGGAGAGGCAAACCGATGCCGTCGGACACTGGACGGACGGACCGGTGAAATTGCTCGGGGTCTGGTTCGGTCCGGACCTCCAGGTGGATAAAAACTGGATCGAGCTCACGGCCAAGGTATTTGCGCTCACCCAGAAGTGGGCAGAGTGCAAACTATCCTCGAAAGGTCGAGCGGAGGTGGCGAACACTTTCATAGCGTCCGTCATCTACTACTGCTTGACCGTCGTGTCTTGTCTCCGTGAATACCTCACCAAGATGGAACGCATGCTCTTCCAGTTCCTTTGGAAGAAGCAGGCTGCACTGGTGAGGAGATCCGTTTGCTCTCAGCACCCTTCCAACGGAGGGCTGGAAATGCCGTGGCTGATGATGCGCAAACACGCACTGAGGCTACGGCATCTCCAGGTATTCCTCACCGACCAACAGGTGTGGGCCCCGTTTGTGAGACAGGCCTTCCCGCAACTAGTCTCACTGACGGAGCTGCAGTCCTGGGTCAAGCGGAGACCGAAGAAAATGAGCGCCTGGCACATTGAATGCACTCAGGCGCTCACAGTCCTCTGTCAAGCGGGCACATCAATCGACATTCTATAGAGGGTTAGTACGTTATAAGTGCGACGACGTGCTCGGAGACGAGCTCACCAATCTGTTTGGTAAGACTTTCCGCCCGGGACCTATGGACAACTTCCAGAGGTCCCTGGCCTGGCAGTGCTACCGAAGAGCTCCACCAGTTCGAGACGTGATCTACAGGCAGGGATCCTTCCAAGAGGACGTGTCCAAGATGCGAGCAGGACATTGAAACCGTCTTGCACGCAATTGTACACTGCCCGGATGTAACCGACTTGTGGAACTACGTAGAACAATTGCTGTCACGTATGGGACAAATCCAGTTAACTGCCGAGTCCATAGTAAGGATTTAACCGCCAACTTCTTTCAAAAACGAAAGAGAGGCGGTTTTCCTCTGTATAGTGGCTATGGTAAAAGAGATTATATGCTGGACGAGATTGAGAGGACTGAGGACAGATGCCTTTCTCTCCGGACAACAACTCATTCCCTTCTTTAGATACCACTTTAGAAGGAGAATCAGAGTGGAGAAATTTACTGAAAGGTTGGTGAATGTAGCAAAAATGGCCTTCTCTGTATATAAACCTGTAGGTTGAAGAAGAGAGCAAAAGGAAGAAAGGAGCACGTGCACAAGACGCTCCCGGAGTTGAGGGCTGTTCTATCGACGGGGTATTAAACAACCCATTTGTAACGCCTCCTCCCTGTTGGGGATTTCGATTGTTAAATTTGTTTGTTTTAATAATATTTTGACACGACTGTATGTAAAATATCCTGTATGTGTTTTTGTATTGTGCCCCTTTCTTGTGCGCCCTTGTGGCAAATAAAGAAATCTATCTATCTAC
This sequence comes from Eledone cirrhosa, assembly GCA_964016885.1. NCBI lineage: Eukaryota > Metazoa > Mollusca > Cephalopoda > Octopoda > Eledonidae > Eledone > Eledone cirrhosa. The sequence goes on along the minus strand of OZ024742.1, from coordinate 261,296,721 downwards.
CATCTATCTATCTATCTATCTATCTATCTATCTATCTATCTATCTATCTATCTATCTATCTATCTATCTGTCTGTCTGTTTGTTTGTCACTACATGCATGTATCAACCTCTGTCTTTCCATTTTTGTCTCTCTATCGCTGTGTTCCTCACACACGCCCGCGCACACTCACACACTCTTTCTCTCTCTCTTACACACACACATACTCAGACAACACATAACACAGATACACTAATACACACACAAACATACACACATATACTCAGTCACACATAACACAGACACACCAACACACACACACAAACACACACAGACAAACACAGTCACACACACGCACACACACACACGCACGCAGACACACACACACACGCATGCACACACGCACGCGCACACACACACACACACACACACACACACACACACACACACACACAACACAGTACAATCTCCCTGTTTCAATATCTTCCCAGTAATATTTCTATTAAAATACATCAACCACAAAAAATGTATTCCGTTATTCATTACGTTTGAGAATATAGCACAATTGTGTTTACTGCAGAGTCAGATTACATGCCGTTAGTAGGTTGATTCATTCTATATTATTCCTTGCTTATTTATATACAGCAAGTCATATCTGTAAAGCAGTGGCACTCGCAGACGCAGGACACATTCCTCCTCTCATAATCCCAGTTTTCCTCAAATCCTTCACTATTCTTAATTGTCATCTAGTAATATTTTACATACGTACCATATTATTATAAGCAAGCTTTTCAAATCTCAATAATTGTATGGTACAGTGTTTCTCAGAGACAAAGGCCACATTCTTCCTCTTGCAATCCCAAGTTTCCTTAATTCTTCTCCATTGTCAATTGACATCTAGAAAATGTTCAACTGAACCTTTTTATTAACATAAACAAGCTTTTCAACAACTTAAATAACTGTAATGTCCCAAATGGGATTAAGACTGAAACAGCTATTTTTTGTGAACTGTTAATTCATGATCGTCCTTATGGCATTACACAATGTTCACCATTCTTTTCCAGTTTGGATTCTTCCACTAACTCTCCATTAGTTAACATTTCTGCCCTGAGATTTGAAATTCCTCCCTTGGAAGCCAAATGCCTCCGTTTAGGTATCACTGTTGTAGACTCTTCTACTTGATCTTATTTGTTGTCCAATCAGGGCAATGATAATGTGTGTGTTGGACCTCCGTCGGCTTCGTCAACGAGTGTTATAGTTGTTTGATCAAGGGAACAAGCTAACTCGTTCAGTTAGCATGCAAGTAAGTGACTGAGTATTCCTCAGACACGTGTACTCAACGTAATTTTCAAAAAAATTCAGCGTGATACGGTGTGTAAAGGCTTAGTTTTTACAGCTGAGTTTTTTACAACCCAGTTTGTACAGCAGAGTGAACTGCAGCAACATAAAATAAAGTGTCTTGCTCAAAGACACAACGTACTGGTCAGTGCACGAACTAAACTCACTGTCTTATGATCGTGAACTGAACAACCTAATCACTAAGTCACGAATCTTTACACATTTGTAAATATAAAACAGATAAGCAGACGATAAATTTGGATCAAATACGGAGTAACCGGCATTAGTAAATCAGTAATTTCTTTTTTTTTTAATATCTATCAGTTTCAGTGTATTCTTGGAATATTCGCAACGATTGAATTTATGAGAAAAGAAATTTTCAAGACGAAATGCAAGATTTTCGGAGAACATATAAGTCCAAAAGAAACACAACTAAAAGTACTACTGTGTTGGAAATGGAATATATTTGATTAGTTTGTCTTATAACTTGATGTTGTGTGTACGTTTGTATGTACGCATTATGCATATACGTTTGAATGTATAGATGGTGCGTATGTTTACGTTTATATGCAGGCATGGTGCGGGCGTTTGTGTGTACACGCGCGTATGCGTTGGTATGCTACACTTCAATGTATGTACGACTGTATATATATATATATATACAGGGTATCTCAAAAAATGTATGCAAACTACAATTGCATTCTAATAAATATTGCCTGTACATGTAATCAAAATGTGTATACATTTTTGGGTGTTTGGGGAGATCTTGTATATATATACAGATATATATATATATATATATATATATATATATATATATATATATATATATATATATATTGAGAGAGAGAGGGAGAGAGGGGGGATCCAGATATAGGTATATATATATATATATATGCATATATATATATTATATATAAAAATATATATGTGTGTGTGTATTTACTAGTGGAGAAATCATTGTTCACTCTTAACATTTTGGAAAGATTTAACACAAACTATCCAATAAAGATTTGGTAATTCAAATATTCAGAGTATCTTTGTTAATAGACACAACGCCAAGATTTTAATTTTTCATGTGATGCACTCATTGTGCTGTTTGGTACTTTTTAATAATATCTTGCTAATGTAGTTTAATGCGATACATAACATTGCGATGCTCTTAAAACCCTTTAATTATTTAGTAGAAAATATCTAAAAACAGGTTTGTTAATTCAAATGTTTGAAATATCTTTATTAGTAAAAAGATCACTGCGAAAATTTGCAGCATTATAGTAAAGATTTTAATTTTAATGTAATGCGTGGTGTTTTGTACTTAAGAATGTCTGATACGGTTTCACAACACAAATAAAGCTTTTTTGTTTCATGTTTTTAATCGTTCAGTCAAAGGACGACAGGCAGTGTCTATGGCCCATAGCATGGACTTTAAGACCCACTGCATGGCCTATAAACCATTGAATGGCCTCTCAAACTCATCGCATGTCCTAAGATTCATTGCATGACCTCTAAGATCTATTCGTCTGACCGGAAACCTCACCAGAATGTTTGCCATAGAGTGGGATGAGCTAAAGACACTCAAAGGCCAGATTGTCATGTTAAATTGGGTGACCCTCAACCTATTTAGACTATTTTAGGTTCTTTATGGAATCCTTGCCCTCTCATAGACATAAGGTTTGTACAAAAACGAACAATAAATATATATACCAGTAAACAGACCATAAAATAAATAGACAATAAAGACTATTTATATAAAGATAATAAACCTGCATAAGCAAGTTGTATTTTATTGTATTAGCTTATGTATTTTCATTTCTTATACATGCTTCAACCAAGAGTCAGAAAGAGACGTCAGTCTCTCAAGACAAGTGTAGATAGTAACAGAAGATTATTTATTGCAATTGGTCATTGGTTGTAATTGTTGCAGTTGGTGTTGTACCCTAGGTTAATCCTGAGACAGCAGACCTATGAGCAACATCCCCACTGCGACCATCATGCGTTTGATTCGCACAGAGTGAAGGCGCATGTCCTAATTGTCCAGGGCTGGACGGCGCGTTGTATTCTTGAGCAGGATGTGTCATTTTAGGGTTTTTTCCATACTAATTTTTTCTCAATTCATGCACATGTCTTCAATGAACTAATCATCCCTCTAAACACACACACACACACACACACACACACACACACACACACACACACACACACACACACTCACACTCACACACACGCACACACACACACATATATATATATATAAGGAGTAGGAACGCGGTGTCAAAATATCATTATTATGTTTACTCACGTGTGATGCGCGTTTCGCGATTGATCAGCTCGAGGAGCAATCGGTATCAATCGGACACGACTCTGGAATCGATACCACATAAAATATCTGCTGTTATTAAGGAAACCACGGCTCTAATAAGCTATCAATTCTAGAGTTGGGCACGATCGATACCGATTGCCCGTGAATATACATAATGATGATATTTTGACACCATATTAATTTTACGCTTGATACAGTAGGAAAAGAGTCTTAACGTTTCGTACGCTAGCCCTTCATCAGAAAATAGAATGAGAAATTAAAGGAAAAATAAAAAAGACAGGAGGGTGAGCAGTGGCAGAAGCGAAAAAAAAATTATTTGAGAAAAATCATGTCTATTTAGGTCTCCATGAATCTGGCGTTGGTGTATAAGAAGTTCAGTTGGCCATGTTTTAAAAGACGGTGATCGAAGGTTTCTGTGCTGAAAAGGAAAAATTCGTTGTGCATGTGTGTGAATGCAAAAAGTAAACGGAAACAACAAAGCAAACAACACAGTACAATAAATATATATATATATATATATATAATGAAAAATTGAACAGGGACAGAACAGAGAGGCAGTACAATAAATGTTTATTAAATTCACGCTCAGGAGAGTGGGGGGTAGGTGGGGGACGACGTTTCGGGCATAAGCCCTTCTTCAGGTGAGAAGTGTGTGGGAACAGAGTTCAAAAGGTGTGTAGGGGAGTGGTGGAGAGACATATAGCGAAAGGAAACGGTGCGAAGGAAAAATTAACAAATAAAGACAAAAAATATAATAAATAAAAATAAAGCATGATCAAAATACAAGGAATGAGAAAATTTAAAAATAAAGGCATGATCAAAATAAACTGAAATTAAAAGGGGGGGTAAACAGGTGGTGGAAGGGTGTGGGGTGAGTAGGGGTGGTGGCGGGTGGAGTGGGGAGAGGGAGACGGAGTGTCCGAGCGGGGAGGGCTGAAGGTGGTGTGTGTGGTTAGGTGTGCGTGTGTGTGTGTGTGTGTGTATGTGAAAGTGAGGGTTGGGGGAAGAACGGGGTTGCATGTTCAGGAAGGTGTGTGTGGGGGGTGTTTTTGTGGGTCGGAGTGTCTGTGCGTGTGTGGATAGGGGGTGGGGGGAGAGGAATCAGGAGGCTGAGGGTGTAAATATGTGGTGGGAAGCACGTGTGTGTGGTTTAAATGTGTTGTGGGTGTGGGTGGCGTGTGGATAAAAAAAAAATGGGGGGGGGTGAGTTATAAGGTGATGGTGTAAGAGGATGGTTGAAAAGTTGGTAAGTTCCACGGATGTTTGGAGATTTGGTTAGAAGTCAATTTCGCGTGTGGGTAATCCAAGAAGCGGTGGTCGGAAGAGGAGAGATGTGGGGTGCGCGCGCAACAGGAGGTGGTCAGCAGTGGGAGTGCTGTGGTCAGTTGGTGCTGAGAGGTGGTCGGAAGGGCATAGCAGCAGTCGGCGGAATGGTAGGGAGGCGAGGATGGGTAGGTGTGAGAGTTGGAGTGAGGAGGTGTGTGTGTGTGTGTGTGTGTGTGTGTGTGTGTGTGTGTGTGTGTGTGTGTATTAGTAGGGGTGTTAGTGGGATGAGTGAGTGTGGAGCGGGGAGAGAAGGGTGTGTGTGGTTCTATGTGTGGTGTACTGGTGTGTGTGTAGTTTGGTGAAGAGGTGTTAATGGGTGTTAGTATACGGGAGGTGGGGAGGGGTGGAATGCAGGTGTGAGTGGGGGTTAGTGGTGGTAGGGTGTGTAGAGTTGGTGGTGTACGAGGGTGTGTGGGTACGTGTGCGTGGGGTTGGGGGGTGTTAGTGATGTTAGTTGCGTGTGGGGTGGGTGGTGTAAGTGGGTGCGTGTGTGCGTGTGATAAGGAGGGGGGAGGAGGAGAAGAGGAGAGGAGAGGGAAGGGATGTTAGTATGTTAGTTGGGGAAGGGTGGTCAGATGAGGGGTGGAGTGGGGGTGTTAGTATTGTTAGTGTGGGGTGGGCGGTGAAAAGGAGGGGTGTGTTAGTGGTGTTAGTGGGGGATAAGTGTGGGGAGAGGGGGGCGGTCGAACGCTAAAGGAATAAGGGTGGGGAGTTCAGGCCGGGGGGAGTGTGGGTCTGTAAGATGAAGATAGTGTGTTGTTCGACCGTAAGGCGATGGGCGAGTGTTCCGTGGCACTGGAGTAGGCCACAGACTGTGAGATGGCGTGCGGAGTGTCCAGGGCCACCAAAGTGGCGGGCGATGGGGGAACTGCCCCCGATATATATATATATATAAATTATCCTATTCGACCACACCTAACCTCGCATCACACCTAGCACGCACGAACATTAGGAAAACTAGAGAAGGTTTCGAAGCAATTAAAATGGCAGTTAACCACCAGCAACCGACTACACTGGAAAATGGGCAACATAATAGCATCACTGAGCCATCTAATGATATAGAGGCACCTAGTGATAATGCTAGTAACTAAAGTTCGGGAGGTACGCTAACTGATCGAACCCGCAGTTGCAATTGTAGGCGGAGTAGTAATTGTCCCCTAAGGGGGGATTGCCTCATAAAAAACATCGTATATGCATGTGACGTAACCACACACAACTCTACCAAAACATATATAGGATCAACGTCCAATACATTTAAAACTAGATTTAACTCGCATATGCACAGATTTAGACACGATAGACATCACTGGCGGGATACATCTCCTTTTTAAAAAATAATAGTACCCCATACACACTTTTTTAGAGGAAGCTTACTAGATCCACGCCATACCGACCGCAGAGCGGGAGTTGTGACCTGTGTTTACTGGAATGCCATGCCATAATACACTCTAAACTGAACCTGCTTAAGAGGAAATCGGAAATTTTCTCCTCTTGCCAACACAAAATCCTGAGTTCCTTCTTCTATTTTAAACCTAGCACATAGACGTAACATATATTACGCAACCCCCACCTAGACATACCCCTCCTTGACTATAGCTTCCCCCCCCCAACCCATAACCCAGATAGATAGGTAGCCTAGGGGTGGAACAGTCCCCTACAAGGTTGGTGTGTGTGTGTGTGTGTGTGTGTGTGTGTGTGTGTGTGTGTGTGTGTGTGTGTATTCTCCTTTTTTCTCTCTCACACACACATACACACAAATATATGTATATATGTGTGCGTACGTGTGTGCATGCATGCATGTGTACGTGTATTGTATACATGTATATTGTGTATATATATATATATATATATGTATATTGTATACAAGTGTATTATATTGTGTGTATGTGTATATGTGATATGTATGTGTATATATATATGTATGTGTATATGTGTATATGTGCGTGTATGATATGTATATATGTGTGTATGTATGTATATTTTTTCTGTAGAAGTCTTCTCTATATGTGGTGTTTGGCATGAATTCCTCCTATAATACTCTTCTTTGAGAGGAGCACGATATGTAGAGTAACACATGTGTATTGTCGCAGTTGAAACTGAGAACCACCACCCCTCCTGCTGACCCAAATGTTTACTGAGGACCAGAACACCATTCTCCACAATATAAGAGAGGAATGCGCTTGCCGGACTATTGATGACCATAACATCATATTCCAAGGTAATGGCAAAACACAGTGAATGCTAAACACGACCAGAACACCACAACATGCACATCGGAGCAACAGAGATATAATATCAATAAGCGAATCAATTGAATTTTTTGAGTTGAAATACATATAAATATGTGTCTGTGTGTATCGGACACACGTACACATAAAGAAACTGCTGACTTAAATGTACCTGTCATGCCTGTCTGAATTCCTAAGAGAATTTTCGGTCAGTTACTATCTTGACCACTTACCCTCACAATTACTACGTAGCGGTTCTTGCACGTGACTGCTGGACCCGGATGAAACGAAGAAGAAGAATTTCCTTGCGTACCGTTTTGTACCACAGATGCGATCTCACTCTGCCTCGTTAATGTTCAATCGACACCAAAGTTCTACGTTCGGGGCAATAGAATTGAATCCAGCCACCGACAACATAGTTGGATGACCGATAATCACACCAAACCGGAGTACAGTGATCCTTGTGATTTCGAGATATACAACCACTGACACTGTTACGAAGACCAGAAAACCATACTCCATAATATTGAACCAAGTGATTGATTTGTGCGACCAAAATAACACCACACACATATTGAACTAGGAATATTGGATCCTCCGTCAATGTCTGGGTGAGCAAAAATAGATTTCTATCTGCATTGGAATTTACGAACTTGTGTATCTGCTGTGGTGTCAAAAACAAACGCACTTGATCGCACAGATGAACAATGGACTATGCCGCGTGGGTTGAACCTGCAAGTGAATTGAAGGATGTGTAACTCTGATATACAGATTATTTATTATTAAGATGTATAAACTTGACATAACTATTATCATCTTATATTCTCTCAACTAATCACATTTGATTATATTTCTCTATCCCGTTTTCTCCCCCCATATTTAAAATTTTTTTATTTGAAAAAATCGGTTTTTTTACATTGTGTTTTTCCCTTTCTAATACTTGCTTATATTTCTTTATATATTCTCTATATATTTTTTTTATTTATATATATATATATTTTTTATCTTTATTCTTATTTTCACTTTTATCCTCCTTTATATTTTACCTTATTCTTACTTTTATATCTTATTATAGTGTAATCTTCCCCATGCCTTATTATACATTATTAATTATAGATTATTATTATTACTCTTTTTCCATTTCTAATTACCTCATGTACTTTCTCCCCCGTTATATATATATTGTATGCCCTTTGTGTGTGTGTAGCCTCTGCACACCCTCTGCACCCTACTATCGACGCCACCCCATCTATGGCTCAACTAACCACTCGACTCCCGGGAATGAATATGACCACAGCTAGTAAACAAGGACCCACACCCCACCCGCCCGCACCAAAATTAGACTTATCGTCCCCTGCTTTTGCTCTTTACTCTCTTTACTCTTTGTTCTTGAATGTTTGGTTGGTAGAGTCCATAACACCAATCAAACCCCTTTTATAGCTCTGACGAATCCTACGGTTACGTAAGGAAGAAACATTGTAAGCCAATAAAAATCGTTTGATGTTGTAGACGCTCTTGTGTTCTTTATCATATATATATATAGTAATAATAATAAATTTGAAGACTAAAATCCAAAGAGGGCTCGATAAGGATAAATATATATCAAATATATAAGAACCGTAGAGCAAATATTTATTAAAATAACAGATTAAAATTTAAGCAAAGAATCGCTGCTTTCACCCTTAACGGGATCTTCTGAAACTAACAAAGTCAATCTGTAAACGCAGGAGTGGATATTTCAAAAAACGTTGCAACGGGAGGAAGACAGGAAGACGATACTTTGGTTCGTGGAAACGTTCCCTGGCAAAGAACGAGAAAAAACGAATATAATACGTCATAAATAGGAGCGGTGAAAAACAATTACGCGCAAAGACATAACCACGTTTATGGTATAAAAGAGGTCGTAGACTAATGTTCTCTTAGGTGGTTCATAGAGACGTTCTCTGGCAATGAACGAAAAAAACGAAGATAGTACGTCATATGTGGAGCGTGGAGAACAATTGCACGCAAAGACAAAACCACGTAAATGGTATAGCAGAAGTCGTAGACTAAAATTCTAACTAGGAGACCGAATGAATCTCCGCTTCAGAGTTAAGAAGTTAGGTAGTTTAGCTAAATTTGAAGCTGTGATGTTATGTGCAAGGTTAGGAGTCGTAGAGTAAGAAATTTTAATAGTATTTCTATTAAAAATGTTACTATATTTATGTGTAGGGGGAAAATACTTCGTAATAAGGGAAAGAAAGATCTTAGCTAATGGTGTGGCCACCTCCATATTATATAGTGGGTTATACCAACAAATGCGACGAGATCTATTTCTTCTAGGTCTATTTTCGTACTCTGTATGTGCTACCTTATCGACAACTTGCACATAACATCACAGCTTCAAATTTAGCTAAACTACCTAGCCGTAGGAACACGTGCAACCCTGTAGTTAGTACTAACTGTAATTGTAGGAATCGGGTTGATTGCCCCCTATCCGGGAAATGCCTCTCTAGTAACATTGTCTACAAATGTAAGGTTGAAACACCCACGTCCCGTAGGGCCTACACAGGGTTAACCGCCAATAGATTCAAGCAGCGTCTATACATGCATACACATTCTTTTCGTTACCCTCTAAGAAGGAATATGACGTCACTTTCAGCTTATATCTGGAGTCTAAAAGACAACCACACCCGATATAAGTTACACTGGGAGATCCTAGCTAGGGCTAGATCGTATAACGGAAATAAAAGACCATGTGACCTATGCGCCACTGAGGCCCTGGAAATACTCTACGCCACAGACCACATCTTAAACAAAAAATCTGAGGCAATTTCGGCTTGTAAACATAAATTGCACAAAACTTTCCTGTATTACAGCCCCACGTTATACCCTAACGGATAGTACGATCTATACGTGGATATTTTACGTCTTGATGTGGTAGCTAAGTATATGTTTTGTTTATACCATTACTTATTTGCATAGGTAAGTATATATTACCTGTATGTTTTGTGAAGGTACGTATACCTTCTCGTACGTATATTTGATTGTATATGTTATGGCGTATAATTTTATATATTCTGGTACATATGGTTTGGTTATGTGTATACGGGAGTTTTGCGTCTGTGTGAGTATGCAGGTCCGTACGTATGTAGGGTGTGTGTATATGTGTACTTCGTGTTTTGGTTGACTTACGTCTCCGAACATTTGTGTATTTACATGTAGGTATGTGTGTGCGCTTGTTATATACGTATTTACTTATTTATATACGTTTATTTAATTATTTATTTATTTGTATACACGCATACACACACACACATATTTATATGTGCGTGGTTTTGTATACCTATGGTAAGTGTTTTCGCGTATGCTTGTGTATGTACGTATTTGTATGCGTGTATGTATTTATTTAATTTCTATTAATTTCTATGCGTGTATTGTATTTATTTACTTTGTTCATTCGGTCTCCTAGTTAGAATTTTAGTCTACCACTTCTGCTATACCATTTACGTGGTTTTGTCTTTGCGTGCAATTGTTCTCCACGCTCCACATATAACGTACTATCTTCGTTTTTTTCGTTCATTTCCAGAGAACGTCTCTATGAACCACCTAAGAGAACATTAGTCTACGACCTCTTTTATACCATAAACGTTGTTTTTCACCGCTCCTATTAATGACGTATTATATTCGTTTTTTCCCGTTCTTTGCCAGGGAACGTTTCCACGAACCAAAGTATCGTCTTCCTGTTTTCCTCCGGTTGCAACGTTTTTTGAAATATCCACTTCTGCGTTTACAGATTGACTTTGTTAGTTTCAGAAGATCCCGTTAAGGGTGAAAGCAGCGATTCTTTGCTTAAACTTTAATCTGTTATTTTAATAAATATATATATATATTTATATATATATATATATATATATATATATATATATATATATATATATATATATATATATATATACACACACACATATAATATATATATATATATAGAGAGAGAGAGGGGGTGTTGCCCCCATATTCCCATATCTATGACGGCGTTGCTGCCATACAAACGTACTAGACCCCCTCCCCCCACCAGAAAAAAAAACGAAAAGAAGAAATATGTGCCACTCAAGCATTCCCGTTTCACTCGTCTCTCCTTTTCTCAATAGCCATGTTGTTTCCAACCGACGGAGGTCCATTACATTCTTCAAATTTAGGTTGAGTTTGATGTAATTTAACTTTCTACATGACATGAATGCCAATTTTCATTTATTCCTTCTCAAGCAACGTGTTTAAGATTAAACATTTGACCTCTCTTGTAAGCTATTTGGTACTAATACATTCTAGCAGTATTAGATTTGTTCAGTTTAGAGTCAACAGACATATAAAATAAAAATACAAAACAAAGGACACAGAAATCCAGTCATCAGCCGTTGAGATGGACTTTGGCAGTTTTGACCCGTACTAACCTAAAATAGTCTAAATAAGTTGAGGGTCACCCAGTTTGACATCACAACCTAGCCTTCGTCTTTCATCCCATTCTATTGCAAACGTTCTGCTCAGATCTTAGAGGTCATTACTATGGCTCATAGGCGCTGTCTGTCCTTTGACTGAGCATTATATTCTTTAAAGGTACGAAACATACCAATAAGTGCGTCACATTAAAAATTAAATTCCATACTCTAATACTGCAATTTTTCACAGCGTTCTGTCTATTAGAAAAGATACTCAAAACATTTGAATTACCAAATCTTTATTAGGTATTTTCTGTTAAGTCACTACTTGATGTTAATAGTTAAAATTAGCAAATTTCACAGCGAGTTCTCCTCTAGTAAATATATTATAAACATTTGAATTATAACGAACCCATATTAAATATTGGCAGTATCGGTAGAGAGTCGGACGCCATGCTTTCCAGCATAGTTACGTCCCTTTACGATCTGAGTTCAAATCCCGCCGAGGTTGACTTTGCCTTTCATCCTTACGGGGTCGATAAAATAAAGTACCAGTAATGCACTGGGTAATTGCTGGCCTTGTGCCTAAAGTAGAAACAATTAAATATTTTCTACAAAATAATTATAGAATGTAAAGAGTTAATACTGCAAATCTTCACAATGTAAATATTCTATAAACATTTGAATTAACAAACCTATTTTAGATATTTTCTATTAAATCTTTACAGGATGTTAAGTGTTGCCACTTCCTATCTCCCCGGAAGAATTTATTTATTATTATTATTTTTTTTTTTTTTTTTGTCGTTTACTTTCAATCTTTACAATCAACGTTCTTCTATTTTCTGTTATCTCTGACATCTTAAAACATTCCATTATCGATGAATGAGGAATAATGTCATTGCCATTTTAGTATCGATCCATCATACCATTATACGTTCTATATATCGTCTTCTCCCATCCCGAAGCATTGATTTACCAATCAGTAATAATTGCTCCATAGAACAACAACAACAACTACTACTACTATTTACCCTTAAGCTTCCATTCATAACTTTATATATAAATATATATATGTGTGTGTGTGTGCGTGTGTGTACACGAATACACGTGAACATACACATGCATACATACATACACCACACATATATTTTAAGAAGTGCGCTGTAGATATACTGTATATATACTGGGTTGTAACCGAGACTGCACAAATGTATATATAAATATATACATATTAAATATATACATATTTAATATGTAAATATGCCAGAAAATACGAATTTCCCTGTGAATAAAAAAAAAAAGGATAAACAACTTTAATCGATTTTCGGACCTAATTGGATTCTCATCAGAAGGCGTATATATCATCTAAACAACCACGAGGAAAAATGCATTTGGTTGGCTTAAATACCCATTCGTTCTTAGTTTTATTTTGAAATGGACGTACTAACTTATATACAGTTAGCTCTCGTGTTGGTAATTAATTAAGATATATATATATTAAGAAGTACGCTAGCAGCCGAAGAGTACGATAAAGTTATATCTGCATACATACAGAATGTGTAACTGAGACTGCACCAATTTGTGTATACACAAATTGATATATATATATATATATATCATACACAACTCGCTCTTACAACATTATGACTTGGAACTGAAACAGCTACTAGTCCGTTCAAACGTGCATGTGATATATCTCGACTTTGCGAAAGCCTTCGACAGGGTTGAACATAGAATCATATGTCACAAACTGTAGTTTCGGAACAGTTGGAAAATTAGGTGAATGGCTTCGTGACTTCTTAAAATACAGAAGCTAGACTGTTGCAGTCAACGGGGTCCTCTCAAAAGAAACATCAATAACAAGCGGTGTGCCTCCAAGGAACTGTCTCATGACCACTCCTGTTTGTGGTGCCTCTCTCAGATATGCCCTCCATAGAAAAGACAGCCTCCTTCACTAGATACGCTGATGTCCCGAAAGCAGCACAGGTGATTGCTGTAGTGGCCCTTCTAACATTTTCTTCGTCGTCATAGAACATGGTCTGACTGGGGATAAGCAGTTTAATTGCATGTGACCTGGAGTTGTTTTGGAAGCAAGGTCACTTGCTCAATGACCTCAGGTAACTGATCATAGATGTAGAAGACAGAGAGGACAGAATTTCCGAGGCACGAACCTTCGCACCTACATTCGGCGACTACGAGGTGTTCGCATCAAGTTGTCCTTGATCTGGAGGCAGGTTTGTTGTGTTGTTTCGGAAAGGCTTGGATCTCACAATATGGACCATCTTTCTGGACCCAGTAGGTAAGTTAGTAGTGCTGGACGTGACCAGGAACGAAGAGTATGCCTTCAGGCAAATAGCCATCTTTACGCCGAAAGGGACAGGACAGCCCAATTTCTTCAGGCGCATAGAAAGCTTTCTAGCACTTTAGTGTAAATGGGCGACTGGAACGGGATCTTTGAAGTACACTGAGACTGTGTGCAGATAACAGATAGTAGAGGAGGATGTAAAGCCTCGCAAACCTGCTCAGACATTTCCAATTGTGTGACTGGTGCCGATTGGATTTCCCGAATATGGATATGAACAAACTACATTCGGCCATCCAAATCGTAACTAGATAGGGTATTGTGTAGGGAAATAGATAGCTCTAGCATAGGCTGTCCACAATTCAAAGTAGTCGACTACACAGACCACAAATTTGTGATCTGTGCAGTCGACTTAGATAGGCTTCATAGACAGGGTTCCGGTTACTGGAAGCTGAACGCGCTCTTTCCGGCGTGCAAAGACTACAGAGACAGGATTTGTGAGCTAGTTAAGCGGTCGTTGACGGGGGCAATCGTCAACAACAAATAGTAGTTCGCCTTGAAAAGAGTGAATAGAGTAGAATTGATAAGGTTTGGTAAATTTGACTTGCGGGAGAGATAGTTAAAAAACTAGAAGAGGCGTTTAAGAAAAGAAACACAACTGGCGTACTTGCGGCGAGATTGGCATTCTACCAATTCGCCAACTCAAAGCACGAAAGCTGCTTTGTTAGAGCTAGGGCGCGTGCTTTTAGACAAGAAGGGACAAAATCCGTTCAATGGGCTCGAGTGGTTGAGGTGCGGCATGACCACAAAGCCACAATCAGGCTTTTAGCGGACCTCTAACGGGTGTATGTTACTCGATTCCCAGCAGATGTGTTCGGCTTTTCACTAACACTTCACTGAAATATTCGGGAGTGGTGGTGGGCCGGATCGCGATGGAATTCAGTGTCTACCTCGACGGCCGGTCGCGGCGCTCAACCACGAAGACAGAATGTTGCGAAAAGTCAGTAACAGCCGCTGAAATATGGGAGGCAATGACTAACTGCACGAGAGGTAAGTCACCTGGTATGGATGGTTTGCCCTACGAGCTTTAAGCTTACGTGCCAGACTTGTTCAATGACCTCTTAGCAGACGTCTACGACAACTGACAGCAGAACGGGAGAATTCCCAGTTCTGTGAGTATCAGAGTGTTGGTGCTGCAGAGAAAGGACGCGAATAAGGAGGAATATAATGATAATTTTAGACCCATAACTCTGTTAAATGCAGAGTTTGAAATTTTAACCAAGGTGTTAGCGACGAGGTTGGTGCTTGTCGCCGGAGGTCTGGTAGGGGAGGTGCAAACATGTGCCATTCTGAACAGATCCATCCACGACAACCCCCCTCTCATGCGATACATCATACGGAGGGTGGCTAAGGAGCCTGGCACGGTTGGGAGCCCTGATCAACTTAGATCAATCGAAAGCTTTCGATATGGTCGACTATCGATATCTGACGACAGTCCTCAAGCCAGCCGGCTTCGGACCTGTTTTCGGGGGCTGGATCGCTGAAATGCACAGCGATATCTACTCTGTGATTAGAGTGAACGGTCACCTATCGGAACCATTGAACATCATGCACTCGGACCGCCAAGTTTGGCCCCTCTCATCTATGTTATATATAGTACCGTATTTCCCGGTGTCGAAGACGTTATTTTTTTCATAAAATAAATCTCGAAAATCTACCATGCATCTTGGAGGCCAAAGGTTGTATTTCTCATAGGCATATCCTAACCCCAGAGGAAAATTATCTATGCTAGACAGTAATCTGAATGGCCTCTCAATGAAGTGTATAAATTATATTTAGTTATAATAGAAAATAAATAAAAGTACCATAAAAATTTTAAAAACATATACGCAAACACAAAAATCCATTCCCATATGAGCAGAGTAGGGTAGACGAGGCAACTGACGAGTGATATTTCTATATGCTGTGTATTTTCATTCTCTTCAAACAACCTGATTTTAAGAGAACATTAGTAAGTGACAAAAGAAGTAAAATGTTAAAAAGGTTTACCAGCAAATATTAATAATAAAAAAATACTTATTTTAAAGTTTATTATTGTTTTCAAATTTTTGGTTGTCAAAATTGGGGTGCGTCCCCGAGGGCGAAGCGTCTTCGACAACGGGAAATACGGTAACTTTCGAGCCATCACTATACAAATTGGAGGCGATGAGGAGTGGCCCGCGCGAACTAGGATGTGGGAGATCCGTGTCAGCATATGCCGATGATGTCACCGTAGTGTTGTCGAATACCAAACACATTGAAATGAGAGGCACCGCTTTCATGGAGTACGACGCGGTAACAGGAGCAACTTGTTAGGAGTGGCAGACAAAATTCCTTCAAATTACACTACTAGCGTCTTAAAAATACAATACGGTCACACCGAACAATGCAGTCCTAGATTTACTGCAGGCCGTGTTTGGTCACATCTTTGATACCTTATACTATAGACCTGATCGATCAGTGCTGACCCAGAATTTAAACAACAACAACAATGATATGAAAACATAAAAGTCAAATTGCTGGAAGCAAATCGATTTTAAACATGAATACATATAAACATTTAACGATGAGTAGTAGTAGTAGTAGTAGTAGTAGTAGTAGTAGTAGTAGTAGTAGTAGTAGTAGTAGTAGTAGTAGTAGTAGTAGTAGTATGATGAGGAGGAGGAGGGGGAGCAGCTGCAGCGGCAACAACAATAACAATAACAACAACAACAACAACAATAATAATAATAATTATTATTATTATTATTATAATTATTATTAATGATGGTGATGATGGTGATGATGGTGATGATGATGAGGATTGTAGTGGTGGTGGTTGTGATGGTGGTGGATGGTGGTGATGATTATGGTGACGATGATGATGATAATGGTGATGATGACGATAAAATAATTAATCTCAGTGAATAAAACCTAAAACTGGAAAATAATATTTACATTCGATCTTTTTCTTAGATTTTCACAAGAATAAAAAATAAAAATTAAGCAGAAATGTTCGAATCGCAGGAACTTTCATTACTAGAAAGAAAAAAATACATTTGCGTGAAGCGGAAAAAAAATTGCATCATTTTTTTTTATCTCTTCTAAAATGGCGGCTGCCGAAAAATATAATATGATGGCAGATAAAACAAAGAAAAGATTAAAACGTTTGTTATTTAATCTGTGCTTTGGTTGGTTGTAGCTTGAGAAAATTGGTTTCAAATGGATCATTAACCTCCGTCGGTTTCGACGATAAATGTTCCACTTGTTCGAGCAACGGAACAGCCTGTTCATAACATTTACGTGCAAATGGTTGAGCATGACAGATGTATACTCATAATGCAATTCTCAGGAAGATTCAGCGTGAGAGTGTGTGACGCGGCTAGCCCTTTCAGTTACAGGTATAGTCCAGTTGGCGGGCTTCCGAGCAATTTCTATCTACCTAATTTCATTATGGGTCGACTATGGTCAAAAACACTTGCCCAAGATGCGACAGAATGGGATCGAACCAGGAATTTAATGATTGTGAAGCGAACTCCTTAACCATTCGGTGTTGCTGCGTCCACCATGCCATTAGTAGATTTCAGGTGTGCTAGAGGAATTTAGGATAATCTATTGTTGATTGGTGATGATTTTAATGTTCAATTTCATTTGTTAGAAATGCAATAGAGGGTGAATGTATATACATTTTCGTTTTCTTTAAAATTACTCCTTGGATATCGATATTAACTGAATAAATAATAATATTATATATATATATATATATATATATATATATATATATATATATATATATGAGAAAATACGTATGTGTTCTGTTAGCCGTATATACATACGAATGTGTATATATATGTATATATATGTGTGTGTACTTCGTTTTTGAATTTGTTTTGCATGATTTCTTATCTGAAAACATGTGTTGAAACAGATATTGTTATACTTTGGGAGGGTCATGTTGCCAATAAAAACACTCGCACCTGTTGGTTTTCACTTCAATTTATTATAAATTTTCGACTGGTTGGTTCGATAACCGGATGGTTGTTTATATATTGTTAAAGCTCTTTCGTCACACGTTCTTTCAACACACAGAACACAAATACAAGATGGTGTAGGAGAGAAAAAAGCACAGACACAAAATAAAAACCTAGTCACTGAGGAGGTTACAGAATGTGTGACGAAAGATCTTTGACAATATATAAACAACCATCCGGTTATCGAACCAACCAACCAACTTGAAATTTATATTAAATTGAAGTGAAATCCAACAGGTGCGAGTGTTTTTATTGGCAGCATGACCCTCCCAAATTATAAATATATACATGTGTTTGCGTGTGTGTGTGTGTGTGTGTGTGTGTGTGTGTGTGTGTGTGTGTGTGTGTGTGTGTGTGCGCGTGTGTGTATGTGTGTGTGTGTGTGTGCGCGTGTGTGTATGTGTGTGTGTGTGTGTGTGTGTGTGTGTGTGTGTGTGTGTGTGTGTGTGTGTGTGTGTGTGTGTGTGTGTGTGTGTGTGTGTGTGTGTGTGTGTGTGTGTGTGTGTGTGTGTGTGTGTGTTGTTTTAAACGCATTCTACCATTCAACGAAAATCAACCCCAATATTTTTAATGCGTGTCAGGGTCACTACAGACAACTTGCTGCTACAAAGTGCCCAGCGTCATAAAATATGTCTTATAATCACATAGGCAGCTATACTCGTCTTTAATATAAGCTGAACATTTAGGAGTGGGAGATCGCAAACCTCATACGACCTGGATAAAAACTACAAAGGTTTTACGAAGAAGTTATTAAATGCTTAGTGTTCGTTGTACACACAAATACAAGTACTCGTGAACAGGATAAATATATAAAGATGGCTGTATGATTGTAAGCGTGAGTGTGTGTGTATACATGGAGATTTATGAATATATGTATATGTGCGTAGGTAGATGAAGATGAATCCTAATCTTTTTCATCCTATCCATTTCTCTCTCCCTCTCCCCCTCCTCTCTCAATATATATATATATATATATATGTGTGTGTGTGTGTGTGTGTGTGTGTGTGTGTGTGTGCACATATACGTATGTGTGTATATGTATATATATATAAATGTAGACGTGTGTATATGTGTGTGTGTCGTTGGGTGTGTATACATATACATATATGTGTGTGTACATATACATATATACATATATACATATATAAATATATATATATATACATTTCTCTCTCCCTCCCCCCCCCTCTCTCTCTCAATATATATATATATATGTGTGTGTGTGTGCGTGTGTGCACATATACGTATGTGTGTATATGTATATATATATAAATGTAGACGTGTGTATATGTGTAAGTGTCGTTGGGTGTGTATACATATACATATATGAGTGTGTACATATACATATATACATATATAAATATATATATATATATATATATGTATATATATACATACACACACACACACGCATATATATATATGCGTGTGTGTGTGCGCGTGCGTGAATATGTATACATATATATATATGCGTGTGTATGTGCGTACGTGAATATATATATACATATATATATATATATGCAAAGTAAACGGAAATAACCAAGAAAATAATACAGTACACTGAAGAAATATATTAGTTTAACGCTTGATATAGTAGGAAAAGAATCTTTATGTTTCTGATACTAGTCCTTCACCATAAGATAGAAAAAGAAATAAAAGAAGAAATAGAAATATAGAGAGTGGGGAGAGAAAGGAACGGAAAAGGAATTTGGTGGAGAGAAGTACATGTGTTCAGTCAGCGATGTATGTATGTATGTATGTATGTATGTATGTATGTATGTATGTATGTATGTATGTATGTATGTATGTATGTTCTTCTGGTTTTATAATTTCACAAAGTTTTACCAATAGAGTCGGTTTCTAACATAGACACAAGACTCTCTCATTGGAATTTACACAACATCAACTAGGTAGATATGTATGTATGCATGCATGTGTAGCTATGGATGTTATTGTATGTGTGGATGTGGATGTTTTGAGTTGTATGTGAGCATGTGTATATGCTTTGCATCTGTACATGTGTATATGCAGTTATTAGATGCAAATTTTTGGAATGTTTTACATATTTTTACTGTTCCATTAATGGATTGTACTTGTAATTTCCTAACTAGTTGTGTTCTTTCTGTTCCTGTGAAGCCTAGCTTCTCAAGATTTGTTTTGAGGCAGTTACTAACATACCCCAGTGCCCCAATAATCACAGGCATAAATCTGAAGGTGTAATCAGGGTGGAGTATCTGCAGATTTCTCATCAGTTCTGCATAAATATTCTCCTTTTCACTAATCTTTGATATTATATTGGCATCCGCTGGGCAGCTAATTTCCACTACTGTGCATGCTTTCTTCTCCCTGTCCCATATCATAATATCTGGTCTGTTATGCCTGCATTTTATTGGGGTTTTTACTGGAACATTCCACCAGTACTCTTTCATATTCTGTTCATGGATGTCTTCCACATTGCTGTAGCTTTTAATGTGTTTATTATCGGGGTTATCTTTTTTACGAACTGCATTGTACAGTGTTTTGGCCACTACATCATGCCTCATAGGTAGATAGTACCGCGATGACATCTTTGGACAGCTGCTGATGACATGGGTGATATCCTCGATATTAGTTCTGCAGGGTCTGCACTTGTTATCACATCTAGGTGTTTTGCCTGCATCCCTATCTCTTTTGTGAATCAGGTATTTCGTGTTAATCTCCTGTTCCTGGATTGCAAAAGCGTATCCTTCAAAGTGGGAGCCAATATAGCGGTTGTTGGTCCAAGATAGAATACTTTCCTTATCTATATTACTCTCATTCTGGAGCTTCCTGGCATCATATCCGGAGGGATATGATGCGACATTTAAATGTTGTCTGGACTGATGTTAGGCCTCTGCCTCCCTGCTTACCTTTCAAGTAAAGGCGGTCTATGTCACTGTTGATGTGGAAGTTTCCGGTGTTGTTTAGCATTTTTCGAGTTCTAACATCAACTGCTCGGATTTCGTCTATTGTCCAATTGAGTATTCCAAACGTTGGTGTTAGGACAGG
The DNA here is from genome assembly GCA_964016885.1 of Eledone cirrhosa. Taxonomy (NCBI): domain Eukaryota; kingdom Metazoa; phylum Mollusca; class Cephalopoda; order Octopoda; family Eledonidae; genus Eledone; species Eledone cirrhosa. Next base: position 261,275,739 of record OZ024742.1, on the reverse strand, counting down.
CACAGCAAACACATTGTGAGCCACTGTTTTGTTTTGCGCAGAGAGTTCCGATGACCAGATCTTTCTTAATCGGGTGTAGTATTCCCTGGTTACGCGTTCTTTATTACAGATACCATTATAGGATATGTTCTCGTCTATCCCCAAGTATCTGTAGCAGTCGTCATCAGATATCGGTGAAACAGTTAGGCCATTGATGACAATGCTGCTAGATTGGGTTGTTTTTTTTCCCCGCTTTACAGTCATGTATGAGCATTTATCTTGACCAAACTCCATTCCTATATCCTTTGAGAACGTTGTAACCAGGTCAAGATTTTTCTTCATCCCATCCATGTTCTTGGCATATAGTTTCAGATCGTCCACAAAGAAATTAAGGGTTAGGTTCGTATTTCTGTCTTCCTGTGAGCCAATGATGTATCCCTCACATTTCTTGAGCAGAAAAGACAAGGGGTTTAATGACAAGATGAATAATATCACAGAGAGACTGTTCCCCCTGAAATATACCCCTGCAATATTTTATTTTATCAGTGAAAATAGAGTCCTCCCTCTCTGTCTTTAACCTTAGGATAGTAGCCCAAGAAGAAGACAGCCTCTCTATGGCTCTGACAATAATGTCTAGGACTTTAGCAAGTTGGAGGGCCTCTATCATCCAAGAGTAGGGAACAGTATCGAAAGCTTTCCTGTAGTCCAGCCAGACTGTAGCTATATTCCTCCTAAGTTGTCGCACCTCCGACATCGCAGTTTTGTTGATTAGGAGTTGTTCAGCACATCCCCCAAACCCTTTCTTTCCAGCTGCTTGTTCATCTGTGATGATGTTATTATTTTCACAGTGATCTTGGAGGAATAGGTTCAGGCAGGCTGTATACATCTTATACACCAGCTTCTGGCATGCAATGGGTCGGTAGTTTTTTGCCAAGTGGGTGTCTTTGTTCTTGGGGACCAGTAATGTTTGTGCTAATGTCAACCATTCTGGTATAAGTGTATCTCCCTTAAGAACTTGTTGGTAGAGGTCAGTAAGATACCTCCGATATAATATCAGTTTTTTGTACCAGTAGCCGACAATCATGTCTCTTCCTGGTGTTTTTTTATCTTGGAATTTTCCTATCACAGTCTCAAGGGTACCCTCACTTATTTCGTATGTTTTTGTTGTAGTGTAGGAGCAATAGTTCTTTCGGATTTCTCTTAGCCACACTGCATCTTGGTTGAAATTCTTCTTTTCACCCCATATTTTGCTTCAAAAGGAATCTATGTCTTTCTGGGTGGGGCCTCAGTGACACTTATTATTTTGCCCTTCATATCTCTATAGACTGATGTTTGGTTTCGTCTGAATCTTTTATTAAGCACTTTTCTCTCATCTACCTTCTTCGGGTATCGGCGTTTTTCGCTAACAGCTCTCAATTCTTGTTTGAGGGTGATCAGCTTATATTGGAGAGTTCTGGTTCTACTGTTACCAAACATCGTCTCTATTTTATTTTTCACTCTTTGTTGGTGAGGAGTGAGGTTTTTTTGTGTTGTTTGCATGTAAGGAGCATTGTCACATATCCTATGGTTTTTCGTAGGTCAGCAATCTTTTTTTCTATTTTAGTTATATATGATGGTATTTTTGGTGGTGCTCTGTTCTTGTTCATGCTAAGGCATATAAACAGGCGTTGATTTGGCAAAATGTTGGGGTTTTTATCCGTCGTAAATATTCATCCCTATTTCGTCAATAACACGTAATATTTCATTATTTGTTTTTTTATTAAACATTGTCGTTTTAATACGTTCAGCAAGAGAGATACATGAATTAATTTCTCTCTGGAAGATTTCATTGAGGGAAATTTTCAATTGTTTATACTTTTGATTATTATAATTATCGATAGTATTTCCACAACAGTCGAGGTAGACTCGGATGGTACACGTGGTGTCAAATTTCTTCGATTATTATTATTATTTCTTCAATTATTATTATTATCGATAGTGTATGTATGTATGTACATCCGGGAGAGATGACCCCTTAGCCTTTGTCAAAGCAGAATTCTAGGAGAAGGAAAACACCTGCAACTCTGATGGTATCCAATGATGTTGACTTGCTCTTCTTTTTGGTAAATATCATCTTGGTTAAGAGAGTGGGACTGGCTTTGTGCAGTGCCTTTGCTCACTATAAAAGCTTCACGGCACAGGCATTGCTTTATATCTGGAGATCTCTCTGCACTTGTCGTCACATGGTACCATGGGCCCAGCACTATGTGTCAATAATTGTCACAAGTGTAGTGTTTGTACCAGAGTTTTCAAGTCGCTGGCTGGACTAAAAAGTCACACTCGTTCAACGCATCGGTAGGGGTTCTCCTACATGGATATAAAGTAGTGGCCGTACTCGAAAACGAGTTGGCAGCCACCATGCATGTATGTATGTATAGTGCTTATTTGTTTGGTCGAGGTGGTGAGTTGATGTTATTGTGGTGTTAATTCGTTTGTTGCGTGTGTGCTCACTTGTAACTTGCTGTGTCGTGCGGCCACTGTTGTGTGCTACAGTGTGACCAGAGGTTACATGTGTGCAGGTAACTGAGTAAGTGTTCAATAAGATGATGATAATATGATAGTTTCTTGATCACGCAGAAAATGAATATATATAAATGAACCACGATGACACCAAATCGCTATATTATTAATTTATTGAAAATAACTCACGCAAGAGCTATACGAAAAATAGACAGGGATTATGTACGTTATTTGTTTGTAAAAGTAGAATTAAATTGTATTTACCAAGAAAACTACATAAACTTCACTGGCTTGATTAGGAGAGAGACCAAGAGATAGAGATTGGGTGAAAGAGAGAGAGAGTAAGAGTCTATAAGACCCCAAAAGGGTCTGTAGGAAGAAATAGTCTACATGTTTATTCTATCAAGAGCTGCTGAGAACTGCTTGCCGCTTGATCTAAAACAGGCTATTTATATCTTACTTCCTGCCTTGAGAACCACAGGGGTGACCCTGAGAGATCGCCCACGCAAGAGAGCGTACATCGTCTACTGTCTACATTTATTATGCAACAATGCACAATCGGCGCATGTAGCTTCATCGGCGGGTGATATAAATATATCTCTATACATAAAACACGATGTGTCTGTTTCTCTGTGTAAATCCCGAAAACTCGAGAAGTACCCGACCGATTTTTTTCAAACTTTATACATGCGTTACTTATATTTCTTGAAGCGCAATGGGCTAAAACATTTTTTAACTTTTGCTGCCCTAGGGCCCTCATTAGGCATTTTTTGGCTTTTTTGAGGCATAACTTAAAGATAATCCAGCTGATTTCCTCGGAATTTGCAGCACACATTAATTAGTCCCCTCGCATTGCCGTGGACAAAAAAAAATTCCGATTCCATTAATGGTTTCTAGGAAATTTACGAATTAGCATTGGGTATTACATGCCATTTTCATTTTCAATATAAACGTTACTTAAACATCGTAAGTAGCGTATAATATTTCGTTAAAAATTTGGTTTATTTAACAGAGGACACAACCCGTACTTACTTTTAAGCAGGACCATTTTCGGGGGATTGAGGAAATGAGGAGGACCTTAAAATTTTGTAGGCGCCCTGTTGACGTTTCGTGCTTTCATCACGTGCAAATCCGAGCCCTGTGTACGTTGACATGTTATTGACACCGTAAAATTCACGTCTGTGCTACTTCTACTAAGACCCCTTTTGTTGCACCTACACCGCAGCATGAATGCCCTGCGCAAGTACGCCGGACAGAAGTTGTGCTAATTCCGCGATGACCCCTTTTTGTCGCACCTTTGTTGCTGTGTAAACGCAGTGCAACCAATGCCGGCCAGCATTTGTGTTAATTGCACTATGACCCCCTCTGCTGCAGCTGCGTTGCCACACTGATTTTGTCATCACAACATCCCTACTTAAACGTACATCCCTACTTGGTTTTCACATAATTGACTACGTCGCTCCTTCAGACTGACGTGTGTTCCCTATCCGTGACGTAATTCGTGAACAGACTTGTGACATACATCGCCCCACAACACTTACTCCTTTTGCTTACAGGATTTCCACAATCAGCCCACTGACACTGCTACTGCTGGTGTTCTACGTTTCCAGTAGATGAACAATCATTCGCTGAGAATAAGGGAATTCAAAAACTACACAGCTACATTCCTTAATCTTTGCATATGCGTGTTGCAACGCCGCGTCCTGCTGCTAGTATATATATATATATATATATATATATATATATATATATATATATATATATATATAATGAAAAATTAGAAATTAGAAGTTAGGATTATCCATCATCAGTTGTCTACTAGGCATCATAGGTATTTCTTCGCGTTAGAGACAAAATAACTCAGCCTAGGGCGATTCAATAACTAAAATAAGTTATTGGGATAAAAAGAAGTGGGTGGAGAAAGAGAAAGACATGTGAACAGACACGATTGGTGAAGCAACGTAAAGAGAGGAAAAAAGGAAAAATATCAAGTCAATAATTCATTTTGAACATAAGAACAGGCGAATTTTGACGAGGAGAGAAAGACAACGTCTTGACCGTAGCAGTGGGAGCGAGAAGAAAGACCGCGTACAGTGCTGGACGATGGCGGAAGTGAGAGAGGGTGAGTAGCAGAGAGTGAGTGAGTGAAAGTGCGAGGAAAAGGCTCCGAGAGAGGGTGACTAGCAAAGGGGGTGAGTGAAAGTAAGAGGGAGAAGGAGAGAGAGAAGGGGGAGAGAGAGAGGATAGCAGAAAGGGAAGAGAAAAAAGATGAGTCACAGCAAAGGAGGAAGCTTATATGAATCAAAATGGCGAGCTGTGTTGTTGCAATTAAGTATATTGAAAAATTTGAAATTAGAAGTATATATATAGTTGAATAAATGAACAAAGAGGCAGTACAAATGGTATGGTTTTTAGTGTCATATATATATATATCACTCCTCAAAATCTCAAAATATCACGGCAAAAGTTTACCATTAGAAATACAGTTTAAAAAACATCGTAGTCAGAAAAATAGTATTAGTTGTGTTTCTTAGAGTGACTTAGGGTTTACTACGCTGCGCCTCCGCCACACGGACCCATCAAACGGCTTTCCTTCCCCCATTTCTTATAGCACGCACCTTAGCTCTGACAATGTAACCTTCATGTTTCGCATTGAAGATGTCCACCTCTCCTGCTTTGTGAACTTCATGTCGAGGAGCCGCCATAGGTCCAGTCATGGCGGGATCCTAGGAACACAGACCCTTATTATCCTCCTCCCCATGTAGGATGGGTACATAACTATTTGGTCCGACTTGCAGGGGACCACCGAATGCTTGATAGCAAGTGCTTCAGTTTTGAAGAACCCCGAGATGTTCCCGAATTGTTTGGCCTTTGCTGTGTGCTCAAAGTTGTTTATGATGCACTTCAGTGCAGCCTCTACTTGTGCTGGGGTGGCTTTGCGAGATTGCACCGAAATGCATCTATATGTCAGAGTTCTCCTTTCTTTGCTGTCATTACCTCTGCCAGGGGGTTTAAGTTGGCTCAGGTCTTTTCTCTGGTGATGATCTTTACCGCCTGAACCAAACGTTCTTTCTCTTCTGTTAAATCCGTTGTGTATAAAGTTTGACTTTTTGCAGCTGTTTTTTGTTCATTTTGTTGTTGTGCTGCTGTTGTTGTCATTATTTTCGTTGCTTCTGTTTTGCTGCTTTTTATTGCTGCTGTTAGTGTTGTCGTTGTTCACGTTACCGTTGGTGTTGCAGTCATTGTTGCAGTTGTTTGTGGTATTGTTGTCATTGTTGTTCTCATTTGTTTTGACACTGTTCTTGTTGTTAGTGTTGCAGTTATTGTTGATGTTGTTGTCATTATTCCCGTTGCTGCTCTCATTTGTCTTGTTTTTGTTGTTAGTGCTGCTGTTGTAGTTGTTATTGTTGGCAATACTGCCTAAATTGGTGTTAGATTTCATAATAGTGGTGGTGGTGGGGAGTGTAACTTTGCTCGACGTTTTATTCGCTGTCACTGAACAGCTGGCTTAACGCCAGGGGCGTATTCTGTCCATATTTTAAATAGAAAAATATTTGTACTAACACAAATTAAAGTTCAAATATTTGGGCGAAAGGCCCAAATATTATGGGGACTCCCCTCTTCAGGGCAAAGACTAAACTCTTATGCCCCCTTTGTAACGAAAAATACTAACAACAAAAGTATTTAAATACGTTAAAACAACAAACTTACACGAGCTCACAATAATACGTCTTCTCCCTTTAAATACTACTAATATTTTTTTTTTCTATTGGCCGCAAGGATTCCGAATAGAACATTACAAAGACAAGTTATATAGCGTGTGGGGTTTACATATATCGGATAAGAAAAATAAGAGGTATACTTAGTGTACATGATGATGATAAACAGTCATACTGACAGAAACCTCAAGGAATTCCACAAAACCACGGTCACTCATCTATTTGTCTTTCTCCGACGTACAGGCCCATACTGAGAGTGGAACCATTCACTCTTGCCATTTTCGCCACAGTCATCAATCTTTTGAAAAATTTACTGAAGGAGAGCACCTCCTCTTACATTCTTACCTTTTAAGTATAACTTGAAAATTCGATGAGAACTTAACCGAAGAGGAAAATGTTGGTCTTCAGTTCTCACATCCTTGCCCACCACATAACTTCTTTTGCCATAGACACCAGACAAAGAAAAACTTCCAGCCATTTCCGATTAAAAAAGAGCGGTGCAGCGATCTTTACAATGGATACGGTTGATAACCAGATACGTCGTACACGCGTCGTTTGATATTACTTCACAGGAGAGTAATGCCTAGATATTGAACGACTGCGGGCAAAATGGTTTCGTCGCCTCGCGGGAATCTCGGACAAGCCGGTCTGATGGCTCTACTGTGCATGTAGAGGGTATCATGTAGCACTGCCTATAAAAAGACTACTGGAAATTATCCATAGAAATCCCGTCTCAAAAATCATTGAAACAAACCGGCAACCTCACTTTTGTTAATGCTCAGAGCCACCCCAAGAACGCCATTGCTCTTTTCCGTTACAAGCAGTGGTGGTAGTGGCAACGCCGAGATTTTTCATTAATCCCACGCTATAACAAGTTTTATGGAAAAGGGATTATGAGTATGTGTGTGCGTTTGAGAGAGCGGTGGCAAAGTAAAGGTAACACTGAAGAATTTGTTTTAAATCCCAGGTGATTATATTATTGATAAATATATATGTTTAAAATACAATGTTTAAAATGTCAAATTTATCTTTAATATTTTATGCTTGTTTCTAATTAAATCGTAGAATTTCTACGTTATCAACTAATATATATAATAATATTGATTTCTTTATTAGTCATAAACTCTTGCACAAGAAATACTGTAAACATTATAAGTATAGGATTGCATTACATGTGTAGCTGGACAAGGATATGTTACAACGAGAGAAGTGGAGGGGCGTTATACAAGAGAGATTAATTTTAATAAAACATGGAATAAGTTTAAAATTATTATAAAACACGCAATAATTAAAATAAGATATGACATAAAACATAAAATGAATATAAAATTATCATAAAACAATATAATTGAGCTGCTTGTAACATGTGTGTTTTCTCTTTGTGTTTTGCAGTGCAATCGGATACAGCGTTTGCCAAGAAACGATACCAACAGGCCAAACGACTGGGCCGTGCTGTGAAGTATGTGGCACTTATGGGTATGGGTGCCACAATAGGGGTTATTGTCATACTGACATTGGAGTTTGGCAGTCCACAGATCAACTGACCACACACACACACACGCACATACTTACATATATATCGACAAGATGCATACAAACATATATGCACATATACATACACACACATACATGAATGCATGCATACATACATACTATCTATACATGTGTGTGAGTGTGTGTGTTTATACATACACACATACATACATACATACATACATACATACATACATACATACATACATACATACATACACACACATCATGGAGATGTGACCTAACCTTTTGGGGTTTTTTGAAACTGTACTGCAACGGTCTCTGGTTGTTTTAACCCCACCATGTCAAATGATGTCAATCCCGCTGAAAACCTCACGCAATGCCCTAGTCACTCATCTTCCAATCACCGTTACCTCACCACCACCCCGTGTGTACTTGAACCTGCAATAAATGCCCCACCCTAAATAACAATGTCCTCAATCTAAATTCAACAGAATATATCTCCATGCCCACCCGTTGGAACCTCACTTCTAACCCAGATTAACCCAGATTTACCCAGATTTACTCAGATTTACCCCGATGTCTTTGCTAACAAACAGACATATTCTCTCTCTCTCTCTCTCTCACTCTCTCTCTCTCTCTCTCTCTCTCTCTCTCTCTCTCTCTCTCTCTCTCTCTCTCTCTCTCTCCTACTCTTTCACTTTCTCTCTCACTTTCTCTTTCTCTCTCCCTCACTCTTTCACTTTTTCTCTCTCTTCCTCTTTGTCTCTCTCTTTCTCTATCCCTCTCTCTCTCTCTCTCTCTCTCTCTCTCTCTCTCTCTCTCTCTCTCTCTCTCTCTCTCTCTCTCTCCCTTTTCTACTGCACCTCGGAGTTGGTTAACTTCGAGCCACCTCCAGTCAAGCACTCCCACTTCACTCATCTCTCTTATCCTTTCATCACCCACATTGTGTTCAACTCTCCAGGCCCCGCACTAACCACTGCGCCCAGTCCTACCTCTGGAATTTCTCCCTGCACATCTTTCCTGTGGGAGTCAACCTGCAACAGTTTAAACTGAACATCAACAGCTTCAATCTCATCGGTCACGGAGGGCCTGCAAAGGTGACGGACACAAAGCCTCCCTAAAACAATTTAAACTAAGCATCAACGACATCAATCTTATCAGTTTCGGAGGGCCTTCAGAGGTCATGGGCACGGTCCCTTCCTCCACACCTAACAAAATAAAATAAAAGAGAGAAATGAACAGACAGGTTTGATTCCCTTCAGCCCAGTTACACAAATGTATATAAATTCATTATATGACATTGTACTACCCTATTGTTGTTTAAATAACTATGAAGCTCTCTACCGTATATACTCATGTTAAAGTCGAATTTTTTAGACTATGTTTTGCAGTTAAATTCTTGGGCAGTGGCAGTATCGGTAGAGGGTCTGACGCCATGCTTTGCAGCAAAGAGTAATGGCCTTTTATGGTCTGAGTTCAAATCCCGCCGAGGTTAACTTTGCCTTTCATCCTTACGGGGTCGATAAAATAAAGTATTAGTAATACACTGGAATAATTGCTGGCCTTGTGCCAAAAGTAGAAATAATTATTATATGGATATTACTTTTCACTACAATCTAAAATACCGTATCAAAAGGCAGAAACCCAAATGGATTCTAAATGAATAAAAACAACAAAAACAATAAGTTACAGTGATAATACCAATATTTATACGCATCAAAACACACTCCATATTAGCAAAGCACATAAATAAGACTGGTAGCAGAAAAATTAATTTTGCTTATTTTGCTATTATGTTCAAATTAATATCTTGATTTACAAATGTTGATCAGTTTTTCCAAAAGAACTTGAGTCAACTTTTACGTGGATCGACTTTTACACAAGTATATACGGTATTATGTATATATATATGTACGTGTATTTATCGACACACAAGCCGAAACTGATTGGTGCCGCGGTCGGGATTTTACATCTCTCTCTCTCTCTCTCTCTCTCTTGCTATAAATTAATGTTTTCTCCGTCTCTTACTCCACTAAACAGTGTTTGGTTTGTGACCCGGGTTGACCAGTTGGTAAGGGTGGAAACTGCCAAAGTCCACCTCAACGGCCAATGACCCTGGAGTTCTGAGTCCTTCGTTTGTATTTTTATTTTTTTAAATAATCTTTTAAAGATTCCTCTTAAAAATCGGTTTCCGTTAGTTGAATTGATGAATTTGTGTAACATGAAATCGAAGACTGTGTCAACATACAGTGGTTTTTGACATACGAATCGCTTTCTATAGTTGTTTCTGTGGTGATTAAACGTGGGTACTGTGAGTGCTAATTCCTAGAGTATTTATATAAAAATTCATAAATTACATGAATACACTAAATTCCATAATTGATGGTTCAATATTTATCATGTAACCTACACGTGTTTCGTTAATATGCAAATGATTATATCTAGAATCGCTAATCCGACGTAGATTTCAGGATAAATTCGACTTCAAATATGCTGTATCATGAGTTCACATATCAACTTATCAAAGTAGGACAATGTGTTTATGTATACATATTAACAAAATATGTGTAAGTTACATATTAAATATTAATCCTTCAATCATGGAATTTGGTGTATTCATGTAATTTATTAATTTATATATAGTCTTTTTTTTTAACCTGTTCCAGCCATCTGGCTGAGGGCATGCTGGGGCGTATATATATACACACACACACACATATATATATATGATATTTATGATATACCATCTGTATCTTGATATTTATCTCCCCGGCCTTCTCCCCCCCCCCCCTCTCTCTCTTTACATATAAATGTGTGTGTACGCATGTATGTGTGAGTGTGTGGATTTGTCAACGTCTGCTTATAACCGAGGCACCTCCTCAATATATTAAGTAAATTGAGTATACTTTGTTAAAAGCTGAGGCCTATCGAGTTACAACTTTTTGGTTTATTGTGCTCAAACTATTACCGAGACATTATTAAGACCGGTGGATTGGCAGTATCGGTAGAGAGTCGGACACCATGCTTTGAAGCATAGAGTTACGTCCCTTTATGACCTGAGTTCAAATCCCGCCGAGGTTAACTTTGCCTTTCATCCTTACGGGGTCGATAAAATAAAGTACCAGTAATGTACTGGGTAATTGCTGGCCTTGTGCCTAAAATAGAAACAATTATTAAGACCGTTTCATCAATCGAAAATGTGAAACTCAGAGTTTCGATTCAAGACACTTGAGCTTCTAGTATATATATATATATATATATATATATATATGTGTGTGTGTGTGTGTGTGTGTGTGTGTGTGTGTGAGTCTCGGTTGCAATCAGGGGTAACCATAGTAATTGAAGTACTCAATACATTAGTAGAGTATATACAAATTTTAAATAGAAATAGCTTCTACAGGACTAGAACTATTTCATTTGAAAGAAATCATCATAAAAACCAACTCACATTGTAATATGGCGGCATTTATATGTTTTCTGGTGGTTGGGGAAGGTTGGGTAAAGGTCGTTAACCAAGGGATTTTAAAGACCGGGGATTCTTTGAAAAATCTATTTTCAGAGATATCTATCTATCTTGGAACTGCTATTGGTATTGTTACTTTATTATTTTTGTTCTTGGCGTAAGATGGATGAATTGGTAAATATACATATATCTCTTTAAATAGGACAGATAGATAGATATCTTTCTTTATTTGCCACAGGGGCGTACAAAAATGGGACATTACAAGATGTGACGGCGGGGGTTTTACATGAAAATCATATAACTTTAACATTAATAAATAACAATTAACTATATAAAATAAAATAACAATTGAAATCCCCAATAGGGGGGAACGTTACTGCAGGGTTGTGTTACACTCCGTGGATAGAACAACCCTCAACACCAGGAACACGTTTTGTAGGTGTTCCTGTCTTCCCTCTGTTTATCTTCCTCAACCTACAGATTTATATACAGAGAAGGCCCATTCACTCGGGCCATTTTCTCCACATTCACCCACCTTTCAGCGAATTTACTGGGGTGTAGCACCTCTCTCTCCACTCTCACCTTCCTTCTGAAGTGGTATTTAAAGAAGGGGATGAGTTGTTGTCCGGAGAGAAAGGTGTTTGCCCTCAGTCCTTTTAACTTTGTCCACCATATTACCTCTTTCGC
>OZ024742.1:261256395-261258895 GCA_964016885.1 Eledone cirrhosa | reverse complement strand
AATCTGAGTCCCCAAATCTGTGCGTGCAAGCAACCGCTATGTAGGCCAACAAGGGGCTCTGTGTAGGGTTGGGTATTTGGGTTAAGGTGTCAGTATGTGCGTTTCCCCGTCATATGGGCCTTTGGGCTTTTAAGATAGGTGTTTGAGTGGTGGAGGTGTGTTATCCAACACAAAAATAAAAATAAAATAAAATAAAATAAAATAACAAAAAATAGCAAAACCCAGAGGATGTGTGTAGGCCCATTAATGGTGTGTAAGTATTATTGTTCAATCAGTAACCGTGAGCACTCCATGGTTAGATGATCACGGATCAAAACCTGGTGTAGTGTTCAATCGATAGGAACGTGACCAGTCATAACTGTGGGAACTCCGTGTCTAAAGAAACCGGGTACTGTGTGTAGAGTTATGTATAGAGAGCGTAATCGGTCTTAACTGTGTGTCTAATACGTCTAGCTATATCCTAACCGAGAGAACTCAATGATTAGGGTATCCTAAAGAAATGGTGAATGCGCGTAATCGGTCTTACCTGAGTATGTAATCATTCTAGCTATTTACTAATTAGGTATTCTAATGTGCACTCAGCTGTGAGAACTCTGTGGAAACAGGCCGAGTACCGTTTGTAAGTGCGCAAACGATCTTAGCTGTCTAACTACCTGAGTGTGTGATTGTCTGTTTTGTGCTAATTGAGAGAACTCTATGGCTAGGGTAGAGAGGGGGGAGTTAGTGGGAGGTTACAACGAGGTTCTATGTTGGCAGTTGCTGAAAAAATCCGCCCTCCTATTGATTAATAGGGGGCCGCCTCTAATAATATTAAAGGTTTCAGCTATGCATAAATTACAATCGCTTATTGAAACATGTGTCGTGATTAAAATGATTGGAAATTTATACCATGCCTTCGTATCTTTATTTTGATATATATAAGATCCCGTTAAGGGTGAAAGCAGCGATTCTTTGCTTAAACTTTAATCTGTTATTTTAATAAATATATATATATATATATAGTTGAAAATGAACGAGCAAAACACTGGAGACAATTATACACAGTTATATTAGGTTCACGCTTTGTGGAAGAGTGGAGGAGCTTTCACCGTTTCGGATAGAAGTCCTTCATCAGGAAAGTTCAGATAGGGGCAGAACAGGAACTCTAAGAAGGAGCAGGGTGGTGTAAGAGGGGAAGTTAGAAAGTAAAAAATAGAAAATAAAAATAATGATAAAAATAAAAATAAATGGGATAGGGGGTATAGGTCCCAGGTGGTGTGGGGGTGACATCGGTGTGGTAGTGGGTGGGTGGGTTGAAGGGGAGAATGGGGTGAGGGTGTACGTATTTCGTTTTTGTATTTGTTTTGCAAAATTCTTGATGTGAAATCGTGTGTTGAAAAAGATATTGTTAAACTTTGGGAGGCTCATGCTGTCAATAAAAATACACATCATTTTAGTTTTACTTTGATTTTCATTATCAGTCAGGTAACTAATCCATTCTCAGTTAGTTCAATAACCAGATGGTTATTTAATTGTAAAACCTCCTTCGTCACACATTCTGTAACTTTCTCAATGATTATTCTCCTCTGTCTCCTCTACAGAATAAATAAAACAAAATCAAAATAAACAGTTGCCACAGTGGCACCCACAGTGTGTGTGTGCGTGTGTGTTTGTGCGTGTGTGCGCGTGTGTGCGTGTGTGTGTGTGCGTGTGTGTGCATGTATAAATGTCTAGAAATATAAACAGAATTATCTAAGAAGCAATTATTTACGAAAAATCTATATTTTTGTATATGTATATATATATATATATATATATATAGGGAGAGAGAGAGAGAGAGAGAGGGGGTACATTATGTAATCATTAAGCAGATCAATGACGAAAAGAAATACTAAATAATATATATCGAAAATATCTTTAGTGAGCCTAGATCCCAAATACCAATTTTATGAAATAGACAGAATGGCAACTAGCAAAACAGGACATGAATGGTGTAATCAATATGGAGATACTCAAGATCTACTGAACCGACCAATGAATAAATCGTACGTGAATATGCAACTGTTGTAAAACATTTCACATCTTAGAAAAATATAATCTGAGTACGCAATACAACGACTAAATAGATCATTGGGTAGAGTGATCAGACATGTCTTCCAGAAGATACTATCAGAAGCAATTTGTTCCGACAGGATCCGTAAACGAGATCAACAAATCTCATGAATGTTATCCAATCACCTTGATCGTGAACTACCCCTGGGTCTCCTGTCGATTGATTTTGCCCGTAAAATCTGTCCAGTGATTCTTTCCTTAGATATTCTAACCACATATCAGTAGCACCGGAGCGGTGATCTCATGATTCGGAGAAGTAGAAGCCCTACCTGTAGCGACTCCCTGATTTCCAAAGACGTTTCGGAGGAATCCTATTTCGGCCGCTTATATTCGAGATTGTATTCTTTCGGTCACTACCCAAAATTCATGACCATAATTAAGGGTAGTCACGAACACCAAATTGAAATGT